>WARS01000030.1:6453303-7191970 GCA_008933995.1 Datnioides undecimradiatus | reverse complement strand
TGTGTGTGTGTGTGTGTGTATATATATATATATATATATATGTAATTATTGGTGAACTTTAAAGCTATACTGTGTGATCTTGGCTTCCTTCCAAAGTCTTTGTTGTATGTAACTATATGCTTTTTTTCCCTTCTCTCACCACATACACACCTACAACAACAGGCTGATCTCATTCCAGGAGTTTCTTGCATTTGAGTCAGTGTTGTGTGCACCCGACGCTCTCTTCATTGTAGCTTTCCAGCTTTTTGACAAGACTGGAACTGGAGCTATTTCCTTTGGTATGGTCCTACGTGTTCTCTGTATTCTCAATGTATTTAATATTTTCTAATGTCTGTGTTTGAAGGAATTTGTTTTGAAACCATGCCTGGTGTGTTTGTGTACTGCGTCATCCGATCTGTTTACACTTTCCTGCTGTCCACTACAGAGAAAGAATTCGCTAATATGACATTGTTAACCAGATTATTGGACTTACATAATCGCTCTCATACACTGTTTCGTCTCTCATTCCTTTGTCTTCTTTCTTTCCTCTGTTGCACACACATTATGGCACTGATTAGGAAAACTGGTTATTGATTCTTATTTGGTTTTGAACGTGTATTAATGCGAACTTGTGCTGCAGAGAATGTGCGGGACATCTTCAGCCAAACCACAGTGCACCATCACATCCCCTTCAACTGGGACTGTGAGTTCATCCGTCTGCACTTTGGACATGATAACAAGAAACATCTCAGCTACCTCGAGTTCACCCAGTTCCTGCAGGTATGCTGGTAACACACACATACACAGATACATGAGCATACTCATATTCTCATATGCACACACACACACACACACACACACACACACACACAATGAGCTGCCTTGAGTTTTTTCACTTTTTCCTTTTTTTAGTTTGTACTATAATTTTTTATTTTTTGTTTTCTCAGGAGCTGCAGTTGGAGCATGCGCGCCAGGCGTTTGCTCAGAAGGACAAAGGGAAGAATGGCGTCATCTCTGCGATGGACTTTAGTGACATCATGGCCACCATCAGACACCACATGCTCACACCATTTGTGGAGGAGAACCTTGTCTCAGTGAGTGTTTGCATGTGCATGGAGAGCTTACTGACAGTGATTTGCACAGTGTGTCACTGTGGCTGCAGAGCATATTCACTTCTGACTGACGTGAAGATGAGTGTTATTTTCAGAGAACCACAGACTGCTCTAAATTAGTGTTCATGGCTGGAAGCTCAATCATTTAGGCTTTTATTAGGTTAGGACATCTCCCACAAAAACTGCGAAGTCTAATTGGGGACAAGAAGTTTTTTTATATTTTTGCCAGAATATAAATAACACTACTTTTGTTTTAGTCACTGGTTAGTGGTACTATAATCCACTCTGAAGTGTTAGGTTATAAAAATGCACTAATGCAGCAGAGGTAAATCCTCATGCACTTTGCATCTGAGGCTATTAACCCTGAAGGACAATACTGGTTCTTTTCAACTTGGGCCTGGTGCATTTCTAATTTCACTAATCTTTTAAGCTTTGCTCAGGCACTTCAGTGTTCTCTCAGCGAGACTTAACATAGTGTTATCCTGATATACTTGAGATCTAACACATAGTTAGATATCCTTTTAAGATTTGCATCGTAGGAATAGGTTTTGTGTACAGCCCATATTTTTTATACACATATTTTATGTCAAGAGCTCAATTATTATGGAATGAGCCTTGGTTATGATAAAACAATATCAACATCCAGTAAAAATTAAGTTACACTTAAGCCCCTTTTTAGAGAAAATTATAATATTTGCAACTGCATGTCATGTCTTCTTCTACCAGGCTGCGGGTGGCAGCACCTCTCATATGGTCAGCTTCTCATACTTCAATGCCTTCAACTCCCTCCTGAACAACATGGAGCTGATTCGCAAGATCTACAGCACACTGGCCGGCACACGGAAGGACACACTCGTGACCAAAGGTGCACAGATTGTTACATAACTGTGATGCTGTGCATTTACTGTTCAGCTGAGATGACACACATTTTTAAATCTTGTTATATTTTTGTTCTCTTTCTGCAGAAGAGTTTGTTCATGCTGCCAACAAGTTCGGCCAGATTACTCCCATGGAAATTGATATTTTGTACCAGTTATCAGGACTGCACTCCCCCTCTGGGTAAACTCTCATTCTGCTGCTCAAGTCATTTACATAACATATTCAAACTTCTGTACTTTACTGATATTTACCGATAAACACCATGATTGGTATGTCAGTGATGTAAATAAAGCATTATTAATAAACATCTGTGTATCAGGCGCCTGAATCTTACTGACATTGAGAGGATAGCTCCACTAGAGGAAGGGTGTCTGCCCTACCACCTGGCTGAAACCCAAAAACAGGTAGGAAGCTATTATTGTTAAATTAGTAAATAAACTGTATCTCACATCAGATGACATCATAAGGACTTGTCTAAGAAAAAGTCAGCACTGTTCAACATGTAATTTCCCATCAGGCCCATGGAGACAGTTCCAGGCCAGTGTGGCTCCAGGTTGCAGAGTCAGCCTACAGGTTCACCCTGGGCTCCATTGCTGGAGGTGAGTTACCTGTGATCAGAGGGAGGTGGATGTCTGATTGACACACAGCAGCATATGATATATTTAATCTGGGCTATGGTGTTTAATCTCAAGTGTGTGTGTTTGCACAGCTACGGGAGCGACAGCAGTGTACCCCATTGACTTGGTGAAGACTCGTATGCAGAACCAAAGGTCCACTGGGTCCTTTGTTGGAGAGCTGATGTACAAGAACAGCTTTGACTGTGCTAAGAAGGTGCTTCGCTATGAGGGCTTCTTTGGCTTCTACAGAGGTAGGCCACACAGTCAGAGGTCCACACATGCACAGAGCCCTAGTGATTTGTTGTTTTGTTGTCTTATCTTCTATTTTGTTAATTAATCTTAAGTGTGTGTTTCCTCTTTCACCACTTCTATGTTATTTTTCTTCTTACTTTGACATTCATTCATTCTTTGAACTCTTATATGTGACACTTGTCATAAGATTGCAGTTAAAGAAACATTTCAACATGCGTGGGGCAGCCCTGTTAAAACATGAAACATACATTTGCTCAGTTGAGGGTTTTATCTTTGTGCAGTTCTATATCACCACTGATGTACAAAGAGTATTTCAGAATGAATATTTCAATTTGTTTTGTTCAGTCACACCAAGTGTTTTCTCTTGTTTGTACTTGACATGACACAGCATCCCTCTTTGTCTATTAATAGCTGATTTATCATTGGTTGCTTCTGCTATTGTGGGCTGTTTTCCATCATACTAATTATAAGTTTACTCCTGTGTGCCCTGTCTCTTTCTCCTCTCAGTTCTGTCTGTCTCTGTTGGTCACATCCTACATGTTTTTGACCTCATGTCTTATTTTCCATCTTCTTACTTCCTTTTGATTTCTCCTCTATGGCTCCTGTTTGCCCAGTAATGCTAATGAAATGAGATTCTACTGTCACTCAATCCCCCATGATGCCCCACAGGTCTGGTTCCTCAGCTTATAGGTGTGGCACCTGAGAAGGCTATCAAACTCACAGTGAGTAGCCCTGTTCACACACACAACACATAAACCTCCTCCACTCCATATCCCCATGTATACACACTTATGTTACACTGTTATCAATGATTTGTAGGAGCTTCTCCAGCAAAGTTTACTGCATGTTGATAATAAAATACTACCAAACAAATGAAAATTAAACAAAATTGAAGATTACATAACAAAAGGGAGTCTTTGAGATGAAAAATATTGTAAAAGCTTAAAATGTAAGAAATGTCTGTTTCATGGTAAAATATTAACATTTAGAGTGCATTTATAAAGACAAGTCAGCACAGAGTTTAGCATGAATCTGAAATGCACTGGTCTCATGCCTGCTTTGTGTTTGTGTCCCACAGGTGAATGACTTTGTCAGAGACAAGTTCACCACAAAAGACAACACAATTCCCTTATTTGCTGAGATTTTAGCCGGTGGCTGTGTAAGTATCTGTTCCCAAACTCTTTTGAATCCCACTCCATCTGTTTTGGTGAATGCAGAAATGAGCAGTACATGAGCAAAAATGCAGATGCAGCCAGTTACCCCAGGGTGTTTACCTGCTTCTGGCCGTTGAAGCGTAACTCATGCATGCAGTCTCTTTATTTGTCTGTTTATATTAACTTGCTTGCAGAGTTCCAAATGACATTACTAACAGTGGACTGCAATGCCACCTTGCATCCAGAGTTAAACCATTGCCCAATGCAATTTTTTTTTTTTCTGTTTTTGTTTTTGATAGCGTTGTTCATCCTTACACACATTGGTCCAGCACACCTTACCGCCCGAGGAAATGGCAAAGTAAATGTCGATCAGGATTTAATTTTTACTTTTGATACTTATCATAAGCAAGCCTTGGCTCCTATCCCTTAGCTGCGTACATGTGAGATGCAGGAGCAGTGATTTCTTTCTGTCCTTTGGAAATGTGCTAACAAGCTCCTCTTCTCCCCATCTATCCAGGCTGGAGGCTCGCAGGTGATCTTTACCAACCCTCTGGAGATTGTGAAGATTCGCCTGCAGGTGGCAGGCGAGATCACCACTGGACCTCGAGTCAGTGCACTCACTGTGGTCCGTGATCTGGGCTTCTTTGGCCTTTACAAGGTAGTGTCTCTGAATGCACCGCAGTCTCCTCTCAGGCTGTTTGCTCGAGGCGGCCTTTGTTTCTTCCTCGTTGGGAAAAACAGTCCAGTGTCTCATACATCTCTCTACTCTCTGTGTTACTGTCCAGGGTGCTAAGGCATGTTTCCTGAGAGACATTCCCTTCTCAGCCATCTATTTCCCTGCGTACGCCCATCTCAAATCCCTGATGGCTGACGACCAAGGCAGGCTGGGACCTCTGCAGCTTCTCACTGCCGGAGCGATTGCAGGTAACTTCTGATTATGACTGAGAACAATAGAGGCAGTCAGTCTCTTTTCATTCAGAACATGTATAAACTACTCACCTGCACTTTATTGCATTAAATAATGCATGAGAGAATTGCATACTGGAGATGAGCATTAAGAATAACTATACAAGTAGCTAATATCCTCACTGATGATACAGCTTGCCGATGTGGTTATTATAGAGACATCCATATTAAAATTAGACTGCTCACTGTTGGTTGGTTGGTAATTTGCGCCATCTGACATTTTTGTAACTTTGCTTCCCAGGTATCCCTGCAGCCTCCCTCGTGACACCTGCTGATGTCATCAAGACACGGCTGCAAGTTGCAGCAAGGGCAGGACAGACCACTTACTCGGGAGTCATCGATTGTTTCAGGAAGATTATGAGAGAGGAGGGCTTCAGAGCTTTGTGGAAGGGGGCTGGAGGTGTGTGTTTGGGCACTCTTGCATGCACGTACAGTGTGTCTCCAGATGGTTTTGCATGTAAACTGTGCTGAATTATGTCTCTCTTTTGTCCAGCTCGTATGTGCCGGTCTTCTCCTCAGTTTGGTGTGACTCTGGTGACTTACGAGCTCTTGCAGCGGTGGTTCTACATTGATTTCGGAGGACAGTAAGTTGTTTTGCACTATAGCATTCTTGGCTTTTGAGACAGGAAATATTAATTATTCATCTGCTTCTTAAAGTAATTGTGACTGCAATACTTTGGCTCCTTAGAGTAACACAAAGGCTGGTTCTTGACATCATGGATTTACATCATTTACCCCTTTGTCCATCTTATAGTTATTGCACTATAAATGTTAAAAACACAATATTTTCCCTTTTTATTTATATCGATGTCCTTTCCCCTCTCTCTCCTCTGCAGTCGTCCGCCAGGATCTGAGCCAACACCCAAGTCTCGTATTTCAGAGCTTCCACCCATTAACGCAGACCACGCCGGAGGCTACCGTCTGGCTGCAGCTACCTTTGCTGGGGTGGAGAACAAATTTGGTCTCCACCTTCCTAAGTTCAAGTCCTCCGGCGTGGTCTCCATACATCACCCAGAGCCAGTGACTGCCACGCCGGCTCAGGCCCCATAGAGGTCTGAATCTCCATATCACGTTGCCATCCCTTTCCTCCTCAATCTGGAGTCAGACACTTAGATACATACATTAACAAAACACATACAGTTAAAACACACTCCAAAAACAGGGGCCAATAACTTAGGGATGAACAACACAGAGTCCATTAACCCTCACTGGGGCAAAGGTGTGCTCCACTGGTCCGCAGCCAGTGGTGGAGTTGGAGAACTGGCTGCAGCTGTGGATGTGACCGAGCAGGCAGTGGCGGGACCAGAGTGCTAACTGTGGTGTATCTTCAGTGGCTGTACACTCCTGGCATCTCCATCTTTTGTTTCTTCTTTCCAGCATTTGTATAAAACAGAGCTTCGGGCAGTCCCCTCTCTCATGAGTAGATGATATGATTTTTATTCTGTTTTCTGCCTGATACTCAGTGTGAGTAGGACTTCTCTTATTGGTGGGTATAGAAAATATTAGATTGGTCAGGAACGGTGTGTGGGGCTTCACTTTCAAGTGGTCCTCACACAGGGGCCTACATACTGTACATATTGTATAACTGTACTGAGACAGCACATTGACAGGAAGTGGTGACAAAGATGTTACAAGACAAAGCTCCGTAACATTCAGTCAGTATCGTTATACAGCAACTGTAATGTTATGGCATCATGGGGCCTTTGGTCCTGGTCTCTGAGAATCTCTCTTACTGATGTACAGAACTTTTCAATTAAGTGGTTTCTTGATAAAACAAGAATCATGCGCAGAAAATTAGGTATTAATAAATTAAATGTATCTGAATCCAGTCATTGTATTTTATTGAAATAAATCATCCATATGGTTTTAATTTTATCAATATGTCTTGAGTTTTATTCCAATGAAAAAGTGCAACCATCAACTGTATCAGGAACAGTAACAGGAAGAGTACAGTACAATTAGTCTATGCAGAATACTGATCTTGTTCATGTCATATCAAATATGGTTGCTACAGTGCTCTTTTTTTTAACATTTAAAGAGAAAGTGTTTGAAGCTGACATTTCCCCCAGTCTGACGAGGTTGGACTGCTGCATCCTGGAGGGAATAAAGAATTGGATGGAAAAGGAAACTAATGAAATGCAAATCATATTCTGTGGAAAAATCAGATTCCAACCTCAGCTTTACATCTCCATTTAAAATGTCATGTAGTTTATTTGGATCCTCTTTAAGAGGACAAGTCAGGAAACTGTTTTCTACAACCCATTACACGGGTTCAGAGTATAAAACAATAACCTTTGGTACAGAAAAAACACTTTAACTGTACTATTGTCAGTAAATTCAAGGCAAGTGTAACGGATTTTGCCTGGTAAAAAGCTGGTAGTGCTAATTTAAGGAATGTACAACCCAAGCTCTTCGTACAAAGCAGCAATTTTTGAACAATAGACAAAATACTTAAATAAGTGCAACCACCAGAATAAATATTAAATATTGTGGTTAGAATGTAAGAACGACACACTTTTGCACAGGCCAGAGTCTGCATGTGTAAGCACATTAACTGTTCTAGTCATCACATTCAAACGCTGATAAAGAGGATCTGATGGTGATATGTCAGCTTTTCTTTTTCCTTCACGCTGT
Organism: Datnioides undecimradiatus; assembly: GCA_008933995.1. Lineage (NCBI taxonomy): Eukaryota > Metazoa > Chordata > Actinopteri > Lobotiformes > Datnioididae > Datnioides > Datnioides undecimradiatus. The sequence continues at coordinate 7,184,377 of WARS01000030.1, read as the reverse complement.
TGACGCCTGCTTTGCCAGCCATGTGCACGAGTGTGTCTGGAAAATATTAAAAACATGTAAAAACACTCATATGATAATAAAAAGGTGCAAGTACAAAGGTTTGCATATTTAAAAAAGAACTGAGTTGGTCGAGGCCTCAGGAGAAGAGCAGTAGAGCCCTGAGGATGTCATCAAAGCTAGAAGTTTTAGAGCAGACAGCCACATCTATGCTGAAAATTACATCCCTGCATTCCCATCAGCTGAACCTTCAGCCACTCAACTGTGGCTTCTGAACTACGACAACTACACCTGACATACAAATAGACTCTTAAACGCTTAAAACACATCTAAAACTTGTCTAAAACCATCTTTTCTATCCCTTCTAGCTGTGCACATCTCCTCAGGCCAATTAATGGTATAGCAGGTGGAAAAGCTGGAAGCCAGTGTTGTGTAGTGTGCTATAAGTGTGTAGTGTACTGGAGAGACATGTATGAGCTGTTGCCAGTGTGGGGTTTGAAACATCAGACATTGGCCAGTTCCTCAGCCTCATCTCGGTTCTCGTTGATCTCAGCCAACGTCCTGACAAAGCGGGTCCACTCGTCAGCCTTGGGTACACAGATTTGCTGCAGAATGACAAAAAAAAAAGAGTTTGACAGCATGTCATTTGTTTTCAGTTGTATAACTGAGGGATTTAATTCTAGAATGAAATAACCCAACATGGGATAACTCTTACCTCCCCCACATCATAGACCTGCACCTGTCCCTCGGAGTCCCCAGTGGCAATCTCTTTGCCAGAGTGAGCCCATCTCACACGGTTTAGTGCAGGAGCCCCTTCCACATACACACTGGCAGTGGGAACCTGAAAAAAAAACCCATTAACTAATGATGCTAAGATTTATTTGTACTTGAGGGACATTTTGGAAAAATGCATACTTCTGTATCATTGTTGAGGTTCCACAGGTCCAGGCGCCCGGCAAGGTCCACACAAGCAAAGAGAGCAGGGTGTGTCGGTGACCACATGGCATCGTAGACATAGTCACAACTGTCCTCGAATGAGTACAATGGACGGGTGCTCTGCGCAGAAGAAGAAGGGGAGAAATGGATTCATGTGAAGAAACATGATTGATTGTTCATCTAGCTGTGAATATAGATGTCTCACCTTTGTACTCCAGAGTTTGATGGTCCAGTCAAAAGAGGACGAGATGAAGAGATGAGAAAAGTCCACAGGTCCTCCAGCACTGTGACAGCTCAGCCCTGTCACTGGACCATGATGGCCCTCAAACACCTCAGTGATACCGGCCTTACTGTAAAACACACACATCAAGAGGACTGTGAGGACTTTTCCTAATTAGTCCCTTTCCCTTAAGGGCTTTCCAGGATTTACTGAAAGCCATGGTTTTACTTTTACATCCTGTAAACAACAAAAAATCTGTCCCGAGGTCAAACAGCACTCACCTCCCATGGCGACAGGCTGTGTAGACAGAGCCGTCCTCACTCCCCACCACAAAGTTGTTCACGTCGCCCAGAGGAAAGGCCATGGAGGTGACAGCCACCGCTTTGCTCTGTTTGAATACCAGCTCCAGACTGTCCTGGAGAGGAAACACGCAGCCTCAGACAAAGCAACCTGCATTTCTGATGTCACACTTGTACATGATTCATACGAGCTGTACCTGCGGCTGGGAGAGCATGTCCAGGCTCCAGGAGCACATTTTGCCATCGGTGGAAATGCTGATCAGGTTGTTAGCATTTTGGGTTCCCACCACATTCACACAGTAGACTGGGTGCTAAACATAGCAGAAGAGGAATTACACGTCATATGGTTACCAAGTAAACCAAGAAAAAAAACAACCAAAACACTGCGTGTGTAGACATGAAGGTGTCCAGTGTATTACTGTGTGTGCAGCTGCAGACAGTGGAGTTCTTTGAACAGGGGTGCGCTTATTGCTCCGGTTGTCCCATAAGACAATCTGTCCGGAGTATGTCCCACCGACCACCAGGTTAGGGTGAAACTTTGCAAACCCTGCTGACATCACCTCTGACTGAAGGAAGAAAATAATACAATTTAACACCTGCATCTGTCTAATTTTTAGTAGAATTACACTTTAAATAAGTTTTTTTATGCCAGTGGTTTGTGGGAAACCGACATGTGGATTCTTTCCTTACCTGGCAGTGGAAGATGTATTCAGGTGTGCTTTTCTTATACTTCATGTTCCAGACCAGTGCCACTCCATCGGGTTCATGGGGAGCATCCTCGTTGTTGTTATATGAGGCCACCAGCAGCTCTGGATACTGAGACAAACATGCCAGAGAAGAAGCCGTGAGGAAGGCCAAAAATCATTTAGGATTCATAAATGAATCAATACTTATAATAATGGGAAATGAATTTGAAATCAGTGACAAACAAGACCCACCTGAGGAGACCAGTCAAGACAGGTGACCACTCTGTTTTTAGTCCAGCGCTCATCTGCAAACTGCCTGTTCAAAACCAGCTTTGCACCTGCCTGCAAGTCACTGGGAAGGGCCGAAAACGAAAACATCAACAACCATGCCAAAATCATCTTTCTATTATTTAACTTCTGTCTACAACATTTTTCCATGTGCCTCACCCCTCCTTGTCCTCCAGATCTCTGCCACTGTAGTCAAAGCAGACATCCACCTGCTCAGCCAGGGCTCTCTCCACAATTCTGCTGCCTCTCTCGAAAAATGCCAAGAACTCCCCAGAGTGAAGAACCTGCAGCTTCTCCTCTTCGGTCAGCTCTTTGGGAGTGTCTATACACAAATAATTCAATAGGAGAAAAGAAATGCTTTCTCACAGGTAACATATTGCTGAATATACAGATAAAGCTACTTTTCCCTATTAATCAGCATTATTAAAACGCAGTTAACTGCCTCGCACAGATATTTAAAGAGCTAGGTCACATATCGAAAGTTTCTATCCTTACCCTCCTCCTGCTGCTCATTCTGTTCATCTTTCGCCTCCTGGGTGTCCTCTGCTGGTGGGGGAGCAGTTATCTCCTCATCCTCTTCCTCATCTGGAGCAAACACACACACACACACACACACAAACCTTCTTCAGTTTGGACTGAGTCAAGGTAAAAGGGTGAAAAAACATATGTTTGTGTTCATACTTGTTTTACCTGCTTTTTGATCGGTGTGTGATGTCACTGTCTCAGTGGGTGTCTGTGTTTCTTTGGAGTACGACACCATTTCCTTCGGGACAAAGTCCACCTGGGTCACCTTGGACATGCCCAGCCTCACAGCTCCACGTCTGCAAATGCAAACACATGCACACACAGAAATAAGTGCACACAAACACGTTTTCAGTGCAAAGAAGAACTGAATGCCAAGTGTACATATAGAGACATAAATAATGATGTACAGACATAATATTGAACACATTTAGACAAATCTAAGATGAGATCACAAAAAACTGAATAAAGCTGGAAGACAAGCTGAAGGAGAGAGGAGGAGCAGTACCCCATGAGCTCAGAGTCGGAGTGGAGTTGCAGAGTAGAGGGGTCAGGATCCCAATGCAATGTCCTTATACAGCCAAACCACCAGACGGTGTTAGTAAGAGAGAGACGGGACAGAAAAAAGGAAAGAGGAAAACAAGAGGATGAAACCAAACGCGGGAGACGGCAAAAGGTGAGGCATTAAAGAGATGTTAAAGTTGGAAAAGACAGCAAACAGAGAGGATAAAAGGTATAAAGAGAAGAAGAACGGAGTGTGTGTTAATTGAGAAACATCAGCGTGCCGGTGAAAAGGCAAAGAGGAGACATGTCAGAATTCATCAGGTATATTTACCACGTTAATACACACACACCTGGCATGCAGGTACAATCCCATATTACATAGAAAATGACCAGAACATCCAGTCCCGTCTGTCTCTTTCTATCTCACATACACTCTCACACACACACAGACCTTGGTCCTGCGTTGCCGTCCCCAGAATCTTGGCTTCCTGCATCGCTGCCCACTGATTTGTTGGAGGGAGACATGGGGGCAGGGACTAGGTAGTGAAACAGACATGTATCTTCTGTTACTACCCTCAGGGGCTGAGCTGTGAGTGCGTGTGTGTTTGTGAGTGCATCAGTCGATGGATGGGTGAGTGAGTGCGTGAGTGAGGGAGCGAGTGGGTCAGTGAGAAGGTGGGAGAGGAAGTGAGGTATGAAAGAAGTGTGTCAATGAGTGAGTGAGTGAATGAGTTTGCATGCAGTAAGGAGGACAAGACACAAAAGGACAGACAAAGGAGGAGAGAAGAGAGAATGAAAATAAATGGCAGGCAGGTTTAGGCGTCATGCACAACAGTTATAGAAAATGTTCAAATATCATGTGAGATGGAGGCAGTGATGGAAACCGAGGCAGCAAAGTTAGCGGCGACATTTACGGGCTCTGCAAATCCATCAAGCACACAACCAGAAAGTGATGGGAGATAAGTGGGGGTGAGCGGTAAAAACAGAGGCATGCTGGCGTTGTGTGTTTACCGTGGGGTATGTCAGGGGTGATGCCAACACTCTGCAGCAGAGCCTCCGCCTCCCTCCTCTTCCTCTCTAAGTCAGAGTCTTCATGGCCAACAGAGGACCCAGCACCCACCTCAGCGCCACGCTTTGAGTCTCCCTACAGAGTAGAGGACAGGCTAAAAACAGAGCAGCGGCCTGGCAGCTTCTTCTGGAAATTAGAAATAAAACAGTTGTTGTTTCCACTACTTACATCCTTCTTTTTCTTCTCCTCTTCTTTTCTCTTCTTCTCCTCTCGAATCTGGGCGATCCGTTGTTTCTTCCTCTCCAGTTCAGCCTTTAGTTCACTCTTGTCAGACATACTGTGGGAGTGAGATGTCACAACATAATAAGGAGAATCTTCAGCAAATACAATCATCTTATCATCATCAATTTATTTAAAAACCTACCAATATACTGGTATCAGTGTATATATTCCCAGTTCTGGTATATCATGTAGGAAATACTTTTGGTAATATACTGGTGTCACAACAATTACACAAAGCATATTGAAATTAAGTATATTCTCAAATAAAATTATTTGTTTGAGAAATCAGCCTTGTGAGTACCTTTGCATACTCACATCGGCACAAAATCAGTACACAATCTATTGATGCATCATTCTGATCACTATATGTCCTTATCATACCGTACCATATTGGTCATGGTAACCTAAAAGCATTATTGCATTTCACATCAGAAAATGATGCAAAAAGAAAGAAGTGAGTCATTCAAGCAGAATCGTTTTAGAAATCCTCGAATGATGACAAATTTTTTATGAAATAATGATGATTTTAGAACCCTTCATGCCCACGACAGTGTCTGAGTGGACACTGAAGTCTATGTACAATCCAACCTTAATGAATGAATGAGTCTTCCCTTAGCGAGGCGATAATTTAAGATGGGTTCTCGTAATTTTGCTTCAGAACTAGCAGATCTTTTTCAGAGAAGAAATAATTAGTTATTGAGTTGATTATTGTATCCAGTTGACAAAAACAGAATTCAAAAGATAATGATTAATACATTTTCAAACAAATTACCACACATTTTTACCACACACGCTTTCCTTGCACTTCTTTGTCATACATTGTAGTAAACTACATATCTTAGTGTTTTGGACACTATGAATGTGATTTTTCTAGATAGCATATATTGATAATAAACTATTATATCTATTTGATGAAATGTTACCTTCATGGGGTAAAACCACGTTCTTTGATTGTTTTGGTTTTGTAATTGTACAAAACCAACCTTTTTCTGCTTGATTTATCCAGAACAAGACCGGGCTTACCAAAATCACTTCAAAAAGGTGGGTGACAGAGTGACAAAGACATATTCAGCAGCTAGAGGGTCTTTCAATTAATATCAGGAACCCTGCGTTATTTCATTTTGTTGAAGAAGATGTGCTTTGCCTTGTGAAGTTTCCAGTGTTCAAACTTCACCTATGAGTGCTGCAGTATGCAGACAGAGATGTTTGGGCCAGTAGCTGTGCAGCATTACACGGTAGCCCTGGGCCTGTCATCCTGCTAACATGTGAACACCAACCAGCTGTTCATAACAATGTCCTCTTTATCTGTTTTCTCCATAATGTCCCGGCTAGCTGTGGGTGACCGAGAGGCTGTATTATACCAACATTACACAATCTAATTTTAAGATAATAGTCTAGTTAATTATGACTACTTCGGTTACATTTTTATTATGAAAATAAACATTATTGGTTCCTTGTCCTGACGTTTCACTCATGTATGATATAACCACAAATTAAAAGAGTTAGTAGTGTTTAAAATAAAGGTGTAGCTTTATTCACAGCGCAGCTACAAACTGGTCATATTCAGGTACTGATCCTATTAAATGTGTGTCGTTGCTGTCCATAAGACAGCCGGGTCGCTCCAACAGCCAGTCCACCCACTGTCACTAGCTGCAGATAATAACAATGCTGCGGTGTCTTCAATAACTGTCGCGGGTTTCTTTATTTAAATTCGCCTTCCAGTGAACGAATCGCATTATAACCGCTTTCTAATTGGTCAAAGTTATGTATACCATTTTTATAATCTCATTAACGGCTACACTGTCAGATAGCCTTGCTGTGTTAGCATGCTAATCTCCATGGCAGCCACCCGGCCTGCGGTTATAATGAGCGACTAACGGTTAGCATCGCAAACCAACGCCCGAGCCTCTCCACTCCACTGTCCCGTTATTGACACGCTTCAAAGTAACGCTGTTATAAAGGTGTGGTACCATACCTGATATCAGATGTGGGATTTAAGTCGAAAGATGACAATAGGATCCAGTTTCGGCTGCGCTGCGCTTGAACAGAGGTGATGGTGGTGGAGACTGATGATGCTGGAAGATAGACAGTAGTTTACTTGGCTGCGTCCAGCGTCCTTCTTCCTCGGCGGTTGGCCGCACGACCGTCAAAGTGGAACATCACCGCCCCCTACTGGCTGCACATACATTTCATTTTCTGTTTAATGGCCTCATTCAGACACAACTGTCCACTCTAACCAGCTTGTTGGAAATTAGTGGAAAAAGTGCTCAGATCCTTTATTGAAGAAGAATCAGCAGTACTACAAACTTTAATACAAGTATAAACTTATTGTGGAGAGGACAGTAAGTCACTTAAAGTATCAAAATTATATGCTAATTATTTATAATATAAGGTGATGATGATCATGATGGAAGATGTATTTTTATGATTAATATTAAGTCAAGAATATTTCTTCACATTTTATGAGCTTTAAGAAAAATCATAATCATAATCTTCAAAGTAACTACTAATTGCAGCTGTCCAATAAAAAATAAAAATAAAAAAGCTGGTTATTAGGCAATTTACATTTTTGTTTTCAAATCTAGACAACAGTAGGGAAACCGATGCGTCTTCTTGGATTTCTCAATATGGCAGGCAAAAATACCCCACATGCAAGAAAATAATCCCCTAAATGCAAATTACTTGACCTGCATGTGCCAAATACCACAGAGTGGCGCATCAAAAAGAAATATAAAATCACACATGCTTATTATCATAATCCATTTTTATTGATATTTTTTATTTTCATTCCCTTCAAAAATGCATTGTACATTTCTTTTGAACACTCATACAAACATACACAGTTACAGCTTGGTTTGAGTATGAGTATGAGCACTATTTTCATGTCTGTAATGTTAACCATTTCATGATTTGCACGAGTTGATGTTTCCTTTTTGTTTTTAATGCAAAGTTGCTCACGGTCCTGCATTGGTTTGTCCTTGTAATTAAAGGTGGTGGTCTTTCCCTGCACAGAAGGTTATCATTTCTTAAGCACTTTTTACTGTTCAGGAGCTGGATCAGCATAACGGAAGGGGTCATAAAGGTCACGTTTGAAATCATAAGGGTCAAAATAAGGGGTGAGGGTTTTCTCAGTGGCTGGCGCTGAAGGAATACTTTCCTCAGCTTTGACCTCTTCCTCTTTCACCACTTTCTCTTTAGCCGGTGCCTCCGGGGCGGTTGTTTCCTGGATAGGCCGAGGAGGGTGATCGATGAGGCAGTCAGGATCCCAGTATGGGTCACAGTCATACTCCATACCTTTTACAGTGATGACAAGGGGGGGGGGTGGGACAGACTTTTTGGGAGCAGGGGGCGGTGGGACAGACTTTTTGGGCACAGGAGGAGCAGGAGGTGGTTGGGGTGGAGCAGCAGCTTTTATCTCCTCTCCTCCTCCTGTTTTGGGCCTGCAGGCGGGGTTGAGTCGTGGGTCACACAGTACTGGAACAGCCCCTGTTGGCAGGTAGACAATCTGAGGTTTGCACAGTAGATCTTTAGGGTTACACAGATAGATCCTCTGAGCATTCTCCAGAGGGTCTTGTGTAGGAGCAGGGGTGGTGGGAGGTGGAGGAGGCTGAGTGGTAGTAGTTGGCGCTGCAGTGGTAGTGAGCACACCCATGACATTTTGGTAACTGGAAGCATCTGGACCGTAGATCAGCTCCAAGTGACGCATCTGCTGATACAACATTCTGATCCTGTCAATCTCATAGATCTGATTGAGAGAGAGAGAATCGTATCAGAAAGGAAATGTGTTAGTTGATAGGTAAAACATATATTTAAGAATCTTTTATCAGCCACAACTTACTCCTTCAATGTGTCCAATGCTGTTGTAGAAGCGGTAATAGGACTGAAAATCAGGAGTGCCTCTGTACCACTTTGGGTCAGTGTTCCTCTTAGGTCGTGAATTAGTCAAGAAATCATGTGCCTGAGCAGAGCCAATGCTGACAGAATTGGCTGTGGAAGACCAACAGATCAGGAATTATAAAGGAAACTTAAACCTATTGTAATGATTGTATGATTAAAATTGAATAAAAACCAAATGGTTCGCATCTATTTTTTTACATCAACATACAAACATACAACTGTTGTATTCATTTCCAGCTAATATTTCTATGAATAGACTTAGTGGTACTTGGGTACTATTCAGCCCTCAGATGATAACTTAATTTTTCACACTTTGTCTATGTTCACTACTTTCTGTGCCTTGTTAACAAATAGTCTTTTATGAGATTACAATCTGAAAGAAGGTGGCAGATTACGTACCTCCAGGATTCTTTACTTTTACCAACGATGTTGCTTCGATTAAACCTGAACGGATGCAGAGAATATCAGGGATGCTTACACAAAACAGTATACAACACTTATACAACTAAAGGACACATTCAACCCAAGAATGTAATCCCTAAACTTTTAATTGGCCAGGTTAAAACTCACACATGAAGGTTACATGTAAAATAATAATTACATTCATTTTACAAACCTGGCATTACCAGTAGGCAGCAGAGAGCCCACAGCAGGGACGCCTGGGAAATCATCCTTGAAATCTGCAATGGCAATATAACATCGATTATTCTGCATTTAGTCCCACATCACTGCTGTTATTCACAAAAGCCTATTGGATACATTTCCATACTGCTTGTTGAAATCCCCCAAAAATGTACAAAAAATGTGCAGGCACACTTAAATGTACACTCCATGACATCAACTGTCAGATCAGAACAGGATGGAGAGAAAAAAATCATGTTTCTATGACAGATACATAGCTGTGTTTTTGTATTTATTTACTAATCCTCATTATTTTGCTGTGACATTTGCAGGTTATCTTTTCAGTAGAGGTCAGAGAATCTGGTCTAAAATTTTCTTCATGGGCATTTTCTACCTTGTGGCAAGTGATCTTCTAAGAATTCACCATAATTAATGCCAAGCAAAGGCTGCCCTTTCTGAAAAGTTCTACTACTAAACATGGCTGCTAGAGTGACAAAGTTAACCTGCTCACCTGATGTTGCATCTCCCCAGTCGTGGTCTAGTCTGCTGCACAACATAACTGTTCATAAATACTGCTATTAAGACTGGGACCTTTCCATTGGTCACTGAACAGCAAGTGGGCGTAACTCCACCCCTCATGCATTTTCTGTTGAGACGTGGAAGAGCTCATTAGCGGAGTGAGCATGAACCAGCAGTAAAAGATCAACTTCAAACAAAGTGCAACTCCTTGTAAAGATGCAGCCTTGTAACAGCAGGGCACTGACTGGGTGCACAGTCAGGTTTCTTAGCTCTGTCTATAGGGGGTCATGGTCCCAGATGAGGCCAGGTAGAATTTATGCAGAAACACTATGGTTTCCTAAATTGGTAGCTGCCAAGTATGGATTTTTCTAATTCTTTTATGGGCAAAATGTGCAAAATGTGGGGGGATGCATCGTGCCACTGTAGCCCAATTCTTGACAAAACATGTCTGGTGGGCAAAAATTAACCCTCTGTCCCAGAACAGCTGGATATGTCCTTTTAACTTTGGTCTTGGCCAGTCAAAAAATAGAGGGGAAGCCAAGTCAACTGCTGTTTAAGTCCCCAAGAAATATGCAGGAATTATGGGCTAGCTTGTTTAAACACCAAGTCAATGGAACACACCCTGGGAATTCTTGTGTCGAGACACCAAAATGTCATTAGTTGTTAGTTTCCACATTGACACACACATTTCTAAATACCTGGATAGCAAATATACACACTGATGATCAAATTAAAGGCATTATTTGAATAAATGTTCTGAACATATATAATTTTGGAGTCATGTCTCACCAGAACCTATTTTTCCCTTGTTTTACATGTCATGTACTTCCTGTCTTGAAGACAAAACGTGGAAATTTCTTGGTAAAACACATAGAAAGCGTAACACAAACCACATTAAATGCTTCCAAACTATTTTCTCCTTATATCATTTGACCACATGACCACACATTTCTAGTGTGGCCAGGATGCATTAAGGATTAGTCATCATAGTAGGATGATGATAATTGAAATGACAGACTGATGACCATGGTTTTTTGTCATGAGCTGATAGCATCACTGGGCTCCTTCAGGCATTTGTGAAACAACCCCTCTGACTGCTGCCTGATGTTTGCTTCATTTCATTCTTTAGTTTTCTTGTGACTGTCTTTATTTTGCCCCATACTTGCCTGTTCAGTGTTTGTCATTTCAACAGAGAAGCAAATTCTATCCCATAAACAAGCAAGTATGACTGTGATCAAAGAGTGCAAGAAGGAGACAGGGAGTCTATAGGGGCACTACCAGGTGGCTAATGATGAACATCATACAGTAATTGCTCTCTGCACATGACAAAAATGGAAGGGTAAGGGTACCTGTTACTCTTCAATGATATATATTTATTTTACCTGTAGACTGACACAACCAGCCGCCTCACAAAATAAATCAACTTACAGAAGGTGTAAGTGGGGCAAAAAAAAAAAACGTGATATCCTCAAGAATCTGAAGTTATAATTATTGATTTTATTTTTGCAGACTTACATGTAATAGCAACATTTTATCATTTATACAAAAACAAATTAAGCCATTAGTTTAGTATTCCATACCAACAGATAAGAGCATTCAGGGTAAGCCTTGTGGCAGTTTGACAGTAAACTGATAAACAGCAAACCGTAATCTGATAAACTGCCTCCAGAAAGAAAATCATGCTTCTAATGTATTTGTAAACAACAAAACAGTAAAAGTGACCCTTGTTTTGTAATGAAAAATGGGCTGTTATTTACACCATATAAAATCACTTTTTAAAGACATGATTCACCCAGGTGGCATTGCACACATCTTAATAGCAGCAAATCGCTTTACCACTCCCTGTTCTTAATTTCAAGTCTAACCAATAATGTAGGAGTCCATGGAATAGCTGCAGTACTGCAACGTACAGCACTGTTTGTTGCACAATTTTACCACCACCTCCAGGGTATCAATTATCATAGCCTGTGTGCCTCTGATCTTGAAGTGAAATTACACCTTGTCCTGGAGCTCTCTGCAGGACACATGAGGATCAGCTCAAGAGTGATGTTTTTAGCTCTATACCTTTCATTCCATAGCTATGGCTCCTCTCTGCTGTCTTTCCTCAGCAGCAATAAGGCCACTCGGTTCTGACTTTGATCACATGGCTAAATATTATCCAAATTAAATCTATGCATGTGTTGTGCTCAGTGTGCTGGTTATAGAGTCATTTAAGTTTTCAGGTATTTACTCACTGGAGCGGGAAATTTGAAGTCCTTCAGTCAGGGACTAGGACAGAGTCAAATGAGCTGAAAAGAATCCACAAAGCAAATTTTGTCTGGTGCAGATGGCCGTCAGTTCACATTCACTCAGTCCACAAGAACTCTTTGTCAGAGCAGGACAGCGTATGGGCCATGATGACCATTGAGAAAACACAGCTGGCACAGCACTGGTATCAGCCCTAGATTAACCTCAGCCAAGCTACATGCTAAACATCCATACTAAGCCCAGATTTAACTAATTTTGATTCATATTTCAATATGTTTACATACACACATATATATTTATTTTTACAGTCACTCTTCTACAGTGTATATTGTTTATGTGTTATTTGAAAATGATAACTTGCAGGTAACTTTTAAACTGGCTAGAATCAGCAGGAAAATGTAGTAAATAAGAAACCTATGTTACTTCCATGTTAACTGGGGACACATACAAAAAATATGGTAATATGGTAATTTTTTTAGTTAATGTTTTTTTTATTTTAAGTAGTTTTGGCTGCTAGTAGTTTTTGCTAGTACTAATACTGTAATAGAGATACTTTTACTGACTGAAATTCTTAATGACTCTTCCACCACCTAAAAAAAGGCCTTTGCAATGCACAAACATTATCAAATGCGGAATGTAAAATGAGTTTGCAGCCCACATGTGAGAAGTGGCTCTTCCACAAGAAGCCTGCAAGTCATATTCTACTAAATAATTACCTTCGTGCTATTTGTGGAGAGCAAGTTACCTGATATTCTAACCAGGAACAGCTTGCTGAAGTGTCCTTCTGCCACATACAGTCATGTTATTTCCACTAGGTGGCAGCACGGCTATAAACAGGAAATGTTTGACTCGTTACGTCAGTTCCTTTTCGGTTGTCGAAGTTTTGTAGTTCCTGTGTAGTTGACCTGTCAGCGTTGTAGTACAAGCTGTCACTACTGATAATTTGTCTGTCCCTTTGGTAGTTGCAGTTTTCCGCCAGCAACACAGCGAGCACCGGGGCGTCAGACACACGGGGTTAATTGTTGTTACCGTTGTTGCTGGTGTCAGCTAACCAGCGAGCTAACGGCGAAAGTTAGCTAACAAGCAAACCAGCTTGGCAGCTAGCTTGCTAGCTAGCATTCGACGGTAGCTAGCAGTGTTAGCTGTCTGTTTGTGGTTGGTTAGCTAGCTTGCTCGCAGTACGAGGTTAGGAAGCCGCCCACTCCTGCAAAGCAGCATTCCGGACAAAAGAGTGAACGGTAAGTAAGCAGAAACTTAAAGTACTCTCAAACGTTAGCTAACACCATTATCTGGGTTAGTTAGAATATTGATTTAAGGATTTTTGCCAGAGGGGAAAGCGTCTAGTAAACCGGGGTTTGACATTTGAGCTGCACAACCAGTGTCACCAGTACAACTCCTCAGTCAGCTGTTTTGGTCTCTGGTTTCACCTCTGGCATGACTTCTGACAACTTTTTGCACATCTTTGTCTGTTTCTCTGACTTTATCGAAGTGACCCATTGAAATAACGGAGATAGCAGAATTAGGGAACATTGCGTGAAATGCAGCTGAAGCCTGTGCTTCTCAAAGTGTGGTCCGGGAACCCTCAGGTGGCCAGAAATAGATTCCAGTGGCCCAATAGCGTAGTGGACTATGATTTCTGTGTTTTAACTGTACAGTTAGTAAAATAAATTGTAGAAGTTTTCACTACTTTGCACTAGTCTGTTCAGTGTAGAATTAACACTGAATAGACTAATTCATCAACAGATTAATTACTGCTTATAAATTGTTAATTTTAGCCCTTAAATCTGTTATCATGTTGAGCTCTCTGAGAGACATTGTCTTTCTGTTGCAAAGCATCAGGTGAAACAAGACTTGGCACTGTCCTTTTGTTGCTTTCTTATTATAGCTGCCTGTTCATGTAAATCATCTCTGTCAGTGAGGGAGAGCCTTGCAGGGTTTCTTGCTCTCAGTGCTCAGCTGTTGCTGAGAGAAAGAGGCAGGGGGTTGCTTGTGTAAGTGCCCAGTGTTGGATCAGGTAGCTGTCACCCCCAGGATCGTGTACTGCCACGACTGTTATGTGTTGCACTGAGTCATCCTTTGATAACTGACACAGCAGCAGAAGTTGTGCCATGTGTTGTTCAGATTTGATTGTTAAAGTTAAAGAAGTGACACATCTAGACATTTCAATCCAATGAACCCTCCCTTTAATGACCTGTGACTTTATTGTGTGTGGTGGGATGGAATGTGTGGAATGGGGCAGAGCCTTAACCCTTAACACAGGAACCCTTGTAATAGGATATTAGCAGTAGTTTCTATTGTTCCTCAAAATTTGGGAACATTGTTTGCATGTCACATCATCTTAATGGAGGGGATTGTTAACAGTGTGTCAATCCTTGTTTAGAGAATGTAAAATGATGATAAAATTCAAAGAGGTTTATTTGGGTCTGATTAGCTGAAAGTTAACCTTAAACTATTTTGATGATTCTTTATTCACTTAAGTCATTTTCAGGCTGAAATATATAACATTTGTCCCTTTGGTATATGGGAAATTGTAATGCACATTTTTATTGTTTTCAGAAGTACTGCCATACAAACTATTTACTATTGAACTGAAAAGATAATCAGCAGGTTAATCAAAGATCAGACCGATCATTTTCAGCCCTACTGATATCTAGTACAGACATTGGGGATGTTGAGCTTGTTGAATTCCTTCACATAAAATAACTAGATTTTCCTCAAAATTCTTTCCAAAGCTTCAAAAAATGATAAAGGACCTTTGCACTGGTTGAAAGTAGGACTAAACATACCAGTGGTGTACGGTCACAAGTCATCCAGCTGGCTGTTATGAACAAAACAAAGTCAGCTGAATCTGGCGGTACAAGGCTCGATATTCTGTTGCCAAAAGTGACGTTTACCTGATCTCAGTCACATTTGATCTTTGGAAATGACAGCAGACAGGCCAGGAATGTCATTTGAGCTGGAGATGGTTAATTTTTTGTATGTTTAGGAAGAAAATGCTTTATGTTGAAACAGGTGGTGTTTGCTTTATTTGCAGTTGACCTTTATATATCTGCCAGAGGATTAAATTATCCAGTGTGTTCTTATCATGGCCTGAGCCAAGGCTCATACTTCTCTAGTTCTCCCTCTGGGTCAAAGTTTACTGTGGTTCTGTCATCTGCCATCTTCACTGCTGTCATGCTTCCTATAATTATGTAATCGCAATAGAGTTCATTTCTGAACATTCAAACATTATACTGCAAGCAGAGTGGCTGTGTGTCACTTTTTTATTCATAATAGAAAATAACAAAGCAGTGGGTGGTGTATATGAAGTCTGCTGTGTTTTAATCGTTTGTCTTTCTCTTTTGCCTTTGACACAGATGGAGGCCCAAAGCTCCAGCGGGCTGCTGCTGTCCAGAAAGAGGAGAAGAGAGGGCTCCAACGGGGAGACTGAGGAGGGAGAGAGGCTTGGGAAAATCCCCAGATGTACTGTGGTGAGTCAGCTGTGTGCCCGGCTGTCACTGAGCATTGTGTTCATCCAGCTGTTTCTATAGGCTCTTTCATGTGGACTACTTTACTTTCTCTACAGAAGTCTGAAATGAGATTTTATCTGCAGTGTGCAGCATGGTCAGACGTTGATATCTGATGAGTAGCGTGCTTATACAAAATGCCATCAGTTTAACTACAACACTACATTTGATTTGTACATCAGGTTGTTCCAGGAAAGAATATTACAAATGTTATAATGTCATAATTTCACTGTATCCAACCAGAGAAGCGCAAATTGCAAATTGGTATTTGTCTTTTAGGGATTGAAGCACCCTGCACCTTTTGCAGATGAGCTCGAGCCAGCTGATGATAAACCTTATGAGAGAGTCAACATGGAGGAGGCCAAGAGGGGAACACCACGTGAGTCTGATTCTTTTAATCTCTTAGCTGATAAATTTTGTCTTTGACGATCTCTCTGGTTGTTGCCTTTTGGTCTTACGATAACGCTCATGTTTCCCCTTGCTTTTCTTCTGTGGCGTCATGTAGGAACATAGTGCAAATTTGGGATTCACACAATGCAGCATTAGTCTCAGTGTCTGTATGTCTCGTCTCTCCTCTCTGCATCCAGCTAACAGACCAGTGCGGGTATATGCAGATGGCATCTTTGATGTTTTCCACTCAGGTCACGCCAGAGCACTCATGCAGGCTAAATGCCTCTTTCCAAATACGCACCTCATTGTGGGAGGTAAGTGTGAGGGTGTGTTTGTGAGTGTCTGTGTCCTTAAAGGCTGTCGCAACACCACACTTCCTAATAGAGTCTTCTATCAAGAAATTTAAAAAAGACAATTCAGTTTCAGTCCAAATCTCATGAGTTCAGACATGTGGAAAAAGTTAGATAACTGATAATGGTGCGAGATAAGAAGACTTAACTGTGGGACACTGTGAAAGTAAAAAGGTTTTTTTGTTTTTTTTGTTTTTGTTTTTTACTGCAATCCAGAAATAATAAGCTGATGTAACAATAACAAAGAGCAGAGTCTTTTTCAGTGTGAGCCTCTGCTTTGCCTCCCTCCCTTCACTTAAATACAATTTAATGTTAAAAAGTCTCAAAACCTCCAACCTCATTATTTATTTTGTGTTTTGATTTGAAATCCTGTTTATGGCATTTCATTTTTTTTACTATCCAAAGTGTGCAGTGATGACCTGACCCACAAATATAAGGGCTTCACAGTGATGAATGAGGACGAGCGCTACGATGCCATCAGACATTGCCGCTATGTGGATGAAGTGGTGCGAAACGCTCCCTGGACGTTAACGCCAGAGTTCCTCGCCAAACATCGTGTGAGTATATGATATGTAAAAGCCATAAAAGATAATCCATAAAAAGAGACACTCAGTCTGTTTAAACCTAGAGCTGATCCTCTGTAACTACTTTCCTGCTGTTTTTTTTTCCTTTTTTTTAATTTTTGTTTTTGTACAATTCGTAGATCTGAATCCACTGTGTTGATGTATGTTGTAATGACCTCTCCAGATTGACTTTGTGGCTCATGATGACATCCCATACTCCTCAGCAGGCAGTGATGACGTGTACAAGCACATCAAGGAAGCTGGTTAGTGCCAAAATAACCACGCGTGGCAGTGTGGTGTCACTACTGATCCAGTGCATATCTTGAACTGTACAGTACTGTAGTGGCACTGCAGTATAAAATAGATTTCAATCTTATAAAGATATAATGATGATGGATTAGAGCCGATAGCCACTATTTATTGTTGCTCACCCACCCAGAGTTAGATAGTTTGTTACTCTAAGTCTGTATTGGTTCTATCCTGCCCCCCACAGGTATGTTCGCTCCAACCCAGCGAACAGAGGGCATCTCCACTTCTGACATCATTACACGCATAGTCCGTGACTATGATGTGTACGTCAGACGCAACCTGCAGAGAGGATACACAGCAAAGGAGCTCAACGTCAGCTTCATCAACGTATGCAGCTAAGCTTGCTTTGGTTTTGACGTAATTCATATCGTGCTAGTTACAGACACACTCATGTTATTTTTCTCTTTTTTGTTGTCCCTGATCTTCTCAGGAGAAGAAGTACCACCTGCAGGAGCGTGTGGACAAGGTGAAGAGGAAGGTACGAGATGTGGAGGAGAAGAGCAAAGAGTTTGTTCAGAAGGTGGAGGAGAAGAGCATTGACCTCATCCAGAAATGGGAGGAGAAATCCAGGGAGTTCATTGGCAACTTCCTGCAGATGTTTGGCCCCGAGGGAGCTCTGGTGAGGTTTTGTCTTTCATCACTGTTTGACCAGGCAGTGTGACTAAGAACATGTGCCTATTTACTCTGTTGATGGCTGGGGACACATGTTGCAGAGGGAAGGAAGGAAGGAACGGAACATTTAGTCAAGTGGACATTATGATGTGCTTGAAAACCTGAAGTTTAGGGCTCAGACTTGAGTAAGGACTTAATGACTTTGTTCCTCCTCTGTACAGGTCGTGCAGAACATGTCAGTTATTGTGCACACAACTGCACCTTCCATTTAGATCTGCATTAGGTCGCACACTGCCACTTACTCAGGTTGTGGTTTAACAGGGAATTGTCTGCTGGACTATTACTTGGTTGGGTGGAACAACTACTTCCTGAAATGTTGACATCATAATGAGGTTGCCAGGAATGGAGAGACTGTAGGAAGTCACTGATGCAGCCAGAACAGCTGTTTATAGGCTTTGTATTAAGTGAGGTAATCACGTCTTGATGATGTTTACTGTGATTTTATGATCCACCACAGTAAGACCTCTGATCGCAATCATATTGTTGAATAGGTGCATATAAACAGAACTTTTGCCTTCTGATTATTAGCATTTTGGACTCATCGTCTGTTTGCAAACTGATCCGTCTATGTAACTCGTGATTTTTCCGTTTCACCTCCACAGAAGCACATGCTGAAGGAAGGAAAAGGTCGCATGTTGCAGGCCATCAGCCCCAGGCAGAGCCCCAACAGCAGCCCCACCCGCGAGGAGCGCTCCCCCTCTCCCACTTTCCGTCTCCCCTTCTTTACCAAGACCTCGCCACCTCCCTCACCTCCGCCCCACCATAGCGGCGCCCGGGGATACCTCATCAGTGAGGATGATGACGAAGATGATGAAAACTAGAGGGTGTTTGAATGCTTCACTCCTGACGGGCGGGTGCAGTCAGTGCTGCCAGTTAACTGAGCTGTTGAGTAACGTGGTTTTCATTGAGCTCCTGCTTCCATTTTCTTCCATTTATGATTTTACTTTTAGCCTATCAGTGTCACGTCGAACAGCCAGTTTCTCCTCACTGCTCTTGTTTTTAACAGCCAATTTTGTCCTTTTTTTGTTCTTGTGTAAAGGTCAGTAAAGATTACCACTAGTCACCTGAGTTCTTTGAAAATTAGTCTCATTTATCTCTGTCACTTTTGATGTTGAGTTTATCGGTCACTCGAGATCACTTAAGAATATTTCCAGCAGGTACACTCTTCTATGTCTACATCTATGACGATATTCTTAAGGTTGGCATTGTTGTGAGGAAGGAGTTTGTGTTTTTTGTGTTTTGTTTTTTTTGTCCTGGCTTTAGCAGAAGGGCTCACAGGTTTTTGGTCACTTGTTGGATCAGCGCACGTAGTTTGGTGCGGGAGAGGTGAGCTGAGACCTCATGGAGGCACTGTTGAATATCTCCGGGGGAGGTTTTTTAGAGCAGGTCAAAAAACTGGACTTTTAAAATGATCTGCTGTCGTTGGGCAGTTTGTATCTGCTCATACTAACAAGAAATCAACCTGGCTTTTTTTAATAACAGGGAATCTCCAGGTTTGGTTAAATCTGAGAGTCGAGTGTTAAACGTCTACTAAAACAGCAGCTTTCTTGTAGGTTTGTTTGCCTGCTTTGGGGCTATGCGTGTCTGTACGTATGTGCATGTGATGTTTGTGCGTGTAAGCTCTTATGACGGCATGTTTGAAATGTCTTCTGTCAACACTCTCCACCCATTGACAGATCTGGGTTCAGCTTTGACTTCACTTCATATAGTAATAAATTTGCTTTTAAATGTTTCTTTTGTCTGCTGACAAGATTCAGTCTTTGGAAGACTAGTTTCAAACTGGACGCCTTTCTTGTGGCGTAATAGAAAGTCATGCGCGGATGACTCATTTAAATGTCAACGTAGAAATACTTATTTTTGTAGATTTCCTCTTTCCTTTCTTTATTCTCGTAAAGACAATGCTCTTAAAGGCAGAAAGAGTTGTTTTTTTCTAATAAACTATATATTGACTTCAAAGCAACCCCTTTCAATCATGACTTAGGACCCTCTAGAGGCAGGTTAGAGTCAGTGTGTGCAGAAATCACAGAAAGTGAAGGCAGAATCGTAGCGACCAGGTGCCAGATGGTAAGCATGCATCCATACGAAGCTAGAGCAGAGTAGGAAGGGCCAACATTGAATCTTGTGATTGCAAATCTCAACCAACAAAACCTGCTCATTCTGCCTTTAATCAGCCCCGTTTAGAAGTGCTGCGACAGTCTGGGCAGTGAATCAACATGAGCATGACTGAGTTGTGTACATGTATATTGATCCTGCATCATCTGGGGCTGTCGGGAAGTAATAGTGCATGTTGTACACGTGATGACTACAGTATTATGTTTTCATTTATTAAAGAAGACCTGAGAAACTGTCTGAATACTTCTAAGGAACTACATCTTTGGGTTAGTTGGAGTCATGAGCGCAAAATAGGATTGTTTAATGAATAAGGCCTCCTCATTGGTAGCACACACGACAGAATACACAAGGCTGTCTATGGCTTCTACAGGTGAACGCTGCACACAGCCTGCATCAGTTAAGAGGTGTATTTTGGCAGACTGGACTTCACTGTGTCACATTTTGGTGTAAAGGGTTCAGATTTATGCATTTATGAAACTCCAGATCTAGTTTATGTAGCTACCTCCTACTTCCATGAATCGATTGTTTCCTGAGATGAGCACAAAGTTTAAGCATTATGTGGTTTGTTTCTTTCTTTCTTTTTTGCGTTCTGAGCAGAGCCACTGTTGCAGCACTGAAGCAATGTGACTGGGTCATGTATTTGAGATTTTCCAGCCTTGGTGTGTGTCCCGCATCTCAAGTTGTCAGAGCATGTTTCGTGTCTCCTGTGTAAACCGAAAAAATGAAACATCACAGCTGATCTGAAGATGTAAATGCAATACTCTAATATAAATGTTGACAGATGTCGAATTGATCTGTTGTAGGCTTGGTTTTCCAAAAGCACTTATAGACAAGAACTGCCTCAGTTCCTGTAGGTATATATTAGATTTTAAAGGCTGGAAAATAACTAAAAAAAAAAAGGGTCCTCAGATATGAAGTCCTACTTTCTGTATTAAAAGTACAAATGTATAATTAGTGGATGACATCTAGCCTAGATTTTGGTGCTAAGCTACTTTTAGGAAGCCTCGCCTCGGTTCTTGTGGAGTCTCTTCCTTTTAAATCAGCGTGACCTCCTCAGTGAGAGCACGACTACGTTATGAGTTCAAGTTGGTAAAGACTCCAGTGGCAGGTTGGGCTAATTACAGCTGCTACAACCAGATACAAATGTAATGTAATGTTTTTAACAGAAAGTGTTTTAATTGTGTTATTTTGCTGTTTGGGGTTATTTTTGTTTTATGTCCTGGATGTAGAGAAAGAGCAAGACAAATGTATTAAACACGTTGGCCAAAGCATTTCTGGACTAATTATTTGTCTCCTGTGGTTGGACGCAACACGGTGAGAACTTTTCTGGAATGAGCATTCATTCATAATTATGAAGAACAGGGCATTTCCTCATTCATAGCCAATACAGTTTTATATTTGGGGTCAGATTTGAGAACAATTCATTAGATTTATTTTTTAGACATTTCCTTGAGTAAACAGACGGGATACACGCTGGACTAAAGCCATGCTGAAACCAATGTCCCAAATTTCTTTGTTCCTATACCCCTCCCTCAGAGATAATATCAAGAGGAAACAGTAACACAAAGGAATTAAAACAACTGAAAATATCAGTTAAATGAAAAACACATTCAGATGGTAGGCAGGGTTGGTTACATAGTCAGATTTTATTGGACAGAACGGTCACCAGGGCTACAAACATGAAGAAGCAGACAGTGATGAGGCAAACACCAGGGGGAGACCTCACAGCAAACACACGCTCCCATTGCCAGGTTTCCCCACAGCATCTTAGAAAGCTTATCACGAGGATGGTCGAACCTCAAGACTGCCTGGAATGTTTCCCCTATATCTGAACTTTACTTTGTCATTCCTTACTGAATGCTGGTGAAACTAACGGTGGAAAGACAGCAAGGGAAAGCAATCACACACTCTCCAGAAAGTAGAAAAACAGCTCAGTCACTAGCAACTCCTTTTCTTTCCTACCTACATGTTAAGAAACGCTGAAATGACTTTCAATCCAAATGACCATTCCCCAAAAACACAGACCAAATATCAATCAGTCCACAATACAGAATGAGACAATGCATCTTAATTTGAAGGGTAGACTCTACTGAGACAGAGGTTCATACACACGAACTATATCAGGATTCAGTTTAAACCACAACAGCTACAAACCATCTTACCGGTGAACAGCTCTATGACTTGTGGGGTTTCTAAAACAACTGGAGAGAAGATAGCAGAACAGTAACACTGAATAAACATGACAGGACACCCTTTAAGTGACACCAGAAGGTGCCTCCGGTCCTCTCCCCCCGATCCTCACCTGCATCACATGTCTTTTCCTTTCACACATCAGTTGGTTTACAGGTTTACTCATCACTACGAGATATATACGATACAATGGTTCACATTTTGCATATATCTGTGCATTATATCATATTTACTTTTTTTTATCTTTAACGATGTAAATTCAATCTCCAACACCTAGTTAGGAAGGGGTGAGGGTGGTGGAGGGGAAGGGGAGGGTGTATGAGAGAAGCTATAAGGACTGAGGGGGGGAGAGAGAGACAAAGTAGGAGGGGGCAGAAGAAAAAAATCTTAACAAGATAGATGGGAGGAAAAGTGGTCAGTTCGCTGCCACTTTTAGCAGCGCGTTTCGTAGATGCCGGAGCGGCCGATGTACCGCACCCATTTGATGACGTCATGGTCACTGTAGTTGAGCTTGGACTCAAACACCTTCAAGTAGCGAACCTTGAGACCGGAAGGAGCAAAAGGAACCTGCCGAGACGAGAAAACAAGAGGTTGAGGACGTGCCGAGGCACGCCGGGAGCTGGGTTGTGACAGTGGGTAGCGCTTAGCAGGAAGTGTGTGTGTGTGTGTGTGTGTGTTTGTGAGAAGTAACAAAGCAGGTTGTGATTTGCTGGAATTACATTTGTATGAGTGTGTGTGAGATAGCGAGGAAGACAGAGGCCGCAAACTATTAACTCGTTCTGACCTCAAAGTTCATAGAGATGGGGGGCCTGGCCCATTTCTTCTTATCGTTGGTCGGCAGCAGCTCGATCTCAGCGCTGATCTGAGACTCCTTCATCCCAGCCATGCGTTTGATCCTACACAACAAAAACAACAATGCTTTCTGACTGTTGTATGGCTTTCAGTAACAAGGAGCCTCATTTTAAGACCCTCACCAGAGTAAATAAGATAAAATAGGGATTTTAAAAAAAACAACAACAAAAGACTGTGTCTGAGGTTGAACAAAGACGCCACAGAGAAGCTGACAATCATTAACGTGACACTGAGAGCATAGAGAGGCGAGTTTGTGTAGGACAACACAGGCAGAGCTGCTACTCACTTCCAGACGATGGCGTTCTCACTGGCCTTGTACTTGGCTTTTCCCTTCATACAGATCACCTGCACACCACTGGTGTTCAGGGGCGTCGGGATACGCACCTGTCGGGAGACAATGAAGCAATATTAAAGCAATCAAACGTCACATAACTGCAGAGGTTTTCTAAAGAGCCCTGGTTCCATTTGGTCATGTCTAAGTAGTCACTTGCTGCAATGTGAGGAGAAATGGCCACTTTAGTAAATACAGATGCATGCGTGCTGCTATCGCGGTTTATTTCATCATTATCTTAACTCACCTCGATCTTTTGGGCCAGCAGCGACGGTTTGAAGTTGGACTTGATGACCACTTTGACCTCCAGTTTAGTGCGACCAACCTCCCTGACCAGAGGAATAACTCGGAACGGCAGGATGATGTCTTTAGTGGTGCGATACCTGCGAGAAGATGTCAGTTTTTAAAAATGTATATGTAAATCTTCACTCATGCCTTTCACATTCAGAAAGGATATATTTAAAACACACCTGAGACCTCCCACCGCCTTACACATTCTACTTTTAATAAGCAACAAGAGCTTTGTATGTTAAAAAAAAAAAAAAAAAAATCCATCTACTGACCTCATGAGCTCATACTCTCCATCAGGGGGGATGAAGCTGATGCTACGCTCTGAGTCAAACTTACTGAGGCGCACACACTGGTGGAAAGTGCAGTCATCGATGGCTATGGACTGCTTCCCACTGCGGGGAGAGAAAACACATCAGAGACACACAAAAGAGACAAAAGAATATTAGTTCAGTTGTTTCTTATTAGATTTTTATTTAAAGTTATATCTAATAATTACACATGAATTCCTCAAAAGACAAAACTACCACTCTCCCTCAGCTACTGGCCATAGTTTAAAGGGAAACATTAAGATATGAGCAAACATTGGGACACAACTGCTAATGCCAAGACATGAAGACTAGAAAAACAGAAAAAAAGACAGTTGGAGTAAAACAAATCACAGCCTGTTAGGTGTTTGGGTAAAGAGTTAAAAGTCAAGCAGGGGGGTGTGGGATAATAAAACAAACATACCATTCCATAAAGTAGGCAAACAACCAAAGGGCAGTACACTGAAGAGTTAACAAGGCGTGTTTGATTTGAATTGAGTGTGTGAGGAACAACACTGCATGAGATTTACGGATTCTTAATGTGCTTAAGGGCTTAGACAAGACAAGTGTGTGTGTGTGCGTGTGTGTGTGTGTGGAGGTGGCAGAGGGTGAGGACACTTGTCAGTACAGTACCTTCCTCCCCCTAAATCACTGAGGTACAGCACATAGAAAAGAAAGAGAGGGAAAGAAAGGAGAGATGCATCCAAAGGAAAGAAAAATTAAAAATAAATCATAAAGTCTGTCTTGTTGTAAACAGCAAGACAACACTCATAACACAGACACGGGGCTTAACACACAAGGAGGCCTCAACAATAGATTTCCTTGTCTGTTTTTCCATGATGGAAAGAACAGAAAAAAGTCACAGATTCTCAGTAAAGAAAATGAAATGTAACTCATTTAAAATCATATTCAGCCTCGCTTCTAAAACAATTCTTGACTCAGAATTTTGTTTTTTTTTCCGTCTGAT
The DNA here is from genome assembly GCA_008933995.1 of Datnioides undecimradiatus. NCBI lineage: Eukaryota > Metazoa > Chordata > Actinopteri > Lobotiformes > Datnioididae > Datnioides > Datnioides undecimradiatus. The sequence goes on along the minus strand of WARS01000030.1, from coordinate 7,159,512 downwards.
AAACCTTTTTGTGGTGTCACTCACCTTTTCCCTGCTTCATCGGACGCTCCTCCCTTGCCCTGCTTGTCGATGACAATCTTGTCGTTCATGCCAAACTTGCACTCGGGCATTCCACTCAGGTAGCTCTTCATCACCACCCGGCCCGACACATGGGCGCTCAGGACCTGGCCTGGAGAGGCGGCGTGGAAAAAAAATAAAAATAAAAAAATCTGAGTATAAAACTGATTAAAGTTAAAGTACACAATCAAAAACAAAACGGAAGCTAAAGGGTAACTGTTAAAAAAAAATTAAAACATATAATTAGAATGCATTACTTTTAAAATGAATAAAAGAAAGTGAATAAGAAGCTGGAAAACTCAACAATTACACAAGGTTTCATGACTAGTATTTTTAAGTATGAACAAGCAAAGGGTTTTAATTCTAAATTGCACTTAATTGAGAAGCAGAGCACATTTTTCTGCCTGTAGCTGATATTGGAAACTGTAACCCTCCACGTGCTGAGGAGGACTATGGCTTTGTGCACCTGAGAGCATCATAACAGCTGCTGAACTGAAAACTGTTTTGTTCAATCTCAACCTTCATGCAAAAAAAAATAAAAATAAATCCTCATATGACTCAAAAAATGGATATTTGACCATGTATAGATTAGAAAAAACACTTCTGCTAATGAAGGGGATAATGTGACATGATCTCAACCACCAGAGCAGATAACAGATGGATCTGGTGGTGAAAGGGTTTTGTTTTGTAAACCCCTAAAACACAAATTGCTGCTGAAGACTGAGTGTTTGGCTTGGAGTGTTGTCTTGTGATGCACAGACTCTCTCCAGCTCAGGCAAATAGATGTATATTGTAAAGATTTTTAAAAAATAACTATCTTGTGAATATTAATAAGCAGAGACATAAAACACTCAACTCTGAAGTGGTGAACGACTGTCACTGGTAAATATGAATGATACAATTTCAATAAAACATTCATGTCGACGGTCCCCGCCCAGTTTGGGGGAGGCCGTACAAACAGACCTTGTGGTGACATGAGCAGGTTGACGCTCTCCAGTACGTCCAGGAAAAGCTCATTGCGGCGATACTTGATGCCCTCACGACGCCAGCCGATCTGCCCCGTCACCTGGCTGGTGATCTGAGACTGCTCCTCTTTTGTCTGGGAGACAGGGAGAGAAACTGTATCACTACAAACAAAAGGAGAAGGCTGATAGGCTGACGAAAGAAAGGAGGCAATGAGGAGGAGTCATTAGCTGCTACAGAGAGGGAGGAAAACAAATATGACAGCGTCCCATATGGATCAAGTGGATTTTACTCAGATACAGACGCTGTGTGTGTTTATTACCTGGTGCTGCGTTACGGGGTGTACAAGACCACAGGTTGAGGGAAACGAGGAGAGAAACACAGAACAAAGAAGATTTAATTTCAAAGTATTTTCACACAGTTCGCTCACATTTATTTCACATGTAGACCAGAAACGTGCGTGTGTGTGTGTTTGGCGACTCCTCTGCCACGGCACACATAAAGCACAAGTGCTTTATGGGAAACTAAAGTTTCTGCAAAACTGTCTGCATTACCTCTTATGGTTTCCCATAATGTTTTATATAATGTCCATAAAGATACTACTGTCACTTTAAATCACTGTCATCACTGAATCAAACAATGACAAGTCAGTTACTGCTCGTTTGTTCGCTGCATTAAAGAACCCTGTGGGTTCGATTGTAATTCAATGTTTAGTGTGTTTGACAGCTGCTATCATAATCTAACACATTATAATATAATAGTGCTGATATATATTTATACCATCCAACATCAGTCTAATAAAAATGGTTTTATTTGCCAAATCCAGACTGAGCAAACTACTCCAGACATAAAACAATATATTTATTAGCTGCTTTATCATCTGTGATTGCCCAGGTCTCGAGTTATACCGAGAGGTGTCTCAAATATTTACTGTAGTCCTTCTGCTGTGAAGTATACAGCCTGTCTGCTCTACAGCATAGTGGACAGTTACATAAACACCTTTCAATAACTGTCTCAGCAGAAACTGAACATTACAACCTTCACGACAGTAGGAAGTGTACCTAATACACAGCAACACAGCAGAACTGAATCACTAAACCTGTCTTACTGACCTGTCCCTTAATGCCCTGCTGGGTGATGAAGGTCTTCAGAGCTCCGGTCTCTGAGTTCTGGGGGTAGCCAAAGTCCAGGATCTCTGTATGAACAAACACAAACAGATAAGTGTCGCTAAGCGATAAGACGGGCAAGAGAAAAACTAGGACGCGTAACGATGGAAAGAACCGGTGTTGACCGAGAGCCACATTACATCAACAGAGCTTTGTGTCAGGGCTGGGCAGCATCTATATTACTGCAATACACAGCAGGACCAGCTGATTGAAAAAACAAAGAAACGCATCACACTGTTTGGGGAGCGGCTACTCATTGCTATACCATTTGTCACCACAGAGTAGCTGCAGTGCAATCACTTGCAGGGGAGGGTGGGGGTCCGCTCCCCTTGTCAATGCTACAGCAAAAGCAGCCAATGAGACCAAACAACAGGCGGGTTTCACCACTTCATCCTGTTTTGATGCCTGTAAGGGCAACATCAGTGTCGTGTTATTAATGTATGTTTGACCTGATCACATCACTGCCCGACCCTGCTCTAAGACCCTTCAAAGCAATTAATACAACAACCTACGTAATTACACATGAATTCAGGTTTTCAGTCACTGCCATATATTTATATAATAGTACTATTTACTGCCTTTGATTCTATATGCTCCAGAGCAGCAGTTCTAATTTATGTCATTATAATATGGCTTAATGTGATTTACTAAACACAAACATCACAATTATCGTCTCCTACCATCCAGCAACTCGTAGATGAGCACGAAGTTGTTCTTGATGTTCTCCTCGCTGATTTTGCCAAAATAGGCTGTCATGACGTCACACATCTTGTAGAGGAACTCGAACACCATGGCGGCGTTGACATTCTGCTTGGTGACTGCGGCCAACCAGATGTTGGAGCGCTTGACATGGAAGAAGCTGGTGCGGGCGATATTGGTCACCGGGGATCGAACCTGCTGCCGGGCATGAATCACGTTAACCCGGAACGCATCCACCGCATTTCGTCTGCGAGAGACAAGAAACGAGAGAGAGATTTATTTTAGGGTTTGCGAGATGTTTGAGGTTTTTTGTTTTTGTTTTTTTTACTTAACAGACTGTAAACAGTTTCCCACCCTGTGACATCCTGTGGAAACATTTAAATGATCAAACCATTTCCAGCTAACCTCAAGAGGACACCTCCTGTGGGTGCGTTCAGGCGGAGAAAAGGAGTGTTGTTTTGTGTAAATGGTGATAATTACCAGGGGGGAGAGGAAAGGCTCTGAGAGTTTAGGCTGACACCCAGGCAGCAGCATCATAACTAACTGGACTCCATGAGAACCAAAAAAAACATTTAACCGTGTTTTATCCAAATCTTAGGCAGGACTGGTTTTTTTCTTTCAAATTTACTATACAGTGCCCTTAGTGTCATGATGCTTTGGGGGAAACGCAGCGCTGATTAATGAGGATTTACAAATAACAGGGCTTAGTGCAGAGGATGCAGCGTGTTCAGACAAGAATACCTAATCCTACTGAGAAATCCCAGAACATGTAGGAAGCACAAACGGTCACTCTTAGTGATATTCAAGACTACTGTTATACACATTGTTTTAAAATATATAAACAGCTGGCCATTGAGTATATCTGACAAATCTAAGACATTTAATTTAAAATGTTATGCCTTACTCTATTAATGATGGAAGAACCAAACCTGCCGGTAAACAATTCTCTTACTGATTGTGAACTGTGTGCTCTTATTTCTGAGATTAATATGATAAAGAACAAATATAGTAGAGGCATACGTGAAGAGACAATGAACATACAATTACTACAATGTCATCTGCATATGAACGTCTATTTTACTAGTTAAAGAAGCCAACTTGGTGTTTACTGAGGACAAAGGTACATTAGGGCAAAGTAAAAGGCTGCCATGATGTCTATGTGAAAGTATTAACACCATTTTCTTTATTTCCTTGGAAATGTTTGAAAAAGCTTTTCAGCTTTGCATTAAATATACACTTTCATGACAATATTTTCAAACTGTCGCTTAATTCAAGGCACAATTCTACAAAGAGCCCATAAAATGAATATAAAAGATAAGAGGAGTAACATAATCGTTGTATCCCATGCTCCGACTACATGCTTTGGTAGAGCTTTTTGTGAGCGTCAGCGCTGCTAAGGGCTCTGGTATTGGCTGAATTTCTTGGATTTGATCGATTGGCTGCTGTATCTCAGCATCCGGTGGTTTGTTTACCACTGTACTGTCATGACAGGTGACTCATGCTCGGAGGAAGTATCAGGAAGTTGACTGTGGAATCAATGGGCATGCAGTTAGGAGGCTTCAGGGGGTCATTGATTGGTGGCCATGAGAGGGGAGGGGTCATGCTTGATAGGCTCGAGCATCTCTTACCTATTCCTACAGGGGCCAAGATGGACAGATGGAGGAAAATGGTGATACAGAGGATAGAGAGGAAAAAAAAAGGATGAAGTAAAAGGATCGGAGAGAGAGACAAAAATGCACAAGAGACATTTTCGTGCATCATGTACACAGACAAGGTGAGTAACATGGTGTTTAACATGACGCCATCACTGAAACAGAATATGTCTGGACACAGATCAGGAGCATTATGTTGCTCTCTGATCAAAGTTTGTTGCGCGTTCGTCACAGCAGCATGGCACATGCAACTTCATTTGCATATCTCCATGACGCCTTAATTATTTCAAGTGGGCATATTTCAGCTATTGCAACAACAGGGAGGATCAACAAATGTAACTGATCCCCGGACCACAGCAGAGTTATTGCCAATTTCCTGTTTTTCTGCTGAGCATAACATGAAAACTCTGCAGCTGTTGATTTAATGAAATCTGTTTCGGCAATATTTAACAAAAGCAAGTTCCTGAATCTAGTCTATGCTAACTTTTAGTGTGTACACAGTACTATTCTGAAATACACAATGCACTGTATCTGTCCTACTGTTAGCCAATGAAGGAGTGATGATTAAGAATAGAACAACCCTAACTACATTACAGAAAGCCGCATAGACACAAGACAAAAGAGGCAAAAGACCCTGGTGGACATGAGTCTGTACGACATTTAACAAACTTTCATCAACTCAAACTACTGTTTGAAATATTGTGTAAGCAGCCCAGTCCGCTGGTGCAACAAGTTACACTGACATGCAGCATTTACTCATCAGCTTCTGTCCTTTTGTTTTTCCTGGGCTTTCAACTGAACAACTACAACAAAGAGTTAGAACATTTAAAATAATGATTTAAGGGTCTGCTAAGAAAAACAATACACTGACCCAGCAGTGCTGCCATCTAAACACATAATTGATACCTCTGCAACTTGCCAAGCCTCAGGATATAAATCTACAAGTTACTGGCCTTGTGTGTATTCTGGAGAAATGCCTACCCTCAACTGAATGTTGCTGGATTTACACAGACAGACAGCACTGGGTGTAAGCACAGAGACATGGTATCCACACAACAAGTGAATCATAGCAACAATATATCACAAACAAACAGGGAAGAGGAAAGGAAGAATGGGAGAAAGTATACAAGTCAGATCTTCACAATATACAACATTATGCTTGAATTCTTCAGGCGATACAGAGGAGTGCCTGTCCATTTCCATGTAGATATGGTCTTTAACCTGCCGCATGTCTCACGTACCAAAGCCTTGCAACGTTTGTTTGTTTTTGTTTTGCAATGGGGTTGGGCCACATGTAGTGCACATTACAAGCATTTGTGCTCTATTCAATTTTATTCTCACATGCAACTTTTGGTGTGGCGGTTCATTAGCTTCTATCATGTGGCCATATTTTAAAACTCTAAATTCTGTTTTTGTTTTTGTGTGGATGCATTTCTGTACAGAGGTCGGTGGGGATGTGGAGTTGTAGCCCGGATTGGAAAGTCTGAAACATGATGAGTCACAGAAACAGATTTAATCCAAAACTTCAGGAGGTCAAGTACGACTTTTAACTATATCAGCCGTCTTCCACAGAAGTATTTGCTGAGTGCCTGTTGCCAGCAAAGAACTGATCCGAAGTGATGTAGAAAGCACATGAAGTACAATAAGAGTGTTCATACAGAGGATTACACATGAACATTATAGAGTGGCCAAAAATCTCAATTGAAAAGATCAGTTTTGATGTGATTTGTGCTGCGTGCTATGTTGTGCACACTTGAAAGAGAAAAAAAATGCTAAACGTTACATTTGAACAGCGGAAGTCTGTCTGTAACACCAGAAATGACTATGACTACTAGGCTGCTCCTTCCCCCAGAAGCTGCTTTATAACAACCGAAATGGGAAACGCATTGAGATAATCGTGTTGTTGCTTTGACTATCTAACAGCTGAGATTTGTGACAGTTTTAATTGATTTGACGGCACGCAGGATGCAGACAGACTTGGAATAAGTGATAATCGACCCACTCCACTGAGTGTAGTTGACTGAAATAGAGAGTAAAGAGGTGACAAATCTGTCTGATAGCACGCCAGTGCTCCGTGGGATGAGCTGACAACGCCACGTCACAGCACTTTGGGTTGAGCCATACAACAAGCTCCTGTCATTAAACCATGCAGATGCACAGTGGGATTATAACCTGTGGGAAAAAGATGTTTTAAGTGTTGTTTTAGCGAAAAGTTAAAGGTAAAGTTTTTAATCCTTTTTATCAGATTGTTGTCATGAAATGATGACCACTGAAGGTTGAGTTATTGCTCTCTCCCTATTCATTTAGAGAGTAACCTGGTCTTGCTAGCCCACAATGACTGCAGAGCCATAGCCAAAATGGATGCTAAGTGGCAGGAACTGCCTCTAAGGACTTTGATATGACTCAGACATGTTTTAGTGGTGCATCTTAGGCAATGAGAACACTATTCTTGTTCACCAATACTAAACCTTCAGCAGCTTTGTCTAAACTCCTGCCTCCAGTGTCACTGCAGCAACCACATATGTGGATATGCATAAAGAGCAAGAGGAAAGATGTGCTTGCCATCAGTCCTTTATTTCCATATGGTAATATTTAATAACTTGTGTGTTGTGTCAACACCAAAGACAATTTGGATGATCTGGTTACACAGCTGCACCTAATCTTGTAAATACAAGGTGCAGTCTGATAAACACAAGTGAACTTACTCATTACCCACTAACATGGGAAAAGTGCATAAGGACATTATTTTTCCTGGAAGTAAACAATTGTACTTTGGTCTCTGTGTGTCTGGTTTTAATCATAGTTGCTTTTATTTTATCATTCATTCATTTCATAATTTATTCAGAGAATCTATGCATATCAATGTGTTTACTGTATTTGTTAATTAATGCATATTTAAGGCCATTTAGTCCTACTATACCAAATTGTGCTTTTGGTTTTTCCCCATAAGTTAATAGCACTGTCCTAAATGTAATCCTGACTTAGATATTTTTAAACACATTTGAGAGCAGACAAACATCTTAGCAGGGAATAGAGATAAAATCCTTTTTTCCTCATCCCTCCAGACTTAATCCCAACCTGTCCACCCCCACCGCATCAGGACCTTCTTACTGCCACGAAGCCCCTCAAATTTAGGAAAGTTTCAGCAAATTTGCTCCTGTGAAACGTACCCAATGTCATCTCGGTAGACCCGGGAGATCAGGACCTCCCCCTTGTGGTTGTAGATGAACAATCCTCCAATCATTGTGGCTGCTTCTCAGTCCCAACTGGCCATGATGAAACCAAACCCCGCCTGAGAAAAAGATAGAAGTGGAGCGAGAGATAGCAGGAAGGAAACAGGGAAAAGAGGCGATAGAGAAGTGAAAGCAGTGAAAAGTGAGGGAGTGACCGACAGTACAGGGAGGCGCTTGTCTCTTACATCCGCTTTCTGTGTCTCCCTCTCACACACAGACACACACAAGTCTGTTGCCAATTGAATAAACCCTGCAGCTGCCCTACCGTGGTGACTCATTTTTCTTTCGTGCATGTGCATACACACATGCACACAATAATGCGTCAAATGTCACTCCAATATAGATTTTTTTTTTAAAAATGTCCACAATCATAACCCTCCCCACAGTCAACTTCTTGTGTTCTTCAGAAGAAAGATTAACAGCAGATTAGTGACCACCAGTTTGAAGCTGGATGTCACCAGGTAGCCAGCTACAAATCTGTTGCTGTTACTGGGCTGCGTTTTACTACCAGATGCAGCGTGGATCTGGTTAAAACTACACATGGAAGATTAACATCCACATACACAATAATTCATCTAAGGACAGCCTAGTGCTTAAAGATTAGGTTAACGTTATGTGATCATGACTACGACCATCAAAATCATATGAATTTGCCCCCATTCAAGAATGAAGCTTCTGGAAACCAGGGGATGAAGGACGTGCTTGAAATTCCTCGAAGACAGAGGCCAGACAACTTAAACACACGGTGCTGAGAGAAAGTATACAACACAATCATATGCCTGAGATTGGTAAAATAATTGTCCCATGTAGACATTGCCGAGTCGTGACCGAATAAACCGTGCACAAGACCTGAGCGGGTTTAATCGCCCTTTTATTGGCCGAAGTCAAGATGTCTGCTCACTCGGGCCATTTCCCAACCTTCATACATTTTTCATATTTTTTCATTTTTGTCCTCAATCGGGGATGGACAGTTTAGCTCGAGACGTTTAGTTTTAAACATACTTAAGAAGCTACAGCATCGATGGAAGCTTGACCTTCAGTTAAGATCAAAGTGATGGAGAATAGACCGAGTAAGAGGTAGCTAGCTAATTTAGCATACGATAGCAGGCTAGCTGGCGGTGATGTTGAGCGAACCAGCGTCGACCCGTACGGAATTTTACACTGACTTCCGGTGAAAAGAAAATCAGACAATTTGACTACCATTTAACTTTCAAGACTGTAATTTTTCCCCAATTAGCAAATTTACATTATAATTAAAAGCACCGACATTCCTCAATAACGTGGCATTGTGGATAAATTTCAGGAGTGTCATGCTATATGCTTTTATTTTGAAAGAAACGTAACGCCCTCTTTTCCGTTATCATAGCAGTTTTCGCTGCTAGCTTGACGTTAGCTAACGGAGCGGCAGCTAACGTTGCTAATGTTAGCATCGCCCCCGATTGAAACAATTTCACCGGCTGTCTGAAACGGTTACCGGGCTACAATTGATTAATATGGTGAGACGCGTGTAGCATTAAGCGTATCGACTCTGGTTAACTTACCCTAGTTCTCTCACGGACGCAACCAGTCTTTCGCCCCCGCTTGCCTTGAATATCGGATCCAGTCGGTTCCCAGTTCACACACCCGCTAATTCCGCTGCTTCCTCCTGGTCCTCTGATAGCTGTCAGCTGACCCGCCGTCTTTACGCACAACCGTTCCGCTGTGACAGGAAAAGGCGCGGCTGGAGCGATGTGTAAACCGCACCCAGGCCTTGTTATGATAAGCTATATTGGTTACTGGTCAATTATTATTCGTCTCATGGTAGTTCATTAATAGTTATGTTTGTGATTGCAGAGGGCAGCACGGTGACCTAATGCTCTTTTCAAACGGGGCCATCTTGGTTTGTATCTGCCGCGCTTCGTTTAAAGTTCTTAAGTATAGCACAGTGGTAACTTCTTTATTTCCAGCTCCAGAGGTGGATACCTGATCTCACACTGCCATCTTTAGAGAATGGGAGCAATAAAACTAATTTCCCCGTTGTAAGACTGGAAATGCGTATATGCAGTGTGGGTGGTCTTCTTGTGTCCTGCAGAGTCCATCGGATTCAACTTTTTTTTTTTTTTTGTTCAGCACTTCTTTTCAGGATCCCCTCACGACCACAGGGAACATTTTCATAAGGTCATTCAGTTCTGAGGCACGTCTACATGCACACCGGCTGATCTCTTGCACACACCCACACACATCTGTGCACCAGATTGCCTAACCTTCACATTCCTGATTTTGGACAGTCTGAAATCCACTGCCTTTAAATGCAAATATGACCTCAGGTACCAGGAAAAAAAAAAAAAAACCCTCACAGATGTCTGCAAATGTCTGCTTCACAAACACATTCAAATAAAACACACCACAAAGCAGCGTTAAGTCATAAAACTATATTTATAAATAAAAAGACATTTTTCCTTGATAAAAGAGTAGTGTGAAAGACATGGTAAGAAATTTGTTTCCACTATACATTATCACAACACAGAGTCTGAAAATGCTCTGGTTAACAGATGAAAATGCAGTTACGTAGTGTAAAAATGACTCTGGAAGCTGAATCCTCATGTTTAGCGTTGAAAAATGAGACTAGTTGTGACCAACTACATATATAATAAAACAAATGCATTCTTACAGTAAGAAGGACTGCGATTCTCTTGCACTACATACATATTTTTCCATTTCTTTCTCTCTTAAGTCAAGCAAACATTTAAAGTCTGAATAAGGTTAACAGTTACTGTAGTGTTCATTTCGGCTTTCTTTCAGGGTTTTTGTTAGAGGTCAGGGGTATTGAAGGAGGGAAGAGGCTTCTCTCTCTCACTTTTGACGTGAATGGGGGTGGGGGAGAACAGAGAATGTTAGATAAGGAAGCAGAGAGGAGGGAAGAGTGAAGAGAAGAACAAATGAAAAACATCCATGTAGAAAAGCGCTGAGTCATCGTCCCCAGCTGTCCATTTCCACTGCCTCCCTCCCACTCTTGCTCTTTGTCCTTATACAAACTCGTCCCCAATCAGGAGCGGAAACTGAGAGAGGTGCTTTGGTTCCATCTTGAGCAAGGGGGTTTCTTCACTGAAGAAAGTATGGCCACTACTGCTAGGAAGAAAAGCACACAGACAAGGAATACTGTCTCTCAGCATACACGATAGGGTTGCTTCCTTTTCTGCTTTTAGGAGAGTGGAATCAAGGTCTCGGGTTACAAGCTTTTGCAGTCTTCCCTCCCTCACTGCCCAGTCATGCTTTCCTTCTCTGCTTAACAATGACACTAAAAAGCCAAATCTGCTACTTTGTCATCAGTCTACAACCTGCGCTACATGACATCAACAAAGAACTCTCCAGCATTGCCCACTGCCAAGCGCAGAGACTGGCGTGAAGCAGTGAGCTCAGGAGGCACAGAGGCAAGCTCTCGGCCTGGTGGGGCACCAGGTGCAGCTGTAGACAGGTGTGGGGGCTGAGGGGGCAGGCCAGGTGGGCCATAGACAAGGCCAGGACCATAGGTTATTGAGTGGGAGTTGGCGCTGCGGTGGCTAACAGAGCTACGGACACTTCGCTCACTAGGGGGAGCCACTGAGCGCTCGCTTGGAGCTCGGTGGCTCCTGATCTCAGTTTCACTGCCACTGCCGCCAGACTTCCGACCCTCGTTCTTGCTGCAGTTTGAACCACTGCTTCCTGTAGACAGAGTAAAAAGAGACTAAGATTATTATCAAAGTATAATACACTTTTTTTTTTTTTTTTTAGTGAAATCTGAGTGACCTACATGAGCCACTCACTCCCATCTGGGCGTCAGTGAACTGATGCAGGCAGTACTGACCCAGTTTGTGGGAGACTCTCAGGAGAGCTGCATGACTAATGCAGACATGGTCACTGAGCATTCACTGCGTTTCTCAGGCAAGACAGCTTAGGCATTACTGAAGGCAATTACATGTTTAGATTTTATTACCACAAACAAGCTGCTTGCTTTTCTGGCAAATTCTTCAGATTAATTTAAAAAACCATAACAGTTTCTATGCTTAGAGGAACATTCTGACATTTTGAGATGCATGTTAGCTGCATTAAGTTTACATGAAATAAAATACACCTTCTAGCAACTCTGTAAACTCTCGCTGTATTTTGTAACCTGATAAACTGTGCAGAAATGCATTCAGTGGTGGTGAAAACCCACAAAATGAGGACAGGATGTCTGAGGGGTTGTGTACAGTCAGTGGGCCCAGCTGTTGTTGGTCAGTAAATATCTCCATTACGTAAGCAAACTGCTCCAAAAACCACAATGTCTGGTTTTCTATTTCTACACGTTAAATAAACAAAATAAAAACATGTAAATAAGGCTGCTTTGGAGCTGTTGGATGGAATATTTTATAGTCTTGACAGAGCAAGGCTGTTTCCCTCAGGTCTTTGAAGTTAGCTCACTTAAACATGCGTCCGACCTGTAACAGGATAGAAAGTGCATGGATAAAATGCTATGTTGGAATTCTGATCTGGCCTTAGGTAGGACAGCAAACAAGACGTCAAACAGAGTGTGTTCCGTTGAACCCGTTTGTGCAGAGTGACACCTTAGCCTGTAGGCTTGGAAAGTACTTATTGTTCACAAGTAACGCAGCTGTAGTTGGCATGAATTCAATACAATTACAATGACTTTTTTTATGTTAGTGCTTTTTCTGTGTTGCCTTTCTATAAGCTCTGCATGACATTTTAATTCTGTTTTGGGAAACCTGTGGGTGTTTGCAACATACTGTGCAATTAGTGTCTGCAGCATATAGATAAATTATGGAAGCATAGGACTCTGCAGCCGCCAGCGACTAGAGACATTTTACACAGAACACAGACTCTACAAACTTTACAAAGAAATGGTTTAAGTGCTTGTCGTGTAAACGATAGGGCTTTAGATGGAGTATTATTATTATATAACACAGTGAATAATATTAATATGGCATTAATTTAGTTTTTCATTTAACCCATATTGATTGTTCTTTAACATGTGTTTAATATACTGGGAATTAACACAGGCAGTCTGTTTTAGCAGAGCTCACCACTGTGCTGACTTCCTGCACTGCCAGCTCCTGGTGCTCCATGGAAGGGCTGCGGCAGGTCGTATGGATGCGGAATGGGGAACTGGTAGGGCAGGGCCATGGGCCAGGGGGCAGCCCCGGGATGGGGGAGTGGAGGGAGAGTGTCCTGATCTGAGGCACCTCCACTGGAACCATCATGATCATGGAGGGACAGGTGGGTCATGTCTAAAGAAGATAGAAAAAAAAAAAGCAGACTTACACTTCCACAGTAACAGCTCACGTTAACAAAACTGATCAACTGTACAACAGCTGACGAGGAAACAACCAACCAAAGTTGCCGAGAGTCAACTTACTGCCGCAAAGGTCTCCAAAGATATAGTAGCACTGTTCAGAGAAGGTGATCTTGTTGACGGTGTGTCGGATGTAGCCGGCCTTCAGCAGGTTGCTGGCATATTTACGAGCTTCTCTGCGATCTGAGAAGCCTTCCACGTGATGGAAGAGCCAGTCCACCACATCAGAACCTGAGGGCACAAAGACGCACACGTTTTAGGTACAGGACACATCACCATAAATGTTGTTCTTTACGCTCTATTACTTTTGATATGATATATAGATATAGAATATCATCCCATATTTGTGAGATATTCATTGGTCAAGAGTTGATTTTAATGTTTAATGCACTGGTTCAGACAACAACCTTCTTTTCACTAGATGAAAGAAAGGAAAAACTAATGCTGTGATGTGTAACTGGAAAACTGTATTGATAGATTATATAATGACATTTAAATTATTACTGTTTAATTTCAGACTTGATAAAAGAGGGATTTTAATCAATTAAACATACTTCAGCAGTCTGCAGACTGAACTGAGCAAACAAAGACTTGAACTGTGAGGACAGAGGTCTCATGAAAGAAGTACACGCTGGGCCGTGGCAGCTGCTTTCACAGACATACCAATAAAGGCATTAGCGATGGTTATCTTGAGCCACATCCTGTCCCGCACCTCCAGACCTGACTCTGGGCAGGCCATGGCCTTAGCAACTGTTGCCATGTCGCTGTGGATGGAAAGGTGGAAGTCATCGAATCCTGGGAAAGATCAAAGGAAACCAAGTTACTACCTGAGCTGAACCACATGCTCCTGTCAGAGTCGACGTCGTTTGGGTCTGATCGGGCTCAAATCTGTCTAAGATGTTTACGTTTAGCACAACTGAACTGGTTTTAAGGACAAACAAATCAATCTCACAAAAATATGAAAACTGTTGAAACACAATATGTTTGGTTTCCTGCACATTCAGTGAAAGCACAGCTGATTGCTGTTATCATATCTGGACAACTCCAAAATCTGCCTCAATAATATTTGGTTTCCTGTGGCCTGGGCTGTAATCTGACTCCTGTTCTGTCTTCATCAAGACTCGGACTGGATCGGGGTTGGATCTTTGTTTGAGTTGGACGACAACCGAGCTACTCTTGACAAAACCGCAACAAAAGCCAGATCATAATGAAGTGCATGTCCTCCTTCAAACACAATTATATTGTTAAATATGATTTCACCGAGCCACACTGCATTCTAAGATGTTGTGATAAAATGTTAGTATCTATACTTTTTAATGTGTCTACTGTACAGCTGCTTCAATCAGAGATTTACTTTATTTCCCAGGAAGCCTTGTGCGCATCTCCAAATAAAAAAAAACATGATCGTTATGTTTAGAGACTATTATACATGTGACAGTTTAACATTCTGATTATTGTTTCAGTTACCAATGTTAAAAAGAAAATTACTGAAAACATTTCCAAACCCTTAAAACTGATTTAGTATTTGAGAAATCATTTATTGTCCATTTATTTAAAAGCTTCCAGGACTCACAAACACAGCAGTGTTTTCTCTCATTAACTGACCTCCTTTTAATGTTTGAGTGTGGTGAAGCTGTTGCAGCTATGCACATTTACAACAGTCACGCCCGTTCTGCAAAACGAAACCTTTTAAAAAAAAAACTGCATTTTATTAAGTACTTTAGAGTCACATACTGGTGACGAAACCATTGAACACTGGTGCATAACAGCGAGTGAGAAACCATTGCTCTGATTTTGAGGCACCACGTGAACTCTTTACATTTTCCTTTGCAGACATGTTTTTCTCCTTTTTAACTTCACATCAACAGCACGGTTGGCCAGTTATCCACAGTGTAGAAAAATGCACCATTACGCCATACATTGTAAGCTGACATTGAAGGTGCAACAGTTTTATTTTTAAACAGTGTTGAAATGATTTAGGTTTGTTTAAAGGCCTTTACCACACATGATTCAGAGAAATTTATGTTGTTTTTGAGAGGGAAAACCTACAAAAATGTGAATCATATCAATTCGGTTGCAAAAGTGTGTCGAGAGAGGTAAGATTTCTCTCCAGAAAGAAAGAAAAAACATGACTGTCCTTCCAAAGATTACAGGGAAGATCAGTGTTTTGAGTTATGGCTTCGTTTTGACAAGAGTTATTGAGCAGATGGAAGCAGTGAGGCTGAACACAGTAAAAACTGGAACAGAGAGTCGTCACAGGAATGCAGTGAGAGGGCAGGGCCACACATAACACTGAGATTTACTAACACGTCTGAGGAAGATACTGATATTATTGCATTTTTGAAGGCCTGAGGGTGGGAGCTCCAAAAAGAGAGCTGCATGTTCAAAAATATAATCCTGAAACATCAACAATCCTGGCTTTATGAACCAAAATTTATCAAAGTACCTTATTAAAAACCAAAAGAAAACTAAAATCAATAAACAGAGACAGTAAAACAAAGAAACATGCTGCACGGTGAAAAATGGGGAAAACGTGAGCAAAACTCTTATTGAGCCAAAATTGAATAAAAAACTGTGACTAAGAGTTAAAGTCTGCTGTAAGTGGTTATGAATAAAGGTGCAGCTGCAAGGGGTGATGTGACTCACGTTCCGTCTCAGGGATAGAGCTGCTGATGGAGGAGCTGGTGGAGGTGACGGTGCTCATGGAAGGGCTCATGCCATACGCAGGGTATACCCCGGTCATGGCTGCAGTGTGGGACACCCATGCAGCTGGGTCAATGGGTCGGATCGGCTCGCCTGTTGGGTCAAACGTATGATACGCAGTCAGATTTGGTAAAATTACCCAAGCCAGAGTAAAACTCTCCAACACATGCATTTTCAGGAATTAATCTTACTGTAATGCAAAGGGAATAAAGGAGCAACAGAGACAAAGACTCACTCCTTGGAAGAGCAAAGCAGCTCCGAGGGTTTGGGTCCCAACACTTGGCCACAGTCAGAGTAATGGGGCTGGTGATGAAGAGAATCACATCAGTACAGTCCGGTTGTGTTTTTGTTTTTCTCCTGTCCTTTACGCCAGAATACCTCAATGTATTATTGTTAAAGAATGTATATGTATGCATGTATTAACGTGTGCCTGTTTGCTGCTTACCCTGGCTTGTGCACGATGTCCCTCAGTACTCGAACTGCATCGTCGTTGCTCATGTTCTCGAAGTTTATGTCGTTCACCTACAAGGATAAAAAAACCAAAACAAAGCAGAACAATCAAACAAACTGAGACTGTAAAGACATGTTTGACAAAAAATAAAACTCGTCATGACAATAAAGTATGGAAGTAAATTACCTAAACAAAGTTCAAATTAACGCTAGAATTGTTGTGTAGTGTAACTGAAGTGAGGTAATATTCTGCTGAAGAAAGTAGGAAAGAGAATAAGGGCAATAAGGAATTGCAGAACAATACTGCGTTGCATTAGTTGCATTGATCAAATTATAACCGTCTGAATGAAAAATCTTTGATTGAGTTGTTATACTTCACTACAAACACAACACACACTGACATACTCATGCTATGCACAGCCAATTTACTGTCTTTTTCTGTCCCTGTCTCTCTGTCTTACACACACCTGCAACAGCATGTCCCCAGGCTCTATGCGTCCATCTGCAGCCACAGCTCCTCCCTTCATGATAGAGCCGATGTAGATGCCTCCATCTCCCCTCTCATTACTCTGACCTACAATGCTGATGCCCAAAAAGTTGTACTTCTCTGTGAAGAGGAGAGACACAATGTGTATCCATGATCACCGAATGAAGTGAAGCAGCGGCAAAATAAGTGAAAACCGTAACAGAAGATCACAACATGCATCAATGTGGAACAAACTGGTTACACATGCACGTTTTGCAAAAGCCGTTCCTAAACTTATGCTCAGTGTGTGGCTGTATTAAGGAGGATGTATTCAGAAAAGACTCTGATTGCATTCTGTGTGCAGCTTCCACGTGGCCAAGTCACTTACCCATGTTGAGAGTGACAGTGATGATGTTCAGAGACATGGTGGAGTCTGTGATGCTGCTGAATGACGAAGACTGGAGGGAAGAATCACGAAAATGGGAAGAAAGGGATTGAAATATTACAGGAATAATCAAGAGTCAGAAACTGGAACACAATTTTAATGAAAAGTCTGGGGCGCAGTCCTGTGCGTGTGTGGTCTCACCCTGTCCATATTAGAAGCCTTGGGTTTCCGTCGGCGACGGCGGTGTCGTCTCATTAGACGAGAGGAGCTCTGCTCAGTGGAGCTGCTAAATCTGAATAGAGAAGGAAAACCTTATCTTTTTAAGCGCTTTAGACGTATGAAATATGTGAGCTAGGGACCAAATGTTTTTTGCTACATGAGTAATTAAACTAAAGAAATTATACAGTATACATTTATGGTCAGAAAAAAAAATCTGAGTTAAGCTTTAAAACCATGAGAGATTATAAACACCTGAACAGAACTACAAACAAAAACTTCATTAACTACATGTTGGAAAGACCTATAATCGCGCTTTCCATTATGAATGTCTTCACCATTTTTCATTAGTGAAGACAAGCTTGACTGTTAGTAAAAGGGCATTAGACCCACCTTATTTAATATTTATGACCTGACTAGCAAACTTTGGTTGATGACACCAACAGTTTTTTTTTTTTGGCTGAGAAAATCCAAAAAAACTATCTCTGTCTGTGGTGGAGAGAACTCTGATACTGATGAATCTGTTATTCAGATCTTTTAAGAGCTGCATCAACAAGGAACAAAAACATCCTGAGAGATGCCTGAAGAATGAGAACAGCAGAGTCTCTAAAGTGGGCTGCAGATATTTTTTTACGACTCCTGGAGGAGAACCCGTGGGGTAACCACAAAAACCACCAGACAATTAGATCGTACTAATCTCTGCCAAGACCCATCGACTGCAAATCCAGATGCATTCCTCAAAGCAAAATGCCTGTTCTCATTGGGAACTGCACTTATGAACAATAAACTGAAGTGTTTTGCAGGACATCTGACCTGCTGGTTGCGTCATCATCCTCTGAATCAAAGCAGGAAGTAGACTCCAGCTCGCTGCTCATGAAGGATGAGCAGCTGTCGTACTCGGCGCCCCCGCGTCCCATTGCCCGCGAGGAGTAACCGTTCTGCCTTCCACCTGCAGGGAGACACATTTATACATGAGGTGCATGAAAATGCAAGTGTTTTGCTAAAAAAGATAAAAGCTCAGAGGACAAAACCCTGAACATTAAATCCAAAAATTAGAGATGCAACATAAACTAGATATCTCAAGTACAGCAAAAATGCCAAGCTCGTTCCCTGTTGATTGGTATTTAAAAGAGATATACATTTCATTTCAAATCCAGCAATCACTTCAGCATATTCATAAAGATCAATTTTGACAAGCACCTCTATGTTATTCTGATTGTGCAGTAGGGCTGGGTTCTGCAGTAGCCACCTACAAGTACATCAGCAGGCTGGAATGTGTACCTCCACCACTGCTGTACTGTGCATACACCACGGGCCCAGCTTTAAACTACGCTGCATAAGTAACTACACAGGTAATGTGTAAAAACTACCGTAATAAAACTGAAACACACAGTACAATAAGAAAAACGCTATGCCATAAATGTCGTTCTGACCGTGGTCGTTACTGTGTTTCCGCCGTGGCCTCTCCCTCTCCCTCCTTTGCGACACCATGGAGCCAGTCTCTGTGTCATTGTCCAAGCTGTCCCGACCGCTCGCTGCTTTCCCACTTCAGACAGAGACATTGCACAGAAGCCAAAGTTAGTGTTTAAAAGAGATTACACTGCATTGTTATCAATCCAGTCAAGTCCATTAAACAGTCACTCGACCTAATTATTACATTAAATGCTTCTGTTCTAATCACAATACAACCCACGTTGAGTGTAAAGCTCTCTCTGGCTCAGTGTAATCTAGGTTGCTCTAAGTTGCATTGTTATTGTATTTTAGATTTATTTCACCTATTTTATTATAATCATGTGTCTTCTAGACGCTTCACTCTATGATTTCCTTGCAGATGAGCCAGAATGTACTTACAAATGTGGAAACTGGCAGTAACTATACTATATACTATATACAAATACAATAAACTGGCAACAGGAGGTGGGAGGTAGATTTGCGCTCTACATGAACAAATGAAATGTCTGATTTATGTCCAGTATAAAGATAATCTAATGATAAACGGGTAAAGGAAAAGGTGGATTAGTTTCCTCTTGGGAAGTCACAAGGTGTCGTACTTTTTTGATTCAATTCACTGTTTCCTGTGTTGCTCAGCTTATTAGGAAACACAGACGGACTCCTTCAACACCCATGGACAGAGCCTAACACAAAATATGTCTGGCATCTCCCTCTTTAACTTTCACTGTCTCGCACAAACACACACACACAGACAAATGCTCATACACGATCTCCCTTTCACACACTTATTAAAACACGCCACAAAGTCTCCTTTGGATATACTGACTGATAAGATGGTGGTCTTGAGTCTCCGATGCCCCCAGTCCTTTCCAAGGGGGGTGCCGCCTCTAAACTATCTGCCACTGAGCCTGCATCTGTGTGGGCCCCATCTCCAGAGACCAACTGTCAACAGACATAGAATCGGGTCAGTCAGACAGATGAGTCAAACACAGAGGAGAGAGGAACACACTGAAAGACACAGAGCAAGTGGGCAGCAGACCCATATCACAGCACGACTGTGTTTACACTACACCAAAGTAGAGGCCTGGGTGGTATATTCCTTTTAAATGTTGCTGCCTAAAGCCTTCTCAGCATTTAGAGACACCAATGTGTCATTAAAAGTCATAAATTAAATAGCAGTATACTAATCAACTGCTGAGATAGCAAAGCTAAGTCTACAGTGTATTCAAAGAGTTAAGAAAGAGAGAGCATGTGTTGAGACTCGTGATTTGTCTACCTGACACTGTTGCCCAAGTTACCGAAGTATGGAAAAAAGTCGGATTCAATAGGGAAATTACACGACTGGTAAATTTTAACATCAAAATACTGAGCTGTTTACATTTCCAATTGTTTTTTCCATTTACTTCGAGCACATTCCAGTGAACGTTAGTCCTGCTCACTCAAGATCTTTTTTCCATCCTTCATGGATCCTGAGTTCTGCGGCATCTTGGATGTTGTCCACATTAGATATGAAGCGTGTACATGCATGATTTGCATGCAAAAACAAGTTTAAAGACAAACATGAGATCAGTGAGAAATGATCTTCACTATTAGCAGCCTGTACAGTTGGATAAGGAGCTAAAATATGCTAGCTGTTTATGTCATAGCTGGACTTATGGCCATAATAATTCAGCAACTTAAACTAGAGTCCAGTGCACAAAATCTGGTTCAACTTTATTTTATACAAAGCAGGCAGAGTCTTGTCATTAGTAGGTTTCTAAAAAATCACATTTTATGTGTGCAGCACGACATCTTTCAACTTAATTAGACATATTTTCTCAATAGTGTTCGACCGCAGCATTCATCAGGGCTAATTAATATTTACTGTTATTAGTGAATAATCATTTGGACAACAAAAAGTCAGATAATAGTTAAAGTACACATCACAATCCCCCAAAGCCCAAGGTGATGTCATCAAATCTTTTTTTCCATCCGACCAAACTATACAGAAAGATGCTTAGTTAACTGTGTTCTTGCTGGAGACCTGGTTTTTACTGCAAAGTCACTAAATATAGGAAAATTCAGGAATTACCGGGATGTCTGAAGATTTATGTGGACATGTGAGTAACAGAGAGAGTGAGGCAGCCACATATGGCAAGTTAGGAAGATAAGGCTGTGATTGCATGCAAACTAGCAAACAAGTGGGTGCCGTAAGGGTTTCATAAGGACTTAAAGGTGGCCCAACTATTCACAAAAAGGACAGTATAACCATTTTGTGCTGCAATAAGGCAAAAACACCAGCATAGACATAATGATGGTACACATTTTGTTAACCCTGTTTTATGTTTTTATACTTTATACTGTGTTTGAATTATCTTATTTTCAATAAACAGAGAGGGTAATTTGCTGTGCAGAAAGTGAAGCCAAAAGTTGAGATGCCCTGAGATAAATTGTAAAAAATATTTTCATAGAGAAAATCTGTTTGTCATCTGAGTACGGCAGCCTCAGTCTGGCCTGTTGTGATGTGCTGACAGTGAGCCAGTGAGTCGGACCCCAGAGGACAATCAATCAGGTGGTTGAAACAACAGATGAGCAGTGGAGACAAACAAACGGCCATACTGTAACTGAGATAACATTTCATCGTACATGGAACATTTCAAGGAGCCCCGCGGGATAACCAACTAATTTAAACATACACACGCGTACAAAGAGGGGAATTAGCTCAGAACCACCACCAACCAAACCTCCACATAGTCTAATGGAAGTGACCACAACAGAGGGACGCGTTGGCTTGAGCGCGAAAGATTATGCACACGCACATTTAACAACAGTGTTGATGACTCCGAAATAAAACCTATAATTATAAACCTGCTGCACTAAATTAACTGAATGCATCAGTCTTTGACATCAAGACACAGAACATTCTTTCTCTAAACTTTATTCTCGCCACCCTGTGAGATTGAATCTTCTTGTTAGACGACATGCAGTGAGGTTCTTTGTTATAGGGTATTTTCCTTCTATCCTGTGATTTCACTTGCTCTTAATTCAATTTCAATGTCGACATGAGAGGGGGGGAAGCTGAGCACCGGCACCAGATGTCTTGTGTTGTAGAGACAGGAGAATTATTGCTCAGAGCCTCTTAATTAGATACTACATGCAAGTACATGTATGTATGTTTTGTGAGTGTTGACTGGCATATAGGGGACTTGTGTGAAGTTACAGTTCTTTTTCTTTAAAAAGGGCTTAAAACACATGAGAGCAGGGTGTTTGCATGAGTGTGTGTCGCTTCTAAGATCATTATGTCATAATGATATTATCACACAGATGCTAAGGGCCTCACCCAAGAGAAAGAGTATGGTTGTGGTCACTGGTCAACAGATGGGAATCATTGTTATACATGCACACGCACACACGCACACACGCGCGCGCGCGCGCACACACACACACACAGTTGCCTCCACAGCCACTTCACCACATTCATACAGTGAATACAGGCAAGCATACGACAAGGACAACAAAAAATAAATTCAAAGTAGAAAATTACTCCGGGATGTATATTGAACCTACCCATGACACCACACGTCCATTAAAACAGGGCAGCTTAGCGTTGTCATCAGATATTTCCTCCTTAACCACCCTGTAAAGAGAACAAAGCTCTGTTTCAGTAAACCTTTACCAACACAAAAGCACTCTCAGGGCAATAAAATGTGAGGCTGCAGTTAAAGGCAATGGAGATCGGCAATACTTCCTTCAGCCAGGATGGACACTGACAACTGGAACGAACGCTGCTGATCTAATAATGCACTTTCTATTAGTATTTTACACACTGCCAGCCAGAGATAATCAGTATTGCCTATAGAAAATGACAGTGCTGATTACTGTGTAACTAATGGATTCCTTAACAGTTCGGCAAATATAGAGCAGATCCTGGATGCTCTCACCCATGTGAGGAAACAACATATTTAAGGAAGGAAAGGGGGGATCTGAGCAACATTTCTGCATATCATGGATCTGAGTGATTGCTTGCCAATTATCAGTTTAGGATGGTACTTTAACAACACCTTGTCAAACAGTCCAGGGGACAAATCAGTGTCAATGACAAGATTAGCTCTGTCTTTCAGAGACATGAAATGATGAAGGTTAGTGAGACTTTCTTTCGATGTCTTGGTAAATATGAGCACCAGACTCTCTCTAATCCAGTCTGACAGGTTGCTCAATCTCTACCACAGCTTGGAGTAAAGATTTCTGTGAAGTATTTGCAGAGTATACCTTCACTCTCCACAACATGAATAGCTGTGGGCCCTTTCAAAGCATGTCTTCCCCACTTGCAAATGTTAAGAAGTTGTTGCCCCACCCTGGTTCAAGTTTAGCCAAAAACAACGTTGGAAATGCCTTAAAAAATAGCTAATTTCCCCCCTTTCAGACTCTGCAGAGGGCACTGATTGGAGGGACATAAAACATGTACTTTTCCAGCCATGTTTTAACACAAAAGGACACGCTCATAAAGCTGCCAGAGTGATGAACAGGGCATTCCTGTGTCCAACTCTGCATTCCTCGGGCTAATAGACAACAACAGCAGGGGCCTGCTGGACTCTACGACTCACTGAAACTGGCCGCTTATACTCTGACATTAGCCTGTTAGCAGAGACATACCATACATTAGCCACACGGTGACTGGCGGTAGTAACGCCAATAACCGGTTATTATCACCGTTGTCGACTGCCCCAGTTCCCACTCAGTCTAAAATAAATAAAACAGTCACCCGGGACTCGGGCTCATGATCGTGAAACTGACGAATACCAAACTTGGTCAGGCGAAGTGGAGGCACAGGACGCGTAAGCTAGCCACACAAGCAATGTAAACAAACGGGGTCGGGACGCTGAACAGAGCTGCTAACGCTGCGAGCTCGTCGCTAGCAGCTAACAAAGGAACCGCAATGGGAGCAGCTAGCTAGCTAATGAGCGACAGCCAGGTAACCAGGTTAAAACAGATGACAGGCCAGCCGGAGGAGGCTACGACTATGTTAACGTTACCCCCGCTGCACGAAAGTGGAGAAAAGCCAGGAGTGTACAACTGACTCTGTGTTTAAGCACAATAAACCCTTTAACAGTTACCCGAAGTCATCGTCCATAGATTTGAAGAAGAATTTGTAATTTGGTTTCTTGAGGACATTTTTGAAGTCTGCCAGAGTGACTTTGTCCGCCGGCACCGACAGTTTCACCAGATATGGTGTCTCCTGGTCGTCGAGGTGGTAGATAATTTTGGTCTCCCCCATCTCGGACTGCGGCTGAGGCGAGGCAGGCAGGGTGCATCAAGCCGAGGGCCTGGCAGGCTGCCTCTCGGGCCCCGACTCCCCGTGGCGCTGGCGGCGGCTGTGCCGTGGTCCTCCCGGCTCCTCCTGGCTGACCGACACGCTGCGTAGTCCTGGGTCTCTCTTAGCTACGCCAGCTCGCTAATGGTACGCCTGCCTTTCTACTGAAAAAAGCACCTTGCTCCTCCACAAAGCGTCCTAACACCGCCCAAACACCGAATCGCGTTATTTCTCGTTTGTATTAAACTTCCAGGAAGTCGCTGGGAGCTTAGAAATATCTGAGAAACAGCTTGAAATCGCAGGAAAGATAAACAGTCTCAGAAGGGTCGGTTTTCTCCTCTCGCTAGCTGCCAAGCTCGGTTACTTTGTTGCACACGAAACTGCACAAAAATCGTCCAAGCCTGTCTCGGAGGGGCGCCATCCAGAGGAGAGGAGGAGAGTGGCAGGCTTTCTGCTGCAGTGCATGAGTCAACAGAGGCGGTCACACTGACGACGGCACTGGGCCCCTGCAGCCAGAGCAGGGTGGCTGACCACACTAGGGACAGAAAATAATCAGAAAATAAAATATTATGTCTCGCGACAATCATTTTATGATGTTGGATTAATAGTTTAGAGATTTGCTTATTTAAGAATATAGAAAATATGTACTGATAGATGTTTAAGGAGTTTAAATGCATGTCAAGGCCAATT
This sequence comes from Datnioides undecimradiatus, assembly GCA_008933995.1. Lineage (NCBI taxonomy): Eukaryota > Metazoa > Chordata > Actinopteri > Lobotiformes > Datnioididae > Datnioides > Datnioides undecimradiatus. The sequence goes on along the minus strand of WARS01000030.1, from coordinate 7,134,782 downwards.
TATTTCCTTGCCTGTTGGGCTACGGGCTGTATGGCATGTCATCACATTGCACACACCTTATTCTTATCATGTGCCACAGGGGCTTTCAGGGGCCCAACCTGGGAAGAAGACTAATAAGACAGTAAGTGAAAACACCTGTTATGTGGATGAATTTTAGAAGAAAAGGCCCAAATGACCTGTTTTCAAGCACATTTGTGATGGAGCTCCATTTTTTCCTCATTTCCTTTCCTAAGCTGTCATCAGAATTTAATTTCATTCATCATTCAATCATCATTTTTACATTCGCACAATATCAGTTAAACACGCTGACTAATTAATAGTGCATGTTCAGGACTCTGCAGTTAGGTCCTGCAGGAGAAATTGGCAAGCTACCCAGCAGAATATAAAGTATCAACATCAGCTCCACATTTAGTGGCAGCAATAATAAGGTGACAAACGAATGTAACAATCATCTTAGACCAATAGTTATAATCAATATGATGTGAAACAGAGCATTCTTCATTTGGAGCAGCTACTTTTACTTTTGGTCATTTTAAGTATATTATGATGCTAATACTTTTGTACTGTTACACTGTGGTATTGTTATTTCTATTTACATTCAATATCTCACGTCTTCCATTATTGGGCTTCTCTATTAGGGCCACATATTCAGTCAATGAAATTGTAGCATCTCCGTGTTTTAGCTTCTAGTAGGAAACACTGTCAAGTCAAATGTGAATATGTACAGCAACCGCAGTTTATTGGACTGAATAAATCTTACAGATAACACAAAGCGAAGAGTAATATAACATACGCTCAATGGACAGTTAGTGAAAGTTTCCAAAACAATCAATGGTGTACAAAATGGAGAGTCATAATAGACACGGTCTGTCTACTTTTCTTCTGAGAGTAAAACATTACTGATACCATCATCACCATCATCATCATCATCGTCATCATCATCATCATCAGCTTGTGCCACTTCAGTAGGTGGACATAGCAATATAATATTTTAACGTACAAATACAAAAAGGGGAAAAGGGTGTTTGGTCTCTTTCTCTTTTTTAAATAAGCTCTGAAGAGTGCTGGGGAGCAGAGTGGCCAGACAAATCTCAATCATCTAGAAAGTCATCATCGAGGTTAACATCTGTGGTGTCAATGTCATCCAGTTCCATGTTGTCCAGGTCCACCTCGAGCTCATCCAGAGTCTATATGAAGACACAAAATGGAAGAATAGATTTTACAAGAATATTATTCTCTTAAATGAAAATTAATTCACATTTCAGTGTATTTAATTTAATGATGATAACAAACTCTTTCAGCAAATGATTAAGACAGAAAACAGACCTTATTTTTTTGTGACAATGCAGGAATTTCCTCCTCTTCCTCCTCCTCTTCTGTGTCCAGTGGAGCAGCAGGTTCAGGCAGTGAAGACATCACAGCTGCTGCAGCAACAGGGGCTGCTGTTGCCACTGATTCCTCACTATCCTGTGTCTGCAAGAAAATGTAGACAAAATCAAGTTTGAATATTACAAAATATTAATTAATATTATAAAATATTGAATATTGCAAAACATTGATTTCTCTTTTGGTTTAGAAGCTAAGCTAGTGAAGTCAAGCCTCACTAGCTGCAAATGGTATATCACTATACTAATATAACATAACAAGATTGGCTCCAAAGAAAATGTTAAATATTGCAAACGAACCCTGGAGATCGGAGGAATTAAGATTCCTTTGGGCTCGTATCCCTGAGCCTCCTCAAGAATATTCCTGTCTTCGTTGAGCTGAAAGATGTTAGAGTTTTGTTAAAACATATCACACAGCACTGAGATACAACTATAACAATATTTTCATCCAACATATTTGTCTATTTAACACTCACTGTAACAAGAGGATAATCTTTAGCAGGCCTAGTGGTGCCCAAGCAGGTCTCTCTGAGGTAATGCTCAGCTGAAAAGGCTTCTTTCAGCCCGGGGAACAGATTCTCATACTCTGTGGGGTCTGCGAGGGACTCAGCCGCCTGCAGTCAAGATTCAGTACAATGTGTCATGGTCAGGAACAAATACAAATACTCAAACTCTTGTTGTCTGTTTTCAAAAAGCCTAGGATACTGTTAATTTACCTAAGATATTTAAGCAGCTATATTAATGCTGATGTTTCTTTAATTAAACTTCTACACAACATACAAACTGTACCAATAATCCTGGTAAGCGAACTGACCTTCTGGTTGACCTTAGCCAGACTCTCCCTCCACAATTTGACCACACGAGACACCTGACTGGGCAGGTAGGTGCGAGCCAAGAAGGCAGCTTCAGGTAGTCGGTTTGTCCTGATCAGAAGCTCCAAACACTGATCCAGTCTTTGAAGAGAAGGTGACATGTAGAACAGTCAACACAACAAATTTCTATTCCTTCATTTGTCCATCAAAGTCATCACCACTGAGTACTCACTTCCCCTGCAGAAAGTAGGTCATGAAGGCCACATTGTTCTTGCCATCCCTCTCTGCTCCCTCAGCCAGCTTGCCCACCATAGTGGCATTACCAGAGGCTGTGGCAAGGAGGAGCAGGCCGCCATAATCCTGGGCATGGTGCAGGCACTCCTGGGCCAGGCCAAATTGGCACTTGCTGATAGCCAGCTCAGCTAGCTGCTTCCACTTCTGCTCTGACTGCAGAATTTAGAGTGACAAATATTAGAAATGTGTCCTGTATCTGTGAATTCTCTCTGCAGTGCTTCCAGAAATGTGAAAATATGTGATATGCTACAGAGTTTGTCTCCGGCAGCTACTGTGTTGTTACCTCTGCCTCCACAGCCAGCTGATAGGCGATCTTCAACTCTCCCAGCTGCAGTGCCAGCTCAAACCTGTGCTCTGGGTCTGTGGACACAGCCAGCGCCTGCTGCTTGAAACCCTGAAGAGACACAGAATTAAATCCTATCAGCATTCTGCAGGCACAAAGTGTATGTTCCTTTGGATTACAGAAAAATCTAACTAACTAACTATGTATGTCATTAATTAGAATGTCAGCTAACGTCAGTCATGTTGGGCACAAAAAATACTGCGTCTTGTTCTTTTCAGTTTTTGATGTCACATTAAACTGACAAACTGCAGTTAAATACGAAGGTCCTGCTGTATTTTCTTACCTGTTTCTCTAGAAAATGAGCCACCCTGGTTCGCTGCTCTTTTGGAATTGTGGGTAGCACCTTGTCAGCCATACCAAAGTCCCTCCTCATTACAGCTGTCTGGTACTCCAGGACTGAGACCAACAAAGAGTAGCTGACAATGTTGAGCTCCTTGTCTCCAAGGTACAGACGGTCATCTTTTGGTATGTAACCCAGCAGGTACATGGTCCTACACCAAGAGAAGGCAGGAAGTGTAAAATATGCAGCATATGTCACAGCAATTAAATTAATAGCTGCTATTTTCTAGACTGTTTATGCAACTGTGAAAGGTTTAATGTTATTGTTACAAGAATTACATTTACTAATTGCTTGAGAGAGCGCTGACGGTCTATAAAGACACCTTATTCCCTCTAAAATTCAACCTACACCAAATACATTTGTACCTGTCCAAGTGAGCAATAGTGACGATCTCCCCTCCAACATAATAGTTGAGTCTGTTCACAGAGCTGGTGTAGATGAAGCAGTCTCCCACCCACAGTCCAGTCTTCACGATCTCCTGGATCTCTCCTTGGACCTGGTCAGAAACACAAAGATGTTAATACAGAGCTTTTTGTTAAAACTATGCTATGGAAACACTCTCTTTAGGTATAAAGGTTTCACTGGTACATATATTGAAACCAATGCATGTTTAAGCACTGAAACTTAAATAAAAATACACTGCTTAAGCGATATGTGAATATGTCCACATTGACACACCCACCTCAAAGGCATCTTCAATACCATCCTCAGTCACTCCTTCATTGTTTTCTTGAGACGCAGCTACTTTATCTGCCATATAACGCAGAATGAAGAAGGACTCCTCTGTAGCGATGCAGACCAGTTCACCAGAGTCTGACCAGAAGATCTGAGCAAAATATGTACAAGCAGAACAAAGTAAATGAAGTAGGTGCGTAACAAGATATAAATGTACATTTTCAACAAACTATACACAAAAGCACAAAAAAACCCCACAAAATGTATAGAATTAATAATTTGGTGGATACTGTCAGAGCATACATGACATCACACAGAGACCAGGACCCGAAACTGAAGGGAAAATCACTCTTACATGTTTGGGCTGGATCTCGATGCGGCGGATCAGCTCTGTGTTCTCCCAGTCATAGAATGCCAAGCCATTCACAGACCTCACCCCAAGCAAGAACCCTCCATAAATCCCTACAGGGAACAACAGGAACACATTGAGTGAGAAAGACATTGGGAACTATCCTCTTCCTAAAAAGCAAGTCTACTATACAACAATGTCTGCATTACCTTCAGCCCCAAAGTCAGGCTTAAAAGATTTCTTTTCTTTGAAATTTTTGAAGATTTTGACGATACTGTTGCTTTCTCGAATGGCATATCTGGAATTAAAAACAAAACAGTGTAGCAGTCATCTGTTGAATCTCTCCTAGAGAGATATATCAAATATACTAAACCTAAGCATACTTACTCAGACGAGTCATGAGCCCAGACAAACTCCTGCGCTGAGCCAAAGCTCTTGTTCCTTAAAGCCATTGCGGTATAGATGATATACTCTCCATCGCCACACACCACTACAAACCTGATGCACCCAAGAATGTACATATGAGTGACAGAAATCTTCAAAATCTGGTGACTAAACACAAAACATGTGCTCAGTTTATGCATACCTTCCATTGGGGTTATGCTGGATGGTTTGGGGATATATCTCGCAGCTGCCCATGTCTTTAACAGCCAATGGCAGCCTTTCTCCATCCTTGATCTCAGCATCACCCATGGCCTTGAGGTTGGCTTGCTGAATTTCACTGTGTTTAGCCCAGATGATCTTTCCATTAGTGTCCATAGACATGGCTGGCTCCTCACGACCAACCTACACAGCAGAGAGTAATGTACAAAATATAGAAGAGAAAGACTTTTAGTTTTGGATATTTGATCGTGTCCTTAATATATTCAGTCTTAATGTGTTTTATAGATAAATATATGACACAATATATTACACAATTTAAAAGCCACTTTTAATAGCAAATTAGATTATTATCAAAATTATTTTTTTTTAGAATTTCTCTTTTATGCAGTCACCTTTATAATGATGCTGCCTTCGTCGTAGCCCAATGCCACATTATTGGAGCCCCTCAGGCCGCACACACACCACACTCTTTCCATGCCATAGTTCAAAGTGCTTTCCAGGCGGTAAGTGCTTGAGTGCCAGATGCGCACCGTACCTGCAGAGGGAAGAGGTAAAGTTGAATAAAACAAGGCTCAATGATGTCATGAGTTGTTATGGGTTTTTTTGTACGGGCACAAGAATGAGTCAGATTTGCTCACCGTCCTCCGATCCAGTGATGATGATGGGTAGCTCTGGGTGGAAGCTGACACAGGAGACGTTCTGGGCATGGCCCTCCAGAGTCTGAACACAAGTCTTATTCTACAACATGCAGAGAGTGACAGCTGAAATACTTACAGAGGCACAATGCTGGTGCATCAGATCAACATGGACGCACAGGCCATGCTTAAATGCTTGTCAGTTCCAGGATCAGTGTTCTGTGGCTTACTCTCACACGTAGGAAGAAAAGGAAACATTTTCTAACCTGGTAATCCCAGATCTTGACTTGGCGGTCATCAGCCCCTGAGATGAGGTATGGCTTGTCTCCTCCGCTGTAGTAGTCAATACAATTGACTCCTTTCTCGTGACCCTCCAAGGTGAAATTGGGAGATGAGGAGCCCAGCTGCCAAACCTGAAACAAACCAAAAGACGTGAAAGTGAATCACTCGGGGGCATTTTATTTCATAAAAGAGCAAGCTAAGAATAAACTTTATCCATAGTCCTTGAAAGAAGATGCAGTACTGTGATAGGATGTGTCTTAAGGGTGTCTTAAAGTATTCAGCCAATGATAAGATAAAATTAGGAAATGACAACACCAACAACAGACTCTACCTTAATCGTCCTGTCCAGGGATGCACTGGCAAACTGGTTGTTGTCCTTGGGATTGATGACAATTTGCATGACATAGTGAGTATGACCCTCAAACACCTGGCTGCATGACCACTTCTTCTCCCAGTCCCATAGTTTGATCAACATGTCATCTGTGCAGAAACAGAAGCGATTTGTGCACGTGCTAACACAAGAATATACATGCATTTGAGGACACCAGTATAAAGACACATTTGAGTTATGTGAAGAATAAATCAAACATCATCAAATCATCACGAGTTTACGAGCGTACCACTGCTGGTGAGGATGTAAGGCTGGGTCGGATGGACTGCAATGCAACGAATGTAGTCAGAGTGGGCCTCAAACATGTGGACCCGCTCCAAGGTGTTGTAGTTAAACACACGGATCTGCATGTCATCCTAAACGCGGAGGAAAACAGGTGGAAAATTAGTTCGAATATTATCGGAAAATAAATTTAATAAGGACTTGATAAACTGGAACCACGCCAAATTAAACATATTTATGAACATGCTCCCCTTTTACGAGGGGCTTCGCAAAACCTCTGGCGTTATTGATGACAACTGTCAGAGTTGTGATCCCAGCAGAAAGAACTGGATATGGCTTACCGCTCCAGTGATGACCCAGTTCTTCCTCGCCACAAACTTAGAAGCTCTGACGGGGAGGTCACACACTTCAAAAGTCTTAACGAGAGTCTGGAAAAGAAGAACATTGCTGACTTGGTTATTATTTCCTGAATAAGTGGTGCTTTAACCTGTAAAGTAACATATCCAAGTATGGATGGGGAGCCATCGAGTTTCCTCTGTTGTGGGACTTGGTGTCATCATACCTGTGTTTCATGGTTCCAGACACACACGCTGCCGTTGTACAGACTGGCCAGCATCCATGGTTCAGTTGGGTGAAGGTCCACACTCTTCACTCGGTCTGACCTGGCTGTCAGTCGCCGCTTAATGTCGAGCCTCAGAGGCTAAGAAAGACAGAGACATCTTTCAGTTCCTGTACTATTCACACCCTCAAGATGAGTTGCTTTACATGTGTATTTAACAATTTAGTAAAAACTTGGTAGTGTGTATGTAAAAACCCGGAATAGTAGGGCAACCAGTAAAGCTAAAGTAACCGTTAGCAAGCTAACATGGTCCCTTATACAGCTTAATCGTTCCGATAATTCTATTCATCCTATTACAATATATTTAATAACTGAGTAAAGTAACTGCAAACACATGCAAGGCTAACAGACTTCAAGGTTTGAAATATTAAATGGCGTAAAACTGCAACGTCTCGAGCTAAGTCAAGCTAGTTAGCCGCTAAGCTATTTACACGGATACATAATCATTTGACACTGCTTAACTGTTCTTTTAAAGTGCATCAGCTGCACACAAAAACCATGCGGAGAAATGGATTAAATGTCTCTTACCATGTTTTATTCCCGTGTTGCCGCAATGAGTTAAGATAAATGTGTTGTGAACAATTGCAATCCGGGTCCCAATGTTACGATTTCAGTGAACAGAGCACTGGGTACTGACGTGGAAGTTCCTGAAAGTCAGCCTCGCGATAGTTGCGGTGGAGTGGTGACGTATTCAGTCATCTGCGACCGGTATTTGGCTGCCACGGTGACAGGAAGAGAAAACCTGCCACCCTGCTGTTATCATTGGATACGCGACACGTCGAGATGTCATTACAGGCTTTTTAAAACTTTTTTTTTACTCAATTGCTCTTTTTCATTCTTGTCTGAGATTTAGGCAATTTACCACTGGAAAAAACCCCGGCTTGAGGCCTTTAACAACACGTCATAAGATGATGCCGCCAACAATTTATCATTATAGCTCTCTGAAAATAAATGTCTCATCACTGGGTTTCTTGAATTCAATCTCTAACGTAATAATGCTGGCAGAGAACACTGGCATGGCTTGAATTTGTGCAATTTGTCATTTTTTTCTCATGGCTGTTGTTCCTTGTTATAACAAGGAAAGCTCTTTGTTAAACTTGGCAAATCAAGTTGCTTGCTAATAATGTACAAAATGTCATTGTAACATTGGAACTGGATATCAAGAAAAATGTTGCTATAATGTTAAATTCCCCATGAAGAAAAACTGAGCTGAGTGAGTGGCATGTCATCTGTGCATCCTTTTAAAGCGCACAGTCAAACCAGTGCTAGTGAGGGAGGAGGGGTGGGAATTATTGAAAATATATAATACAAACTATTTGCCATAACAGCTACATCAGAACTTTCTGCATTGTTGAAATAAAGCACAGAGTGCTTTAGTATGATTCAGTATATCTTATTTTGGATAATATGACCAGAGTTCAAAGAAGTCATTTCTGAGGCTTAGGTCCGTTGACGTTATTACGCTATTATTAGATGCCACCCCATCTCGACTCTACTACTAATACTACCATATTTTGCCGGCAGCTGGTGATTTAAGTATTGCTTTACAACATATCCCACTTTTTCATGTCCCATGTGTTTAGTATAATCTGTAGCTGTTAGTCCCACTTTTTCTGATGATAGATACTGAAACTTACAGCTGATTCCTATTATTTACAGGCTGATCTCTGTTCATACAACACACAATATGTTGTCTGAAAAGCACCTTTATTTATTGCATGCAAACAAAGACTTAACCAAATAAATGAAAACAAAGCAAATATTTTTGTCTTTTATTCTTTTCTCTTAAACACCTGAAGACAAACCACATCTTCACACGTCAGCTCCTGTGAGAGGAAAATAAATCTGTTAACATTATTTAACAGAAATATATTTAGAATGAAACAACAGCAGTGTTGAAACCATTTGCATCTTCTTTTTAAACACATCAGCCCATGCTCTATTTCAGATCTTGTTATCAAACAACTAAATATCATGACAGATATTGTCACCCACCAGGTACAGTTTGCCTCCTTCGATCCAGTGTTTCCAGCCTCGGTTGGCCTTTTCTCCTTTCTGAGTGCACACCAGCTTGTCCCCCTCCCAGGTCACCAGACTCTGCAGCACAACGCAGTTAATTTATTAAACAATGCATTTGATTCAAAACTCTATAATATAACCAATCCTTAATCCCTCAAACAATCCTCAATAACCAATTAAGGATTGGTTTCTTGTTGATGTGTAATTACCCTTGCATGAAATCAGCTTTTTATATAGGCTAATTATTAAGTTAACTTGTGCTCTTCTTTGAGCAAAAATGTACTTAATGTATTACTCAGTGTGTCTCACAGAAGTTGAACTGTCTTTAATCAACTATGTGGTGTTTCAAAACTATACGTAAATTGAACATGCACTTCCAATAAATGATTATCTGAATATACTGTAAAAATATGGTACTTTTCTTAACCTTCTGCTATTTTGTGAAATTGAAAGGGAAAATTGAAAAAAAATATACATCCAATTTTCTCTTACAACAATGCTTCTTATTTTCCTCGTGGTTTGACAATAAAACATTTTTGGCAAAAATGTCTTTGGGCATCTGATGCACATTCAGCAAGTCATTGTGTGCAATGGATGTCAGCGAAAGGCCAGAGACATGACATTAAAGACTCATTTTCTCTCTCATCTTCTTTTTCATCTTCCTTTTTTAACATGACACACCACTGTTGATTGCATCTGCTTCTAAAGACCAGTCCTTGCCCTGGACACACTCAGATAACACCTTTCTTTTTATCAACAAGGAGAACAGCAAATATCAAATCATCAGATAAACCAAGTCTTGTCACCCTAAGGACTCTGGATGCTAAATATGAGCTCAACTCACCTTGACATTTCTGTTGTCTAGTCCCTTGGTGTACTCGTCAAACTCAACCCCTACAGTGAAAGTGAGCTCGTAATTTCTTAAAGTGCTCAGTGTTTTGAAGTCAAACTTGTCGTCCTCTTGGGCCACCACTTTGGTCTGAGACAGGGAGATGGCAATTTTCCTTGTAGCAAAATCAATATCTAGGGCCAAAATAGGAGAGACTTGATTATGTATATGTACTTCTGCCATATAACTGTGATAAACTGTATTTTTATATGATTAAATGAGTTAATGTGGATAGTTTAACTTACTCCAATGAGGATACTATTGGTATCTGTCTACTAATGAAAAAATAATGGGGTTGACAAGAATCTAAATTAAGTAGTAGAATAACCTTCTGCATCCACTGCTGATTAAATCACATTGTAGCTTTCTCAATAAACCATTTCATCTAGAGGGCATGACATTGTCTGATTTTGTTTCTGTTGATTTCGTTTCTTTCAAAATGTCACATCACCCTGCAATAGCCTACAGTTTTAACACAGGACTAGGACATCTCAGATCAAAATGAAATGCACCAAAATAAAAAGTGTCTTACTCAGGGCTTTTAAATAATCCTCAAATTTCTCACTGGTTTCCAGTATCCATTTCCCATTGAAGTCGGCAGGCATGGTGGCAGCTGGAGACACTGCTGTGTGTAGACGTTAGACAGTGTAAGGAGGGGGAAGGTGCATGGAGTCCTTCTGCTTTTATTTGAGTCAGGGGGCATGAGGGCAGAAAACTATTGATAAGTGAGTTTATAGCTTGAAGGGGATTGGCAGGAGCTGTTGTTTGGAGGGGGAGGGGGAAGACTCACCCTTTTCTTTCAGGGTTTACAATGTCATTGGGGGAGGTTGCAAATGGCATAAGTGAGTGTGCCCACACTAAACACACACACCACGACTATCTGTCACATGCTGCACTTTAAGACATATACACACAGAGATATGACAGTGATGGTCAGTGTACAATGTACAGACAGGAGAAAGTATTTTGTAATATCTGCCAACAGTGTGTGTGTTCTTAGTGTTGCGTCTGTTTTACTCTGTGTGTATTTGATCTTTTTCCTGTGGTAACCTCAAATACAGAACTGGATTATTGTAACTGAACTTTGAGCATGAAGGTTAAAGAAGTTCAACTGGTCTAGCAGTAAAAAAACAAACAAACAAAAAAACACACCAAAAAACAAAAAACAGCATTTGAGACTACTAAAATAAAATAAATTAGGTTTTCCATTTTTCAAACTTTGGTCATGTTTTTTTCCTCAAAAGTTCAGTAATATTTTATTACATTCTAGTTTACATTAGTAGCATGTCACAGCAAAGGTAGGGTGCATGTATCCCTCCACTAGCTGTCAAACAAGATCGCCAGGGAGATAGTCAATGTGTTCCATGATGATGGTCCACAGGAAAAAACATGACATTAAGATTTTGTCATTTATTTTCATGAACACTGGTGACTGATTTAGTGAGAATTTGAATTAGCTTTCTGTAGTATTGTTTAAAGTAAAACATTTAAATGTACTGTGAACTAAATTTTTAAGGGTTGGATGGTTTGTGGAGGCCAGTCTGAAGATGCAGTGAAGCAGGTGTGTTGTTCACTGAATAAATATAAATGTGGATAGGAGATTCCAACCTGTGACCTTTGGCTGCATGTCAGTCCTCCTCTCTTTCTGTTCTTTTTGTCTTTTCAGCTCTTCTGCCAAATAAAGGCAAAAATGCCAATCTGTTAACTTTCTTAAGATGGTAACGGATGTAAATGGACAGACATAAAATACTAAATTTCCAAAACAGTCGACTTCCAAAAAGAGAAGTGGGCTTGTTCTAGTGAAGTGCTGATTGCAATTTTGTAAATGCAAATCTAAACATTTTTAATTAATTATAACCATTTTCATTACCTCATTACTTGACCATTACATTTTTGACAGTCTTGATGGTCTTACATGCCTCTAATTTTAAAGATGTGTGAGGATGAGGAGCCCAGAGTCATTCTGCTGGACCTGAAACCCCCATGTGTAAGTGCTGACGTCTGCGGTTGTGTCGCTGCTGCTACTACAAGTTTTATTTAACATGCCATAAATCTGATTAGAAACATTTCTCATTTGGACGTACAGGTGAGGACAAAGTTATCAGTAGTAGGCTACATGTTATGTTTGGGTTATATTGCTATATGAGAATATATGGTGCTAATGTTAAATGTTAATGTTAAAAATACCTTAAGCCTAATAAATAGATTGCATTTCATGTCAATCCAACAGCACTCTTTGACAGCTTCATGTCACCACGCTCCAAGGTCTAAAACAATAAATTTTATTAAACAGCACTCTTACCACTGATTATCAATTTAACCGTCCTCCTCCATATATCCTCAGTAGAAATAACGAGAATAGAGGTGAAATCAACAGAGCAATGAAAAACAACAGAGCAACGATAAACAAAAATAACTATGCACACTGCAACAGGTGCGAGAAACGCCATGTGTCCACACTTCCTTTTATGTAGAAAATGCCTCAGCTGGCCTGACAAGGCAAGACAAGCCCAGTGGTGATATACACATCAGCAAAACAGGTCATTTTCACTGGAAATCTGAAGTTTGGATTATTACAAAGGTGTTGCAATTACAACTACCAGACACAAGACGCCTCTTACGTTAAACACTCAAAGACACCTACTATACACTCCATTCTCAGTGTACAACATGTGTCTTAGAGGCTTCATGTTGCCACATGAACACATTAACAGATACATGTAACTTGATAGGCAGGGCATGACAAAACTGCAGTGTGTAAAGTCACCAGTAAGTGAAGATCCCAGACAAATGTAATGGATTAAACTTTACAGTTTGCCTCTGACATGTAGCAGAGAGAAGTACAAAGTTGCATTTATTGGAAATGGAAAGTACAAGTGCCTCAAATCTGTACTCATGTAAAGTGCTTGAATAAATGTACTTAGTTACATTTGACCACTGGTGAGTTGTGATCATGCTGTAATGTAGCATGTCAGATTTAAGGAAAGAGAAACTTTCCCCCTTAAGCAGATGAATATGGAAACAACTTCTAGTTTCAAACTCCGCTCAGACATCCTCAGTGAAGGTCAAACATCCAACTTAACTAACATTAAAACATTTTTGAGCAGAGGGGGACTTCAGAATTAAGCAACGGCTGAAAATCCTGTCCTGCATTTGGCTGTTTGCCTGTTGATCAAGATGAGATTGAATAAATGACTTTCAGCCAGAAAACTCATGCATTTAGTAGAAACATTGTATGAGAAGAAACGCAAATCCAGGATTTACTCTGGCAGCAGATTCTGATTTGACCCTGCCCTAGGAGCATCATTTTTTTAACTAGCCAAAGCAAGAGCAAAGAGGGATCAATAAAACCCCCTGGGGAACCATAAATAAACAGAGCCTGCAGGTAGACGGTGGGTGTGAATGCACAAGAAGCAGCAGGAGGCGGAGCTGCAGGGCGAGCAGCAGCAGCAGCAGCAGCAGCAGCAAAGAATGAGCAAGTGAGCTGGACAGCTTATATAGACTGCCCAATTGGTAATGGCACTGCACAAAGCGAGCTGACAGATGAGCTGATTCAGAGCACAGCGTGCCTCGAGCTGTCTGGCTAAAGCTCCGCAGGCTTCACTTCACTCGCTGAAAATCTCAAGTAGAGGCCCTCAGAATCCTCATGCATGCCTGGAAAGACTTTTTTAGATTAAAGGAACTTCTGACACCTGTGTTTAGTGTTTGCTATTTGACAGAATCAAAAAAAATATAATTTTTCAAAACAATTAAAGATCAAGTGCCCCCCCCCCCCAAAAAAAAAGACAAATGACATTATTAAGCACTGTTTAATTTATTTATCATTAATTTTACTGTCAGTGGCACAGCCCCAAAGGATTTAAGAAGGATAAATACAAACATCACGTCTGATATCCATTCTGCAGAGTAAGCATGAATACCAAAGATGTTTACAGGCCTCAAACTTATAATTTCCAGCTTTTTCCATCAACAGGATCCACTCAGAGAACTAAAACGGGGTTTACCCTTTTTCATTTGTGATATTACTGTTCTCTTCTCTGCATCCGTTACTTTCCCACCGGTCATTTCCACGCACTGCATTATCAATCTGGCTCACCCATCAGATTAGCTACACCTACAGTAGCAGTATGCGTGCATCCAACAGATCTAAACTTAATCAAAAGCAGCACCCACCCTGAGACAGATATAAAGTATTGAATTTTGTAATGTTACATGATGCACACACTGACCTGCCCTTCACTGTGCTCCATGTGAACTGGCTTTGGCAGAGGAATCTTGATCTTTTATAATCTACATAATATTTTGTCAAATTGATGGTTGATGAAAATAGTATTTGTAACAGAAAAATACAAAAATGTAAATTGACCTATTTAGAGATGTATGAATGGACCCATGATCATTTGGATGGTATGTCAGAACCACGGGATGGAATTCCAGTGTGTTTCTGTGAGCCAGTGTCAGCCGTGGGCACCGTCTCATTCAGTAAGAGGTCAGCTTAGGTCTTCTTGAAAACCTGCTTGGAAACGACTCCTGCAGCTCTCAGCTCCTGCAAAGGACAAAAGATAATTGAACATCATTAGATTAAATGAAATTTGTTTTTGTTTTTTTCATTCTGATTAAAGTGAAGAAGAGGTTGACATGACGATCATCAGAGAAGTTAAAAGGTTTGTCTTGGCACATTAACTATGGGTGGAAATGCTGTGGACAGGTAAAGTAAGGCCTCTGGTAAAGAATGCAAAGAGGCACTGAATCTGTAGTATTTGTATTAATTAAGAGTATTCTACAGGACCGCAGGAGTTTTTCTAGTATACTCTCTTGCATCCACAAGTGTTGTCTGACACTAGAGGCCACTGTTGCTCTATGTTTAAATCCTAACCCAGCTCCTGGGAACATCCGACTAATAACTAATTTCATGGCTGCTGATTGAAAACATCTGTTGGCATCACTTAAACCAAATAATTTGGCAGATTATTTTTGCTTAGCTTTGATAGCTGTAATCACGGAGAGGGAAATCTGATAATGCTAAGCTAATGAAAATGCTAATGTGCTAGTCATTACTTTAAAGTCTTTTCAGATGCTAATGCTTTCATTCCCGGCCACGCTGGGCCACAGTATGAATTTCACAGAGGACATGTTGAAAAAAAGAGCTAATGAAGTCCTTGTAACAGACATGGGACTGGAAAAGTTGAGATAATAACATGGCAGAAGCTGATGTGGTTATGTTCTGGATCACTAGGAGATGAGGCTTTTCATTAAAAAAATATCTGCAAATTTGGAACTTTTAGCAGTCCCTCTGTTTGATATAAAAATAAGTTGTTTTTTTCCCTGTAACAGACATACAAACTGCTTTGTTCATTACTTTGAATGATAATTTGTATCCGTAATGTTCTTTTCAACAAAAAAGTTTAATTACCTTGCTAAAATCTCTGAAATCTACTCCTTCTCTATAATTAAAAATACACAACATTCAGATATAAGTTGCTGGACAACAGGTGTTTTTTCTACTTAGTGTCTACTTGCTGAAAGTTTCAAGTGTCCAAATCAAACTTTTTTTAAATGAATTCTGGACCCAATTCGCTTGCAGACTATTTGTAATGTCACAAATCTTGCTTGTAGGCCCATCCCTGAAAATGGGATTTTTTCAGTGGTAGAGAGAAACTTTCCACTTTCAGCAGATGTATGAGAAATCAGCCTTAAATTGTCAAACTCTGCACAGTAAAGCTTACACATTCAACTGTAGGAACAAGTGGAAAATATATTTTTGACTGAAGTGGAAATTACATGGAATTCCTTATTCAGAAAGAAAATTATTTTTTAGGCAAAAATAAGTTTTTTTGTTCACATACTTTGATAAAGTGCTTTCCAAGTGTATATGCACCTCACATGGCACACGTATAATGTTAGTCCTGCAAGAGCAAGTGGTTCCAATTCACAAATCCCACATAAAAATATATGCACTGCACATCCAGTGCTGAAAGGCATTTGGGGTTTGGATTAAAGTGTCCAAATTGCGTACATTAATATTCATGGCAGGAGCTGATGTTTTCTTACCAGGTGAAGCTCATCTCCTTCCACCCAGTGGGTCCAGCCTCTTCCTTCGATCTCTCCCTTCTGCACACACACCAGCTTGTCTCCCTCCCAGGTGATAGTGGTCTGCATGAGGTCACAGGTCAGGAAGAGAGTTTGATGATAATACATGATGCACCAAAGAAAGATTTACTTCAAATTGAACAATGTGCATAGTGCACGTTTCCTCTCATAAACATATAGATTTAAAGATGTATATGTGCTGATAGAGAGGCTCAGTCTTCCTTCACCACCTCTTAAAAATAATTATTCTGATAAAATCTGCACGTGCATGTGGCACTTTCTCTCAGCCACTCTCCAAACAGCTTATAGCTTATCTATAATCAGCATACAAAAAGGTTTTTCAAAGGGGACCACAGATAATCTTTGATCCTATTTAGCATTCAGAGACATAATCTGATTAAATAAATGCGAGTCTTGACTCTTGCCTCTCGCAGCTCTTTTTCTGCAGTATCTGACATCAGTCTTTGTTACATGAATTCATTCACAAGGGTGTGAAGGGTTTGAGGAAAAAGTTTTGTAAGGAGGTGGAAGGTTTTGTGTAAAATGGTGAAGTTTCACCACAACATATGCTCATTATAATCTGGAGAGGTGCCACCCAAGAAAAGTCAATCTGTGCACCAATAGGTGTTCACCAATGGAATCTCTGTTAATGCCACAGGTCCCCTCATGTGCAGCAAAGTAGTTGTTCTTGAACACCTAGATAAATGATTTTAAAAGGTTTCTCAAAAGTGTATGAGTATAATTTCATTAAAATGTACTAAATTCACCATAAATACATTGGCTCAGTTACTCACCATGCATTTCCTGTCATCCACTCCAGACAGATCCTCCTCAAACTCCTTGCCCACATAGAAGTCCATGTTGTAGTTTTTGAAGGTGCTGAGGGTCTTGATGATTATGTGGTCTCCCTCATGGACAATGTCCTTGTCAGGCTTCAACAAGGTGGCGATTTTCCTGATGGCAACATTTACATCTGCAGCAGGTCCCCCAAAGAAGTTGGCAAATAAATGAGAAAGGGAACAGAAAGAACATAAGAAGAGGGGCATTTTAGTGCATCTTATCAGTTTTCTGATGCATAACTGCATGTAAAGATTTCATAGAAACTGTTAAACTAACAGTGCTTATGTTACATTTGACAATAGAGCTTGTTTTTACTTAGTTTAAAGTTCAAGATGTGCCTGGTACTTCTGGCAATAAACACAGTTATTACTTAGAGGTAACCGAAAGGTACAGATCTGCACTTTTATTGTAACTGTACTGACACAGTGTGGGATATAAGCAAAATACTAGATGGCTGCAATCTTCTTGCGGTACTGTAAAACCTTTAGGATTTTTAGAAATAATAGAGAATTATACATTAGTATAAAATGCTAACTTTAATATTAATTTGTGATCCAATGACGATTTGCCCCCATGCCTTCATCAGGTCTGTCCTGCACTTATCCCCTGCTGCTCCCAACTCACCGAGGGCCTTCAGGTACTCCTCGAAGTTATCATTGGAGATCATTTTCCAATATCCGTTCAAATCAGCTGGCATGTTGGCTGTTTCTCTGCTGGTTTCCCCACTTCCAGTGACTGAGCAGGTCCGCTGTAAACGGCTACTTGTGGCTGAGTGCAGAACCTGCCGTCAAAAAGCCTCAATTTGAACCAAACTCACTTTAATCGGATTATCTGCCGAGTTTCATTTTTTTTAATGGGAAATGTTTGCACCTCCCACTTCCCCCTCCCCCTGTGACACCACGTAACCCCTCAATCCTCACCACGCTTTCCTGACATATTGTGTGGTGGGAACATGCGGCATGCATACATAATGTAGGATACACGTGTGCTTTATGTTGGAGAATGCTTACTCTGCCTAGGTGGGATTAGGATGAATACACTTCCTTTATTAATTGACTCAGGCGCACTTATATGGAGTTCCACGTGTGGCAGATTTGGCCTGGTTCTGTTATATAAGATGAAGCTGTTTTAATTATGTTTAAATCAGGTTTCTAATCATGTTGCAGGGCCACCAACAATCAGACTAATGGAGTAAAATGACGCACCGATTGAGCCTGTGAATGTGTCTGAATCGAGCACGCAGTGTGAATAATATGCGCAGTACAAAAGCAAAATCACCTGAGCTTAAAATGATCCAACTGGAACAATTAAATGCAGCACAATAGCACTGTCACATCTTTTGGCTCGCTCAAATAACTCAATTAATTTGATAATCTCTCTTTTGGGCCAGCTGCAGCTAACCCACTGTCTAAATCCTTCACTGACTGGAACACAGACAAAGACACACACAGACACACACAATTTTTCAAAGGATGCCAGTTAGTATCACTCACACAGTGGCGCTTTCAGCCATTGGCCTCAATGAGAAAACACCTCCTGTGGCTGAGCAACTGTCAGGATTACTTTAAATCCTTTGGTGTAAAAAAAACTACAGGCCTTGCAGACAGTGTGTGTGGATGAGAATGGGGGAACAGAATAGATCCAATATGCATACAGTTGGGAGCCTGCTGCTGCAGACTGGAAGCACCAACAATGATGTACATGTGAGAAGAAACTACAAAAAGGATATATTTCATATTTTTGTACAATTAAAAACTTACACAGGACCAGTTAAGCAGTTCAGATGCGTACCATTAAAAACTAAAACACGGTAACCCACATAAAGGGTGTTATGTTGGCTCCTTCTTGGCAGCAGCCCACAAAAAAGATAAATAAGTAATAATAAGTAAAAAATATTTGATGCTTTGGACCTTGACCGCTTTCTGAAAAGATTCTCATCCATTTTCTTCACGATTCAATTTTCAAGCTTTTTATATTTTAATGTCCAATATATCTTAATGTGAGTCTTTGAATGTGTGTCTCCACCAGGGACAATACATTCAAGAATTCAGTGTTTTATCCCTGACTAAATCTGATATATTGTGTTTTTATTTTATGTTTTGATTTTTAAGTATATTACAGTGTTGTCAACAATCCAAACCGTAGTGTTTTGTACACATTTTCTTTTTACTTCTGTGGTTTGGATTTGTGTTTGTTTTGTTGTGCCGGCCAATGCCTGCTAGGTTTACAATTATATACATATAGACAGCAACAGGGAAAAAACCCACCAGGGAGACAAAAAATACCTCAAATATACATGTTTTTAATTCAATTTATCCAACTCTGCAATGATGTGCAATGTGTAAAACTACACAGGACAAAATCTTTGAGCAAACACAGCGGCACAAAGATGTGGCTCAGTATTTGCAACCTTTCATGTGTATGACACAAAAAACACCACGGGACTACATAGATGCTTCTGTGTAAAAGCAAGTGATGAATAGAAAACACGTTTAGGGCCGAGTGGTGTTTCTTTGCAGACAGTTGCAGGTTGTGTAAACCTCTGTCACGCCGCAGTCCAGTGGAAGGTAACAAAGCTTCCAGTCCCTGAAGAGAAGCACTGATCTGTGAGCGTATTCACACTTCAAGGGCTCCCATGTTCAGCTCAATGCTGCTGCCTTCCGTCTATCAGTCATCCAGACTCTCCACAGGGTGTTGTGTCTGTTTGGTGAGCGGCCTCAGCACCTTGCCCTTATTTCTCCTCTCGCTGCCCTCTGTGTAGAGGTTGTGCTGGTGAATGTATTCTATCACAGAGTCTGGGATCAGATATTTCACGCTCAGCCCCCGTCTCAGAGCCCGGCGCACCTCGGTGGCGCTCATCTCATTCCTCACCCACTCCCTCACCAGGAAGATGTTGTGACGGTGGCGCGAGAGCATGTCCGACTCATGCACGGCTCGCTCGGGCTGAAGCCCCCCTCGACTGACGCAGACGAGGCCAAAACGCCTGGCCAACTCATCCACGTGGTCGTCCCGCCACAGACCAGGTATCTTGAAAGTGTCAAGGAAATCAGCTCCACATAGGAGTTTCAGCTCTGGACAGAGGCCTGAGTGGACAAGTGGAATAAGATAGTGATGAAGAAAACTGCCATAAAAAGGATAAAAACATAAAAATGTGACAAATACGATGTTCACATAGGTTAAATATAAACAGAATGAAAAGTCTGTTGATTTCTTAAAGCTGTGATGAGCCCTAAACTACGGCTTGATATGATATTTTGAGTATAGAAACATCCTCTGATTACCGATTCTACTTTAAGATTCATGATCCTCGTTTACAGAAAAAACAGATAGCTTACATCTGCTCAGCCCTCTGAATCCTTTGTTTTTAATCTACAACTTATCAAATGATCAGCCTGCTCACTATATCATTGTTATTTCAGTTCTCACTGTATATTTTTCCCTCAGCCAACACAATGATGTACTGTAGAGTGACACAATCCTCAAGTGGCTCTAGTTTTAAATACATGGAAACAATCCAGTGGATGTCTGCCAGCTGGCTAGTCCACAATCAACCTAAAAAAAAAAAAAAAAAACTTGGCCCAGAATGCCATTCAGTTTAGGAGCAAATTTCAAAAAACAAAACAACAACAACAAAAAAAGAAATAACTTTTGGCATCGTTGATGAAAATATCCAGGAAAAATTAACTGAGCAACATTTTGAGTCTGAACCAGACAAATGAAAGATGAGAACATGAGTAAGACTGACTTCCTGGTTCGACAAATTACACAACTTAGATATTCATGTTGCTGGAGGCCAAAGGAAATCATAACAACACAAATTAATAAAGGAATTTTCCTTTTTAAAACAAAAACTGAACAGTGAGTTCTGTTTTTTAAGACTAAATACATAAAATGAGCTAAAAGAAGACCAACAGAGGGAAAAGCCTTTTTTTGCTTGAAATGTAAACAACATAAGGCGTTTATCCACTACATCTCTGATTGATCTCACCACTTTTCCTGTCCATAATTCTATTTTTCATAAATGCTGTCATCTCTCTAAAGTAAAGCAGAAGGGCCTAACAGATATCCCTGCAAATGATATTGACAAATAGCAGATAATCCAGGAAAATGTTTTTGAACACTGATTGGCTAGCTTCCAGTTATACACTACCCAACATGTTCACACACTATAGCTATGTAATTTGTCTCACACACACACAGAATCTCAAAAGTATTAAAACTATTCATAATACTCTTTAACCACTGTTAGACCTCTACTTTGCACGTGTTAAGCACAGGCACCTTATGTGGGATTGATGTAAATCCTTAACCTCAACTCTTTCAGAGAGCTTGTTAAAGATCTGATAAGCAGTATGCAATTTTTTTATAAAGCACTGTGTGTTTTGCTCATTGGAATAATATTATTATGTAAGTAATATTTTCAAAAATAGTGAGACTTTACTCACTAATTTTACCATGTTCAGGATTTAATCATGTTAGCATGCTAACATTAGCTGTTCAGACATAAATAATGTTTGTTGGTGTTTGATCTTCAACCTACGTTTTGGAAAGAGTCACACTCTGACCTGCCAGTGGCACCAGAGGAATCACTAAAAGATGAATCTGTGTCCAAAATTTAATTTAAAATTGAATTTATTAATTCTAACATATTTTTATTTATATTAGTTGTTTGACCGACTCACTGACATTATCATTCCAAAAAGCCATCTAAAGAAAAATCTGAAGCCATGAATTATAGTCACAAATGACTGAAAACACTTGTGGTCAAGGGTTTTGTGAGCTGATCCTGAGAGTTAGAGGCTCTTACTTGTGGGAGTGGTGTTTCCACTGAGGTCGCTGTGCGTTGCTGTGCTCTGCTCATACTCCTTCTGAATACGCCCCAAATGATACCTGCCCAGTAACCAGAGGTATGAGAGGAAGAGAGATGCAAAATGTATCTTTTTGTCTTATAAATGGTTGCGATCGGTAGCTAATTGCTGTACACGTGATGTGTATCCTTACTTTTATGCTTATTCATTCATCATGCACCTCACTCTGTTTGTGTGCACAGGCAACATATTATTCAGCGATTAAAAGCCCTCTGAAACCGAACTGAAGGAGAAATATGCTAGCTTCCATCAAAGATGAATGAAAAACTTCACTGTTTTCAAGTAAAGCTTCTTAAAGGTGTTCTGGTACATTTGCGTGTGTGAGTCGGGGAGTGATAGGATGTGTGACGTGGCCTGCGCTGGACAACAGGCCACTTCATGCCCTGATCAGCACCCGTGTTGCGCAAACACTGCTTAGAGGCGACCAGCTGAAGAGAAAGGCGGGGAGGTGGTGTTAACTCATGAGGGGATTTGTGAGAAATGCGGAGCAGGGTAAAAAGAGAGTGAATAAAAGTAAGAAGTTCAATGAAGAGAGTGTAAAGGACCTTTATAAAAAGAAACCTAAATGTCATACATGACATGCAGTCGGTGTGTGTAGTAATACGCTGTGAAGTACATTTTTCCATTAGATGATTAATTCCTTTGGGCCAAACCTGTGACAAATAAATTTCATATCTCTGCACAGTAAACCTCAGTAACACGGAGTGGGCCATTACTCACATCACCCCTGCTCGCCTCTTCTCTTCTATATTCATGGCCCAGACAATCTTTTGCAACTACACAGTTCCTGCTCAGCCAGTGGATTCAACAGCCCTGTGCCCCTGGTTTCAACTCATGAAAAACCAAGTCCTGACACGGGTCCAGTCTAGTCTGGCGGCCCCCAGGAGACCAGATCCTGTAATTTGGGCTCAGGGAACCTGGCAACACTCTGTTACATAATTGGCTGAAGTTGGCACACAGCAGGTGTGAGCAGAGGAGCAGCAGCTTAAAGAGAGAGAGAGTACATCTCTGTGAACTCTGCTGGTCCGGTGGTGAGACGAGGACATGTCAGAAAAGAAAAACTCTATCTCTAACATCCCATCAGGGATGAAGGAGGACACATCTAAAATAAAAACAGCAAATGAGCAATGCTCTGTTGTCACTTGTTGTCAGGTTATAATAGGAAATAATGGGTTTCAGCTGCTTTTGAAGATGCAAATGGAAATCTTCATATGAAAGTTACTTTAGTAATAGTAATCACAGCTCAGGTACTGCAGGTCTGTGCCTTTAAAACTGTAGGAATGGGACACATGATATTAAGGTCACAATACTTTGACAAGCTACACACAAAATGTCTTCTCGCAATGTCTGCTCACACCTTTTCTCTGCTGTGCATAAATAACACTGTGTAGTCTCCACTCTGATGAGCCACCCTGCACTGGATGGACAAAGAACATTTATATTATATCCCTTTGTTTCCCCAACTTGGACCTAGGGAACCTTATTTTTCATATGATGCAATATTAATTCTGCTGTTGGTGTAAACGTGTTTTATACCTCATGGTGACCACGGTCTCTGTCCAGTCTGGCTGCTGGCTCTCCCATTCATCAACTGTGACCCAGTTGGAGCTCTGGAGCGCCAGCTTTGCCATAGCAATTCGGTGCTTTGCCAGTACCAGGCCTTGCTTTCCATAGCCGTCGCTCACTGGAGACACAATGCCACCCACAACCTGGTACAGGCCTGAAGGGACAGGAGATTAATGCAGTTTTTCTGGGTCATGACAGTCAATACAGAAATGGAATATAAATCTGAAGTGATCTCTAAGAGGTACTGACGTTAATATTATTACTGCTTCATCAGCTCGCACATATTAGGACAAATGCTACAACGGATCTTTTTAAAACAGGGCAATGAAGGAGCTTAATCACAACATGAAATATCAAACTATATCAGAACTTTAAGGTTATAGATGTAATTGATTTGAAGGGTTTAGAAACCCTTTTAAACAATTAGTTTGACTAAAAGTAGTAGAGTATTACAGAAGCAAAATCTAGTGCTTTAAAACATGTATTTGCAGCTCCTGTGTAACCTACAGTCAATTTCTGATTACCCTCCAATTCATCACCTGATGTCTTATAGGCAAGAGGTCAAAGGGAAACCGTAAGAGCATTGTTTATGTTCCTGCTCACTTGCATGCTGCACTGCTCTGCTCATAGGTTCATAAACCATCTTAGGGAGCGCTGACTCAGGACCAGTTCAACTCTTGAGGTATAATGGTGTCGTTATGACCGTGTGACCAGGCCAGTGCTCTCATTTAGAGCAGCTTTGGAAGGAAATGGACCTGGGTTTATATAAGGGGACTGTGCCTGCTGACACGGTTGTTACATGAAGCTGTATGGCAGCACATGTTTAGACGCACAACTCAGGTGACTGAGCTTTTCATTTGTACGGGAAGAAAACAACAAGGAGTGCTGCAACTTTGGATACAAAGCAAAACAAAGGGATATGGTATCATATTGTGTAATGATACAGTGCAGAAATTACACTGGGATGTGAAAGTTTGAATCTGAAATTTTATCATTGTCCTAGTGACCATTCTGCAGATGACCTAGTGACCACCACTCTTGATGCACATATGTTAAATTATATAACATGTTAAACAATATTTAACTGAAACACATTCTTTATAAAGTAATTTGTTTAAGAAAGCAGCTTTCTAAACACCTTTGCAGAGTCATGTTGCTGCTAAATCAATACACAATCCACATAAAAAACAAAAATTCAATATAGCAGTTGCCAGATAGTTGTGAATTGTTATTCTCTCTGTTAAGAGTAAAAATCCCATATCTGTGAAACTCTAACGACCTCAGCATCACGTCGAGTTCTAATCAGTTTCATTAACAACAACCTTCAACTTCACAGGACAACAGAACAATCTTAGCTTGTGATTACTTGTTGGACCACCGTATCAGTAAAATATGATTCAGATTGGCTGGGCGGAAATGCCCATAATTACTAGATGCCAGCAGTAGAGGATAAAGTGGCGGCAGTTACGTGGATGTTGTTGTTGTTGTTTGGCACTCGATAGATAACAGACAGTAAGTTTATCAGGGCTTGTTTGCTTGAAACAGCTGCTGCCTGCAGCTGCCACTAGAAACGAGGTTGACGGGAGCTGTGAAACTAAACTGTGAACTTGTAGACCATGAAAGAAAAACAGTGAAATTAAAAAGCCCTGTAGAGCTGCAGTGTTGGGTCATAATTCTCTGCAGGTTAATTACTGTTAGCAATCTCTCTTTCACTATACACATTTTCATTTGATTCATAAAAAGAATATTTATTGGTGGCCATTATCTAGATATTACAGGAGCTGCTTTGACCCTGAAGGTCATCGAGGAAGTTGAATAAAACACACAAACTATTTGCAGACTCAGTGCTTGTGATATCTGGATCTCACCTGTGCTGTGCATGTGGTCTCTGGCCAGCTCAAAGAGCCTCATGTGCTGGTTGGTGATGGGATTAAAGGAGCCGCAGGCTAGCAAGACTAGTGGAACACGGCGGGTGGCCATCTTGGTTTTCCCCCCCTTCACACCACTTTCAGAGAACCTGTGACGAAAGCAGAAGAGAGAGTTATTAAGAATGTGGGAGTTGCACGGCATGATGCATATGTGAGAAGACTGAAGGAAGCTGGCAAGCAGAGACAGAATCCTTCTCTAATACATTATACGGGATACTGTGTCGAAAGATTTAGATCAATGAAAATCTATCTGTTCTTTTTATGTGCCTGTCATGTTACATTCCAGCATTTTGCAGAGGTTCCCCTCAGCTATATTAACATTAACAACCAATTTGTCACTTGTTGGGAGTTTGTAATCCTACAGCACCTTACAATATATGTGTACACTGTTAGTATTGGTGGCCCCACTAAGAGGAAAGCCATAGCACACCCATTCCCTATCCATTTATCATTGAGACCCCAAATGGGTTAGAGACACCAGCAAATTTAACAGTGGCAGCATTTTGCCAGAGGCAGACACTAAAGGACAGGAGAAACTGCAGTAGCATTTTGTTTAATGTGTACCTGCGTGTGTGTGTGTGTGTGTGTGTGTGTGTCGGGGTTTTCGAACCAAAAAATGTGTGTTTTGTTATCAAACATCTCCGGCAAGTATCCTGCCATCCCTCAGAGACCTTATTTCAATTTAAACATGTCCATGGTTAACCGCATGTGCACTATTTAATGCCTTAATCATGCATAATACAGTTTTTTATAGGGTCACCTTCCTGTCTTAACACTGGATATGTTGTTCACATCATAAAGCTCTGTCATGTGTCATGTCATCACCAGTTGCCACCAGCGACACGCACTGTACATATGCATATATTTGATCATGTATTACTTTATGTGCCATCTTTACAGAACTTTTTGGACTGTTGTTCTTAAAGTCAATTATTATCTACATTTTATTTCCCGTTTATTTTTCCAATTAGTGCATTTTCATAAAGCGTTCCTTTCTTCAGAAGCGCGAGATAAAAGTGATGATCTGTATTATTCACTGAATTAACAGTAAGTTAATGCAAGGATATCTGTTACAATGATTGCATGGCAGCCGGTGTTTTTCTCCTGCATAAAAATTAAGTCTTGAGACAGACAGAGTACCATGATAACTGACTTTAACTCACAAGTGACTTCCTGCAGGAGGTGTTGTGCAGATTTAGTGCACCAGTAACAGGTGCGGAGACTGACGCACATCCCACTTCAGCTAAAAACTCATACGTTTGACGCTATTAATTAAAGACATAAACTGTGCTCTGCGGTGATTTTTGACAGTTCTCGCAGTGGAGTGCAGTAAATGGAGTCAGAGGACGGCAAACAAACCCGGGCGACGCTCAGTTAACGAAGCTCTGACATTGAAGAAGCGGCTAACGACCATCAGCTTAGAGGACCAAAGTACGTCCAAAGCGACACACACATTAGAGGGGGTGCGTAAAAGGCACTGGAGACCAGTACGTTCAAACAGTCGTGTTACAAAATGCACAACGTTAAAGGGCAGAAATTACAAATAATTTGATTACCTTCTTTTCACATTGTTGCCGTTGGGTAACTGTGTCACACTCTTTTAACTCCCCTAATCTGAGAAGCTGCTGCTGGATGGTTCCGCAGAGGAAAAACTGGCTCACCTGCGACCCCTGGTGGACAAGAGATATCCCGTACAACCCGACAGAGCTCTCCATGGTGCTGAAATGCAGCGGACAAGCAGGTGGTCCTTTTTAGTAATTACTCACTGTAAAGATGGCCAGCGTTGTTACAATAGCTAGTTGTTTTTGACCAGAGTTACATTTTACACTTTTTGTTTTCGCAGTTATGTTTTCACACGTTCTTAGTCCTCTGTGGCTGAAGACATAATATGTGGGACATAATCATAATCATCAGCTGACCTTTACCGCAGCGCAGCATCAAACACCTACATGCTCCTGCTAACCTTTCATTCCATTGTTTTAACCGCTTGGCAGATCAAAAGGAGATGCTTTGTCGCACACTAATTGACTGTCTGTGCTGCAATCCGCAACTGATTACAAAATGGCTTTAGAGCAAATTGCTTTTTCAGTAACTCAGTGTTGTCACAGAAGGACAAATAATAATTTGAAGGTTTAAATAAGTGCCATGGTATTTCACAGAGTGCACTCTGTCCAAAGCTACAAAAATTGCACATGTACACATGTATGCATAATGTGTGCGCATGGACAAAGCTAATTTCACAGCTAATTTCAAAAACTGTAGGTTGTGCATTAAAAAAACTCCCAGATTTAGTTGCTGAGCAAGGACATTTTTTGGTTTCAGTTGTGATACACAAAGTTCACTTCAACATGTATTTATCCAAGACCTTAGAGTTACAGTTAGTCTTAGAGTTAGAGGCTGCAAGTTGTATTCTTTCAAGGTGAATCTATTTGTTATGAAGATGAATAATTTAACAGTCATGACCTGTTGAATGATTTATTAGTCATAAACTGTTTGGGCTTGCAAAAGAAACTGAAAAAGTCAAAAAGACAATGAGCTTACTCTACATGAGCTTGTGTGAAATGTTGAAATTAAAATGCATAAAAACGTAACAAGCAATATTTTCAGTGATGCTACAGTGAGCTACTCATTCTGCCCCCTGTATGAAGACAGTCTGCACAATGCAGCATCATTCCCCATGTCACTGTTCTGCTGTAACTTAGCTGCCACTACCCATGGAAACAGCCAATTGGGAATATGTGTGTAAGTGACTGTGTGCATGTAAATTTGGTCCTGCATGTGTTGTCTGCATGTGGATGTGTGTGTGTGTGTCTGACTGTTCTATCTTTGTTATCCTCTTAACTCACTTGAGGTCTGCCCTCTCTCCCTTTCTCTCTGTCTCTAATCCCCAGAACACACACCCACACCCAACAGAAGACGAAACATGGGGGAATAATTGAAGAACATACGGCCGTTAGAGAAAACCAGTGATTCTGCCACAGGGTGAAAACTGAGAGACTTGAATCTGTGAGGGGGAGTATAGCTGCGTTGTTTGGGCTCCGGTTAAGAGGAGACAGCTGGGAAAATATGTAGCAGCTGCATCATTCGATTATGAAAGGAGTATAGCTGTAAGAAAATAAAAAAAATCTGCAGTTCATGTTACTCCTTAATTGGTGCCATACTTTTTTACATTTCCCAAATGTAGCCTACCTCACACAGGCACTTAATGGAGGGTAACAGCTTATACACTGACTCAAAGATGTACATGGACTGCTGACTAATCTGAATAACAAAACACCAAGGTGGGCATCAGCAATGTGTGGCCCCTGATCTAAGATCAAATCTGATCTTGTATCTTTTCCTATTTTGATAATAAGCAAATGTCATGCAAATATTAGGATAGTAATACTATAAATGGCATTTATGTTGGTTAGAAATTATGGTTTAGAAGTTATATGTATTAAACTTAAGTCAGGGATAATGCATATAATTGCTTACAGCATTCTGATCCTCTAGTTCCCACATTAAATCAATCATTGCTCCATTTTTGGGTGTCCTACCTTGTCATTGCTTGGGGTTTATTGAATTGTTTAAATAACCAGCATAACAGCTGTAAAAGTACTCCTGTACTACCGGTGTGTTGCTGTAGAGGAATGCAATCACTGGCAGGCAGCGAACTCTCAGCAGCCCCTTACTGTACTTGCTGTAAAAATCAATTTCTCCCCCTCTTAACACCAAACTACGGGCACTTTCACACTCATCTCAGACAGATACCCTCCCTACATCCCCTGCTCACCATCACTTGGTCCTTCTCTCTCATTAGCAGCTTCGTCAAGCTTGCCAAATAAAGCCAAGTGTTGCCCACAAACGACACTTTTTTTTTCTCCAACTTAAAATGCTACAATTTCTCATGTTTATAGAAAACCTATTTCAGAGCACCTGCAATCACTGCATTGTAAAAATGCAGTTTTAAAGATAATAAAACTTTCACTCTGAATTAAATTTTTTTTTGATACCGTTATCAGAGATAACTTAACCTTAACAGCCCGTAGTGTCTTATTTTGAAAACAAATAACCGGAAATGTTGTTTTACTGACGCTGTTAAAACGTCTTTCTCTCTCTCTCTCTGCTCGCAGTACCTAGTGACTGTCTCTCTACCCACAGACTATCCCTCGCGCGCTCGGCCAGTTGAAAACATCCTCGCGCTAGGGAGGTGATCCAGGATTTCAGAAGAGGAGAGGACGGGGAGACATCTCCTACCCAGCTCGACAACCATGCAGATACTCGGGTTCCCCTTTGTGCTGTTTTGGCTCATTTGGGGCCACTCCTGTGCGCTCGGCGGAAAAGGTAGGAACATGGAAAGGAGAAAGATGGAGAAAAATCAACTTGGCTTCGAAATGTTTGACTGCTTTTTCGCGTTTGAGTTGCACAAGTTGACGAGGAGAGCGTCAACCGTCCATTCAGCAACTTCGTCGCCATTCAGGTTTTTTTTTTGTGGCTGTTTGTAGTTAAGTTGTGCTGAATATTTTGGGGGGTAAGGTGTGCTGTCATTTTGATAATTACTGTGTTAATTATTGACTTGTTTGTCAAAGTTCACGCCATGTCAGTCTGGGCAATAAACAGGACAGGTGTTCAGTTTGTTGTATTGTTGTAAGCTAGGTGATTTGTTAATGGGCCAACTGGAAAAAGAAATAACGGATAACGAATAACATTGTAACATTATAACACGAGGGTTGCGACTGTTATTTATTGTTTACTTTAAGCTATAAAAATCACAGAAAATAACGAAACACATACACATATGTTAACCAATATTTCAAGAGATTTCTTAAATATATTAAATATATAAATCAGCAAAATGCATCAGATTCTCCCCAGCAATAAACTTAAACGTGTGGCTGTTGGTACTTTAGCTAGAAAATAAAAGATGAACTGATTTTAGATTTTTTTTTTGCCTGTCAGCTAATTGATCGGCAATAACTGATAAATAGCTTCTGCTCTGATGATAAACATGAACACATTTCACTATTTCACTCACACAGGAGATCAGATATTGGCATACAAGTATTTATGACATATTTCTACATATTTCACACATGTTTAGTCCTGTGGTCCTAGTGGTTTTGAAATGATGAACACCACGAACAAAACATTTATTGAGGATATCAGTGGTTACATCGCTGGTCATGACCGGCTGGTTGGCCAGTGATCTGAAGATGATTTCTGTCTATGATAATCGATTAGTGCTCAGGGAGGGCAGCCATGGTCAGGGTGTCAATCAGGTCCTCACCCTCTGATACCCTCTCTCTCTCTGTCTCTCTCCCTCTCTCTCACATACACGACTAGTGTTGCCTATGAAGGGCAGCGGCGGTTTACAGTGGTACTGTATTAATTGGGTCTCTGGAGTGAGAGTGCTGGGCTGACTGGCTGTCTGTGCTCAACCAAACATTATCATTTTTTCCCTGTTTATAAAGGACTTCCATATGGCTGTGAGCCATGGGGAAGGCTAACTAGGTTTAGTCTAAGTTTAGAGCCTGTAGAGAGTTGCTATGCAATGTACAGGTACATATCCTGGTGTGGAAGTGAAATCATGTTGCCAAACATTTTATGAAATGACTGTATTCACTTTGACTTGATAAAAAAAAGCTGCATAATTTCTTGCATTTAAAAAGAAATAGATCAAGGCCTCTTTGTGCTGCCTGAGAGAGAGAGTGAGTTTTTGCGTGTGTGTGTGTAGATTTGGTATTTACAAGCTCTACAAGCTCAGCAGAATACAGTATATACATGAGACAAAGGCTTGCTGCTGAATACCTTTACATAAGAAGTCAGGAAATAGACCAGAGCAGATGAATGCCAAAGAACACAGACAGAGAGGATTAGAGGGGCGCTGAAAGAGAAAGAAAGGCAGAAAAAAAAAATCGAAAACAAGATCAGATTTATGGGTGTCTTTTCAACAGAGCCGTCTAGCTGCATTATCCTCGCCGGAACATAAATCGTGAAAGCGATGTGGAGCGCAGGAGCATAATTCAGGTTTTCCTACTCGGTGCAATGACTGGTGAAACAATGTCTGGTGGGAACTGTTCTGCCCGTCCTGTCGCTCTTTTCCTCTTTACTGTCATTCATGCCCTTTCTATTCTCTTTCTTTCCTCTGCTTTCTCACTTGTGTTTTTCTCCCTGTCTCTCTCTCTCTCTCTCGCTCTCTCTCTCTCTCTTCCTTTGACTCCGCATCACTGTTTGGTTGCTCCGCTCTGTTGAGCTGATGCCATTCAGAGGGCAAATGTCAGAGAGAGAGAGAGAGAAGTGTTTCGTCATTCTCCTCCTCACTTCTTTTTCCAAGCTCGAATAGTCCTTGTTCTGATTTCCAAAGCTGCTTCTCTCTTTCACTCTCTCTTTGTCTCTCTCTCTCAACAGCCATGGATTCAATTTCAAAGTTTTATGGGCTTAAGTGAGATGTATAAATGGTGAGGCAGTCTTCTTTCTGTCTTACTTTGCCTTTTCTCATCTGGAGAGTGTCACATTCTCACTCTATCCCAGGCACCTCTATTACAGACCCCTCCTCAGTCCCATTTATATTCTCTCTCTCTCTCCAAGCTTGTCCAGATTTTCCCTGCCTTTATTCCCAATGTACCTTTTCTCAGCCTCGCTCCAACTCACACCTTCTCTCTCATTCAATACGTACTGTTTTGGTTGTCTAATGCCTTGCAAAAGAGAGAAAATATATGCTTGCTTTATGTAAAAATGTGCGTGCATGCATTGCAATCGAAGACACTGTGTTGAGAAAGATTGAGTACCCCTGTGCTTTGTACTAGCATTTATAAGTGTGGTGAGGATCGTGAGGGATGCGTACTGCTGGAAGTATATGCAAATGTGGACAGATATGTAAATGAAAGTCCTAATTTGGATGTTAATTACTAAGCACGGCTAATTATAATATGTCTGATGAGGCGTAAGGTGGAGGAGAGGAGCAAAAATGTAAGGGCTGCCATAGGATGATGTATGTGTGTTTATTTGAGTGAGTATGGTGCGTGCGTGTGTGTATTTGAGAGAGACAGAGTGAAGTGTTTGTGTTTAGGGCTGTGTGGATATGGCAGTATTACGCCAGCTGGTCCAATCGCCCCAGTGGGGCTTTCTGGTCAGCACTGCTCAATATGTGGTGGATAAACATTGCATGCAGTGCTGACTTCTGAAAGACACCCTCACACACTCATCCTTGTGGTGTCACTTAAACACAAGCATACACTCAGATACTCCTGTACTGTAAAACTGTAAAACAGAGTAAACACCTTTTATTTATTTCTGATTTCACAATAAAGACACATATTTTCCCCTTGAAGCTTCACCAGGTGGCTGATTGTCAGTAAATGACTGAGGTGGTGCGGTGGAGGAGACAGAAACAGTGGGGCAGGAGACACAGTCATGGGAGAGAAAGGAGCAGAAAGAGGCAAAAACAAAAAAACCTTTTTTTTTAAACCTCTATAATTATTTCAACATTTTTATTTCAAGATTTTCCTCTATATGCTTTATGTACACAAATGTATGAGACGTTAGGAGAGTTCTAGACAGAGTACAGAGGCAAGTTGGGAAATTAGCACCAGCTACCAGCTGAAAGCTGCTGAAAAATGAAAGTTGCTGGTAGATTTCAGACTCAAAATAATGATTTACTATTGAAAGGTTGGTGAATTTGAGAATTAGATGTTTACAGCTTTAACAGTTTATTTTCTCGCCCTGTACTGAGGTGAATGTGGGGTTACAAATTAAAAGATTTATGAATATGATTTGGGCCTGATGACTGATTGGACCAAGCTGGACGAGGCCAATTCTAGTCAGGGTCAGCTGATGTATACAGTTGGCTTTAAAATATTATAATGTGTTATATGTAAAGATTCTAATCTTACATTACAAAATCCAGTCACTTCCAGTCATCCTCAGTCAGATTTCTGGACTTTTTTGCAGGGTTTTGGGGGTTGCCTATCTCTAAAACTGCAGTCTGGTGCAGTTATGCAGTTCGGAGAACCTTGATGGGAAACGTTTATTGCAAGTAAAATAACAAGTTGTGGTCAACTTGAGTAAAGTTATCCTGATTTTACCTGTTTGTCCAATGCCTTGCTTTGTGTGTGTGTACAGTTGAGACTCTCAGACTGAACAAAAATGAAATGACAGCACATAAATTAGGCAAATACACATTATATTATCCACATTGTCATGCTGCTAAAAGTGGATGCAAAACATGTTTGTAGATTTTTATATTAATATCATCTCAGTTTATAGTGTGTGTCCACATACAGGGGGCTTGAAGCACGTCAAAAGTTGGAAAAAAGCCATTTTATGTACGGCTTGTTGTATTTTCTGTGTAGTGTGTATGCATTTTTTCTTTCATCTTTTTGTTACTACCTCTGCTGTCTCTGTGTTACCATCATCAAATTTCTTTTTAGCTCCCCCACAAAAAAAAAAACCTCTCAAGTGACTTTTGTTTTTTACTCATGGTCTGTGACCTCCAGTGGTTTTTCTTCAGTATTATAAATATGAGTGATTCTGATTTATCCTGTTTGATTTCTCTGACATTAAAGTAAAACATTGAAAAATAGCTTCAGTGTTGGCAGCAAGATCAGGTCTGAGGGCAAATAAGAAGGTGGATGAGTGCCTCTGAACTTCTGTGGAGGTTTTGTGTCGGTGTAATTTTTGTTTTAAGCTGAGATATTTTTAGCTTTTTTCTCTTATTTAGTTTAGGAATGCAGAACTTTTGATTCTGAAAATGGCCGGTCTTCAGTCAGAGGTCGGCTGAATAAAGCAAAGTTCAGTGGCAAATTACACACTGAACCGCTTGGTCCCATGAGCCAGTGTCATTGAAATGTTTTCCATTGTCTCTATGTGCACAGGCCTAGCAACCCTTTATTAAACAATAGGCTGCGGTCTGTTGTGACTTGTGATAAAGCCTGAAGTTATGAAGACATGCACCACTGCGCGCTGTTTTAATTATAATTCTAATACAAACTTATTAGCCTGCTGTGTATTTGTACACGTAATAAAATGTGTTAACATTGCACTGTGTGCTCATGTCCAACCAAATATAAGAAACATGCACAGACACACACAAGCGCACCCACTCACACATTGATTGAGTCATCTCCTTCATCTCTCTTTCAGGTTGTCCTGTGTGGGTCTCTCATATCCTGCGTCCGAAGCCTCGCTATATGCTTTGAAATGGCTTTTTGCTTGGATTTCTTTTGATTCCCTCCCATAGTAACCATGAAAGAGCCATGTATTTTCGATCATGAGATATGATTCCAGAGATGTTTTACAACCACGGGTTTTTCACGATTGTTGGAGAGGTAGTCTACAAAGCAAAACTTCATAGTGTAACATCACAGGTGCTACTGCAAGTCAAGCCAAAGGGAATTCTTTTAAGTTTTCTAATACTTTGCCTACAAGGCGACTCAGTGTGTGACTGAAAAACAAATCATTTTTAAAACAACAAAGGAATATTTTAAGAGGAGACAGAACATAACTGTGTGTGTTGGTGTGTGTGTGTGTGTGTGTGTGAACGTGTGTGTGTGACTGTGTGAAACACAGACAAGGAAGAAAGGGTCTGTGTGGTTTTGCTCACACCTTCAGTCACGTCCTCATGCATGCACAGACTCATACACCTGGCGTACCTGAAGCTACAGTCGCTGCTCAGGAAGAAAGAAATCACAGCAGGGAGGGGAAAATGAAAGCATGTCCTCAAGAAGAAAGGTTTTAATTTTCATGAATCATCAGTCAGACGAGTTATCTGTTCCTTTCTGTCTATCTTCCTGTTTCTTCCTCTAGGACTCTATCTCTACCAGCCCAGCTGTCTCCGTCTGTGTCATTGACTTTGCCTGTCTTTGCCTCTCCTCTCTTGGCAGCAGCACATTAGAAATGAGGGTTTGGATTTGTGTGTCAGTGCAAATATCCCTGTTTCTCTTCTCAGATCACTTTAATATTTTCATCTTCTCTTTACTTTGTGAGACTGCTCTGAGCCCCACCTCACTACAAAGAGCATGTCCTCACCTCTGCCATTGCCCTTCATATCTGCTCTTTTTTAGTCTTCCTCGCCTCTCCGTCCCCTTGCCTTCTTAACTCGGTCTAAAGCAGCATTTTCATTTAGACAATCTAGTTATGGAGTGTTATTTTTTGGCATGATATTGTTGCACTTAAATCTGTGTTTGTGTATTTAAGACATTGCTATATTGTGCCTTCTTGTGCGTATAATGGATTGTTTGTGCATCATTGCAACTTAACATGCCTACCTGAGACACCAGCTTATTAGGTGCCTCTTGCCTCTCTGGCTTACATTATATTTATAATGTGATGTTATGCTGCATGAAAAAAATGGAAATTTGTATAACAAACACATTAAAAGTAGATACATTTGCTTGACTCAGAGTAAAACATGGAGCCTACTTAAGCCTTAAGCCTAAATTGTATTTATCTGGGTTATCCTAATTTCCTAATTTAATTTTCTCCTTTAAAAATGATAAACTCCTGTGATGGAATATTAAAGAAGTATATTTTCATCGATTCAAGTCTTTATGTAATTAATCCACGCTGAAGAAGGAAAAGTTTTGAAGTTAAATAATAAATAATCATTTACCATAATGAGAAATGGGCAGTATTTCTCTTGAAATATTCTTGTCTGGAGATGTTTGTTGTTTAATTAAAGATGATGCTCAGGGACCAGCGGGAATAAGAGGAACTGGTTTATTTTCTGCTCTTTCTGGTTCCTTCAAAAAGTGTTTTTAAGGACAAAGAACACTTTCTCTTTCTCTTCTGATTTTTTTTTTTTTTTAATTGTGAGTAATCTCTTCTGGTCACATTGCCAAAGCTTTTCACCATTCATTGTGTCCAGCACAGATTTGGATGTTATGATGTATTTCTGGCAGAAGATAATACTGCCGTTACACATACAAACATGAAATGATGCTTTCTAGTTTAATAAAATATTCAATGAATTAGTCTAAATACAAATGAACATTGTATCCATCTCATATTCTAACTTTAGACTGCTGGAACCAGGCTTATTTGTCTACTCAGTATGATGCAGATCAAAAACCTGCTATGGTTTAGCACCTGCTCAAATATTGACTTTTCTGAGTCACTGGTTTCTGAAAAGTATTCTCCAGGGAATTAATGACCTCATTTTTGTCATTCATTTTTTTTAGACTTTCAAAGTATAATTTGTTGTGTGTGTCCACATGAAAGATTGAATTATGAGGCTCTTTACACTGCTTTCCCATGAAACGAGTGGTGTGTGTGTTTTCCCTGATCCATAAATTTGGCTGTGTCAAAACATAAACCTCAATTTCCGATATGTAATATACCTCCCGCGTTTGCCACATTTCTTCAATTTGCAGTGTTTTTGATGGATAGTCTGTTGTTTAGCTCTGAGTCATTTGGGCCTCCTCCACGTTTTATACGTGTTCATTTGACCTTTCAACCAAAGCCTGACTTCTGAGTTTGTCCTGCTGTTGGTCCTCTACCAAACTGTTCAACTCACTTTCTTTGCTTTGTCATCCTCACTACCTCTCTTTCTGTTTGTTCTGAAGGTATGAGAAGTATTTTCCCACCCACTACTCTTGTGTCAGCGTAGCAACATTTCCCATCAAATCCATGTCACAACAGATGAGTTTTAATTTTTACTTACTCTGGTGTAATGACATTTTCACTTTATTTTATTCATGGTCCACAGCTTTTGCTATTACAACTCTGTTCTCTGTCAGCAAAAGATCCTATTAATCTTTCTGCAATTTCAGCATTGTTTTCTGCACAGTCTGGTGATGGTGCTTACCCAGGATTTCGAGCTCATTATTGTTAATCGATTGACATTAGCAATCACAGATGCAAAATGAAACGTCACTTTCATGAGGGAGAGCTCGGCTCGGCTTGTAGGCATTCGCATGTGCAAAATCTCACACTAGTCTGCGCTCATATATGACAATGACAACTTTGTCTGAGGTCATATCTCGAACTACAAGGGAACAGAGGAACAGTAAAAGAGGGAGCACTTGAAAGCGTGTAGTGTTAATACTGCTTTGTAAGAGTTTGCACTGTGTGTGTGTTGGTGGTAATTGGTTTACTTGATTGGCCCTTTTATTGACAGTTTTTTCTTACAATGTTCCTCCACGTAGTTCTTCTCCCTGAGTATTGTCTACATGTTGTGTTGGATCATATTGTTGCAGGCTCTTCTAATGCCTCGCTATCAATATTTACATTTTGTACCTTTCTGCTTCTGATTTTGGCCTTTGATTTCAGTTGAGGGTGGATGTAGTCAATCCAGATGCCATAATTTATTTATCGGTCTCTGAATAGTTTTGCTGAACGGAAAAGGTAACAACAGGACAATAAATTCAAAATATTTTTCCGACTATATCTCAGCCTGCCTCTCACACACTGTGCGTTCTGTCTGATTAGACAGATGCAACAGAAGTAAACAGTTGTATCATGTTTTTGGGAAGCAATGAAATGACTCCACTGTTTTAAAATAAACTTTTATGCATTGTTTATCAAGAGATAAAGGCAGTCAGTTCAAAGAAAAGGCAGTCCTCCAAACAAAAAGCCTGGCAAGAAGAAGTTAGAATGTCCTCTTCAGTCTACCTGTCACAATTAACCCACGACTGAACTGTTAAATTTCTATTAAAATGCCAAGGCTTTGTGTGTGGATTGCTCACCCCCATATCTCCGCCGCACTTTTCCCCTGTAATTATAGTCAATTTTCTTCACAAGCAGACAATAACTTTATTGTATTGAGTTGAAAAGACAGCGCCACCATACTGGCACATCATAGTGGAGTGCAGAAATTACTTCTAATGGTTGAAAACAAGGAAATGCTTGAAACAGTCAGTGTCCTTGCTATGGCAACATACACTTACAATGAAATATTTTACTTTTTACATGAGCACAAGTCAGAAATGCACTTTTCTTTCATCTAGATTATTAGATGAGTAAATTCAACATACAAGCAATAAAGACTTTACAGCTTTCACTTTGCCATTTATGCGATCCACTGGCAACATTATCTGTTACTGAAATATGTTGTGTATTTATAAAGAAATGGGTCTCCGAGGAGCATATTGCAATGACGTATTTGTCATTTGTCATTGAGTCTACATTCACTTGTACAGCTTGAATCGGCAGTGTTCTGAACCTGTGATTACACTTTATTACATGTCACAGGAGAAAGATAATATGCCTCTGGGCTGAGGCATTATGTTACAGGATAGTTGTCTGTAGCCGTGAACTCAAGGATTTTTTAAGGATGAACTAATTAGATTTTGTTGGTAAATGGTCAATATTATGGTGACCTCACAAACCACATAACTCAAATTTTAACACTAATTCTGACAAACTTCACTGTCATCATATTGGTCTCAAACACACAATAGTGACCAGTATTCAACACCATAACTCAGGAACAGGAAGAAATCATCATAACCTCATCAGTCCTCTCTCCTCTCCTCCTCCCCTCTCCCTGTGTGACCACTCACCCAACTCACTTTATTTAAAGTAATTGGCCAGAAAATGGAACTGAGTCGTCATCTGAAAGGAAGGTACTCCTTTTTAGCAGCATTGGTTGCTCCAGGCTTGCAAGTCATTGATGTAACGGTTGTTTGACTTTATTGGACACAAGTGTGTTGTTCCTCTGCCCACCTCCTTCGTACCACCTCTCCCACAGCTGCCCTTTTCCCCTATGGACCTTGCACTGACATCCTGCCTCCTTTCCTCATGCACAATTAAATGCACACACACACATGTACACACTTCACTTAGCGACTCTTCAGCCTCTGTAATAAGGCTGCTGTCCTCTCCGGTGACAGGGATCAGCTGTGAGTGGTGTGGTCCAAGATGGCAGTTCCACAAAGGATTAGACAGATGCTTGTGGATGAGACAAATCAGGGAGAAGATGGCCAACTTACTCCTCTTGTTAACCCCCTGACCTTCCTGTCTCTTCCCTCTTTCTGCCCACTTGGACTTCTGAGTGCAGGATTGCTCACATTGGAAGCAAGGAGGCTGAGACACCATACAATATTAAAGAGCTACACTGTTTACCTCTCAAGGTGCTGTTTGCCTCTCAAGAATCATTTCTTTATTTAGACAGTAGCCCGGAGAAGCAAAGTGAAGGGAAAACACTGGTAATTGCTTTGGGAGTCATGACAGAAATTCACCATCTTGGATTTTACTGGCTCTTACAGGCTTTCTGTTGACTAGTATCATTATATTCACAAAACTCTCTTTTCAGTTTGGTGTTATTTCAACTGTCTTTGAGAAATGAGGACGGTTTTGTAGCTATAGTGCGATTTAAAAAAATACGCAGCAGTGTCGCTACCCTCTTTGTTATTGCAGAATATGTAATTCATCCCTGATGTCAAGATATTGATTTTAGGAGAAAAGTGATGATAAACAATGTTTTCTTTCCCATCCTGATCCCCATGGTAGATTAAAACAAACTGCTGAGAGTAATGTGGCCTGGCTTATTATTAAATTCTGAAAATGCCCTCCACAGTCTTTTATGGCACTATGGGAGTATAATACTCCAAATATATCATATTCCTCCCTGTAGCGACCTCACCACCCATATTTCTTGTGCTGAGAGATGACACAGAAAACAAATGGCATGAAGAAAATATTGGCAACAGTATGAAATTTCACATAAATGTTTTTCCTGCCTCAGAATTGCAGTTCGTCTGGCAAACCACTGAAGTCTGTTGCTGGAGTTATCATCTCATTACCAGATGTGCAGAGCAGAATGAATATGGTTTGACATGCGTTGTCATGGCTTTCACATTGCAGCAGACTGACATCATTTGCTACCGACTTGTTTTAAGAGCTCACTAACTGTCCACGTACATAGTCGACTTACTGAAATCATCATCAGGTTAACTATTATTATCCTGTTTGTCCTATGCAGGCGCAAGTCACCTCCAGTGTCCTTCTAGGTATCGAAACACAAGCTTTCTAGTTGAAGCCGAATAAAAGAGATGAAGGATAACGATACCTCAGAAATAT
Source organism: Datnioides undecimradiatus (assembly GCA_008933995.1). Taxonomy (NCBI): domain Eukaryota; kingdom Metazoa; phylum Chordata; class Actinopteri; order Lobotiformes; family Datnioididae; genus Datnioides; species Datnioides undecimradiatus. The sequence goes on along the minus strand of WARS01000030.1, from coordinate 7,094,632 downwards.
GCAAAGAAAGAGAGAAAAGAATCAGACCAGATGAGTAGAGGAGGGCTTGAAGAGAGACAATGTGGAGAGGGGCAGAAACCAAGGACAGAAGAGAAACGAGATGTTTGAGAGAAAGAGAGAGGCAGAGATAAGGGAAAGAAAGAAAAATATGACAGAAGCAGTGGGAAGATAAAGGGAGAGAGCCTGTACGCTGTGGTGATGTTTGCTGTTGCCACTCATTGTTTGGCGGTGTGAGCGGTCGGCGGCAAGCCCCAGAGCGATTCATCATGATTATGTGGTGGTAGGCAGGTAATGTCACAGCAGGCAGGGCCGGGCACACTAGAGGCGGCTGCCGCTATTTCTGGGCATCTGTTTTTGCCAGCCAGGATCGAGTTGGTCACACCAGCCTGTGTTGTGTCTCTGCTGTGCCCTCTGGAAATCTGTCTGTTTTTCCTCCTTTTTCAAGCATTTTCTTCTTTTCTGTCCGAGTCTTGAATATGTCTGATATGTGGGTATTACTTTTAGCTCTGCCGGTCCTCATTTTAAAGCAAATGTGCTGTATTACAGTTTACAAATTGATGGCATGTTTTAGCTTTCCATGCAGGTGTTTCTGGTTATTTTTACTCCCCACTCTCGCCTGTCTTGTCACACACAGCTTCAGAGACTCATTAAAGACGTTATAAATGTCAAATGTCAGTTTCTGTCTCCATCTGTTTGGGGCTCACCTCCCTCTACCTCCTTCTCTCCTCCCTCACACTCCATTTCTGTGATTCCCTGCCTTTACCTTTCTTGTGTCTCTGACTTCTTCTGTGGCATTTGCTGTCATTTCTTACCTTGATCATTTACATCTCTTTAATGTTTCTCCCTTTACCGATCTCAGTCAGCCACCTTTCGCTTCTTCCAAAAACAGCTCACTGTGCAGTGATGAACCTAGGGCTTGTTTGTCCAAATGTCAGCAGTTTTGTACATAAACTTGAACTTGTGTGTGTGTGTGTGCGTGTGTGTGTGTGTGTGCGTGCGTGTGTGTGTGTGTGTGTTTCAGAGAGAGAGAAAACTTGTGAAAAAAAAATCTCTGGTGCTTGTAACTTTTTGTGTGTATGCTTGCAGCTTTTTGTGTTCATCACATAGTTGTGGGTGGATGTTTTTGGAGCAGTCACACACACAGATACACGTAACACTATCACATACACATTATAATGTCATGTGGACTTCCTGTACACTATGTCTCTAATGCACAGTGTGGTGGTAGGGAAGTCTAAATGATTAATGATTGCCTCTGTGCTGTGTCTGCCAAGGCTGCAGCTAAAACCAGTGTCATTCTCTCTTACTGCTGTCACTCCATGAATATTGTATAGGTTATTGGACTTACTTGCCTCAGACGTAGACTAAAAAAAGTCCAGCTCTTTATGGCTACCAACACTGGTCATGTTTTAATCCATCCCATTGTGCAGCCAGTCATTTACCTATCTGAGGTCTAAGAAATAAAAACACAGATCTAGAAGCAGTGCTCCCCTTTAACCCTTACGCTTGCCAGTTTATGTTCTGCAACATTAGCTCATTAAGCTCAATGCTGTCATGAATTACTTCATGACAGCATTTTACATTTGTTGTTTTTCAAGACGTTTACTGTGAAAATGATGTAGTTAACGGGAAGTGTGGCTTTCTACATTTGCAGCAGCAGCAACAACAGTAACAGTAACAGTGTTTGAAAAATGTGCAGTAGTGTGCAGTAAGAACAAGCAGCAGTAACATCATGGCCTTACTGTCCTCTGTCGCCACGCATACACCATCCCACTGTCTCCCATAACGTGTATTAATCTGTGGCTGAAGATTCTTAGATACATTGGCAGTATTTACTTTGAATTTGGGTAACATTTGCTAAAAACTAGAGTGCCCAGCTGTTTATGAAAATTTCTTTTTAAAACCTGAAACTATATATTGCCTTCTTATATGCCTTCTGTATGAATAAATAGGCTGAGTGCCGCAGACAGGTGCGAGGAGTCAAATGGTTTGAAGAGACACACTGGTTGTTTTGGTGTTTGTTGGGACTTACTGATGATAAGTAAATAGAGTGATTTCATAGAGAATAACATCAGCCACATATTCTAAAGGATACTCCAAAAATTGGCAGGGATATTCAGACCTTTAGCATGGGTCAAGATCTATAAACCCTGGATTATCCCATCAGGTGACTGCAGCTTTCTTTATATTTTCTGTCACTGCTAAATTCCCACTTTTTTCCCACAGTTTTTCATGTCAGCCTGCTGTTAAAAATGTTACACTTTAGCATAAACTGATGCTGTCATCAGGGTTATCTTTTCAAATATTGGAAAGCTTCTTAAGAGCCAGTGAAAACATTATAAATCTGTCCTCCCAGTCTGCTTTAGGATGGAGGTACTTGTAGATGTCACAGCATTTGACACATTGAAACATTTGTTTAGGGAACAAACTTTATGGCTGTGACATTGGCAACAAAGATGCCAAACATTAAATAGAGATGCAAATTGCTACCTTATGTTGACATCATGTATTAAACTGTGTGCCTAAACTGGGGAGGTATTGTCAAAGCATCATCTCCTATAATCACCAGGCAGTCTATATTACTGAAAAGTATTGGTGTGTTTTAGCGTGCTGCTATGTGCCCTCAGGTGCTCTGGAATATTATTACCCGTCTGCAGTGTTGTGCTGTCAGCACAATCTTGGAGGCAAACAGAGCAGAACGTCATTTAGATTTTTTTATCCTGACATAGTGTGCTTAGACAGCTGTTTAGCAGAGTGTGTATACCATGTGCTTCTTTCTATGATATTATGCATAGGCACTGATAAATATATAAGTTCAAGTGCATATGTCTGTGCTGTGAGTTCTTATTCTATTTTGCAAAGTTTTCTCTATTTTTTTCTATTTCGTTCTTAATTGCATGATTTTGTTCTTAATTGCATTGCTGGTAAGCAGGGCAACCTCAATCAACACCTTAGCACCCGGCCCTATGCTGTCATCAGCACCTACAGTGAGCTCACTTACAAATATACCCTGATAACACTGGAGATAATGAATAATTCTGGACGTCCATCCTTAACAACAACTGAACGTAAGGATGAACACTCATGTTGCAACTAGGCTTTTCCTTCAAATTTCCTCATGAAAATGATTAAGTGGCCTAGTTAGAGCCTACATTATATGTTACTTGTGAATACTTTTATTTATTTCTGTAACTAGGTTGTCTGTGATGTTATTTATAGCATCTAAATTTCCACAGAGAGAGTTTTCAATAATGTTTCTAGTGTCTCCCATTTCTGGTAACAAGTGCTAGTGTTTTGGGCAATGTCTCAATGGGCAATGGAAGGTAGAGACAGACATTAGTGGGTGAGATTGATAGTAAATGGCATTTGTAAATTAAAATAAATAAATATAAATCTGCCAATATTAATTTTGAACATATTCTGGTCCCTTACAGTTGGTTATTAAGGCGTGTGATTAACATTTTACCCTTGAAAATAAACAGTGACATGAGTTTTGGCTGAGATATTGTCAGTTTTCAGGTACTGCTTTTGGTACAGTTCAGATCTAAAGGAGACTCTTGAATTTATGTTGGCCCCTGCATTGACATATAATTACCATGCATGTCAACCAATTCAAGAAATGAATGGTTATGAAGATGCTGAATAAATATGTAGTGCACTAAAACACGAACACTAACATTATTTCAGCAAAAATACTGGGAAAAACTGTTTACATGTCGACCCATATCGGAAACTCCTAAGCTGATACTAATGCCGAATACCAGCTCACACATAAAACTGTCAGGCTTTAGTTTAAATATATGCTATATAATATAAATTATGCATATTTACCCCCACTAAAACACACACACACACACACACACACACACACACACACACACACACACTTACATTCACTGTGTTAGAGTATTTGGAAGTAAGTCATAGTGTTCTCGTTGAGCCAAGACCATGAAAAGGTCTAAGCTTATCAGAGTTTTTAATAGATGAAGCACATTTGCCTTAAGTGTCAAAAACTGATTTGCTATTCATCACGCTTCACCCTGTTTAGGCTTCAAACACCAAGCTGCAGTGCAATGATGCAAAACCCTGTGAGAGAAAACAAGTGCAGCTGTGGCAAAAACTGAAACATCTTTCAAGTCATAATTTGAGCAGATGCTGAATTAAAATATTGTCACACCCGTGCTATTATTTCCATAAACACGGTAGGAAAAGATAGTGCCGAGCATCTTTTCTTTCACAGATAATGGCATAATTTCATTTCAAATGGTTAATGGGCTATTTGGACATGGGAGTTGTTGTGGAACATTAAAAGGCAGCCACTGTGATTACCTTGATCACAGTCATTTTACTGAACAATATAAGTCTGTTTTCCCAAAGAGAGTCTGGTCAACAGGAGACACTAATGGAACCTGTTTCCTCTAATGATCAGGTGAAAGCAGTGGCAGCTTTCAGATAAATCACTCCTAATTACTTATATATTGTTCTCTTTTATGCCCCTTATCTCTTTAAATGCTTCAGTGATCTCTTAAAGTTATGACCTGGAAGAAGCAAAGTGTCTGTCAGTTTATCCTGAACTGCTCACCAGCAAAAATAAATCGAGTCACAAATGTATGGAAGCAGATATTGAGCGCTATAGCTGTAGAAATATATGTAAATCTTTCTCTTGACGATTTTGAATCTTAAGTTGCATCATTTAAGAGAAAAATCTCAGTAATTCTCTTCTCATTTACCCCAACACTCATCTGTTGCTTTAAAACTCTCATTCGCTCCTGTGAGGCCATTTGTAGAGGGAAACTTAACTGTCAGTTGCACATCATAATCTGAAAGGTAAACTCTTTATAATGTGGCCATTCTTTCATTTCCCAAGCTGAAATGACTGGTCCCTGAATGTCACTTTGAGGTGATGTTCATTTTAAATAATAAGAGCAATTAAAAGGATATAAACTAGAACAATATGAAACATTAGTTAACACGCTGATCTACAAACATGATCTACTACAGTTGCTATGGACTCTATATAGATATTAATTACACATTGAAATAAAAACCAGCTTTGACAATCAAAAAAGTCTATCTTCAAGACATTATACTCGCTCTGTAACTATGTAAATCACAAGTAAAGTGTAATCACTGAAAACATTATTTTAGTGTTGTGTTGTCCAGTGCTTGTTCTTAATGTCAGATTTGATACCTGAGCAAGTCCTGTCACATCTTGTCAAACCTTATCTTTGTTGTACTTCCCCCCTTCCTGTGGGATTTCAGTGCTGTCCTGCAGTATTAAATTAAATGTCGATAGGTAGCAGCAGAGGAGAGAAGGAAATTGACATTGAGCTTTCAGAAATCTTCCCTTGAGCGATTCTGTTTGGTGACAATGTTGGATAAGTTTGAAGGTTTCACACTCACACAAGCTCGTATCGCCTAAACCTTGCAAACTGTGCACGTGGGCATGTGCACTTACAGTATGCACCAGACAGGCCAACAACTGTCGTAATGACAGACTGACAGACTGAGTGAGACACAGGCAGGCCAGCAGGTGGTGGGACGACAGACAGTACAAACTCTGAGGGAGGGAAGGGCAGCCACTGTTTGACTTTCAAACTGTTAGAAGGACAGAGAGACAAGGAGATGAAAAGTTGCTTACAACCTCAAACACACAAACAGATCAGCTCTCTTCAAGGATAAGTATTCCCAGCAGAGTGATTTGGGGGTAGTCACGGCTCTCCTTTTGGATCAAATATCAAGAAAAAAAAGGGGAAATCTCTTTGATAATTTTTTTTCTACCTAAATGTCTTGTATGCCAATAAACTCCTATTGATATTATTAAGATAGATTAACTCAGGTGTTATCCAGGAATAGTTTACACTAAATGTCAAATTAATTTACTTATGTATTACATTGTCTCAATAAACCCTCATTAATGATATAGTTGGGATCCCACCCTGAAGAGCAGTATATTGGCCCATCGCCTGGTTTGTGTTGCCCTCGTCAGCTGAGATATCATCACTGATGGATGGGATTGCTGTTTTTCTGTAGCTTGTGTTGTGGTTTTATAGAAAATTAGAGTTTCTCTGTGGCTTGCCTCAGGCTCATCATTCTCCGTACTTCTGTTTCACACTTTTCTGGGTTCACTTTGTGTGCTGCAAAATGCTGACTGTAGGCCTAGCTAACGAGCCTGGACTGTTTGTCTGGCAATCAACAGCTTTGCATAAAAGACTTAATGAAATGAGAATACGGGTAGTGAAAACGGTGCAATGTTTTTGGGAAAACACCACCTGTGTGGATTTATAATAGGCTAAGGTTAACACAGGGGCAGAATAGTTAATTTTCATAACAGGTCTCATTGTCATATTTATATTATTAATATTACGAGGGTTTATCCTTGGGAGGGGAACCAATGCATGGTATGCTCTGCTGTTAGTGTCGTTAAAAAAAGAAAAGAACCCACATTACCATGTTTAACACAGCTGTCTTAACAATACTGACAAAATGTGTTTATTTCTACATACTGTAAGGAGGATAAAATGTAATGGCATATCTTTAAAAACAAAAAGTCTGAGTCATTTTGTGTATGTAGAGTGGTTTCTGGCTGCTCTCTGTGTCTCTGTCTTTTTCTGCCATGTGTTCTTTCTCTGCTCTGACACAAGATAAGAACAAAACACATTATTGGACAACCGGATGATTTCTGATTTGATTTCACTTCCTGGAAGAATGGGTTAGGCAGACCAGAACAGAAGAGCAAAAGAAATAACCCTTCACTCTCTTGCCTTATTTTACTCCCATCTTCCTAAACTTTCTTTTTCTTTTCTTTGTTCCTTCATCCTGAACAAGTCTGTGGCTTGGAGGTGGTTTGTCACATTTAGTATTTCTGTGATGACTGTCTTTCTGTTGTGCAGTTTGTAGATGCTCTGTTTTATTCCACTCACCATTCAAGTTAAATATTGTGAAAAGAAAAACAAACCTTTTCTCTGGTCTAAGCAGGCTACGACTGCATATTTGCTGTAACCTTAGCCTTTAAAACAGACATGTTCAAAGTCTGGCCCATGGGCCAATTATGGCCCACAGTCAGATTCTGCACAGCCCATAGCTTCCATCTTATAATGTATTGTTTATGGCCCAACAGCACTGTCAAAGAGAGAGTATCATCACTTGTAAAATAATGGCCTAAGTCATAATTTCAAGTTTTTCAAAAAACAGAAAAAAACTGAACCAAATATAGAGTATATGATATTTATTAATCAAAAACCATTTTTAACATAGGCCGCCGCCTCCAAGACAAGTGGAAATTGCTGTATTTTTTCAGTGAAAAAGGAAACAATTGTTTTTGTCTAATTTGCCAAGAGACTGTTCCATGTGTATGGAATTCAATGTAAAGAGACACTACCAGACAAAACCTGCTAATGCGTACGATAAGCTATCAGAGAGCGACCACGCAGAAACAGTGAAGCACCTCAAAGCTGTTTTTGCTTCACAAAGGCGAATACGTCACGTGAGACCGCGAGTCAAATGAAAATGCCTCCAAAGATAGCTACGAAGTAATGTAATGTAATGTAAGTAAACTAATGGCTAAACGAATCGCTAGACACTGCTCTGTTACTGACTTCTTTGAGAGAAGCTGATGAGGACATGAACATTACAGTGGAGCTGATTGACCTTCAGAGCCTTAAAAGCCAAACAAGAGGCGCTGATTTATTTGTCTCAATTTGTTCATCTGTTATTAATATGAAACTACCATAGAGCAAAGTTAGCAGGATCATTACCAACAGCGTGCTTGCCATGGCTGGTGAATGCAGTGGCTTATCCACACTGAAGCAGACACTACTATTGAACTCCACTGTATAACTGACCAGCAAGTGTGAAGCATCTTGAACTTGATCATGTTATGAAACCATTTCAGTCACTCTGAAACCCTATACCACTGCCTTTTTCAGCAGTTTCTGCCCGACATCCAGGCTGATGTGGAGGTGTGGTATGTCACAACGACGTGGGCTGGCTCTGGTGGGGGAAATCGAACAACTCTTGGCTAAAAAGTGACAACAAGAACTATCAGATCCTGCATGGCTGGCTGACTTGGCTGTTTTGGCATCTGAATGTGCTGAACCTAAGCCTTCATGGGCAAGATGCAGTTGTGAGCCAGCTATATGCACACATCAAGGCATTTGGAACCACGCTGCAACTCTTTCAAAGACACTTGTCACAAACGGAGCCCAACACCACACATTTCCCAGGGTTGCATGACATGGACAGTTTTCCTCAGGACAATATTGGTGTGCAAATGAAGAGATATGCAACAGACATTGCATCTTTGGCTGTAGAGTTTAAAGAATGCTTTCAGGATTTTGCGGCTATGAGATTAATAAATCCTAATTTCTGAGTGTTTTTAATTTGTGATAGAAGATCTGCTGCGCAAGCTTTTTCAAATCGAACTTCTGTCATTGTTAAATCTAAAAAGGCAAAACCACAGTTATAAATAGATGCGCTTGGCTTGGACTTAAGGCACTCTGGTGTAACACAAAGATGACTTTCTGAGTGATCTTGTGAGCAACACCAGAGGCTCATGCTGGCTCCAGCCATGTTTTTATGGCCTGCAGTATGGCTTGCAATCAGTGATCAAAGGACACGTGATATCACGATCAAATAACACATTGTGACGTCACAGTTACACAAATTAGTGACCAGTGCGTCTACTTGTCAACGACAACTAACTGTGACATGCAGTTGATTCAGTGTGTATGTTCTGTGCCATGCCCAAGTGCCCTTCGATTGCAGACATTTGCTACATGGGTTCATTGTGTTGCACTTTGCCTAAATGTAATCCCAAAGTAGTCCAGCACTGAAACAATCCCCCAATAAGGCACATCTGTAACAGTTATGGAGCTTTCAATGGAATTAAATAATAAGTCCTGTTTAAAATGAGTCTGAGGTAAAAATATCAGCTGCAGACATCTTGTTCTTTATGTTCTTCATGGTATATGACTCTCAAGATGTGAAAGAAGGGCAGAATGATTTTGTTGAGACCTGTTCATGCCTGAGTGGCTTGCATTTGGTTACATTCCCATTTTAAGAAATGATAGTTGCTGTGTCAGTTAAAATACAATTGTTCTAAAACAGTGTTCCTGTATTTACCTTTTATGTATACAACTAAATGTCAGGAGGGACTGCTGGCCCTTAGGCAGTTTTACATGATCAAATCTGGCCCTCTTAGAAAAAGACACCCCTGTTTTAAAGAATGTATTGTTAGTCTCTTTTATAGTTTGTAATAACCTCTCTTATTTTGTATGTTTTTATCTTTTTGGGGACTCAAAAGAAAATCATGGGACTGACTAAGTGGTAAATTCTTTTTTATTTTACATTGAGGTATTTCTTCAAACAAGCCCTGTTATACCTGACTTGTGCTCATTGATTTTTGCTCATAAATAATTTGATAAATAAATAAATTTTGAATTTTTGTACATGCTCATCCATTCTACAAGACAGAATGTTTCTGTTGTTTAAGAGGTGATGCATAATTGACCTTGTGTTTTAACTTGCTGTCACATCTGTTTTAAATTTATTGAAATCATTATGCCGTTTGTTTTGCTTTTTTCTAGACATATAAAGGTGAAGAGAGGTGGGAATATTGGCGTAGACAGAGATCCAGGCCAAAGTTTTAACCCTGAATTGTGTCTTCAGACTACTGAGCCACTATTGTATTTACTAATGATTATCCTTGTGTTTGTCTGGAAAAGTACCAAGACTTAGAGCCCTATATCAACAATCCTTGTACGTGGTCTAAAGTGCATTCAAGATGTGTCCAACTCCACTTCTGAGTCAGGCTCGTGGCACAAAGGGGTTGTATTTACTTTCTTAATTAATCAGAGACATATTTTTAACATTACAGGAACTGAACAAATAAGAGTGTGATTTCTCACCTCCTTTAAAAACGAAGAATGGCTGCATCTAGTGCTTTGCTGTTTAAATGGTACTGAGTGAGAGATGTGTGGTCCTTGGCCACTAGACTTTCTGCCTCCGCCATCTCCCAATCCACTGTCCCATCAACACCTCCATTAAGAGAATATGAACAAAGGCACTGACTAGTAACTAAAGGAGGTTGAATGGTGCTGTAGGTGTGTGTTATAAGCAGAATGTTGTAGTAGGCATCTTATTATCTGAATAATGTACCCTTAGATAGTGTTAGTGTGTAAGATAGGGCCCTTAATATCAAGATTCCTTCCACTTACCATCTCCTCCATCCTCCCTCCATCTCTTCTTCAATGAGAAAGCTGTTAATTAGGTCCTTTGCTAACTCCTCTTTCTCACTTTTAAAATATTGTTTTCTGATCCATTTGTTGTATGATTTATGTTTCCAGTATGCATTTTCTTTTCATTAGTTTGGAGATACTTGAGAACAATATGTTAGCTTAGATCTGCACGTTTATTTGTGTGAACATTAACAAGTGACACTCGTGTTAAAATGGTTGGTTGAAACTCTGAAAGGTGGAAATTGAAAATGTTTTTTTGTATGTGAAAGTGGACTCCTGACAGTCAGTCTCAGGAGGCATTGTATTTTGTTGAGTCCACTTCACAAAGACACGTATGACAAAACATGACAGAGCTTGGAAAGAATTTCATCAAATCCCTTTGTGGACACTGGACACATTTATAGACTGTGACAGTTTTATAATCCTACTTAATTCAGCCAGTTCCATTGCAAATGTGTACTTTTACAACTCAAACTGCATCCCAATTCATGCGGTATTTGATATGAATGTTGTGATTTAATACAAAAGATAATATCTAATAACTAATATTTCAGTCTGAGGATAGCTGTTAAGATTGCTTTACATAGTTCTCAGACACCCCTAATATCACATTGTTTTACTACTCAAATAAATCTTTTTTTAATAATGAAAATGTCTCTTACTTGCACAAAAAGCCTGAGCAATGCCACTGTAGAAATTGTTCTCTTATCCTCTAGCTCTTCAGTTCACAACATTCACTTCCTTTTTCTGGATTGATCTTATTGATTGAGAGATAATGACTGTGTCGATACAGTTTCAAGCTGAAGTGACTTAAGTGTTCCACAAGGCTTTGAACTATTACTGTAAAAAAGACTGACAAAACTTACAATAGAGAGGTCTACACATAATTTTTCTGATTGTATAAAAGTAACTGCTGACACATTTACCTCCTCCTCCATAACTTCTCAGATGAAATTACAGGAATAAGGAAAAAATGTCTTTAAGTCTTCAGTTTCCTGGACCATGATAAGGAAAGGGCAGATTCCATCTCTACTAATGAAAAGAGAAAATTAAATGACTTTTTGTCAAGACTGACTTTGCCCAATGTGCTGCCATAGCCTTTTACTACAAACTGTAGTTTATGTGTCTATGTACCTTTCACTCAGGCTATGACTCTGTATACCACACTCTGATTTCTATATTTTTTACATATCTTCGTTGAAGTTGTGATTCAATGACACACAACAGTATGTGCTTTTGAAGCGGTAAAAAACAGAATAATCTTATAAGTAGAGCTAGGAGATACCAGCAAATCAGATAACTTTGTTTTGTCAATAACAAAGACATCCATACTCAGTGTCCACTCAGGTGTGTAATGAAAACTGACCACTTGCAGAGTTTTAAAGCACCTCAAAGTGAGCAGTATACTGTACAAAACATTTGTAATACATATTGTCAGGCATTTAATAACCTAAATTTGCATGGACTTTTCTGTGACATTAGTATGAGGATAGGCTTGCACATTTATCAATTTCTCTTGTTCCAAGTCATCAGAATGTTTTGAAAAAGCTAATTGATCTTTTGGTTTAATCTGTTTAACATTCTGAATCTACCTAGGTGTATGAGTCATTCTGATAAAATCCCCTCTCCTCCTGCCTCTAGTACAACTCACACAGCCCCTCGGCCAAGCTTTAATGTTTTAAATGCCAGGAATTGAGACCCTTCCCAAATTAGAAGAAGAGAAAGGTTGAGGAGAGAGAGGAACGATGAACAACACAATCTGCAGGAGTATAAAGCAGGGCCATTGATCATTTCAGACAGTTTACAGAAACACTAGTCGTCTTATGCATGAATAAATGATCTTCAATAAAAAATGCAACGTTTACAGAGATAATATAATTACCTGTCTTGAGATATGGTTAAAGCTTCTCCTGTTTTGAAAGATATTATTTTATGTGACTTGCTTTCTTTATTTTCACATTATTTAATTTCCACTCTGTCACCTCCCCCTCTCCCTCACTGACACACACACACACACACATTAACACACACACACACACACACACACACACAGTATCACACATTGTCCCTGTTAAGGAGAGAAGGTCTTTCATAATGGTGTGATTATTATTTTCCTTGCTGAACATAGTTACAAGGCCTTTTGTTATATTAGCCGTCATCTAAAACTAAAGTTTCCAATATTCGCTCGTATATCAAAATAAATAGCTTTCTCTTTTACACATTTGACATTTTACATTTCTCATTTCTTTCCAAGCCAATTCATCCCTCATTTCCATCCCTCTGACTATCCTTCCACATTTCTTCCCTTGTCAATAATTTGGAGCAGACCTGGGATGAACCAGAATTTGAAAGTACCTAAAGTGCTCTATTTGTAATTGTGTAGTTTTATGTATTTGTACTCATTGGAGTTCACTCTTAAACCAGTGAAACAGTCCTCCAATAGAAATAATTACAGACTAAAACACAGTTCAGTTGTAATGGCACAATAAGATAGAGTTGCTTCGACCTTCTTTTCTCTCATAAGGTACAACAATGACCGAATAGAGAGAGATTGGTTTGCAGCGCATAGTCTTTGGAATGATCACAACCAGGATACCACCTAGCATATAACCTATTTCAAGAAAATAGTAACTTCAGTAGTATTTCTTGGATGTTGTGTTGAGTGGGTCTGGGCATGTGAACCTTGTCATGTACTCTCAGTGAGGTAGCAAGATTACAATAGAAAAAAGGTATTCACTGTAAAGGCTTTGCAAGCTTGGCAGAGTAGCTAAAAAGCTGGGACTGGGGTGTGTGCTGGAAGCTGGAAAACAGGGGCTTACACTTGGGACTGGAAGCTGGGAACCAGGGGGTTAGATTTGGGATTAGAAGCTAGGAATCTGGGGACGGGATTTGGGTTTGGAAGCTGGGAACCTTGGGCTGCACTTTTGGGATTGGAAGCTTTGAGCATGGGATGGTAAGTTACAGAGTCAAGATGAGGGACAGGGACTGGAGCCAGAGGTCAAGTTAGACAGACACAGAATCGTGCCATGTTCAGGTACTCTTTAGATCTCTGGAGGTGAGCAGATGAGATGCTTAGTTAGATACTTAGAAGTTACTGCAGACAGAACAGTGTCTTGCTCCTGAGGTTGCAATCCATAATCACGTGGCTCTGATACCCATGAATGCCAGAGAACCTTGCCTAGACTTAAGGGGTATTATAGACTTAAGAAAGGAGTGTCCCTGAATGCCCTGGTGGACTATCTAACAATCTGTCAACATTACCTTACAGCACCCCTTCTCTTTTCCCTTGTCCTTACTTCTTTATCTACAGTGATAATGATGCTGGCCATCACATTACTAGTCCCATCTCTTTGGACCAATCACAGTTACACATGATGAAAATCATTAAAAAAGAAAGCTCAGTGCAGTCTAGTAATTAAATAGCACTGTATTGGAAAAGTTTTAGAGTGGAAGCACAAAAACATGTGGTGTCAACAAAACACTGTAGTTTAATTTCATATCTATCCTGTTGAGTTTCTCCCCCCACCTCTCTGCATAATGCACACTGAGCACCTAAATACATACGTAGTCAACATGGAAACTGTGGTAGTGGTTTCAATGAGCAGTTAAGTTAATGTTTGGGTTTTTGGGGTTTTTTTTACAACAATTAGAAGTGATCAGATTTGAACTGTGAATCAGGGGATCAGGGGAGTTAACACATGTCTTGTTCTTAGTGTCTTCTAAAAAGAAGTCATTAATTTAGTCCAGCTTAATTTCATTTTTTTATTATCTGTTGTTGGTTGAATCATATTTTATTAACTATTGCCCCGTTTCTCCAGTCGGTGAAAACTATGGCTGTGACACACTTTGTGGGGTTTTTTTTTGTGCATTTGTCATAAAATGCAGTCTTTCATTATCAATTTAAGAGTGTTTACATCAGCATCGTAAACAATCATTGTCAAACCAGTAACCCTTATTATTCCTAATCCCTCTATTCATCGCATTGTTAGACAGCACCCACATAGGTCTTTAGCTGTACAAACAGGGGACGTTGCAAGCCAGGGCACCACATATATACTGATTTTTCAGCCTCATGATTGTCTACTTTATTGGGACTGACACCTCTGCACTGTAATATCAACAACCATATTGGCATAATGTTACGCTTGCGCTTCATGATTTCTCTTACAAAAATAATGAGATAATCCCTGTTGTTGCTCCACTGACACCAAATAATAGATGCAGATGAATGTTTATTTTTCACCAGAATAATGTCCTCTCCAAGAAAATAAGTCTGCATGCCCCCAAACTAATAATGTCTGTTTGATTTTGTTTTTAAAAAAATTCCTGTCGTACCACTGAGCTCTGTACCTTCCAATAATATTTTTCGTGGAACATGCAGCGACTTTACTGATGAGAGGGCCAAGGAATCTCTTTTTTTCAAAATATACATAACTGCGATGAATATTCACTCGAACCTCGCTGGGGCATATGACATCTTAGAATATTTCATTTGCTTCATTATTTCCCTTCTGACCTTCTTTTAAACCTTCCTTTGTAAATCCAGGTTCATTAAAACTCTGGTACTCTTCTTATGTTGGAAACCAGTATCCTTAGTGTATGACTGGATATATTGAAGAGGTGGGTGGAACATGTTTTGCAACTGCATGGAGTCATTGCTCATTAGAGTGTAAAGTTTCTGTCTTCATTAAAATTTAAATTATTTTCCCCCAGAAACCAGTGCTCCATTTTTACTTTTCACTGAGCTATGCATCTTAGACTGCACACACCTTCACTATCTAGGACAATCCACCCTGTGGCCATGGAGTTACTGTAAGTGCCATATAGCAAGGAAACAAAAGCTCCAATACACGCACACCTGCACAGATGCGTGCACAACAGTACATGTTTGTTCTGTATTTGTGAGGTCCTCTGTTCACTTATTGTATTTCCTTGCCCGAACCCACATTTTAACCAAAGCATTATTCTAACCTTAATCCTAAAAAGTCTCAAGCCTCAAAGAAGCTTTTGAAGAAATGAGGGCCAGAGGAAACTTCTTGGACGGGTATCTGATTTCCCTCGGGCTGGGTGTTGCATCATTCTCCTTATGCAAGATTCACAATATTTTTGGGTTGAAAGCTGCAATTGAACTATACTTTTTCATGCTTGAGAGGCTGCCTGAATCTGGTCCAAATCTCCCTGCCGGAACGGATCAATAGGCCTACAGACAAGACAGGACAATATACAAAATATTATATCATATACCTCATGCATTTGGGTTACTACAGCACCCTCAGCTGCAGCAGCATTACACTCCAGTAGCTCTGCTTGATGATGGGTCCGCTTTCCAAAATTTAGCCTCAATCTCAAGGCCTAAAACTCAAACCTCACAAACATAGACAGACAATAACACAGATACTGATAGACAACCTGCAGTGTCAGCTGGTATACCATTAGTCCCAGCCAGACAAGGCCAACCCTACTGTCTGGCTGTGTGTCCAGGAATAGCTGTGTGTGCGTGTTTTTATGTGTTAAAATGTGTGTGTGCATTGTCCCAGTAGAAACAGAATGTGTTCCTATCCAGGAATAGATCACTGCTGTATGCAGGAGCTTTATCATCTGCAGGATGTTTACTCAGAGTCGCCCATACACACCATTAGTCTACCAGAACCTCTAATACATCACACTGAACTCTAACAACACATGGGGTAACCCAATAAAAATGAATGTATTGTAGGATGTATGACACCCCAATATTTTAATACCCAAGCTTGGGCTGCATTGTACATTCCTGCTTACACTGTACTGGATCAACATAGCATTACTTTCTTTTATGAAACTGTCCTTTCAGTTGGTCAGTTTCAACCATATCCATGCAGCATTACATGTGCAATCATGTCTACTTAAGAAGGTAATATATACATAAATTAGCACATAGTTGGCATTGCGGTATAACGGTATTTAACTTAAAACTGACATTGTTTGCTTTGTATCAAACAACTGATTTTTTTTTTATTTAGCTGAGAACTGAAATCTCTTGAGGCAGCAGGGGGCATGTCTGGTAACTGTGTGGCTGCAGGCAAGTGATGCATGATGAATACAGGAGGAATTGAAAATTATCTGACATGATCAGTGACTGTGTGAGGGACAAAGCAAAATGCTGTCAATCTCAAGCATTTTGCAGGTAGGTTTATATATATGTTGTATATATTGTATTGGTCATTTTGTTATGGATACATGATTACATTGTTCAGTGGTTTCCAAGTCACTGGTGACTTGGCCTATGACTGGTGCTGTCTTCAAGATGACTGGACTTTTATTTATTGTTATTATTATGTTTTTTCCAAATGTGCGATGTACATCTGTGTAACAGAAAAGATTCTTAATGAAAGATTCAGTGCATTACCAAATTTCACATCCTGCCAACAATTTGATTTGATTGAACCCAATTTCTCTAGCTCAAAGATTGGCAACACTTCAAATACCATCTGTTCAATATGTGATACAATACTGGTAGTGTATGTGAGGAATGGAAACTGAACAGGAAACAGAAATATGTAAGAGCAGCTGAACAGCAGTCTGCACTTGTATTTCAATGAAAATAAACAACTAGATGGAATTTTTCTAGACGTAATTCAAAACTTCATTCAACACAACTTTTTATTTGACAAATACCTGTATTTGGCTCTTAGAGTATGCTACATAGAGGATATGTATGCCTGGAGGGGCACAAAAGTTTTCTACCCCCCTAGATGTTTGCAGTTTCTGAACTGCAGTTTCATAATGAAAGTGTCCCACTGATAGTGACATTACATTTTGTTAAAAGAACTATCCAGCTGGTGGATTCTTTCTGCCCTCAGGAATACAGGTGTAATCACAAGCAAACACTCACACACACTAATACTATTGCAGAAACATGACACGTTATTTCCTCACCCCTTCTCTCCATGGTATTTTATCTACAACGCTGTCACATTCTGTTAAATGTTGCTCTGACAATAGCAGGTATGCTGTTTGACAAGGTGGACTGAGGCTGGTGGTGCATGGACGATAAAGACTATCAGTGCGTATACACAGAATGTTTACTAATGTAGAAAACAATGTTCTTTGTCCTCTATATTGTCTGTGTAAACCTTTGTTTGCTTTTACAGTATAGACCTACATATACTGTGTATATGTCAGAGAATAGAAAGTACTACAATCTGAGCATTAGCCTGTGTCATGGTTCAGGATTTTGTGTGTGTGTGTGTGTGTGTGTGTGTGTGTGTGTGTGTGTGTGCTTGTGCTATAATAATTGGTTTTATAGCGCTATATTGGTCATTGTGTTGCCTGTTTTACAGTGTATAGTATCATAGTTAGGAGTATTCACCCGTAGCTGTTTATTTTCACATTATTTGCCGTTCCCCATTACTGATGCAATGTCAGGGTAAAATTTTCTTGCTGTTAGATTCCAGGTAAAAGAGGTTTCACAGAAATTGCCTATTTCATGATGCAGTGGGGTTGTTATTGCCTTACCTTGGAAGAGTTTTGCACAGCGTTTCACAGAAAACACATCTTGTTACTGACGAAATCACAGAAGAAGAAAAGATCTCTCAAGTAGTTATATTTTACATGGTCAAACCAACTTCAGCTTTTTATGTTGAAAGTCCTGGACAAAGGGCCACAGTTAGCTTAATGTCTTTTTGACATAGGTGGTGTGTTCAAAACCTGGATCACTGGCTGTATTAAAGTCTTAGCAATGGAAAAAAGGGAAGTCGTTGATTCAGATCTGGAGGGCATGCTGGTTTTCTCCAGCATTTGTTTCCTGGCGTCAGACTTCCAACATATAGCTCCTCTGCACCGTTAGGGGGCAGGAAATGCAGGAAACTGTGTGCAGTGGTCCTTTGGTTCTCATGGCACATAGCCAACACCTCCTCCTAGCCACCTTACTCACTGGATTTATCAATGGTGACTTCTTCATCCTCTCTAAGATAGAATTTAAGCTGGAAGTTCTAAGTACTGACATAGCGGAGGAGTTACAGAGGGCATCCAGCACACATTGCATGTGTTACTTATGAGGTTAAATAATGGGACTTCCATTGTGCGCATGAAGCAACATATCAATAGCAAATAACAAAGCAATAGTTGACAAATTTGAATGAGATGAAAACCAAATTGGATCAGGTGCATTTTTGCTTGTTCGAGTAGCAGTCATAGGAAATTTTGGTTACACTTCATAAAAATTAAAATTAAAAGTTTCTCAGAGTTTTTACAAATATTGTGTGTTAAATATTGTGTTAAACAAGCAGCTGTACAACGTTGCCAAAATAAAATAGCCTGAAATTGTCACTAATTTAATTTACATCCACCCAACCACCACACACACACACACACACACACACACACACACACGCACACATACACACCATTGGCCACAGTTAGCCCCTCAGGCAGCCTTACACTAGAATTTGATATGGCAGCTTTTAAGATAATGTCTTGGAACATTAGCTTTTATAAGTAACATCACTGCATGAAAGAAGAGCTACAAAGGCAGGTAGAAGAGATACAGCACTAAAATCATCATGCTCCATGAAAACTGTGCCGCTGGAGTTTAATAACATTTTCTTTTCTCAGTTTTTATCCCAACAGGGAATTGGAGACACTCACTCCAACACTCTGCAGCATAAAATATAAATTAAGAATAATATCGAAACAGTACCCTGAATTCTTGCTACTATTACGGCCACAGCTCTACTACTGCTGCTGCACAGCTCCATCCACAACCACTAAAAACAATTATGAGACAAAAGAACATTAAGGCATGTTAATTGGCATGTTAATTAAAACTTATTTATGTTTATTGCACTTTTTTTGGTATATTAACAACCAAAGCAGAATGTTTTAATTATATTAGAATGGTTGTTTATATTATAATATTAATGTTTAATGCAATCTAAATATTAATGTTAATAATATATAATATTATTATTTATAATAATAGTGATAGTATTATATGATAAAATTGTCTATCTTTAATAAAATGGTTTTGATGCATCCTACCATCCCTCTAATTTGTCTAATGATAATCAGTCACCCAGTGGTGACTATTTGGTATACAATGTGACCATGTGCTGATTTTTTTTTTACATTAGGTGATGCCTCCACTCTAAAGCAATGCAGGAATCCCTGATACATCTGTGTATTTCCTGCCACTTAGCATACTGCCTCAAACAGGTGTGGTAGGAGTATCAGCAGGAAGTAAAAATACGAGGGACTTCATGACCCCTTAAAATATGTAATAGCCGTGGTACATCTATAGAGAATGGGATCCTCTGCTGGAGCCTCACTCAGGAGGAGAACTGAATGAGTTTGAGTGCCTGGGACTGTACCACAGCCAAAGGAACAGTGTGGAGTTGCTGCCATATGGACAGACCACCTGCAAGGCAAGGTGCTGGGATCTGTTGTGCTGCCCGTCAGGCAGCACAGAAGCCATGCATGCTGACCCACATCTCTGTTTGACCACAAACAGACATATCATGCTGAAAATTGCTGCTTGAGATGCAGAATCTCACTACTGCCAAGTCCCAACACCGATGACTAGAATTAATATAGACTCGAGGCCGTTATATCATACAACTAACTGAGGATAAGTTGGTCTTAATGTGTGAAATGAAATGAAATGCCTGGAATGAATTATGATCAACAGGGGGATGTGAATCTTATTTTCATTTGAATGTTCAGCTGTGCAAGAACCCACCTGCTTATCTGCACCCATGAGCTACCTATTGTGTTTGAAATATAGAAGTGAGGGTCATTTGTCCTCTTTTGATCCTGCGACTTTCTCCCTGTGGCCATTGAAGTCAGTAATTGACACTGGCAGTCTTAGCCAGCAATAAGCTGCTGCCTGAACTCTGCTGAAGCATGACTAACCACCGGCTACAAAACATTAAAGACCCTTTAACTTGACAAATACCACATTTGATATGTTTTGATTATAAGCAATATTTAATTCAGAGGTGCACTTGCTCAAATCAGAATTACTTTCCTAATTTTAATTAGCTAAGGACGTTCTTAAGACCTAAAACACAAACACCAAACAAATTGCATTTGTATTTATCCATGGTTGCCTGCCTGTTTGTTGTGTTTTTGCTAAGATTGTAAGATTATATTGTTTGAGTGAACTCATACAAAGTACCAGTGTCTGTCTGCAGGTTAAATCAAGTAGATCAAAAACAAACATAGACATATCTACTTTGTCATTTCTGCCCATTGTCATTCAGATGAAAAGAGTATAAAGTAAAGTCAAAAGTAAAATAGACTTAAAAGAATGTTTTATGTTGTTTTTGGAGATATGACTCAGTCCTGCTCAAACAAATTTAGACAGAGAGATGAAGTAACACTGCATATCCAACATCTGTCCTTTTTAGCCAGTGTGGACAATCTGGGAGAACCATGTGAGCTGGTGATAAGACTGTGCATGAATTTTCAGTTCAGCCATGCAGCAGATCTGCTCACAGTCACACACCAAAACATAGCCTGGAAAAAAACCCCACAAAATGCACTGTACAAAATTCACAAGAGACTGGCTGGGGAAGCTGAGAGCTTGAAGAAATTGGAGAAATTGACATTTAGTTTGGTGGAGAGAGATAATACGCATAATACTGCTGCACAAACCATTGCTCATGGCTGTGAGGAAAGCAGCTATCACAGTGGAAGCTGTAAAGAACAGGCAATTGGATTGATTTCAGTTTAGTGAATGCACCAAGGCTGCTGTCAGATTCTTTTGTTAATGTTGTGTTTTTTGTGCATCTACACAGCAAAACTTGACATTGCGATCTAATATTCAGTGCCAAAAGTGTTTAAAAAGCAAACACTGTAAGCTTTTCACCAGGATGCTTTCAAGCTGATTTGAAATGTCTTTATTGAATCAAGGAGCCAGTGGCGTGTTGCCAGGATGTCAGGGGATTTTAATTTGCTTTTATCTGTGAAAAGCAAAGGGACATTTCTGTTCTGTTCTACTCAGCCTAGTGAAAAACCACATTCAACAAAATCTGAGTTGCATTGATGTGTGCATGTGTGGTTTCTCAATCAATCTCAGTACCCCTGAGGGTTTAGAAGACAAGTGACAATGACAAAGTAAAAAATAAAAAAATAAAAAAATAGTTAGAAGTTCAATTTTTTTAATTTGAATTTTTAACAAGGGCAGCACAGATAAACATTGCTTAAGAGGAAGCAGTAATGCAACAGATGTTATGTAAGCTGTAGCTAATTTGCAGCCTGCATGTCTGGTTTGGCTTTTTAATACAGGTTAAAATTACTAAACGCATATATATGAATTTGTAGTAGTGGTGACTAGTATATGTAATATGAAGTATATGAAGGCATACTGAACATGTGATGTAGTTATTAGTTAGTTCAGTTGTTATTGTATTTTCAGTTCAGTTGGTAAGATGTTGCCTTGCCTCACAGTTTTATATCATAGATTATGTATCAGCGATTTCATCCCCATATTCTTCTCAATGGACTATATTGTGGCTAAAATAATAATATTCTATGCTGAAGTGCTATTATTGAAATGTAATGTTACTGCAGTAAATTAGTGCGTGGAGTGTATGTTCATAGATGGATCAAAGCAGGTCTTCTCATATAGTAAATTACTGACTTAAGTCTATGTTGCTTGCACTTGATAGAGCCAGATTTATTTTGAAGTAGTCCTTTAATCTTTCATACAATAAACACGCGTTAGTAGGGGAAATAGAATTATACTGAAATATATAAATTATACAAAAAATACATTTATAGCATACCATGAATACTTGTTACAATGTGCTTTTATGTAAAATAATTGTTGTATTTTAAAAATGTAGCTAATATAACTACATTAACCCCTTTCTAAATATGTTTGTCAGGATGTGAATGTACCTGTACTACCTTACCAATGAAAATGACTGAATGTCTGCTTATGTGTTCACCGAGGACGCCTTTGCTTAGGTTTTTAAAGGAGATGAACACAAAAGTCTATATATGTGACTAAGGGTGGGACAATAATTCATCACACTGGGGAACATTTCCTCACACACAATGAGATCCTCTTTCTCTCCTGCTCTGTATCTGAAAGGTCAGAGGATGAGAGTCATTTTTTCAGAGCAATGAGCTTTGCAGCTCTCTGCTTCTCGCTATTTCCATCCAGACTTATGAATCCATTCTTTATCATCTCTAATAAAATTTGCCCAGTCTCCCTATTGCATTACTTTCCATCCCTGTTCGCTCTGTAAGACGACTCTGGGCTGATAGGGCGTTATCAGACCACAGTTAAGCCTGGGACAATTATTCAGCCATTAGACCAAGCAGGAAGCCTGATTAGCTCCATCGTCAGACATCTGCCGTCCCACCTGCAACCCAAAGTCTAAATAACCTCAGCTACAGCACAGAAATGTCTCAGAAATGCATTGTGGCCTATATGGGCATGCAGAAATTCTCTATCTATTTTTTCTATATCTATTAAAATACACTTATTGTCATCTTTTAGTTTGTTTGAATGGGTAAATTTATAATGTTTGCATTGTCAATTATAGATTCTGTTTTCAGGCAGTTTCGGTTTGTGTGCTGCTGTTTTGACTGTTGAACAAAACAATACCATACAGTGTACATTAATCCTGAAACAGAGAGCAAAACAAAGCCAGGTTTGCCCTTGAACATGCTACATATTCTTAGAAATATTGTGTTATTTTAACACTTGTGTTTGCCTTCTTTGGGACACAGTATTTGACAAATTCAACAAATATGAATAAGACATGTTTTACAGTTTATTGTGATTTGCAATGATAATTTGAATGATTTTTAATAATAACTAAAAATACCTATTGAAAATTGTGTACTGAGAGTCAGTAAAGCATTTTATATTTCTTTCACTTTACACATGTTAGATGAGGTGATGAAGCTGGAGATCTTATTTAGTCTGAAAACTTGCGTCACAGTGGAGTGATCTAATCGGGCAGCTGGTGTTGTCAGCCAGTTAGGAAGAAACTGCAACTCCTCTCCCTGTAAAGTAAAGAAAGTCAGTTATTGACTTGATTCAACTACTTCAGTTAAACATTTTATTAAAATGTTTTTTTGATGAAAAACATTCAACAGAATCACTTAAATGAAAACTGCTATCAAGCAGGAAACAATGTAGAGATCTAAGATGAATCCCATTGTTATTGTGTAGGGGTCTAAACACCTGCAGTTTGGTTAATAAAGAAAATCTATACTAAGAATTTTGCATTTTGCTGTTCAAACCTACTTTGCAAAAGCATACAGGTCAGTACAAACAGTATTATTACAGTGCATGTTTTCAGGGCATGTCTAGGACTTTACAGATGAGCTAACTAGCTTCACAACACCATTTTGAATTTCAGCTGCCCAAGCAATTTTACAGAGGCTACTCATCTTCCCCTGAAATGGTCTGCTTGGCCCAGAGTAAACAATTTGTACTGTAGGTACTTATGAATGTGCATGCCCTTAAATCTATTCCCTGACTATGTGGTTGACTGGCTGACTTCTTGGCCAAGTATTTGATGAGTTCAATATAATCAGCTATTCCCAAAGACAATAAACACAGGCTATGCTATGAAGAGACTGCACTGATCCCCTGCATTTCTATAATTAACCAGCAAATTAGCAAGCAATAAACAGGGAAGGAGGGTGAAGAGGACAGATGGTGGGGTTGCCACCCATGCTGATGCTATATGAGTGTGTGAGTGAGCCAGAGACTGAAAATAGACAGATCAATAAACAGACTGAAGGAGGCAGAGGACAAAAACACTTTATAGGGGAATGGAAGGAAAACGAATCCATGGACACAGCAGATGTGCCGTATGAGGTACCACATACAGTACTAGAAAAGACTGTATAGGATGTTTCAGACTGAATGGACCTGCAAAGTAAAGGATGTATAGGATGCAGGACCCTTTTTAAATGGGCATTCATTATGTTCACTTACATTTCAGTTGCTAGCAGCTTGCAATATCATTCATTGTCTTACAACAATGACACAACTTAGACACAACAGCAGCAAACCCTTTACGTGCATTTGATTCCACACCCATAGTCTTATTAAACAAATAGGTAGCTTGCGAGTTCACGGAGGGCTAAATCACCAACAGACCCAGACCCAAAAAAGCAAGTAACAGTGATGCTTGTCACGTGATACACATGAATTAATTACAGCAACTGTTTTTTACTCGCGTTCACATAAATGCCAAAGTGAACTGTTACAGAGGTGTCTGCTATGTTTCAGGCCTGGGGGAACATGATAAAAACAGACTGCTAATAGTCGTGTCCCTCTGCAACATCCTTCCTCGTGGTTCACAATGACTTGGACTTTATTAGTTTATCTGCACTGCACTGAGGGAACACTGAAAATAGAACAGAATGAAGTTTTATTGGAGGAATAAACTTTGGTCAACATAGTGAGAGAAATATAGGGTCATTAATTATCCCTTACATTGGGAGACTACAAATGCATCCCTTTAAAACATGCTAATTAATCCACATTTTAACGTGCGCACAAAAACACAGACACACATGCACTCACAGACATTAGCATTATGGCTGTGACCTTTCCTGATAACAGTCAGATGGCTATCTGCTGACCTTGCTGTGTTAACAGTTTGTCCGCGAGCTGCTTTATCTCTCCCTTTGGTTCTCACCTAATGGATCCCCTAATGTGATCATTCTTAAGTGGGTGAGAGAGTGAGAGATATAGAAGCAAAACAACAATGGGAATACACTGTATGAGAGAAAGTGAAGGAAGAGAGGGAGAAAATAGGCAAAATGAGATGAGCTCTGACTGAGAGATGACACTTTTGACTGCAGCTTGAAAGTTAATGCTATTTTTAGGTATACTCTAAGAAAAAAACCCTAAAAATAAAACATGCAGCTGTCTCCAATTTTCCAGCTAATTTAACCACACAAATAACAGAGCCCGCTCTGCAGTTGTCACTAATGTGAAGTCATAACTCAACTCCATTGTGTGTAGCTACAGGCTTCAGGTTTTCAGTTCATGGTTTTTACATCCCATAGATTGTCTTAGGTGTCTTATTGGAAATCAAGACATTGCACACCCACACACACTCAAAACAAAGCCTATATGATTAGGTTGCAACCTTGTACTATAAAGCTTGTAGCCTCAGCGACCTGTTATCACTCAACTGCACTAACAGCCTGGGGTGAGATCCTCAGTCCTGATTGGTTGAGATTTAATTAATGTCAGGACCTATTGATGGTGAAAGCAACAGTATATGAAAGGAGGACAGGGTGAAATATGGAAGGTATATGTAGTCATGTACACCATTAAAAAAAAATCAAAAAAGACCACCAGTTTATGATTCCCAACCAAATTATTGCTTGGTGTATGGCACTTTGCACAGAGTACATAGTATGTGATTTGTTTGAAAAATGTTTGGATGATTGATTCGTACCTATAGACCCACAATCCTACAAAATTCTTCCTGGACTCCGTTGGGGGACGACATGGAGATGATGATGAAAACATGAGAAAGACAGGAAGCGAGTAAAAAGGCAAACACAAAGCATGGGAACATTTTTACACGGCCATCTCAAGGGAAATCTCTGAGTTTAGTTTTCTACCATGGGAAATTACCTGTGAATGATTAGTGTCTATTGTATTCATAAACGCTTTTGCTGCAAAAGCATTCAAACCCACCCATCTGAAAATAAAAATGTCAGAAAACACGTAGAAAAACAAAGAAAAGGTACTCAGTATGGGCTGATGGAAATGATGGACTGCCCCAACTGATGTCTTGTAATATCAAAGCAAACAACTGAGTGGGGTTTGTGTACAAGTCGATGTAGGAAAAAGGCAACTTGGGAGACAGCAAGTAGGAAATTCAATTTGATTGTAATCTGATGTACACATTCTACTGTTTGTGAGTTAAATTAGATTTTAGATTTGTTTTCTCTGTCCCTCCCATCTACCCCTTACAGTATTAGAGGGGGGGATTTATCTGGAAAGATCTATGGTTGTGTCTGATTGAAGAATCATGTTGTGGGAATAGTGGGCAGATGGTAATCTATCAAACAGACAACAAAGTGTTTTATTTCTTGTTCGGTCGCCAAGGCAGAGAAGAATAAATGTCTTATTTTATCCTCAATTATAAAACCTTTGGTTCATGGACAAAATGTTCTCCATGTGACTCGTTTAAGACACCCAACCAACTGTTACTTACTTACTTAGGTTTTGAGTTTCATGAAGGCGGCAAGTTCAATATGTTTTCCTCTGTGATGTTTTTTTAATTGTTGGTTTCACTACTTCTGCCTGTCAAACTCCTTTGCTATTCAGTTCTTCTCATGCCATTTACAAAAACATTATTCTAAACCAACATTTTCCCCAGTGCCATTTTAACTTCTCTGGTAATTTATTATAAGTTGGTAAAATGTCTCAACCTATTTATTTAGTGTATCAGTGCAATTAGCCACTGATGTGTGCTCCATACTTAGTGCACCATATGTGCTCAGTTAGGTATAAACAGCAGTGTGCAAGCTGTGGATGGGCACGAGTTCTTAGACCTTGATGTGTTTTTTATTTATAATACTGAATATGATACTGCACTTTTTTCTTTACAGAGAAGGTAAAGAGAACATTGTTTTGCACATTTGTCTTGTTGCACAAGTATTATTTGTAGACCATGTAAGTTTTCTTTATAAATACGGACACATGATATTGAACTTGGCACTTGCCGGATGGTTGGGCAGCTTTTGAACCCCTCCTTTCTGACTTTGGAACTAGGTGGGCTGTGCCCAACAATTTTTGTTACTCTCTCTCGAAATTTACAATCCTACAATCACATCCACTTCACACTGTAATCGTCCAGATGTGTGGAGGTGAGAAACTAAGCAGGGTTTGAATTTCTCTTTCAAGCTCTCCCTTTCATTCTTCAGACAATATACTGATACCACTTTCTGTGCACCAGTGTTAAAACCTCTTAGAAGAGACTGCCTGAAATTCTGTGCAGTTATCCTCACAGTTGAACTGCTATCATCTTCTGTCCCCTGTCTGTGACGCCTTTAAGGTTTCACTAACAAAGACAATTCCATGGTACATTATAAAGGTAGTATTATCTAGAGGGGACACGGGATTGGGGATGGGGGTCTTAAGTGGAATGATTCAGGGTTGAAGACAGGGATGAAAAGGGTGTGATGCCTATTTAAGCCTGAGCAGGTGATTGAATTTGTGAGGCACAGGTGCTAAAGTTATTGACATGTAGTAATTGAATTAATGGGAGTGTGGCACGGACTTGTTCGTGAACCTTAGTTATATTGACTTTATTAGGCAACAAAAACATTTGGTTAAGGTTCAAGAAAGATGTGCTACCCAGCCACATGCCCTCCCACCACATCCATCCTTTACACATTGCAACATTAAGTGCACACTTTTTGCCCTAACCCTTAAAGATGGTGGGTCTGTGTAAATAGAGATTATTTGGGGGAAATTTGGCTGCACACACACATATCTGGGGGGCTTTCAGTAGACAGGAGAAAGCCGAGAATGATTGGAAATGAGAGGAGAGACAGACAATGACATGTGACCAGGGTCCCCAGCTGGACTTGAATTGATGATGTTATGATAACATGGTCAGTGTCTTAAACCTCTTGGGCACTTGGACACAAAAAATGTAACCTCTACATTACTTTGTGTTTCTGGTCTGCCTGCTGCCAGGCCTGGCTGGAAAAAAAAAAAACTGAATTCAGCCCTTCTGACTGACTCCAAGGGTAGTGAGGACAAATCACCCGCTGTAAACCTCAGCCATGCACTCTGCTCACTGTTCCCTGTCTAAATTCAAATCAAGAGCCAAAAGCCAGGGAAAATGTGTTGGGGTGGAGTGCAGGTGGAGTAGTGAGGGGGGCAGTCAGAGTAGGGACAGAGTCATTTTATGTGGAAAAATGAAAATTACCTGTTTCATCTTTTTACACACTGGCTTTCTGCCTCTCCCTGTTCCTTACGTCTTTAAATTTTAGTTGTGTTACTGCCTCTCTTGTTGACACTCACACATTCACACACACACCTAAATGATTCGTCTATGAAGCAGTTTCCTCCTGTTCTCCGACCTTGGCCGGTCGAATGCTCCCTTTCCTCTCTACCTCATGTTTTCTCTGCCCCCTTCTCATATGTGTCAGATGGTTTCGTCACACTGTTGGATTCATTTTCATCCACCATGGTTGAAGGCTTCATTTCAGAGGAATTTCTTGTGTGTTATTTGCCCTGGAGTCGCACTGCCACTCGTCCAGCTTTCGTGGCATAGCAGTCATTTTTTAATCACTGAAACAGCTTTTCTTTTACAAAAGGGATATGGCCACCCTGTTAACAGCCTTGAATAAGGTGTTTCTGGCTACAGCTTGATACCTTTTATTTTTGTGACTTTTTAATAATATCATGGATGTGTTTACCTGCAAAGGTGGCAAAGAAGCAATGTAATGTAATGCAATGAGAAATGTTACCTTGGCTTTCTCATGAATGTCTTTTTTTCCCTCCAAATGGAAGTCAAACATGAATGCAGATTGTCTTATCTGGCTTTAGCCCTTACACAGCATCTCAGTTAGCATAAATTGAAGGCAGCCAGAGATGGATTTAAAGACCTCTGTGCTGTGAGACTAAAACAAACACAGATGTCAGACTTCAAAGCTTGATGCACAGGCACAGTATTGGAATAAGTGAGCGGGTTTTGAATGACTACACTTCTCACTTGTTTGAGATGCAGTTCCCCAATGAGCGAATCATCTTATTTAAAAGACCTGAACTGACCTCATATCTCTGCAGCAGGCACCATCCACATAGCAACATTCAAACGGTAGTTGTGGCAATAAAAGAGACTGGCCTTCCCTCATTACACTTTGTGAGTCATCTATTCAGTTTTTCGGTATGGGTACATACAGAATCATCACAGCACACCACATAAAATTTGGTTCAAGAAAACTCCAGCTCTGTTCATAGATATTTTGCATTCTGGCCTTTATACCTTCATCAAGTGGCTGTGAAGCAGTTGCCATGCTGCGACGCTGTATAGTCTTTAGCAGCACAAAAGCCTAATGACTGCGGCACAACCACTGTGTCACTGTGTCAGGAGTGCCGAATGAAGCAGCGGGCCAAACATAATACCAAAAAGTTGCAAAGGTAGCAGCAGCATGAATGCCAGTTAAATAACTTTGTTTTGAGGCACATTAATGTTTCCTTTCCAGTTCCTGTGCAGTCGAGGCCAATTATAGTGCCAAGAATGTGCTGTGCAGAGGTACAACAATCTGCATCAATTATGTTTTTCTTCTGCTCCGTGTCATATTTTGCAGAAATATCTACCTTGCTTCACTGCATATTTAATTGGCTGGAGATATAAACCTGGAAAATGGCATGATATATTATGTGTTGTGCTCAGTAGCTGTAATCATTTCAACAAACGCTTTTTGGACAAGGAACCGGCGTAAAGCTGAACAGGCAGTAACAGACAGTAATTTCTTTGACATTTTGTAAGTGAATCGATTTAGAACTTCAAGTTACAACTACAAGCAATGTTTTAGAAATCATACTGTATTAGGACTCATCCATTTATGATTTGGGAAAAAAATATTTTATTGAGATTTTTCTGACCAATGTTGTGATGACAATGAAAACTGACATTGGAAAGATCTGATTGTACTAAGCATATGCACAAACTAGTTTTGTCTATACATTAACAGAATCAGATAAAATAATGGCTAGTGTTGGCCTGGAAAACAGTTTAGCCAACATTTATTAGCACTCCAGTTAACATTATTAAACATTATTCAACTTTAATCACTGTTACTGTAACATATTTCTGATAGCTACCTAGTTGGCTAGTTTTGGTAAAACTGAAAAATTGCTGGAATGTGATGGATGACTGTTGAAGCAGTAACAGTAAATGTATAGCTCTGAACTGTGGAGGTTCTGATTCAGAGTTTTTATTGTGATAAGATTCGAGCAATAAAATTAACTCTGATACTCTGACTGCTCTCTTCACCAGCTGTCTGTAATCTATCATGCTATATCGACAACAGCAACCTATCTGACACTGACGTTTGGCAAGCAGCTAGAGTTTCTGCATAAAGAGATGCTTACCGCTCTGTAGAACTTTTAGAAACAGTAAAGACACAATCCACTTCCTACACTGGTATATCTTAGATTGGCTCCAACGAAACCAACTCAGTCCTAGCATGAATGTACAGTGACAGAGAGAGAGCAGCTAACAGCCAGCAAGTTATTGTTTGGTTCATTTGCCAACTTACACAATGAACATTAATCATTTGCAGCCCAATAAGTTTATTAGCAAGAGTTGTCATTATTGAAATCAACAGTCACAGACTTTAACTTTCACTTGCTACAGCATGTTAGGGTGCTGTTATACTTTTTCAAATTGTGGGTCCCTCTGAGCGTAGTGCAGGTTTTGTGAATCATTTGTGAGCGTAGTGATAAGTGGATCCGAGTTCAGTGAATCTCTTCTTGAAGCCCGAATCGCTTCCAGGCATCTGGAAGGGAAGTGAATAGAATTTGATTGGCAAGATTGGAGAGACAGAGACTCAGTGACCAGCAGCTGCAAGTTGGCTGATGCCACAGTGTGAGCACCGGGTCAGCTGTGCCAAGAGAAATACAATGACTTCAAAACACTTCTGCTCCCCCTGTGCGCCAGCTCCACTGGATGAAGCACCCTCTGGTGATGAGCACTGCTTCTTTGTGACCAGCTCACTCGTCACTGACTTTGTCTCGTCTGTCCTTCTGCTTATCGGATTATTGACTGGTTTTCACACTGTGTCGTGGCCCCTTTTTGCTCTCCTATATTTTACTAAGGCTGAAACTGCCACTGAAAACATCAAGGTCATGTTCATGGATTTTTATTGTATGTCCATCTCTATTTTCCAATCAATAATTACTTTTTTAAAGGGAATTTTAAGTCTTGTCTCATGAAGAAATACAGTTTTCCAGTTTAACCCCCCTGTATTTTTAATGTCTTGGTTATAGCCATGTCGTGTAACTGCCACTTCACACCTGCAGGCCAACTCATTTTTTGAAGTCAAAGCCTGTAATGCACCTTTTGCTAGCGGATACACAGCCAGACGGAAACTTTGACATTTTTTTTGTTTGTTTAATGAGACAGAAAGAAGGCGAAAAAGGAGACCGCGGAGGAGAGCCATGAGAGAGGAGCTGCTGGCCAAAGATGCAATTGGAATGTTTCCAAAATAAAACCAAAACATAACTATAATCACTATAATCAGTGAATTACCTGGCAAATCTGGGTTCAGTTTGTTGTGTGGTGTTTTTTTGGATAATGTTATCTCTGGTTTCAGCACTTCTGAGTTCAAACATCTACAGAAATAAAAAAAAAACTGGTACTGGTTTTTTCTACAGTTTATCAAAAATAGCCTCAATAGACCAGAATGTAAAACAAAAAATGTGCAATAGCTCTGTCTTGTTAACCAGCCTTCTTGCACTTCCTCCATAGTCTTATTTTGAATACAGAAAGCTCAAGTTATTGAAATCTGACAAATTGTGTAAATTACATAGTAAGGTTGAGGTACACAAGGCAGGTTAGCCCATACCAAACTTGAAGTACTATGCTCAGGAAAAAAAAATATTGAGAAATATTGAGATATTCTGTAACATCAATCACTGCAGACTTATAGATAACAGTGTATCTGGAAGGATCATTGCACGAGACACAACACCTTCTCCAGGCACAGTTGTGCAGCTGTGAGAGTTTTTGTGCAGAGAGAGAAGAAAAGAAAAAATGATGGAGGACTACAAAGGGTGAGGTAAGAGGGGGAGAACAGGTGTTGTTTGAGAAGAGGAGAGGAGGAGAGGCAGACCAAATGTAGTGCAGTAGCTTTGGTGTAATGTAATCGCATAACCACTAAATTGATTGAGTGATTTGTAATGAGGCTATTTTGTTATTTTAAGAAGCTCTTTGGCTCGGCATGAGGCCTAAGCATACGAAGCATATAAAAGTAGGGGGTCTACAATATATGTAGAAATAAGCATTACAATTAGCAATAAAGTTGTCGAGAAGGCAGGCAGTTTGG
The DNA here is from genome assembly GCA_008933995.1 of Datnioides undecimradiatus. NCBI lineage: Eukaryota > Metazoa > Chordata > Actinopteri > Lobotiformes > Datnioididae > Datnioides > Datnioides undecimradiatus. The sequence goes on along the minus strand of WARS01000030.1, from coordinate 7,062,350 downwards.
TGATATCGACTGTCTTGAGCATTCATTCCTGCGGTGTTTTCCCCTTGTTGTTTTACACACTGTAGTCCTCTGGCATTAACTTACACTGGGATGTGTTTTTTATTCATGCTCGTAAAGTTTGAAGACCAGATTAAAATTAAACAACACATTCCATTTTTTTTCCTATCAATTTTTTTCTGATGCACGGAATAAACACCAGAAGGCAGGACCTAACCAACAATGTGCAAAATGAACAGGGTGGCCCACAGACATTTTTAGGCTCTTCTAGCTCAATGTTTTGGTTTGGTGACTTGTATAGTGTCAGGCTCTCTCTCTGCCTCTCTCATGCCTCCCAAAATTGTATGCACCCGCACCCGACTGCAGACAGACAACAATTCTTAGTAGCTGGTGAACAAAGTGGAGCATCAAGCGAGGTAGAGCTTAGATATTTTTTGGTGGAGACCAAAACAGAACTAAAAGGAGAGGGAAAGTCTGATCTGAAATCTTTATGTGTAAGGTGAAAAAAATGCTTTACATCTGCTGGATTTTTAAGTAGTAGGTTGTATTTAACAACAAAGGCTTACATTAACAAAGCATAAGTAGTAATTTGTTATTTGTTAATTCAATAGACATTTTCTTAATAACAGTCATATTCAAAGTGACTTGAAAGGTCATAGCAGGCTCAGATCAATGAACTCAAATGTATAATTCAGCCTTAAAGTGCCTTTCTCTTATCATAAAAAACATCTGTGGAGCCTCTTTGTGGTAAATGTCAAGGTCTTGCAGCTACACTTTGTCTACCGCTGATGAATCAACCTCCTTTATCTGGCTGTAATGCAGTTGGCTGGCTGGAACACAGTTACAGGTGCATCCAGGTCAGTCGGCTTTGTGTCAGGCGTTTTTTTTTCTTCCAGGAAAACATCATGTCCTCATCGCATCGTGGCAGGAATGCAAGACAGCTTCTGCCTGAGGGGTGGAGTTTAAAAACGCTGCTGTTAAATTTTTTATTGGAGGATAGAGAGTGTGTGTGGATGTTTGTCTGTGTGTGGGCATGTATGTGTGTGTTAGCATTAGCATGAGAGAAATATATTTTTTAAAAATATAGTTGCTCAGCAATGGGTGGTGCTGTGTGTATTTGTGTTTGTCTGGAATGAGTGCATCTAATTTTCAGTATTTTCAACCTGCCTTATACAGTTTTGCAAGGCCTACAGCCTTATTTGGCTGCACTTTGTCCTGGCTATTTGGCTTACTGACTCATAGATTCGTCACCTCAGCTCCTGTCTTGACAATGAGACAATATGTGTTCACAAGCCTGACGAAGACATTGTAAATACAGCCTTGCCTGAAATGTCATTGTTTTGAAAGAAACAGATATTTTTTATGACAACTGCACACTAATATTGTGTTCATTATTATTTTCCTTGCAACCAAATTTATAAATTTGCGTTTGGTGTGACATAGACTAAAAAAGCAAAACATTTACCAGTTTTAGAAAAATAAATTGCATTTATGGATTTAGATATAGATTTTTTTCTTCAGACTAAATAATATTTCAGGCTGTATTGTGTAGCTACTCTAATAAAATGCTCCCCTGCTAGCACAGGGCCATTTTTTAAGTCTACCTTTTGCAGCAGCTGTACAGAACTAAGCCAGAAACCATTTTCATACAATATGACAATTTGGATGAAGTAATGCTTTGAAGCCACCCAAATAATTTCATGGCCAGAGTTTAATTTGCAACACTGACCCAGGCGTTGCTGTGGCACGATGGAAACCTTTGTGTTTGAGCCCGAAGGGAAACATGATGTAATGTTGCATAAGTGTTTCTCCCTGTTACTGCAGGTTGTTTTCAGTATATGACATTAGTTCAGCTGAGTGTTATTCATCCTCTCAATACTTATTATGTGAACCTTGTGGTTCCTCCAAGTAGAGGCTCCCTAATTAACTTTCTTTATTTCTCAACATTTCTTCCCTCCCTCTCTTTGTCTGTATTTTCCTTTGACTCTTTTGCTTCCCTCTCTTTCTCAAAGTTTCTTGTTGTTGCCAATTGTTACCTCTCTCCCCTGCTCCCACAGCTTTCTGAGCAGCTAAACAACTTTTGAAAAATGCCAGGCGAGTAAAATCACACTGGGAGGTGTGTGCCCATGTCAAGAGGGGCTGCTGTTTATAACCAATGTTATACAAGCCATGACAAATAATTTACGTCAGTCATGGCTCTTGGCACAGCAAGCTCATGGGAGTTAAAGCCTCTGAAAAATGTGTTTTTATGTGTGTGTTTTGATGTTCTCCTATCACTGTGTTTGTTGAGTGTGCTTGGGTTTCTGTAAATAACATTGTAAGAGAACGACCTTGACTTGCTGTATATGAAAAGTGCCCTGAGATAACTCCTTTAATGATTTGGAAACATATTTATGTAAATAAAGTTAAATTGAATTGAAATTGCTCAACAGAGCTGGGAGGCCTCTAGTAGCAAGAGTTATGGTTCTTGGGTTTTTTGCCTTTAAGGAGTAAAACTCTTAAAAAAGAGGCATTTGTAAATTTCATTTAATAATGTAGGTTTTTCGAAACATGCCGACCACTGGTGCTTTTTTTGTCTTTGTAACACAAACACCACTGGCCTATGCTAGCTGGAGCAGCAACATCGTGATCTTGAACAAGCTGCTGGACTGTTGGACTGTTGTTTTGAAGGAGGCTGAAATAAACTACACATAATTTTCAGCATGTTTTATCTGACATATTTTGACAGAGCTGTCAGAAGATGCTGTTTTTCGCCCTCTGATATCATATTCCTTCAATATGTAACTTTTCCCGGGGAGAGGAAGCCCAGAGGCAGTAAGGTGTGTTGTTGTTCACCTCCTTCTCTCCCTCAGCTGGTCATCGTCCCCCAGCTTACGCCTCCCAACTGGAGGTGCTGCTTTGCCTTAGATGCTGTAACATGTGGCCTGAGGCAAAGATAACCAGCACCTGTAAGGCCACCACAGTTGTCGCAGGTAGAGGCAGCATCTTGCCTGCTGTCATTCAGCTTCCCTTTTTGTTTTGTTTTTGTTTTTTACAGAAAAGGTTTTTCTTCTCTCGTTTCCTTGTTTGTATTTCCTGTTTTGGTACTGCTAGTGTAACTCCATGAACACCAACAGCAAATGGCACAGGCTCAAAGCATCCATGATATCGCAATGTGAGGCAAATGTTGGGGTGTAGGCATGTTTGCAACAGTGTCATGGTGTATATGACCTTGGTTTATAAAGCCATCAGCTGCTGTTGTTGTCTTATGCTCCTTTTGTTTCATACAGCTTTTAGGACAGGTGTTTTCACATGAGCCTCCAATGTGTAATAATTATTTGAAACAATGGTAAGATGGTAAGCAAGAGGAAGGGTTTTTTCTCCTCCTTTCCGCCTAACTGGATCCAGTATTAGAGGGCTGCCATTGGATTGCAGTCATTTATCTTTCCTATGTGTATATGGCATTATGAGTAATGGTACTTTCACGCTTTTCAGCTCCCTTGATTACTTTGGCCCCCACTCCTCCTCCCACTTGCCTTTTTATTCCAATGACATATTCTTTCAAATGTAATGTGGACAACTTTGACAAAGTCAGATGCAATCTGCAGAGGATTGAAAGTGAGCATGAGGCTGGCAGGGAGAGGCTGTGGGTTTGGAAATGGCACAACAGTCAAGCAACAAGAATGAAAAGGATTCGGATGCTATTAGCTTGGCAAGGCTGACGGACTGTTGACTGCATTTCCTTGTTTTTTTCGCCCCTTGAAAACAGACAGTGCTTATATTTCCCAAAGCTTGCACTGTGTTCTGTCACGTTTAAACATAATGTCTCATTGTCCATTCATCATGTTGAAAATGTATAATGCACGCTCATGCAGTATTAGTTTTCCCTGCCTGCTCCGATTTCTTTTAGGTCTTTTTAACAATTATTTCAGCAGACAGCTTGTCGACAGGTCGAAGGCAAAGAGCCTCTTCAAGCAGACACACAGTTTTCAAAATAAGGGAAAGCTGAGCTAAGATAACAACAAAAGCTCGAAGCCGTTGCTCTTCAATGTGACATGTCATTCTTTTAAAAGAATCTGCCTTCTCCATCGTTATCGCTGGGCAGTGGTAGCAATGCTGTAACCATGGCAGCCTGTGGTTAGTTGGAAGGCCGGCTGCTGGTCAGCACCCAGTTCGTGGTGCTGCTCCAGAGATGAATGCTGCTGGGGAAAGCCTGATTAGTGTTACTGACAGCCCATAGATCTTAGCTGGCTCGTCCCCGGCCCAGCCTCCCTGCCTCTCCTTTGTCTCTCTAACTATCTCTCACACACACACATGCTGGCCCACTGTATCTGCAGGTTCTTAAAGAATTATTGAAGAATAAGTCTTTAAAACTTCTAAAATAATAATTCAGATCAAGGTTGTTAAAAGTTACTCAATTGTTTCACATATATCTGTTTTGGCTACCAACCCTGCCCACATAAAAATCATAATTTAAAGACCAGCTCCACTAGCTTTTCACCTCAACTCATGGTCTTCCTTGCGAGATGGAGTTTTAGGAAGTCCATGACTGCGAAGATGGTTAAAAGCTATAAAAGAAAAAGTAGTTACATTTTTTTGAACATTTCACACATAATCATGTGTGTTGTGAGGTTCATTTAAACTGTGGTGGGCTTGGGGAGGATCTGATTCCCTCCTCTGACCTTTTTTATGTGGAGTTATTCTCTCCTTGTTGTGCGCTCACTTTCCAAAACAAACTAGATTGGATCAGGTGAAACTTCCATAGATCAAGCTCATTATTATTATTCTTTTTAAGCCATTTGTGTTATTAAGAGCAGGATTTTTCTTTTGTTGTTTGAGGTTGTGGTTTTTAGAGTTAATATTACACTTAGAGTTGATGCAGCATGGCTACTGAGCTGTGCTGGAGCCTGGCTCCCTGGGCATTGCTCTCAGAGAAAACCTTGTGTTAAAAAATGAAGTGCAGACACAGAAACAAGACATTCAGGATCTGTGAAAACCCTTCTTTTGGCTCACTGATTTTTGGGATTCTACACAGGGAAACTACAAATAACTTAGCTAACTTGAATATATAATAGGTATATAACAACTGCAGTGGTTACCCTTTTCTTCTTTTCATTGCCTCCTTTTTTAGAATTTGTGTACTAGTTCGTCAGATAGATAATGTGAATCACTGTGGACAATGAAATTTGCCTCAGGGACTAATTGAGCTTTCAGTTCACAAGACGATCCTGACATCAGGGATCAAACCAGCTGAGAGAGGGAATGAAAAATGATGCACAAACACACACACAGTAGGACACACACATTCACACACTGCTTTTTTTTTTTTACTCCTTACATAGCTGGGTTCGTTCATCAGTCCATCAGGATTCTCATCCATTTGTGTTCGTGGTCATCTGTTGCAGGAAAGGCCCTAATGGTGTCCGCGCTTATCTGTGTAGGTACTTAAGAGTGGAAGGAGGAGGAAGTGGCAGAGGAGGAGCAGCGTGTGGTGGTATGGATTAAATGTATCAGCGTGTCTACTTAAGATAGTGTAAAAGATGAAAGTCTCTTACCACCATGACACTTCACACACAGCTTAAGGCGAGGTTGCCTTGCCTTTTTATGATCCTGCCATTCCCTTTTCTCCCGTGCAGCAGCTTGACAATGAACGATAACTGGATCAGTTGCGGTTTCGGGTTGTGAGGGCAATGGTGTCAGTGTAATCGAGATTCCTTTTCTCATGTCACTTGAACGTTTCCTATTTCCATTTTTATATTGGAAAATTTAACCATTTCCTCTATATCACGTCTAAAACACGAGGGTTACGATGAATACTCCTCTTCTCCTGCTGCCCTGAGGTGGTGGTGATTTATCTACTGCTCTACCTCTTGGTCTGTAACTAATCCCAGAAATATCCCTCCCTTTCTTTCTGTCTCATTGCAGTTACGTTCGCTTTCATTTTTCTCCCATGCACTTACTCCCTGAGGTCCCATCTAGTCACATTTTCGACGAAACACACACGTGCACACATGCTTTTATAATCTATACCCACCCTGCACAGCCCCTGTGATTTGCCAGCCCCATCACATACATGAATGCAGCACTCTACCCTCCAAAATCCCAGACACAGTCAACTTTTATGCAGAGCAGACAATGTGTTCTGTTTGGCATGTTGTTCTTGTAAAGCCCACTGCCTCCACACTGTTGGCTGTTGGTCCAGTTTATCTTCACCTGTCAGACATCCTCCCAGTCACTCTCACAGACGTGTGGGAATTCCATCAGTCCACAGCAAAAACACAAACACACAAATCTTAGCACATGCAAACACACACACAGAGTGAGTAGTAGCAGGTTGCCCAAGGCTGTTACTGAAATGACTGGCTAACCACCAAGAGTTACATGGACTGCTTGAACTCTATCAGTCAATAGTCCATCACCCCTGGTCCTCTCTACCATGGTGGTTTGGATATAGCCTCAGGCTGTGTGTGAATGTGTGTGTGTGTCTGTGTGTTTGTGATTCTGGAGGCGTAGAATGAACAGGTATTAAAGAAAGAGAGAGAGAGAGAGAGACAGACACAGGGAGTCAGAGAGTGATGGAAACCTTGAAATATTTATTAACAGATTAAGAAAATAGTTTTCCAATAGTAAGAGCCTCATTCCAGGTCTAATGACTCCACATAGGCCAAGTATCAACATTGTTTATCTTCAGGCCATAATGAAATGGGCCATTTGAAAAACAAGTGGAATTGGAGTGAAGATGAAACTTGAAACAAGCTCTCCCTTGGTTACTGATTATTGGGCTAAAAAACCCATCAAGAAATATGATTTATGTCTTGAGCTATAGAGAGGCCTTCGCTCCTAAATACACAAAGGCTGTTTAAAACAGGAAGATTTCTATTTTTTTCTTTTTTACCCCCTTGTTGAAATGCAAAGTCCGACATCTGTCATTATACTCTTGTTCTTTCTCAGCATTTTAATGAGTAGATGATAATATCAAGCAGATTAAATTATCTTATGAAACTGTCACAAACATACTCAACCATATTGTTGTACAACAGACCTCTTTGATAATATTTTAATTGTTTTACTGCTGCGTTTTTAATGGTTGATGCTAAAGTCAAACTCAGAGTGCACACATTTTGGTGCATCAGAAAGTCAATATTGCACACTGTCTCTGCTGCTAATTGAGACAGGCCCTGTTGAGCAAAAATAAAAATTTATTTTTGCATAAACTCAGGAATCCATCTGCCTCCCCAAGGTCACGTGGTTTGCGTAGAAGCGCTGCTGACCATGTTTTCGTCTGCTGCAGGGGCAACTTTTGGTGGTGGTAATGCATGTCTAAGCTGGTTTGCCACCTGCTGTGGAGATAGTGAGAGAGAGAGAGAGCATGGAAGTATGGAAAAGAAGAATATAATCAAATTTTATCAAGTACAATTACAGTATCTGGATGCATATACTGTTACCATGATACAAAATGACATGCAGTGGATGTGAAACGTCTATATGCCCTTAATAAAAGCAGGTTTTTGACCCAAAGCACACATCCAAGTCAACCAAGGCTTCAGAAAGGACAAGTCAAAGTGTGGGAATGGCCCAGTCAGAGTCCTCAGTTCCACTGAAAACATGTGGACTGCCCTGTTCTCTCAGGCATGTTCATCAACAACACAGAGGACCGTATCATTTATGTTGTTTTTAACAGTGTGCGTTGTTGTGTGGTGAAAAAAAGTCGATTAGTGAGAGTAGCTTGACAGGATAATTATGAATATAAATTACAGACATAATAATTATTATAAACTATAATAAACTAGTTTATAAACTATAAGACTGACCTTCCACACTTCACTGATTATGTCTGAGGAAAAAGTGTTGAATTCATTTATTTGTTCATTCTATGTTTACATAGGTAGGAGGAAACCTAATAAGTATTATTAATCTTAACAGTGAGCTAAAGTTTGATGTGATTGTTATGACAGGGCTTTACTTTGTTGGCTAATTAAGACTTACTTCCCATGATTAGTGTATGTATGTACACTCATAAAACTGGCTGCAAATGAAGTGAATTCCATATTATACCGTAGACACATACAGTACACATACAGCTTTGTATCACACAGTGGAATCTGACCTGTTTACACATGTAAAGTTTCTGTTCCCTTGTGAGACCTAGAGTTCAAATATGACGCACACTACAGTGACCAGAAGATTGTTGAGAGCGCACTAAAACAGTACTTAAAAGCTCGAAAGCCTCATTCCCAGTGGTGCAGCACTTACTAATTCTGTCACTGTTGCTGGGCTTACTGTGTGTTGGTGGGTTTGCATACACATTTTATGCAGTAAATGAGTCTGCTGTGGAATGTGTTCCATGCTCATACTTTTCTAGAGGGGCTTATAGGCCCCTTCAGCCATGACTAAAGCTTTTCTCCCGCTTTAAAAAATGCTTCTGCCAGCAACTTTAACCTCCCTGGAGTGATTTCTCACTCTTTATCCATGGTACCATATAGGGATTTGCAACTATTTTCCAGCCATATGGTATACCTTTGTATTTCTAGTTCCTTAAGAATATATTTGCCCTCTGAATTAATTCCGTGGCACATTTCTTCACATCAAATAAATCATCAATGCTTCTCACAGGATGGAAAAACTCAGTATCCATCGGTATCAATCAACAACAGCTAATGTTTGAAACTGCAATTTCTTGGCAACTGTTTCTCAAGTTCAGCTGAAGAACTTGTTACCCATGAAAACATTTGGGATTGTTTCTAGGGGTACTTTGTTGACACAAGTAGTTCTAATATAGCAATAACAGCACCCACATGACCTGTGGCAGCACATTTAATTGTGATTACGATGGTGAGTTTGTCAGAGGCACAGTTAAGTACGGTCAGCAACTCAGTAGAAATATCTATAATTACACAGGGGGGTTAATGTATCATGCACACAGCATTTTTTTTATTACTATTAATTGAGAGTGGCTTTCAGGCCATGTGCATTATATTGTGTATCGTGAAAATAATATGAGTGTCCTCTTTTCACAAAGAGGGGAGGTGGCAGCTCCTGGGTGTATTTTTGTGACATCTTCTTCAATGAGGGAACAGACTGGCCATTTTTAGACCTCACAGTGCCAGTGTACGCAGCTTTGAGATGTGTGTGTGTGTGTTGAGGACACCGCAGTGGAAGTAATTTCCTGCTCCCTTCTTGTTAGAGCACTATTGGAACAGATTTTATGCTGTAATTGAATCAGACATCTTGCAGTTTGGAGAGATATAACAGACTCCTTGCTCTTTTCAATCCATTATTCCTCTGGTGGATTTGTAGACGTTGAAAAGTGGACTGAGGGAAGGGAACTGTATTGTAGCAGTCCAAGCACTGGTTTAGTGGAGGATTATCTGTATGTTTTATTTACAGTGCTAGGAAAGTCAACAGCAACCCACAGTTCTGAAATCTGCTAATCCTCATCTGTAAACCCACACTGCCGCTTCCATTTCTTTGTCGATCTTGTCATCAGTATCTGTCCAATAAGAGTGAAATATTCCTTCCCCTTTTTTGACGGTGTTGCCTTCACTGACACTCGACTGTCACTCTAAATCCTTTCCAGCTTGCTCGTTCAAGTGACATTTAATATAAGTCTTCAATTGGAACCCGAGAAAAAGTCCCAACAAATTACCGGACTGACAGCTAACACCTGTTACTTGATACCAGTGACAGGTAGAGAGGGAGAAAAGAAAGACACGGTTAAGTGGGTTTAGATGACAGATTTACCATGGCAGACAGTGACAGACGGAAGATCTGAGCCAGGCGGTGAGAAAAGAGATAGTCGGACTCACAGCTGATACAACTGAGCTGTGAGTCAGCAACAAAAAGGATAAGAAGTGCAGCAACCAAATAGACGCCTGTCAGAGTACAACTTTCATGTGTTACATAGCATAGCGTCTTGAATGTCAAACTAAGCAACCTGGCAGACTAGGAAGACTTGTGAGCTCATGTAACATACATAGCAATGACAAATAAAGAGGTTAATAATGGTTGGTCATCAAAATTAGCCAGGAGGAGAAGAAAGGTTTAAAAGCATTTCATCAAATCAAATCAAATCATAATCAAATCAAATTGTAAATCAAACCCAAATCAACTCAGTTTCAACATTTGCAAGTAAGATTTTAATTTCTACAACCCAAAGATTTATTATCAACTTTTGTTGAACAACTGTGAGTTGAAGTTGGGGTGTAGTTCAGGTTGTAGTTGAAGAAATATTTTGACTACACTTCAACCAAAATATGAAATACTCCAAATTACCCAAAACACTGAAATTACTTTTACATTACAAATTATCTTACATTTTCTTTGTACACAAGATACTCGAAGGTCTGAAGGTCCCAATACAAAACTGATGATGATTCACCTGCTGTGATTTTTATTGTTTTAACAAATGCAGATGGTCAGGGCTGGCTACATTTCTCTTTGCTGATGACAAATAGCAAAGATAGATAAAATGTTCAGAAACAGATTTGGGTCTTTTTTGAAACTATAGCATCAAATTCTGTCAGCGCCACTGATGCTCAGTTAATCATGTAATCTTGTCACAGCCACAGACTAGATTTGCATAACAGTAGTTTCAGCAAACACACTGATTTGCATTTTATTTTCCCAACTCTTTAGAAATTCATCCTTTAACAGCGCAGGATTAGGATGGAACTATAATTACCAACAGTTACAAAATGAAGTGGACTGTCCAGATCGCCACTGGTGTTAACACTCACTCAGTGTAGTTGGGGATATCAGGGGAATCTTTTAACCCCCTATGAGGAAACAATCAGCTGCCAGTCATTTCTGTTTATTAAAACAACGTCACTAAATTTTGGAGAAGCTGACACTGCCTCATTGAAACTGCAACAACACAAGTATCAAAGGATGCAGAAGTGCATGGATGCATCTAACAATGACTTTGGTAACACAAGATGTGGACGGCAGTAAATACGTAAATATATTTAAATGATCGCGGCACTCCCTTTAACTGTTCATTATAAAATGAATGAATGAATGTTGGTTGAATGAAACGCCATGTAAAGCTGTTCAAGCTGTCAAAACTTGTTCTCAGTTCCTGCACTCTTTACAGTCTGCTTTTGCGTGAGAGGTGCAAAAAAATGTCACTGGATATGTGATGCAAAACTAGACATAAACAGATGGAGGAATCACTCACTCTTCAGCCGGTCAGAGTGTGGAATTTCCATTTAAAGTTTTTCGACATGTCGCAGATTGTTGCATTTGAAGTGTGTTGAAATAAGTGCAAATGGTCGACTGTTTACGTTGCTTGATCATTGCATGACGCCCAAGTCTGCAGAGTGGAACAGTTTCTTATTCAATCTAGTCAGTCACACAGCCATCCATTTCTCCCCACCGTGGCTCCTCTCACCGCCTGCTGCTTTCTGTTAATGGAGATATCACCTCCCTCCCCCTCCTCCCTCACATCCCCTCCTCTGTTCTGTCTTTGTTGTCCTTCTCCCTCCACTCCACTTTCACTTCACTCCTTTCAAATCCTACAGTCGTGCCTCTTCATTGGCCCACTCAGTGAAACTAATCGACAGTAAGCCATCACTCAGTGCACTCTGCATCGCTTTTCCTGCAGAACCTAATCAGAGCCATTGTTAGTTATCCAAGACACGCTCCGTCCCTCTCTCATTGTACTGTAAATCAACAAATGAGACAGACAAGGAGGAAAAACAAATGTGCTTTATTATTGAGTGCCATTCTGTAAGGCAGGCAGACTGAGTTTCTTTCAGTAAGGCTCAATATTTCCTTATAGTGAATGCCAAGCGCTCTAATGACAAACAATTGACATTTTGAGACTCCCCAGGTATCGCTTTAGCTGTGGCATCAGGAAATGCCACAGCTGAGAAAAAAACATAATTAGGGAGTTAAACAAATTGCAATGTTTGCCTAGAAGTGTTATGACACCAATTATTATTCTTTTGAGAATTGGCGCTAATGCAAATAGTGTTTCTGATTAATTAAATGAAAGACAAGACTTGTCATCTGCCTCAAACTACAGCAGAACTGTTATCTCGCTGTTAATAATTTGGAGGTTAGCACTCTGATGTTTGATGTCTGATACGTCTTATGATTTGTGCATTTATTTTGCGTGTTGTGTTGTGGGTGCTCCTTTTGTGTTCTGTGTACTCCTTCTTGAGTTAAGACTGGTAAATCCCATCTATCATATACTGACAGACATTAAGAGATTTTTTTTCTAATTGTTGTCATTTTCTGTATTAACTCCGCCCACTCATCCTCTGCAGGATTTCGCTGACTCATTAGATCCATCAGAAGTTTCGGCTCACAGTCACAGACACAATACCACCACAGACCATTTAGTTCCTTCCCCTCATCCGTTCTCCCTTCATTCCCGCCTGTGTGTGATTACATGTATTTTTCTCTGTATTTTTTCAGCTCTACTTAAATAAGTTGTTTTTTTTTGCTCCCTCACTCACTTCACCATGTGATTTCATTTTTCAGTTTGTTCTCACTATTTTTTTTTTCCACGGCCATCTATTCTGCAAACTCTCACGCACATGCACACTCTATTCTCAGACATATCTAAATAACTCTGCAGTTGTTTTCCTTACATGCCCATAGAAATTGGACTGCTACGTGCAAAATATTTGATGCCAATTAAAGAGGCTTTGTTTCCCTCCTCTGTTTTGTTTACATGCAGCCAGCAGCAGGCTGGAGAAAGGAGAAGGAGGAAGCTGTATGTTGCAGAGCAATTATGGCACATCTGTATCTCACGTGTTGTTTTTCAGATAGACAGAAAGCAACCTCTGAATTGTCTTGATGGGATTGCGGGCCAAGTCAAATTAAATCAAAACCTTCGTAAACTAATTGTCTTCACAACTGGGGGGGTATTTATTGCAGGTGGTTGGTGGAGATCAGAGTTTATGGCCCCTTTTAATGAGTAGTTTAAAAAAAAAGCACTCAGAAAAACAGCACTGCCTGCAAATCTAACTGTACACATAGGAAAGGTCCTGGGAGAAAGTGAGTGGGAAGAACTAATGTTCTGAAAATGACCCACCGGCCAGCTCCAACCCAGCTCTGCTTAAAGTGCAGGACTTACTGTATATGCGGCAGTCAATATACCTAATTACACTGTTTTTGCTAACTGCGTCTTACACCTCAGCAGTGGGACTCTAAAAGTCAGACTAGATGCTCATAGTACTTATGGACATAATGTAATGAGTTTGTCCCACTACTCCTGGGAGTGAGAGTTTCTAATGCCTAATCTGCTGTTGTTGTATTTGGTTGCTGTATTGGAGATTGCTGTAGCATTTTACATTTTACTTGTTGTGTTAATGGATATATCAGACTTCTTAGTGCTGGTCCCTGGAACCCATTGATTAGTGGTCTCTTAGTTGTTTCAAGTACATATAGAATAAATATTGTGCAATGGAAGCGGGTTATCTGTCTGTGTAGGGAGGCTTTTTGATCCCAAAACTAAAGAAAATTCAATGGCAGTGTCTTGACCAAGGAAGGGGCAAAGTGAAGTTAAAGTAAATTGGAAGCACAACTTGTTTGAACACTAACACAAGATGAGCTTATAAAGTTGTTATACCATATGTGATTATTGCCTAATAACATCCGTCCGACGCAACATTAGAATTCATTTAGAACCACGTCTTTGGCTGCAAAACGGATGCAAAAGAATAAATCTGGCTCTGGCTTTAGCTGCTAAATGGTCCATTATGTTCACCAGCTCATTGAACACTTGGTGCTGGGCAGGTAGCATACAGTGTGTTTATCAGCACTCTTTTGCTGAAAATAACTGCCTGCTGTGGCTGGAAACAGAGATGAAGAGTGTGGTGTGAGTGAACCAAAGTAATATATTTTGGGGCCATATAACCAATGAGCTCAAAAATGCTGAAACGCCCCATGGAGCTGATAGAGCAATCCTGCAGATTGGAGTGATGCAAAAGCGGTGTGTGCGTGTATGTGTGTGCGTGTGTGTGTTGCTGCATCTGCATCGACAGTAGTACTCCAGTTGGAAAATGTACACAAATGCATAAATATAGTGCCTTTTTGTTGGGCATCAAGCTAATGTTTAAGCAGTGTTGTTAAAATTTTAAAAAGTAAATAAATACTTCAAGTCACAGTTATGCCACTGAGACACTGCTGAACGATCTTTTATCTTTAATTCCATTTCGAGGAAGAAATCGCTGTCGCCAAATCCAGTGAGTACGGTGTGTGGAGAGTGATGATTCTGTTGATTCAAAAAACCCCAAAACAATAACAACAACAACAAAAACTGTGCATTTTCACTGTGACATGGTGGAGAACCAAAACAATATTGTGCACAGTTCAAGTTGTGTGAACTGAAACTTCCTCAGGACAGTGCGGTCTCTCCACTGACAGTCTGACCCTGGGGGACAACTTCACCGTGAACAATCCCCGACATGCTTAAGAAAACACCTTTTCTCCATTCACAAACCACAGACACTGTCATTCTGCAACACCATAACTGCATCCATATTAATAATCAGACTGCACAAGTTATTTATAATATTTAGCCAAACATAAGACTAGTTGTACTGCAGTTATTTTGGCAACAGTAACATATTTCTATAAACAGAATGTAACATTGAACAATAAAGCAGCTCTATATTGCATATTGAAAATTAGTTGCCCACATCTGCCTGTGATCTTGGGAATGATCTTTGCAACGCTGTGAACGTGTTGTCATTTGCATGGAGGTGTGATCATATCATACTGAGGATATTTTCATACACATTACTGACTTGGACTGAACTTGCCCATCATGTCTGTTCATGTGTGTCCGTGTATGCGGCTATATATGATTAACACCTTCGTAGTTTTTATTAAGTTGTGCTCAATTAATGGTGGAATTGTGCTGTAATGAGATTCACTGTTCACCACTGAAGCAATTATCACCTCCTAACTGAGCTGAATGCCTCTGAATCTGCAGTTTTAATTCTCTGACCACATTAACTGTTAAACTAACAGCATCACATCAAACACTTTCCCGCACGGACACCTCACTGTAAGAGACAAGTGCAGAATGAGGTGATTTGTTTTAACTGCCTCATTAGAGAAACCAAGAATAAAAGCTATTGTTGAATATTGGGACGGCTGTCATGATGTTAGGAAAGACTGGATTTCACAGTTTTTTCAAATGTGACAAAAATGAATTTCTAATATTTGTCGGATAATTTAAAAAAATAAAAGTCTCAAATGCTCTGAGCTTCTGTAAAATGATATCAGGCAGTCAGTTAACTATAATTGAATGCAAGTCAGTAGTACTTTATTCTTCTTAAATGAAGAAAGAAACAAAGAAAGAGGTGCTTTATCTCTTGGCTGCATGATTAAACACCCAACCTCTTCGGTTTAAACTGAGATTGAGTGACGTTAACACCAACAGTGATTAATATCGACTCGAAACAGTATTTTTCAATTTATAGCACAAATGTTGAAACCACTTTTTAATTATATAGCTTGAAAACAATAAATTTTCTTACTATTTTTTTCTTTACTCTAATCCTCTCTGGCTGATCGCTGATCTCACTGAATATCAACTGGTACCTGGTATAATGTTTTAAAAGTTTGCTGCATTTTCTTCTATAATTTGATTACTGACACTAAAAGATAAGGGCAAAAAAGAGAAGTGAAAAGTTGATAACATGTTACAAATGGGCTTTGTTGCCATTTTTCTTGATTTTTGTGTGACCTTTCACACATATTGGATGGTTATGACAAAAGAGGGAGACAGGAAACATGAAGAGGATATCATATGATGTATGTCCTCTGCCAGACTCCAGTCAGGGATATTGCATTTACATTAGACACATGTAGTACATTGGACACAGCAGCATACATGAGTTCTCACATTCGTTATATCCATCTTTATCATCTACTTCAGTTCCTGCTCTTGACTAATGGTAGCTTATGAGTCGACCGAATGCAGATTGTGTCAGCCATTAATTGTGAGCTGGATATTTCTGAGGGCACTTCATGATAATACCGTGCTCATACTGTTAGCGTGATGAGTGCGTGCATGTGTTTGTATGTGCAACCAGGGCACTGGGAGGTAACAGCTGATTTGCACGTGCTCAGTCTGCTTTGTCACCTTTCGACAGCGCCGAGGTTTTGTCATTATTCTATTATGTTACGAAAATGGTGATGAATCCTCTGTGATCATTTCTTCTCCTACTTTTCTTTTCTTAGCTCCCTGTTACTGATCCGCACCACTTATTTCATCCTCCTCTCTCATTATTTGGTTGTTTGTGGAGTTCATTGTCTCACTTTTCCCTCCTGGTGCCTCTAAATTGTGTATAGATTGTCAAGTGCCTCATGAAATTTGCATTAAAAGCAGAGAGGTTACCCATCAAACTATACTGGTTTCTGTGTGCAGGTTACCAAGAATTTTAGGAGAACCTGATCTGTGGATGGTCCACAGTCAAGGATTAAATCTCAAGGAGGCTCCTCAGCTTTGAAGTGACATGTCTAAGAAAACAAGACTTTCAGAATCTGACACAACTTTTACGCGTAGAGAAAGAATGAAATGTTTTTTCTTTGTCTGTCCTCCTCCCTTTTCTTCTCCTTCATGATGTCATTTCTTGTTGGTGGTGTTGTTGTTATCCTCGCCTTGGTATTTTCCCTTACCGTAATCTATGGAAGGATTACTCCTGATCAAATAAATGCTAACAAGAAATGGATCTGACGTGACTTAAATTGATCAATACATGGCACGGTAATGCAGTGTCTCTTCAAATATGAGCTGAGACCCAAATTAAATATAGATTATCAAGCACCCGTGTCCCTACAGTAATATAGTAATAGTTTTCATGAGCCTCAGTCCTAGGGGAAGACACAAACTGTTATGATTTCAATACCAGAATGGATAAGTAGACAATCCCCTGAGGTAATGTTATTTACAGGAAACACTATCTTGTTTCTGGATTTCTGCCTTCATATTACTGTCATCTCAGATTTTATCCAGCGCTGTACTACATCCACTTTTAGACTGTTTCTTCCACTAAGTGAATTAGCCTTCCATAATGTGCA
Source organism: Datnioides undecimradiatus (assembly GCA_008933995.1). Lineage (NCBI taxonomy): Eukaryota > Metazoa > Chordata > Actinopteri > Lobotiformes > Datnioididae > Datnioides > Datnioides undecimradiatus. Next base: position 7,045,331 of record WARS01000030.1, on the reverse strand, counting down.
GGCTGATGCTATAATGCTATAATGGCTGCAGATGTTCCTTCGGAAATGGCCAAAGACACCATGCATATTGCAGTGTACACTTGTAACCTTATTAAAGAAGTAACCACATGCAACAACAATGTTTATTATTAGCATTCATAAATTAATTCTTTGATGCCCTGATGCTCACTCCATGCCACCAGCAGGTTGGCATTTTTTTGCTTTTATGGAAATATCTTAACTAGTAGATGGCTTTCCACGACATCTTGTGCATCAGTGGTGCCCTAAAGACTAATCTTGGGTGATGCAAGGCCAAGCGACCTTCAGATGGGGTAGCATATTTGTAATTCATAAAAACATCAGACTATATTTAGATGGATTGATGATCCTAGTCTGATATTTGATGGGAGTAAACCCAATACTGATGGATGCTTTGGATCGGTCCCAACTCTACTGAGCACTGCTGTGCCACAGTATAGACTCAAAGAACCACTGGCATGGCTGTCGACGCATTTCAGTTTCAGAGATGGTCTTATGGAAAACTTTATAAACTATATATTTCGTCGCAGGGCTGACTTTATCTCTACAGCTGCCCCTGGCTGAGTTTTTTGTCTTTTATCTTAAGCTTGCCTCAATTTTTGTTTCATTGCCGCGGCTCAGCACAAGGGTGTCATGGATGAATACCTTAAACGCATCACTAATGGCTTTACAGTACTACATGTCATGAAAGCCATTTTGGAAATTGCCCATTTCCATGGTCTGATGTGTGCGCTTTCTACAAAACAGCTCTTATATTAGACTCCCTTTAAAGAGTCACAGCTCTGCTGCCTCAACCACCACCCAATTTGTTTGGGATAAATGTAAGACCTCGAGCTAGAAATTGAACCTGCCATCCATGAGTAAACTGCACTAGCTGTGGGCTGCTATTAGACTTAGTAAGACATCTTCAAATCTAAATAAAATGCTATGTGAGCATGATGGATTCATACATATATACACTGGCAAGTGCAGGCACATAGAAATGAAGACCCCCTTGAATAAGGCCCATTTTTATAGTCGTCTATTTTATAGTCATCTCAGCGCCTCAGTCTAATGTGGTCTTAGTTTTGAGGAGTATTTGTAAGATTGTTTCAGTCCATTTCACTTCTGCTTTTAGGTGGAAATTTTACCAGAACAGAAGACTAAATACTAAGAAAGCTGTAAGTACTGTGCAAGGGTTAACCTGTACCTACACGATACCATAAAAGTGTCTGCTTTAAATCACTGATTTTCCACCATTATAAGTAAAATATTTCATGTGTAAAAATGCCTAAACATCACTGGAGGACAGGCCCCCACTCTCTGCTCGCCACTTTCCAGCAGAGTCATGCTGTTTGCTGCAGTGCTTTCTATTTCCTGCATGAGCGTGAGATGAGACTCCTAGTATGAATAATGTCTTCCCTTGTGGTTCTCTTTCCCTCCCTATAATCCACTCTGTCCTCTGGTCTCAGCAGGACGAGAGTCCTATCTAGAACAATCCATCGTCATCAGTCTCTGTCAGTGCATTTTAGAGGAGGCAAATGTGAATGAGAAGTAATTCACAGAGACAATAATAACATTTTGTTAATGTTGTTTTATCTCATCAGTGATTTATTCCATTAAAGCCAATACAAACAAATGTAAGTGACTGACAAAGCTTATGGTCTAAGATCATCTAAATACCCAGTTATTCCTAGTAAATAATGGGAAGAACTTCTTTTTTTGTTCGCAACATTTTTATTTCCTTGAAACTGACCTGTACTGACATGCATTTCCTTTTTAATTTATTTTTTTACTTTGACTAAGTTTCTTCAACTCATTATGTGGGGTAGAAAATAGAGTAGTAGGAAAAAACTACTGAAATTTATCCAAACAGATGAAAAGCTATGAGGAGGTTTTAGGAACAGTTTGATGCATTTTAAATCACTGCCAGCTGGACATGTCATCTGCTCATTGGCATGAGACAAAGCGTTCCTCTTCAGTGGATTGAAAGGTCAAGTTGACATCCTGGCTCCCTGCAAAGAGTGACACTTGTACACCAGAGATATTTGCGTACGTGCGTGTGTACAGGCGTGCACATATGGTTGTTCTTGTGGCTTGTACACCCGTCTCTATTGACTTGTGAGATCCCGCTGCGAGCAAGTGGGAGGAAGTTTAATTTACAGTGTCAGTAACTATGTGTGATGGTGATCTGTGTTAATCTCCCACTCATCCTTCTGACCTTTCAGTCACATTTGTGGCATGGCGGTTTTGCACAACACTATGCAGAGAGGCAGAAACAGGCAGAGAGATGGAAAGAGAGACACGAGATACTGAGAACGTAGTGTGGAAACGGGTGTGATGGTGCTGGGAGAAGAATAAAGAGGTCAAAACACAGAGCTGAACGTAGAGTTGAATGTGATTTCAGTATGTCTGGGTTAAGAGTACGGCTCAGAACACTCACTAAAATAAGTGTTTATGGCTATAACAAGGTTTTTAAGGTTTTTCTGGGCTGCTGAGACTCAGTTGTTTTATAAGAACTCAGTCAAGGTAAAGAAGTTTAAAGCTTTGTGCAGTGCCCAATGGAGCAGAACTGGCAGTGTGGCTGTTGGTGCGGAGACACATGGCTGTCCACAACCTCCCCAGGCCAACAGAGAGTTATTAGAGAGGAGGAGTATATACAGTGTATACAAACTGAGAGGAAGTCAGTTACACTTTTATTCTCTTCTCTTCTCTTGTAAAAATGAGGAATTGTGTGGTTTGTGGCTCTTCGTATTGCTTTGTTAGATAACACAAAGCCCTTTTTAAAGCAAGACAATCACGGATGTAAAGCTATACAACAAACATCAATATTTCTTTTTTACAATGTTCATTTTTGGACTTCCATTAGTCCTCCTGTCATCTGTAAAAACCTGGGAGATCAATCACAAAGTGTGGGCATGATCCCAACATAGCGTTTTTAAAAAAGCGGATGCTTTGTCATGCTCAGTCCTCGTGTAGTGCACAATGTATGGTAGAAACAACAAAGCATCTGAACTTCAGTAACAATCTTTTAGAATATGATATAGAATTAAGTTTGCATTTAGGCAGAAGGTACAGATGCACGATTCCAAAGAAAGACAGTAACATTTCTGCTGTTCCTCCTCTTTTTACCTCTCCTCCACAGTCAACAAGCACAAGCCATGGATAGAGACATCTTACCATGGTGTGATCACAGAGAACATGGACACGGTGCTGCTGGACCCTCCACTGGTAGCTCTAGACAAGGATGCCCCAGTCCCTTATGCTGGTAGGAAAAGAATTACACACACACATACACACATAAACACAGCCACACAGAAAAACATCTGCTCTACAGTATGTGCACACTTAAGTATCCACACACATTTGGAAAGTATAACACACATTCACTAGACACATCCTCCCACACATTCATTGTCAAATGTGCACACGCATGCACGCACGGACACACTCACAAGCTCACACACCACACGCACACAGGCACACACACACACACACACACACACCTACACACACACACACACACACAGACTGCTTCAGTACTGTGTGCAAGCAACTGTGACAACTTCACACCACAAGACAAAAACAGATGATCCAACAGTTCTCTGTACTCACTGTTTGTTATGGAGTCTGAATTCCATTTATCACCCTTAGCACTGCTAAAAAAAAGGGCTTCTCTTATTCTTCTCCATTTCTTATATTAAACTCACAGGACTCGGGATGTACAGATGTTTTAAGATTTTCTTGGATATTGATGTTTGTGTTTATTGCTTTAAGGACACTGAATTTGTGTAAATCTAGAGAGCTGCTGCACAACCAGTATATGATTACATTTAATCCTTCGCCAAGATGTTTGTTTCTTTGTTGGGTTTGAGGTGATTTAACATGCTGGGATTTTGAGCTGAATGGGGGGAAAGATAACTGACTGATTCAGGCTGACTGAGGTTTATGAAAGTGCATTTATTTTCATGAACAGATTTTAGGTTTTGACTTCAGATACATCTTCCTTATCCCCCCCCCGTGACAGCACACACTGTGTCACAGCATCTGCAAATTGAAGCTATGTGTCATCCATTTTCTTGCTGCTGAAAGTCTCATTTAACCTGACCTGAAGATTGTTCTCAAAAGTGGAAGAACATACGCTCTTTTCCGGAGCCATGTCAGGTCTTTATGATGTTAATTTTCTGGCTTAAATCTTAAGTGTAATGTGTGGAACTGGAGTCAGGTGAATTCCCAGCCTGAATATCATACATCATCATTTCTGCTATGTTCCACTGTTTGTTTTTTGGTCTAAGTCACAGTACCATTAGTTTATTTAGTATCATTAGTTTATTTATGCTGACTTCATCAATTGATCTTTAGAAATGTACATCATGTAACAGCGATAACAGTCCTTTGGGGGATATCCCCTTTATGCTGTTTATATGGTGTTCTAAGATTTATAGATTCACCGCATTCACTGAAGGTTTGGTTGCTAAGACGTTGCTGTAGCTGATGGAGAAAAGGTTTCCAAAGCCTCTTGGACCAGTAAAAACTCCTCAAGTAGTCCTAAAAAAAGAGCTCCTTGTTCTTTGCAACTTTTTATTGCTTCTCACGTTTTGAGCCTCTAGCAGTTCCATCAGACTGGGTGCTGGGATTGTAGTGTGACTGAAAGTTGTCCGGTTGAATCACAGAACACGTGTAGTAACGACAGTACAATATCATTATAAACCTCATCTGCAGATGGTTGTTTCAGGTGCTGATTGTGCTGTCGAACAAGAGCTGGAATCAGACAGCCGTCACGCAGGTAACAGCAGTGCTCACAGCGGCAGGACCAGAGAGAGACAGAGAGAGTTGTTATAATTGGACAAAGTATGCTGAGACTCAAAGGCAAACGAAGAGGCTTTTTGGCAGCTAACGCTTAACAGCTCATTATGGCGAAATGGCTCCTATTAATCCCAGCGCTGACAACCATGGAAAACTGATACTCAGCTATTTTTCTCCCTCCGTTTTCCTTTTTTTGTGCGCTTTTGTTCTAATGGCACAGCCATAATTTTGTGTTTTTTAGTGTTACGTGCGAGCTGCTCTGTAAATAATGGGTAAATATAGCTGACCTTGAGGAGTGTGAAACAGTCAGGATCCGTGTTAAAGCCTCTTTTGTTCTTTTTGTTCTGCTTCTCCTCACAGGGATTTTAACAGCCCTGTATTGTACATATACTGCACAGTGTAACCCAAATGCTGCAGCATATGTAGAAGCGCTGTATATGAAGATTTAATAAAGAGTTTAGATTTAGTCATCCAAAACATGGAAAAAGATGCTGAATATATTATGAAAACATTTCAGTCATCTTTTATTCATAATGCCAAAGTGGAGAGGATGAAGATGTAGCTCTGGGACATTGTTCCTGTTCTATCAAGCAGCACTGACTTACAGTCAGTTAACAGTAAATAGCTTTTCCTAGTAACCAAGTCCGTGATGCTGTGAAGGTTTGGTGACACAGCAACGAGCAGCCAGACAAAAGAGGAAATTAATTTTGATTGTTTTTCTCCATGATTAACACTTTGGTGTGTTGACTTGAGAAGGTCATGCCAGGTGAAATATTGCCTGGGAGGAAAAGGCAGAGCTGCGTATTGGCGGCTGACTGGCAATATTTCTCTCCTTGTTTTTCATTGCATGTGGTCTAATGAATGAAACCCATACAATCGCTACCAAGGAGACCCTGAAAAAAATGGCCATCAAAAGAGCAGCTCTGTCCCAATTTATCTTCCTTTACAATTGTCTGCTGCCACATCTCTCCCTGTGTTTTGCCCCAACTAACACGTCGCCCCCTTCCTCAATTCTTTATCTCATCTGTCCCTGTGTTTGTGTCCTTTTCTCTAGCTTGTGCCACATTCCTTCTCTCTCAGTCCAACTCTCCTTTCTCCTCCCCTCTATCTCGACACTTTGCTCTTAGCGAGCCCATATACAGGCAGTCACTTATGCACTACAGACACTCTCATCAATCCCGGTTTTGTTTTACTGCAGAAAGGAGTAGGCTGTCCTTCTGGCTCCACATTAATTGCAGTGTGGGAACACAGACCACGATTGTTAAGTACTTGCCTATTTTCTCCTCTCTTGTATTTTCCTCTCATCGTCCTTTCTTCCAACCACTGGCCTTCCATCATTAGTGCCCCCTCCTCTGAGCACTTCATACATCCTGCTCATCTTCACTTCTTTCCCCTCCTCAACTCTTTATCTTGACTCTCACTTTCTCCTTTCCTCCCCGTCTCTCTTTCTGCCCTGCCCTCTCCTGCGGTACCACATTTCACTTTGATGCAAACTACCCACAGTGGGCCTAACTTGAACATTATACGCTGAGACAGGCATCCCAGAGATAAATTGTTATTACTGCATGCCATGACGGCATCCTCTATCCTCTACCCCCACCACCACCCAATACCTCCCTTGGAGCAAAGGTGTGTGGGTCGAGGAGTGTGTGCTGATCGAGCGTTCTCAATCAAATTAGCATGAGGAATGGTGGCAGTGGACTCGAGGGTGCTGCGAGGCGGGCAGGCAGTTTCATTTGCTTATTCTTTATCTCAAGGCCACAGTCAACAGACTCTCCCCATTCATCATGGTACCAGAATAATGTGCTGTGTACATTTCCTCTGCCGAACTCACACAGGGTAAACGCACAAAAGTAGTCTGAGAATTGAAGGGAAAGGGAGAATGGATAGCTGGGAAGAAAAATGGAGGAGACAGATGGACTGTAAAACAGAGAGAGGGTCATTACCAAAAATCATGTTTGATTATACCCATCAGTCAGTTAAGGTTGTGTGTGTGAACGTATTATAAACTGTTGTGCAATGTTTTGGTTTCTGATTGTACAGTATTTTATGTCCCAGAACCACCACCCATCCTTTTTTTTTTTTAGCTTTTATTTTTAATACAGCACACTTGCTGGACATGTATGTGTGATCCATTTGCCACACTGAATCAAAATCCAGTCTATCAATCCATCTGCTGTCAGGCCAAACTTTAGATCATTGTCACATATCCTAGAAGTCAACCACAGTTTTGAATTTGTCAGACACATTTTAGTCCTGATCCATTCATCACTTTTTGTGCAAGGACATAGGTTTTTAGAGGCTTTTGCTATGCCTGTTACTTAGTTTACTTAGACTTAGTTTCAGTCAGATAAAATTAACATTAGGTGGTAACGCTTCAGTCAAACTTCGCCTACTGTACTGACATTTACTCCAAGTTCCAAAATCTTCCAGTGTTCATTTTTTCCCATTTTTACTGTTACTTTGAGAAAACCAAAGAAAAGTAGAAATCAATATACATTTCTCAGTGCCAGTCATTCTATTTTTACCGAGCACTGTCAAAATCCATTTATTGCTTTTTGTATGATATGGAAAACATAGGACTTATTATCATAAGTTCAAAGTCAGCGGTGAGCAGGATTTTCAGTGCTTTTTGAGTTATGCAGGCGTGCATTAATTACAATACCTCACCTGTACATAAGTCACAATGACGGATGGTTTGATAATTGTTAGTGAAAAGTTTTAATATTCCCACATTTCAGTCAGAAATGATCACATCCTTTTTTTGCCATTTGCAACGAAGACACAGGAAGTGGTCCATTGCTCTCCATTTCTTTCCACAGTCATGATTAAAACTGTGAGGCGGGTCTACAAACTCTCATTACGGCCTAATGCTAGTTTGCTTACAGCTGAATTGTCTTTTTCCTTTTGTGCTGAAACAATTCTACCATGACAATAACAAGCTTTGATGTGCTGCACATGTGAATGGACAAAATATTATCCATCTGCTCGAAAACAGCAGGATGGCAATCTATGTACAGAGACAGGATGTTAAGAGGAGAATAAAAACTGGAAGTGAATAAACTAACTGCAGCAAAGTCCAATTTCACCACAGATCCTGGACATAATTTAGGTTGTGTGGCTGATAAGCTTCTTCATGCAAAAACAGTAGTCATTCTCACTTTGCCGAATCCAAATCTACCAACAGTGACTACCTGAAAGTGTAACTGCACCAAGGTGACAAAAGCAGAGGTGCTAATTAAACTGTAGGACCCAACAAAGCAGGAGCTATGACACACTTCAAAGGTGGCAAGGCAAATGAGGAAACTGAATTAGGGTGGAGAGAGACAAAAAATGTTAAAAAAAAAAAAGGAGCCGGGAAGATGAAAGAGAGAAACAAAGGTAGACCCAGGAAATAAGGGTGTGTGTGTGTGTGTGTGTGTGTGTGTGTGTGTGTGTGTGTGAGAGAGAGAGAGAGAGGGAGAAAGTGTAAGACAGAGAGGGGAAATGGAAAGAGATGATATGATGGATCATCAAAGAATAAGCGAGAGAACTGAAGGGACAGTCTGATCAAACCATGCAGGTGTCTGTCTGTCTGCCCCGAGGAGAGGAGGAACATATCACTTTGCCCGCCTCTCTCTCTTTCTTTCTCTCTCTCCCTCACTCTGTCCTCTTTTCCTTTGTGTAGCTGTTAGGTCTCTGCAGCGGGTGGTTACTCGTGAGACAACGGTGAGGCAGGTCTGCAACATGAAAAAGACGCAGAACATCAAAGATTCTGCATGGTCTTTAGAGAGCTGACACCCACCTGCACTCCAGATTTCTCTCTGCTGCAACCAGCATCAGCAGACCCGCATCCTATTTTATCAGGATCCTAACTGATAATGGTATCATTAATGTTATAAATTGGCTCCAGTGTCTACAGTAATTGGTATATTCAGTATTAGTCACAGGCCTACTTTATATAAACCGGATTAATACGAAATTATGCTATAATGTACTTCATTGTAGTTTTGCTGTATGTTTAGTGTGTGTGTGTGTGTGTGCATGTGTGTGTCCTTACACAGAAACACTGGAGAAAAAGGGATACAACCCTTTTAAAACTTCCGCCGGGCTCAGACACAAGTCCGCTCTGGTGTCGGAGTTGTAGACAGTTTTGTCTGTCCAAGCTTTTCTCCTCTTACTGTATCTCCCCCCATTTCTTCTGTTCAGAGCCGGAGACTGGCTTTCAGCGAGCTGTCAGAGTGTGTGTATTGATATCTCCTCCTTGCCTTAGGACATGAGGCTCAGTGCTACGCCTCCACACCCATCTCTCTGTGTTTGCTCCCAGCAGGACAGATACATCCCCCTTTTTTCTCCCTCTCAGTCCTCTCAATCCTTTTTCTGGTTTCCCTTCACACCCACTATCTCTCTCTCCGGCTTTTTCTCACTCCTCCGTCACTACAGTAGATCTCCATTTGAACCCACAGTCATACATTTTGTGCCTGAGACAATGACATCCTTTTATTACGAACAAGAGAGATATCATGTTTGTCACATTTTATTGATTCTGCTGTGACTTGACCTTGTGTCTGACCTGCATGTTTGCTTCAAATGATGCTTTGCTTTCTCTCCCTGCAGGAAACTTTAAAGCTTTCAGATTTTTATTTTGATGAGATCATTGCAGTTAAGGGGAGCCAGTAACATTTTACTTTCAAAATGTTAATTGTGTTAAATTATTCAATTTCCTAAATGTCAAACTACAGGAGCCATACCTCAGTACTGAATATAATTAAAGGAGGAAACCTTTCTTCATCAGTGATTTTTGCTCCATTTGAATATCCTTGGGATCAGCATCTGCTCCTGATATTATAAAGTTGTTTTAAGTTTTATGTTGAGAAAAGCTAGTTTAAAAGTTTTAACATCATGGGTCTGGTCAGCAAAAATAATGAAGTCAATCAGTCAAGATATTATATATTATGAATAATATCTACATAATGTCTTTGTTTAGCTCTGCTCTTGTTAATTAATTGATGACTTCAGAATTAGTTCAGGCTGTATCAGGATGTAGCTGACAGCATGAATGTAGCCAAGGTTAAAGACAGTGTGTCAAACCAGTACACCTCCACACTGCTGTAGGTATTGACTGGATCAAAGTCTGTTTGGGTATTATTTGGATTCTAGTTTATGTTCTTATGCTATAATTTAAATTGAAACAAAGGGTATTATAAGGATATCTAAATATTTTAGATTATATTTATTCATTTTTAATTACACTCTTATTACAATATTTTTGACTGACTGATACCTCCCTTTATATACATCAAGCCTGCAACAAAAGTTGAAGAATGATAAATGCTTTACAAATAGAGCTATCCAAGACATTCACTGAAAAGTCCTATATTTTTAATGTCACAATATGTGTAATGTCAAATTTATTCCAGTGTTATATCATATATTATTAATAGGCATGTCCTGATCCGATCACGTGATCGGAAATCGGCCCCAATCACGTGGTTTCGGACTGATCGGAATCGGACGTTACCTCCCGATCAGGATCGGATATATATGTATATATATTCTTATTATTTTTTTAACATATCCTAGATGAGATCTATAGTTATGCGGTGGCACAGAGTGAGACTCCACACAGAAACATCAACGCGTGCGGCATGACATCACTTTGATGCAGACACGCTATTGGTTAAATGCCTGCACGGAAGCAGGCAGCTCGAAGCACAAAGCGTGAGTAGAGAGAGGAGATAAGAAGAGGAGTAGGCTATAATGTTTGGCGAGTATGTCTGCGGTCTGGAAACACTATAAAGTTGATGACAACAGCATTGCCATAGCAAACTGTGAGATATGTAAACTTGGGATTGCAAGGGGTGGAAAGGAAAGGGCTACATTTAACACAACAAACCTGATACGGCACCTGCCGGGTATTTTAAATTGAGGTGCTGAATGTTAAAACAGTTGTTGAATTGTTGACTCTTAAAATAAAAGGTGAGATAAATAAAAAAAATAAGGAACATCCCGGATCTGTTTCTTCTCTCTTCTTTATTCTTTTTTATGTATTATGTAAGTATCGGATCGGGACTCGGTATCGGCAGATACTCAAAATCAAATGATCGGACTCGGATCGGAGGGCCAAAAAACCTGATCGGGACATCCCTAATTATTACTATGTCATCTTGTATTATGCACTATTGACTGCATCCTAGTCATGATTCAGTGGAACTATAGGACAAGTAACCAGGCAGTTTAGACACAGAGGAGGGTTTTCTCTCTGTGTGGAAGAAACTGCGCATATCTACTTTATTTATTTATTTTTTTATTATAAAGATACACCCCGAAACATATTGGGTTATCACAGATGAGGACTCTATCCAAAATTACCTGCATCTTACTAAAAATGTCGAGATTCCCATTTCTGAAAAGAGACCTGAACAATTTGATGTGACACATTTTCTGGAACACAGTGACAAATGGGGAAACCCATTTATATGATGAGAATCATAATGCCTCTCCACTGTTGAGGCAAGCTAATTGGATCCCTATAAGATGTTCAGAGTAATTACATGTCTGGTAATGCTCCACTGGAGCTGTGTCATCAATGCATTGTCAAGTTGCTCAGCGCGTCAAACAACCTCTTAGCCTCTGATTGATTTTCCGAAGGACCCAGCCCCTTCCCTTATTACCCTATTACCCCCTTATTCTATTCTGCAATGGATCTGTCATTTCTTGTGATGATTTTCAATTTCTCAAATACTCTCTTTTTCTTCTTTGTGCGGGTCCACTAGTGATGAGCTTAGCCTGTGTGTGTGTGTGTGTGTGTGTGTGTGTTTTTATTTGTGCTTGTGTTTGGTTTACAAAATTATGTTAAAACTTCTGAAAACATGGTCTACTCTCTGAAAAGCTATCATTTCATAAATGTAAAGCACATTTTTTCCTCATGCTTTGGAGTGCTGTGTATATGAGCCCCGTGTATCTTGCCATATACCATACCAACGAGTGCTTTAAAAAAAACGCTCTGCTCAGGGAAAGTATATCCCATAGAGTATTTTCATATTGAGTGGAAACCGGTACTCCTGGAGTGTTAAAAGTAAAAAATACAGTCTTAATATGCTAAAAAACAAACGTGTATACAAATACACAAATACAAACTTGTATGCAAGCTAAGGATTCAAATCGGGCTGTTTTAGAACAAAATAGTCTGCTTTTACATTTCTTATCAAATGATTAACTCAGTGAGGTGATCTTACTTAATTAGCTCGCTAGTTACAGCTGATAAAGTCTGTTAGCAACAGTTGTCATTTTAGTCCAAAAAAAAATCAAGAGCTGACAACAAGAAATTAGGAGCTGCCTTTGCCTACCGCTGTTGTAAATCAACGACCAGCTGTTTCTAAAATTACTGAGAGTTTTGGATCATAAATCTGCCTCTGTTGTCAATGTAAACTTTTTAATGTAAATTTTGACAGACACAGGAACATGTAAATAAAGGGACAGGGCTTGGCATATTGCAAATCATTTTCACTTAGCAAACTTGCTACTTTATGAAATAAACTCACATATATACAGTGTACCACTTAAAGTGTGAAAATAGCTCTGCCAGCTCTATCTACCAGAGTTCCTCATATTAACACCATGCAGTCAGCTAGTTTGAGTATATATTAAATGCTTAGTTTCACTACAAACATTAAATATAAAGAGAAGAAGACAGATTGCTATTTGACTGCATGACTTAAACATATTTATTACAGTTTCAATATTTAGTGCCCTGGTAGTTTCTTGCAGCCTCCTCTGTGTTCAAATCTATCTTCCTTGTGCCATCTGCAGAGGAGGGGAGCCAGTGAAAACTTGTTTACTGGCAGCGTCTGTGTTTTTGGTAGCGGGAGACAGACAGGAGGTGGTAGGTAGAGCGGTGAAGGGAAGTGCTGCCTCTCTTTTCTCAAAGTGACGGCTGAAAGAACCTGCTCTTCAAGGATAGAGCGCTGACCCATGGTCGTGACGTGAGCTGAAATTACTTAATGAAATGTGCAGTGAATGGCAGCTGAAACTAATCCAGTAATTCTCTATGTTCTCCTGCTCTTGCTCTCTCCCTCTCTGACAGTGGTTTGACAGGGCTTCAGTATCCTGACAGGCCAATTAGACAGCAATTTGCATATCTTCCTTGCTCCATTTGCCTTGTTCATGTGAGCATAAAATAGGATAATCTGGCTTTAGGACCTGTGTACGACATCAGAGTCACACAGACCAGCTTTATCCTTCATCATGCACGACCCCTCCACCCTCTTAACTCCACCCCATCTCTCTGTCATTGTAACTGACTCAGACCTCTGTTGTTCTATCACCTTTGTCCCCTCCTTCCCAATCTCTGTTCATCTTTGCCTTGACTTTAGCCATTCAACTCCCTCTCCTCTCTCATCATTGTCATCATGCTAATTACACAAAGTAAACAGGAGGACAGTGCTCCCTGATTGACGTTAATTGAAGACGTTGGCGGCTTTTCTTTTTCCAAAAGCCATTAAGTTACAATTAATATCCTATGTTCACTGTATGACATAAGATCGTGTGTGCAAACATTTTCTAGGAATGGTTCATAACAGCCATCCATTATTGAATACATTTTCCCAAAAATTGCTTGTACACTTGGGAAAGTTCAAATTAAAGCAATAAAACTCTTTCTAACTGTGTCTCAGCCACTTATGTAACAAATCCCAATGTCTCAGCTCAACTTCACTTTTAATTATGTTATTAGTTATAAAGTTAGTGTCTGTAGGCCTATATTGTGTTAATGTAAGCTAGACCTTCGGCTGATGCGAAGTGGCACAGAGATGTTATTAAAGGACCATGTAGTCAGCTAGTTTGAGTATTTTTTGCCAACACAGAAACAGAGAGTACTTTTTCATTGTCTTGCTGAAATGTCACTTTTAATTGTGAAATATGTTATAGTAATATTACATTTTTAAAAAAATGAATGTGCTTTGTTAAGTGAGGAACATTTACACTCATCTATTACAAGCTAGAAATAAACAGTACTTGATGATGCATTCAGTAAGAAATTAAAAGACCGACAGAGAAATGTGTGGGTAAAAGTAAACAGTATGCTGTATAATGATCTGGATTGTTTAAGAATTGCCTGCAAAGCTCACGTCTGTGCAGAATGTTGATTAGAGCTGTTGGCTAATTTCAGAAATATAAACACTTAAACCTTAATGTGACGTTGAGAGGCTGCAGTGGATCAAGAAGCACAGATGCAGTGGTATCGACACTGCTTTTAACATCTTTGCTCCTCACAAACTAAAATTGCACTATTTCCTCGGCTTCATCATTACCACTTACAGTAGATCTGAAAGTAGAATTTATTTACTGTCTTCTGTAAGATTAATTCTTATGCGATAAATAAATTGGATTTGTTTTTTCTCACTGTATAAAACAGCCATTTGTTCTACCTTTCATATGATGAAGTCTGGTTTAGACACTGGGTCACAGACCAGATTTGAAAAAAAACCAGCAAAAAAACGTGGTTTAAAGCTGATGGATTTCTTGCTGTTTTCTGTCAAGGTGAAAGAGACAAACAGCCTTTTCATTCAATGACGCTTCAGCCTGAGAGACCTTGAGATTAACATCTGCATTGGAGAGAGAGAGAGAGAGACAGACAGACAGACAGCAGCACAGTGAGAGGTTAAATAAGGGTTATTTAGTCTAAGAGACACAGTGTTTTGGTAATATGATTTTTCTCAATTTTCATATTGTCATAAAATACATATGTTTTAATAGCAACACTAGCAACAGGAACATCCATAACACATAACACTGGTGTTAATTTATTAATTAATCATTGGCCCCAATTTTCTGGTGTTTTGGATGGAGGCGCTGGCAGAGGACTGGCAGAAATGGACGGTCCTGAGGGAGTAACTAGCAGACAAAGACATTTTAACTGATCTCAGATTTTTCATGGAAGTGTGTCGACTGTGTTCCGTCTCCAACACTGTTGATTTACACTGCAGCAGAAACTGCAGAATAATTAATTATGGCGACATGTTTGATGTGCACATAAGCATAAGGGTTTCTGGTGTTATTAACAGTTTAATGTTGGTTGCACAAAATTCATCAATCACTCCAATTAGAGACAGCAGATGAAACAAATACCTGCTGCCATCAGGTGCCTGTAAAGAGTGTGAAGGAAAGGACGTTCATATAGGCTCCTAGCTGTGGTGAATTACTCATGCCTGGCTGGCATTAATGACATACAATCAAAATATAACTTTTTTCTGGATCACATCACAGCTGGTTGGAAAACATAAAATGAAACTGAAAATGAATAGAATGAATATAAATAAAAGTGTTGTAACAATGGGCGGCTGTTACTTAAAGGCTGTTACTAAATATCTAGTTAATATAAAATATTATTTTGAGAAGAAAATAGTTAATCAAAGCACAGATTTGCATATATTGGAAAATGTATTAAAAATAAACAGATGTGGTATTTTAACAAAAACAGAATGCATTTATATGACTGTTTATATTGTTGTTGTCACATGAGTAAGGCGTTTCACAGCATGGCTGTTCCACCTCGTCGTTCGAATAATGTGCATTGATTTATGACTCAGTAATCACACTTTTTTGTTGAGGGAGGCATGATGTAAGAGACTCTTGCTAAGTTAATTGTAGCAGTAAATTAAACTCTGTCTGTGTCACGCACTGCCTGTTGTCCTTCTCCCAGGGTGTTACTGACAAAAGAATCCCCCAGACTCTCACGCACCATTTAATGATTCCAAGAGGGTAATGGCAAGTGAGGCTGGTAGAGGGGGGGGGTCAGTGATCAGTGATATTGTTCAAGTGCATTTATGTATGCAAGATATTTATTGGTATTTATTTTGTTTATGTTTGGGTGTGTAAAGATGTATTAGGATTGTATGTATTCTTCAGTTGATATCAATTTTCTTTAAACCTTGTGAAACGCAAATGGAACAAATAATGTTTTAAAATTTGTTTTAAGATTTGTAATTTTATTTATTTATTTTGCAGAGATCAAATGATCTACCCCCTGTTATAAGCACCTCAGCTATTCAACTCTCCAAATGCTCCCTGTTTACTGCCAGTCTGCTGTTAGATTGCTGCTGCTCAATAAATTAGATTTCATCCTCATGGTCCAATCTACTCCTAATTAAGTGCCTCAAATACACAAACACACACATAACCTTAAGGCAGAGTGTGTACTGCTGGACATGGGTCTCCAGGGTCAATTATGGCAGTGTAATGATTGTAATTGGCTAATTTTCAGCCCATTACCCTATTTTATGTCTCATGCAGCGGGTTGTAATTTAGTGAAGGAGTGATGGCCGGTCTGGCTCTGGGTGATAGATGATAGTCAGTGTGAGAAAAGCGGAGCTCCATCATTAATAGTGTCTAGGAATGAGCTGTCATGTCAGTAGGCCCACACACAGGGACAGAGTGGAGGTCGAGAGGCAGGAGAGACTACCCTTGACACAATGTGAAGGGTGTGAGTTAAAGATTACCTGCAGTATACATGTACGATAAAAACGTGGTTATACTATACGTAGAAGCTAAATGTCCACATGAATGGATTTAAACATCTTCATAAAGTCCTGAATTTCAGTAAAGCCATTTTCTAGAGCCGACAGTTTCTCAGGGCCATAAGTGTTGGCACATAATCTTTTTATCCTTTCTATGCTTTCTAATATATTTGCTTAGAATATTGTGCTCATTTTGAAAGACCAGTCAGAGAGCAGAACTAGATCTGATGGCTGTGCAAGTGAAAAGAAAACGATTTTTGTGCATCTTCACCTGCCACCGTCACCTTTTTTTTAGCTATCAGGACAAAAAGGAGGAGTGCTCACTTTTCCAGAAGTGCCACAATGTGTGAAAGGCAATTCCAAATGAGTGACAGAGTAATGGATGAGGGCAGCAAGGGCCATCAGTCAACTGCTGAACAGAACTAAGTCAGAGTTCGGGCTAACATATACTTACGACCACTCTCGTCATGCATCGGCTTCAAATGACTCAGTTTCCCTCTCAGGCAGAACACTGTAGCGGGAAATGACTTTGAAGAGTTCACAATACAGATGTATTGAGTGAAGACGATGTCTGCTAAGTAATTTGAAATTGGTGTTACATTTTCTCTGCGCCACTGACTGTTGATGTCACCGGCCATTTCAGGAAAAATCTAGCGAAATAACCTTGTTGTTCAATATCATATGATAGTGAGGCAGATATCCCATGATGTGCACCTGTTCATTGTTGTTTGGACGCTGGTAACAATAGTAATAACATTAGCTTGAAGTAAATTTAGATCAACTGGCCTCTGAGTGCTTCAGTTCCAGTAAGCAAACAAAACAAAAGGTATTAAAAGATAAAAGCATTGTTTTTGAGTGCGGAGGTCTGTGGTAACTTTATATAACAGAGAGAATGGTTCAGTGCGGTCCTATAAATGCTCTGAAATGAAATACATTTAAAAAAATTTGAAAATGTGTTGTACACGTGCTAAAGATCTACATGTAGTGTAAAGAGATTGTTTTCTGTCACAGGTTTTTGCTGAGAGTTACGCTGCCAAGGATTTCTGTCTGTGCTTATTGTGAGAGAGCAAGTTTTATAAAGGCAAAGTGGAGAAAGAGGTGGATGAGGAAAACTCCCTTATCGACATTCCCCTACCTCCCCTGGCACAAGGAGATGAAGACAGTATAATACCAGCCCCCTCCTGCCCTTTTAAGACCTTTCATTGACCTTTTTGTGTCATTTAACTCTATCACAAGCGGGGCTGTCGCTACGAGGTGAGGATTCTGTCAGCTCACAGTCCATATGGCTCGGTTATTATATGGTGATCGATTCTGGTGTGTTGGAGGACAGAAAAAAACCTGATCTGTCCACCTCCAAAGACTTAGTCTTGCAACAGTCTTTGATGGTTGAAATGACCTCTGACCTTTAGACGGTTTAGTCTGGCACATTATTCACATTTTAATTGGAGAGGAGATCATTAATGCTCATTTTTTTTAACACTTGTCTCCAGTGAATTCTTATTCCAAGATCACGATTTGCACTCAGGTGCTTTGAGTGTGCAGTATGTTTTCTTTCTGTATGTTTAATCAGATTTAGTCCTCCTACTCTGCCTGGAAAATGTTGTTGTTCCAGTATACAGAGACAGGAAGAAAATATGACAGCTTAATGCATGAGACGTTCTCCTGAAAAAACAAAAAGACACCTTCACATTTACCTCAACTGACTAATGATCAAACATGACAGGGACGCATGCATGAGCTATTGCCTGCCGTATGTTATGACAAACATAACTAGCACGCAGTGATCAATGAGAAATGACAGATTAGGTTATCTTAACCTCGGCAGCACATCAAAACTACACTGCTCATTACCTCCTCTCAAGATGTTTTCTCTGAATTTACCTTCCTGATGAATGCTGCATGCAGCCTCTCAGCCCACACCCTGAGTGACGGTTTAGTTGTGTCATTTTAATATGTGTGCATTAGCATGCAAAAGGTCTCCTGGGGTTCTCAAATGCCACCTGTCAGATTTCATTGATCTTGTGTTTGCTTTAACTAATGCTATAGTTAAACATATGTAATAGACAATGTGGAAATTATTCTGTGTTCATAACAAGAGGAGGGAAAACAGAGGGTCGGGTGAGAGAGGAGAAAAAGAGAGTGATACAAAAGAGACGGCTACATTTATATATGCTGAGTCTCACATGGTGCTGTCTGTGCGCTGATTTCAAACGAAAATAAGTGATTCCTCTTTCTGTTTGCATAAAATTGCATTGTGATGCAACATCTTACTGACATCTGAAGAAAAGCTCCATTTAACAATATTTTTTAGCAGAGAATAGCATCATTCTCTGTAAAGTAAATTGTTGCTGGAAGTGCTGACCCCACTCAGATCTGACATGCCTGCATGTACTTCTGTGCGTTGTGTGGCTGATTTCAGCTCGTCATGTTGCGCTGCCAAATTCTGGCGAAACCTTAGAAAGTTCCTCGTAGATGATGCTCAGCAAACAAGTGTGCACAAATATCAAATATTTAACTAGCTAAACAATGTGTGGGCAAACCATAGCTAAAAAGGCCAGTTACATAGGACACACATATGGCAGATGGTGAGAAAAATGTACATTTGTCTCTTTAATTTGCATATAGCAGGAAATTGTTTACTTTAGCGTTAGCTGTAGCAATGTACTAATTACTATCTCCTTGCTGCAAATGGCAATGCTGTGAAACCTGTAGGCTTGCCATTGGACCTGGCATCCTTTGGATATGCAGATGGTGTAATTTATTAGAACAGCTTCAGTGCACCACGGCATTGATTCTACAAGCCCCTACAGAAGAGATTAACACAATTCTTCCAAAAGATAGTCAGTTATCTGGTAAGTTGGTAATAGTGGCAGAGAGCGCTGTCAAACACTTTGGTCCAAAATCTCCTTTAGCTTTTTGATTTGAGATCTGGTGACTTTGGAGGCCATACATTATGATTCACATCATTTTCTTGCTCATCACCAGGTTGCACAGAGTCAACAGTTTTCCCACCACTGTACTCTTAAATGTACCAATAAAGAGTGCTTCAATCTAAATCTGATCATATTTCCTGTTTGTAAATGTTTGTGCTTTGTGAAGTGTGTATGTGACACAAAATGTGTGTATGTGTGCGCACACAAGCGTCTCCTATAAACCAGTGGGCCATGTCCTCCTCTTCTCAGTGAGCTGCTGAGCTGACAGAGGTCATAGTCTGAGAGACTGTGACATTTAGAGCTCAGAGGCTTATGGAGGCTCCCTGCTGTACCTGGCAGTCTGTGATTATCTCAGAACCATGCTGGAGAAAGAGAAGAATCACTGTGATATGAATGTCACATTGGAGAGGTGTGATTCGGTTGAAAAGTTAGCACACAGATGATGTTCGGCATGAAAAGGTTGACCAGGAGAGCAGATTGACTTCAGAGAATGGTCAAAGTAGGGTTGTGATAATGAGATGCAGAGCTTCTTTCTGTCTCCCGCGGAGTCTCAAAAATGATCATTCAGAATTACAGAAGCTGCTTCAGGCAATAAACAAGACATAAAATGTTAAAACCTCAAAAATGTATTTTATTTTTTTAATGAAGTATAATCCAAATGTTTCTCAGCCTATGCTGCAGGGAAAATGGTTTGTTTTTAGGCAAAGTAATAGTCTTTCATGGCTGTGTTGTAAAGAGGATTAGTTGTCTGGATGGCAATGTTGTTCAGTCAGTCAGTCAGTCCACCAGTTTGGTCAGGAGTAACATGTCATCATTGAATGTCTAATTACTGAATGGATTAGGATTCAGTTTTGTAGGCATTCATGGTCCCCAGAGGATGACAACATGTGACCTTGTGATCCCCTTGAGATTTCCATTCATACCACCAGCAAGTCAAAGTTTTAAGGTTCAGGATTTTTCAGCGCAATATTTTAAAATCCAAGAAACTTGTATAGATGTGCATGGTCACAAGAGGATTTATGCCTCTACAACAATTGAATGGATTGCTGTGAAATTTGGCACAGACATTAATGTCCTCATCAGGATGAACTGTGTTAACTTTTGTTGGCCTCAGCTGTATTTTTGAGCGTAATTTAGTTTATTAATATGTGAACACACTGAACAAAGGTGTTTGTTGCACTGAGTTGGCCCTCAATACAGAATCATAGAGACAATAAACGTGGCTGTAGTGTCTTGGTCTCTTCTTTTAATTAGTCAACTGAGTTGTACTTAAAGCTGCACTTTGATACTATGTTTTATGTCCTTGTGACCATTCTTCTATTTACCTTTCTTTCTTAGATGCATTACTACAGATGTGTGCATGTGTTTGTGAGAAAGAACCTTCACACACATGCATTCCCAAACCATAAAAATTCCCCCTGTTCAAAAAGCCATTTAACTGTCAACTGGTGACCCTCAGAGAGCAGTGAACTGTCAGCTATAGCGAACAGCAGGTGACTGAGGAACAGAGTAGGAGGAGAGGAGGGTGAGAAAGAGGGTAGAAACAAGTGTGGGTGAGGTGTGTCAGGGATAGCGAAGGGCAAGGTTGAGCTGTGCATCTTGAGTGCTGATGTTAAGAGCTGAATAATTGCTTACCGCTGTGAAATCTGCTGCAGAGGAAGGGAGACTGAACGTGGGGAGGAGAAGGTGAAGAGGAGGAGGAGGGGAAGCACACCGAGATACTCAAGAGGTTGATAGTGCTATTTATACCTGCATTAGTTATCTCACACACTGTAGTTATCTCTCCACATCCTTCCTCCTCGTCCCCCTCCTTCTTTCTATCTCCCCTGCAGCTTCTCCTCTCCTCTCAATCACTTTTTAATCCACTCTTTGTATCTCTTCGACCTCCTCTGTACTACATGTCACCGGTATCCTCCCCCTGCTCATGATCTTTTTCCTCTTTGGAGGGGTTTTCTCTCCACATCCCCATGCTCATACCCTGATTTTTTGTGTTCAACTCTGTGAAATGCTGAAGTGAAAAACTTTGCCTGCTTTGTGGTCTAACTTTTGATGCACTCTGCTGGATACACACATACAATTATAACAATTTCCCACTTCAGTTAATAGACGTTCCGCCTCATTTTTTGTTTACATATATTCACTGAAGAAATTGATGGTACTTAAGTACTTAGCACCTGTCTGTCATAGCACTCATACCCATGAGCCTTAAGTTGCAAGTGGCTCCTTGAAAAGTCACATCACAAACTATTTATTGTTGTGTCTGACTTCAGCGTTTAACACTCCACTTCGTATCGGCTTCAAACACTTCAGCCAAAATGCTTTTCAGGGCTCTCCTCTTCAGCATTTAAGTCACACAACAGCATCTTCATGCAGTTCAATTAACAGGCAGCACTGACAGTCACAGTTCATCTGATGAATTCTAATCCCACAACTTCAGAGGCTGCAATTAACACTAATTGCATTGCAGACCACCAAAGCCCGCAGCAGACTGAATGTGTATTGTCTGCGATATTGAATTCTCCCCATTCCTATATTGTGTTGTCCAAGGCATCAGCAGTCCTTTGTGAATAGATAACCTGAAAGCAAGTGTGCATGTGTCTCCCAGTGTTTGTGTGGATGTGTTTGCGTACGTGCATGTGCCTCCCATCTGTGTGAGCTGTTGATTTGTCACCCTGAGGTCAAGTGGATGGTGTGACATTCTCCCCAATGTAATTAGGGAGTGGCCAGCTCTCTGAAGGGTCCCAGTGAAACTGTGATGAATTGCTCCTGCATGTTTTCCTTTGACCGACTAAGAGCCCACTGTGGCTGCACTGGTCAAAAAAGGAATGCACCCCTGCACACAGACAGGCAGGGTATTTTGTGAATGCTCAACTGTTAGGTTACTAGTCTATAAACCAAACAGACTCTAAAGAAACTGATGGAAGTAAATGTTCTTGTTACAGAGAGATTTCTCATTGCAGACTTTCCTGGAGAGGACTGAAGTGGGGGGAGTGGATATTTCTATACCTAGAGGCTATTTTTGGTTTAATTTTGTGTATTTGTTTGGACGTCTGTGTGTAAAGAGGCACTTTCAGTCAATACCTGTTGAATTAGTTAGTATTCAAAGAGCGGGTGACTATGTGGCTACACACACAGAAAAGGAAAAGTCATGAAAAAAAATTCTAAGCCATGGACCCTTTGCTATGTGCCTCCTTCTTTTCTTTTCTTTTTTTTTTAAGTTTCTCTGGTGTGAAGTAAGTGCCGTATCCCTTTGAGCATGGATTTAAAAAGCCATATGTCAGGCAGACGCAAATCTACAGAGCTGCCAGTGACATTTGACAACTTATCCTCCAGTTAACTGCCTGTCC
This sequence comes from Datnioides undecimradiatus, assembly GCA_008933995.1. Taxonomy (NCBI): domain Eukaryota; kingdom Metazoa; phylum Chordata; class Actinopteri; order Lobotiformes; family Datnioididae; genus Datnioides; species Datnioides undecimradiatus. The sequence continues at coordinate 7,022,753 of WARS01000030.1, read as the reverse complement.
TCATCGTGTCCTCACCAAAAACCTTGAGACAGTACAGAGAAAATCCCATTAAAGCCAACAGGATAAAGGCTTAGTGGAAGGCTGTGAACCCTTATTTGTTTTCATTCTTGTCCTCCTCTTCGACCCTCTCTCAATCAAAGGTATAACTACCAAAGTAGAGGGAGAAGAGTTATTTTTCTAATGTTTCACCAATGTGATTAATATTTATATTCTGAATAAGAGATAAATGCGTTATAAAGTCGATGTACTGTCTATTATACCTACCTCTCCGAAACAATTCAGATACATTCAATAGAACTGATACTTGAAATGTCTAACCTTGATACATAATAGTAGAGTTCTGATACTTCATATAAAGGCTGAGAGACACGTGTAATTTAAAGACACTGCAATCGAAACTTATAAGTAAGTCATTATTATTTAGGTCAATTATAGTCGACCAATAAACATATCCTTATCAGGCAATACTTGTCTGTTTTTAGAATTTCTTGAAATGGTTAATATTCAAATACAAAAACCAAAATCACTCATCATTAGTTATATAAAATCATGCTTACATGCAGCTGAAGAACAAGCTAACAATACAAAGCACATCCCACTCCAGAACGATCAAAGCAATTATTTCTCCTTGTTCTCTCACAAATATTCATTTTAAAAAACAGGTTTTTACCCATTTCTAAATGCATTCACTGCACTGCATCGCAATATGAGCGCTCAGAAGACTGTTTGTTTACATGGCTTCAAAGTCAAGATGAGAAGGTAAGATAACCAACATGACTAAAGCATTCAAAACTTCTTTTTTGTCTGTTTGAAAACTATAAAAGCTGCTTAAATTCCTTTAGTGCCACTTGATCACAAAGCATAGTGAACTTTATTGTAATATCACCCACACAGAGTTATCAGTCCAAGTCCAAAAGAAATTAATGCACATTTTTTGTCTGTTATAGCATAGTACACATCTGCTCCGTATATCAGCTGAGAATATCTTCTTGTCCTCCATGTTCATAAATCCACACAGGAAATAATGCAGAAACATGATTCTGAAAATCTTTTTAGTTTTTCTGTATCAGTGTAATCCAGTGTTAGTTGTCTTATTAAACAGGAACAAGTCATAGCTAATTCAGTGTACTTTTAACTGTAAAAATAAATTATCAAAGAAAATTGAAATCAGTATCTCTGAAACATCAGCACAGATGTTTTTCTTTTTTAACATCAAATTTTTTAAAAGGCGTATTGTAATTATTTCACATAGCCAAAATGATGACTAAATGTTATTTCAGTGAAATTATCTAGGTTCACCTAACTGTACAATCGAAAGTAATCCAATACTGTATTAAAATGTCATGTTCACAGTAGTTTGGCTGCATTATACATAGAGAGTTTTTAATATTCTGTCTCCCATATGTATGTATGGATGGATTTCATTAGACTGTACAGGCGTACCTAATAACACTGGTAACTCGGCATACAGAGAACAGCAGGAGACTAAAAATAATGTTCATAAAAGCCTAGTCTGTGTCTGCCATGAAAATGAAAACATATTCAGTCATGCTGGAACAAGACTTTAATTATTTCTTTCTCCAGTCTAAATATCCTACTGAGAAGTTGGTGGGGGACAGATGGAGTGATTGAAGCTTCAGAGCAAGAGAGGACTTATAATGCATACCCCTGTTTGCTTAGTCATACGCAGCCTTGTGCTCCATATGCCAAGAGGGTGTTTTGAGCAAGATGCTTCTTTGTGGTGCAAAACTCTTATGTCTCCAATGAAACACAGAAAAGTTTAAACATGAAGAACACAAACCTCACCAAGGATCTGATGACATTTCAAACAGCAAATTTCTGAATCATTTTTCAGTATATTTAATAAAATGAACACAATTTAACACCGGAGAGCATCCTGTGAAGGGATCACTCCAGCTGCTTCTAAGTAGCAACCTTGTGCATAGATAAACTGCTCTGATGTCTCATGTCGCACTTGAATCACTCCCTGGGCCCCTGTTCTGAAACCTCAGAAACAGCATCTCCAATGCGCGCTGGATCTCCTCCACTATGCCAGAATAGCCAGCCTGGAGCTTGAATTTAAGGGAAAGGAAGAAGCCACAGAAAGCCAAATCCAGTGAGGGGGTGTGTGGGGAGTGACAACTGTGTAGGTTCAGCCAAAAATCTTTTAATGTGCTGTGGGCCACGGTTCATGTTGCTCAGACTGATAGTCCTCCCTAAGATGCCTCAGAAAGGTGCAGTAGAGCTCCCCCAGTCTCACCATGGGAGGCAAACTGACAACAAATGTCGTAAAAAACAACAACAGTAAGTTCCACTTCAGGGACTGCAGGCCTTTATCGAATGCTAACACTGCTGTTTGGTCTCAGGGTTGTAGCTGTGGACCCTGCCATCGTCACTAATGATGATCCTCAACATGAAGCTGTGGTTTGACACACTCATCTGTGCACTCATATCGTGGTGCAGTGTGGTGTAATGCAGTTTGAATATGGCTAAAACCATTTTTTAAAGATTCAGTTTTTTGTAAGAGAACAAAAAGAAATGTTTTTGTTTTGATCTTTTAACAGTGGGGTGTTGTTTGTATTGTTAGCTTGTTCATCAGATTGTGTGTAGGCATGGTTTTATGTAACTTCTATTTGCTAATAAGCAGTTTCAAAAACTTTATGAAAAATTAAGTACTGTCCATTATTGTCTGGTTTAGATTGGTTGGCAATAAATTTTGTAGCTACCCAAACACAAACACACATGGAATCACAAGTTGAATACAGTGCCACTGTTGCTGATTAGGCATCTTCAGTGATGTGGATCTTGCATAGACTTTTAGCCTTTTTATTTTGGTATGAACAAACAAAAAGCAAAGAAAAAATTTAGTAAATAAAATCTTATTAAAACCCAACAGTGTAATGAAGCCCTTCACCCTCGAGATAATTTTCATTTTCATTCATCGATCTTATTTGAATTGTGTGTACATATTTTAGGAGCTCACTATGTGTAACATACAGCACTTGTCTTTGTTTGAAATGCATGCAGAAGTATGCATACTGTACATCGTGTGTGTGTGTGTGTGTGTGTGTGTGTGTGTGTGTGTGTGTGTGTGTGTGTGTGAATGAGTGTGGTTAGGATGCATCTGTGGGTCAGCGCTTTGATGAAGTGTAATCCAGCCATTAATTAAACAAGAGGAACGGGGGTGACTGTGAGCTCAGGACTGCGGGCAGGAGAGTGAAGGAATCAGGGCTTAAAAGTGCCTGACACACGACACACACACACACACACACACACACACACACACACACACACACTGTCTGCTTAGAAACTCACTTTAATCAAGGTCTTACAGCTCCCATCCCCCCAACACACACACACGCACACACAGAGTCAAATCTTGATACTGAAGCTTTTATGTCTAATGCTCTACGCAGAGACAGACAAACAGGCACAGACACACCAGATGGAATCACAACACTATTTGATTAAGAAGAGGAATTAACATGATTGAATTTTCTGTTTCTCCGTTGAGGCTTGACAGAGAAAGAGGGTTCAATTGAGGTTTTTAGTTCTTTGGAAGTCCCTCCTTCAATTTTGCTGTTTCAGTACATTGCAGGTCACACAGTTCTCGTGAGGCAAGGTGATACATCACATTGTTAACTGCTACAATCTTAACAAGGGGGATGTTTCATTAGATAGGGGTACTAATTGGTGAAGTATTAGCTTGTCAGTCCAGATATAAATCCAAGGCCTCATTCCTGGCCCTAATTTGTTTCCACTCTTGTTACCCGTGGGTCACATTATTGGACAGCATGACATATTCTTTCATTTTCGTGCTGATGGTACACAATTGTACCTCTCTTTCAACCCAAAGGACTTAAGCAGTCTGTCTATTTTACATAATTGTCTCTTGACACCAGGGGGTGAATTGTCCAAAGTCTCCAGTTGAAGACAGAAAATTAAATTGCAGGTCCTGACCCCGGTTTGTCTCTTCATAGTGTACACTGATTCTTGCATCCATTTTAATGAGCGTGGTAGCGTGGTGGAGTTACAGAGCCTTTTTTTGTCATGTTGCGAAGGTCAGCTCTGTAATTTAAGGACAGTTTTTCGTACCTTTGTCACATCATGTTTGCTGCATCCTTCAGATTAGTCGACTTCACAGTACGTCGCCCACGTCTTGTCCAACATGCTGCTGCTAGACTCCCTGTTTATTTTTCCTTTTTGTTTCGTTGGTGAAGTGGCTCACTGTTGGATATAAAACTCTTGAAATGACTGATAAGGCTCACATAACAGAACTCCGACAATTTGACTTTTAAAACTCAACATGTGTTAAGAATAACTTTCATAAAGCATTAGTTTGTGCATGCATGCTGGTACACCAGGGTTCTTTAATTAAGCAAAGATTCATTATTTTAATATAATATATAATTACATTTAATTAATATTATTAGTAACACCCGTGCCTTTCCTTTTGCATTTAAACATCTTAGGTGAAAAGGGGATGTGGATCATCACTGTTTTATTCTTCGGTTTCATTTAAATGATTTATTAATACTTCACTGCACTCTTCCATTTTTGGTTTAATGCTCTGTAAACTGTTCTATTAAATGCAGACAAAAAATACATAAGAGGGTTAGTTTGGTATTTCAATCAATGCACAGGTTGCTTAAACGCAAGATATAAAGAAAGATATAATACACAACTGGTGCATCTGTTTCCTTTACAGCATATTGTCATCAGTGAAGGGAAGAGAGAATTCAGTGTAGATAGTGTTCAGTATGCTGGCTGTTATGTCAGAGATTCATGTTTCATTAAGACATTTCTTTTGGTTGCAATCTTGCACAAACAACTGTAAGTCTAACCAGAAGTCTCTGAGTAAATCAGTTTCAGTTTGCGCTTTTTGCAAGTGTTACATTAATTTCTGATGAAGTCAAAATTAAACTTAAAATATGAGCAATATGCAAAGGTATTATTTGGCATACATTTCTTGCTGAAATCGTTTCAAATTAAGTAGATGCTTTAACTCAAATTACAAACTTTTTAAACTTCAAGGGAGAGAGTGTCACAAGAGGCGTTAAGAAAATATGTACTTAGTTTTGAGATTAAATCCTTACTTTATTTACTTTATTTGACAGATTTTTTTCCCCTGTAAGTAAATCCAACTCACAAAAAACAACTTGTAAAAATGAAATAGTCTGTCAACTGTTGTTACTTCTGGTAGGAGTGCACAATTTTTTTCAGCTCCTTGTGACAACGTGTTTGTTTGTGGAGAATCATTTTGTTATTAATTGTATCTAACTTGTCCATTTCCGTTATATTGGATATTTAACGTCCCGTGAAATTCGTGTTCCCTGACAGCTTGACATTTTCTGTCGATGCAGTTTATGCCGCTCAAGCTTTCTGTGAAGCGCCATCTATTTTAGATGAATGTTATTATCAAACCATTTTTTGCTGACTCTTCCGCTTTACTCTCAATCTGCCATGGCAACAGGCCAACTCCCCAGAGCAAAAAATCTATGATATTTACTTTGAAAAGCGACCCCTTTCCCTCATGACGTATAGGCCAAAAGATTAGACTTCATTTTATCCGTGCTCTGCAACGCAGTGAAATTATAGTGTTCCCTCTGGTGGGGCTGGTGAGAAGCTAAGTGGCAGGAGAGAAAGTGTGTGTGTGTCATTAAAGTACACATTCGCTGACACAGTGGGAATCTGTCTGAAATCTCTGTCATTACCATTTACATATACATTGGCACATCACATCCCTCCTCTCTCGCTCGCTCTCTCTCGCTCTTCTATTGCTCTCTCTATCTTTCCTTCACTCCATGACTCCGTTACGTTTTCCTGTAAAATGTAATCCAGAAAAATGAATTTGCCACAACAGATGGAGCGGAAAATGGATTTGCATCCAGCCTCAAACTGTTAAGTGGAAGTACCTTTTTCCTGCTCCCCACCACTAAGTCAAGGTTTACGCATAAGGGCTACAGCAGTATATTATAATCACTGGTACTTTCAAACCAGATTTGTCTCTCTTTGGACCAATCTGAGACCCTATTTGCTCAGTTTGTGTGTGTTAAAGTGTACGTGTGAGCAGGATCAAGGCTGTGCTTATCACCCTTCTTCCATACCACCCCATGTTTTTTTTTCTATACATACAAACCACATCCCACTGCCGTTTTTGGGACCGTTTCATTTTGTTAACACCTCAAAGGGGCAACTGCATGGGCCAGGCATCTTGAAAATTTGTCAGGGACCAAGCCGTGAAGCCCACTCTGTTTGGCAGCATCATTATTTCACCAAGAAGGGGATCTGAAAAAGTTGGAATCTGGTTAAAAGGAAACGAGAGAGAGGAAATTAAGAGGCTATAAGACTGTGCACATGACAGTGGGATGTGAAGATGAGAGGAACAGAAGAGGAAAGGAGCCAGTGGTGAGAGGGAACTTTGTCTTTGTGTTTGTCAGTGGGGTTTGAGCATGCAAGCAGAATTCCCATAGCTAGGTAGCTTTTTGTTTCCGCTGTGTCCCACTATGTTCTGAGCGATATCAGCCAACACAGGGTCAGAGCTCTGCAGCTTTTTGTGCCCTGTGCAAGGAGATTTCCCAAATCCCTGAAATGAACACTTGTGCAGGGGATGAACTCCAGAGATGATTCAAGACTCACAAACAGATCTACACACAGAAACACACACATGCTAGACAAACACAATACGCTCAGCGCGTATGGCAGAACACTCTGTGAGCGCAACAAATTTCATCTTTTGTTGAACTGGCACAGTTTGACACATATCAGAAATTATTTTTCTCTTAACTATACCCCAGGAGCTGCTTTTTGTGTTGTTTGGGAGCAGCTCACACCAACAAAGATCACTGTGTCCAGAAATGGGACTCAGACAGAAATTTGAAGTGATAGCCATGCTGTAAAGAAATGTCAGCTGCATGTATTGTTAGTTTTTTTACTTCATTACCCACACTTTGATTCATCCTCAACTATCGGAGCCATTCGGTAGCTGCTGCTGGGTTTGAGAAAATGACAGGGGGAAGAAAGAAACAAACAAACAGCAGAATACTGTGATTTTACCAGCAGTGTCATGGAAGAAAAATGGATGGATGAAAGAAGTCCAGTTTTTGGAATTGTTTTCTCATGTTTTATTCATCTCCACAGGATTGACCTGAAATTAAGCGCTGTCTCAGGTCTTAACTACGTGTGTATTTCTGGATTTGAAAGCACTTAATGTCCTCTGCATTGTAGCCTCTCATCCACATACACACACAGATAGATGTTTAAAAAAAGCCACTTCACCTGGAGATATCTCATGAGTGGGGATGATGACATATTCCCCTGACTTTGTGTTCTGAGCATGCACCTGAAACAGCAACAATGGCAGACGACCAGTTTGTTGGTATTGCTGGGCTCTGTGCCAGAGAGGTGTAGAAATGAGTCTTAAATAACTACACAGGAATAAATAAATAAATAAATACAATCATGCACACATAAATAAAATAAATCAATATCTACCTTAGTGTGTGTGGAGTTACTGCAGAGTGTGTTGCGTTGCTGTGTGCACAGAGATATTTTGTAAAATGAAGGTCCAACAGATAATTTTTTTTTTCAAAGAAGAATCAACTTTCAAAAATGTCTATATTTGTGCAGACTGGACCTCATACTTTGTCTCTATCTCTAAGTCTGATACTTGTATTGATTGCCTCCATATTGAGCACCCCCAGTCCTCAGTGTATGTCCAGTCATTGACGAACCACATGCTGAGCAATATTTTCAACCTCTGTTGGGGGAACAGGCCTGCCGAAACCATTTATTTCTCCGTGGTTCCTCTCTTTCTGGCTTTTCTTCCTTTTTCTTCTTTCTAACTCAGTTGGTTCATTAAGGTGACCAACTGAGACACAAACGGCTGTCCTCCTCAAAGTTGTCTAGATTATGTTTTCAGAAGTCCTCTCTCCTTTGATTCTCCCTTGATGTATATCTCTACTCACTTTATTCACTTTGTTTTTATTTGTCTTTCCTAGTTTTCAGTTGCTCCTGACTCACCTGATGACAATGGTTTGCTCAACAGACTGCAATAAAACCTTTGTTTTTAGCACAAAAGGAGAATAAATGAGTTTTGATGAAATTATCATGCATTTCCTTGACAAAACATTAAAATAGCTGTATCTAATTGTGCAGGCTGTCAGCGTGACTGTAGAAGTAAAACACCTCTCTTTCCTTGTCCTTGCAGGGGAGATTTGTGCCTTTAAGATCTACGGTCAGGATGCTCCATTCGAGGCAGTGGTGTTGAACCGCACATCAGGAGAAGGAGTCCTGAGAGCCAGTAGCCCTGTTGATTGTGAGAGCCAGAAAGAGTATACCTTCATAATCCAGGCCTACGACTGTGGGGCCGGACCCAGTGGGGCTGACTGGAAGAAATCCCACAAGTGAGTCAACCAGCGTTTAGATTAGTCGTCATGAGACAAATCTAATTAAATATGTTTTTCAATGTAGGTTTTCTGGTTTCCACAAGTTGCTGGACTGATGTTCAAATAGAAAGAGTTGTGATTGGTTAATGGTGATTGCTAATGTCACATTTTCCAGCGTCTGGTTTGTCCTGGTTTGTTGGTAGAGACAGCAGACATGGCACATCAGTAAAGATCAAACAGTTTTTCATATTTCTACTGTATTTTCTAAGAAGCAACTGAACTATTTGTCATGCTGTTTGTTATTTCATGCATTTATTTATTGCTTTGTCTCTCAACTTGAGAGCAACGCTGTCTTTGATAAATGTGTTTTCTCTGTTATTCTCAGTCAAATAATGTCAGCAAGGTTTTATTCCACATGTACCGTGGAGCAATATTTGGTTTCAGTACTAGTGTTTTATTTCCATTTCAAGAGGTTTACAATGTTTTGGGTTGTTTTTTTTTTGCAACAAACCATTTGGGACCTGAAGGAATTTAGACTGACAAAAAAATCACAGCTAACTCTGAACAAAAAAATGACTGTATTTTACAAAACAGCAGGAATATGTTGGTGTGATGCAACATAATACACTTGCCCTGCAACAAGTTCTTCTTTTGAATTTTGAAATCTTCATTTTTATGTTATGATGTATCAGAGAATAATTCTGTTATAACACTATACTTTGCTTTGCGTAAATAACCTTCATCTGTCTGTCAGATCAGTCTGTCTGTTTTTAATCATGGACACTGTCTCCCTTTCATGATGCAGTGCGTCTGCTTTGCACATGTTCTCGACAGCTTCAGCGTTTTTGCGACTTCACCAGCGCTTCAGCCTGTGGCTATCTGACATGTTTGTATCTTTGAAACTTTCTTTGAACCTCTTAAAAGTTCAGTAATGAAAATGATGATTGTCAGACCCTGAATTAACGCTGTCACATGCTGCTAATTATTATTTATCTTACAATGACTCACTTGTTTAGCTGTCAATGTAATTCTGATTTCAAGTGGGCAGATGACATGACATGGAAACAAATGTTCACGTGAAAAGTGTTTAAATCAAAGTTACAAAGGCGGCTGCATAAATGAGTCACATTAAGTTTTTTAGAAGGCTCCAAAATCGGGACAACGTATGAAAAATAGAGCTTAACTTTATAAGAGGAGCTGTGGTCTCTCTGAAGTGTGCATTGTTGTTTTCTGAATGCCTTTTTTGTTTGTTTGGGGTTTAGCATACTTATTATTTTGTCCACTGTAGCATTCAGTCATTTTTTGATGTCTATAGACAAACAGACAAAACCTAACACATGACAGGCATTCTGTAGCTATATATAATAAATAGTGATTTCTCCCTTTGAATTGATTCATACATCAAAATACCAAATGCTAACGGGTCCTTTATGGTGTGTACTAAAACTTATACTCACAGCATCTCATCATAAAGAAGAATAACCTTAAACTATAATTAGATTTGGTCTTTGCCACTTTTGTCTTCTCTTCTTTTATTATTATTTGTATTTCCTTTTCTCCCCAAGATCTCTCAGTACAGCAGCAGTGACGGCTGAGACTTGCAGTTCTGTTCGCAGGATATGTCCCCCTAATGGCCCATCAATATTATGTGTGCTCCTGTGTGTGTGTGTGTGTGTGTGTGTGTGTGTGTGTGTGTGCGTGCGTGTGTGGCTCCGCTATATGAATGAGATTGACAGGCAGGCGGAGTGGCATGGACAGCAGCAAATCAAACCCTCTGGTCCTTCAGTCGAAGACAAGGCGCTGCTAAAATAAGCTGCTGCCGGCTTCGTACTGAAGGGAAGAAGAAAGAGAAATTTATCAGCTCAGGGATCTGTGATGAATTTCACCAGTGGATGATGAATGATGCACAGCAGTGTGTGTGTGTGTGTGGGTGTGTGTGTGTGTGTGAGACATTATCTCTGCATGACATTCTAAATAGGCCTCATTAAGCTAATGTCATTAATTAGCCAGATGTGCTTCTTCAGATACACCGTGAGTTGTTGTCAGAGAAGGTCATTGGTGGAGAAAACTTCATGATGCATCTGAATTATTGCTTCATTTATGTACTTTAGTGCACAAATGTTATCAGAGTGTCTAGTTTATGTCCTTGGCAGCCCCTTCCAGCCGATGAGCTCATGAGTTTATTTGTATCTGTATAAGACGATGAAGATATTGAAGGAAAGGTAGAGAGATAACGTAGAACCTTGAAAAACAATCTAGAGAGCTTTGATGAGTCTGTGTCAGTAGACAAGCCTGGTAAATAAAACTTAAGTGGGCATTAGTTAGTAATGGGAATCCCTTTCACAAAGAAATACGAATAAACAGGACCTTACCTGCATGTTTGGTACATTCTAATCAACTCTTCTCAGTTCTGTTTTTCAGGTCTGAATCTATAAATAAATCTGGAGCATAGGAGCTGTTTTCCTCTCGCTCTGCCCTGCCTTCAGCTAACCACTGCTCTGAAGACAAAGACTGAAACACTTTAGGTCTTAATAAATTTCTCTCATCTCTAATGATTTAAAGAGATTTTTCCTCCCCTTCTTTCTCCTTTCCTCCATCCATCTCTTCTCTCCTCATGTCCTTTCTTTTCCCTCTCTACATCAATCATTTCCACTCCACTTTCTTTGCATCCTTCTCTTCCTCTTTAACTGCTGCTCTCCCTCCCTTCATCTGTGCTCCCTTCGTCTTTCATCCCTTCCTCCATTCAGGGCAGTGGTTCACATCCAGGTGGATGACGTCAATGAGTTCTGCCCAGTGTTTCGGGAGCCACTCTACAAGGCATCGGTAACAGAAGGCAAGATCTATGACAGCATTTTGCAGGTACTTAGATGTGGTATTATATGTAAGTTACTATTATTTAGGCTCTGTAATGTTTTCTATGCATGTTTTACTCTTATGACAGCGTGCATGTTAAGATTGTTTGATGATGCCATGAAAAAAATCATTGTAATTAACTTGTAACTCCAGTCTGCTCAGTGTTGCTGCCTACAGGGCTTTTGTTGAACAACTTGGAGGAAACTGGATGTTGTCTATTCCAGGTGGAGGCTTGGGACCAAGACTGTTCACCACAGTACAGCCAGATCTGCAACTATGAAATTGTCACCGCTGGGACACCATTTGCCATAGACCGCAATGGTAAGCGTGTATGCATTTGTGTGTGTGTTCGAGACTGGCTCAGCTGAATGAGAGATGGGGCTGTGGCTCTAATTGCTGATGTGATTAGGACTGATGTGTGTGTCAGAGAGAGAGGGAGAAACTAGGATTGCACTGAGGGGCAGTTTGCATTCCTGGGAGTCTTTGCTGGAAGTCTTAGTCTAATTTAATACTTTGTTATTAATGTTTTCATTAGTTTGAAATTTGTTCATGTTTTCTGCCTTAAATTCAACCATAACCAAAAACTTAATTAAATTTAACCTTCTTTTAATTGAATTGAATTGATTATTTTAGACACAATTAAATGCATTTCTGCTAATATTTAACTTCATTTAAATGTAGTTAGATTTGGTCTGATATCAACTAACCACTTTGTCAGAAAACAACTCATTTACTTCATTTGTGTTAAAACCTAATTGAGACTTGTGTTAAGTTCCCAGTGCACTAGTAGTCGGGCTGTTCTTGCCTCACTGGAGCACAAACAGCACGGTGAATGTCCTGATGAAAGCTAAAATCCATTCTTTGACTAAATCTGCATATGTTCTTTCTATGATCTCAAGCGGCTGAACCTCGTATGAACATGAACAAGTCTCTAAACTAAAGATAGACATGAGAGAGCCAGCTCAGCCCGACTGAACCTTGAGAATCACAGAGCAGAAAGTGAACAAAAGCCAGCGTTGTGTAATAAAACAATTCAAAGATAATTTTAAAACAATAAAGTTGCATTTGCTTGTTTGTAAGTGGTGGAGGATTAAAGATTTTGTTTATCCATAAACTGCTTTAAAGCTCTGTTTTTGGTCTGTATGCACAGTGGGCTCTGCACAAGTAATCTTTTTATGGATGTACACCAAACGCATTACTGTGAATACGCTTGTAGAAAAATGTAAAGGAAAACACAAGCAGACAACTGTGGCTGAGTCCTCTTTTTATTGCAATAATGTTGTAGTCTGGAAAGTAAACTTTTCATCAGTGCATAGCTCAAAAAGGACTTGACGAAAATCCATCTTCCTCTGACAGCCTTCTCTTCTTATTTTTATTTTTAAATTTTGTTCTTTTGTTCATTTGGGTCTTTACAACTCAAGTCGTTCTCGAGTGCAGAGTATTTTATTTCTGATTGAGAGCTATTCTGAGCGTATCTGCCTATATAAAATTTCAGCCCTGGGATTGCGCTGTCTTCTCCCTGAGCTTCCACATCCATGCTGTGCTGATCTGAGTGCAGCGTAATCCAAACTGAGGGGCGACTGGAGGGCTTTGTGTATGTATGTGTGTGTGAAGTTCTACAATGGATGAGTCAGAGGCACACAAGTCTTTCTTTACTGTATCTCTCTCTATATTTCAGGTCCATATTTATTATTTTGTCTCCCTGCTTTTTGAGTCTAACCCCTGGGTCTTTTGCTCACTATATTTTACATTAGTTTTGATTTGATCCCCTTCCAGGCACAGTAATATTGTTTTGGAGGAAGTTCTTTTTAGAAGGAGGTAATGCTGTGAAGGAATGGGCTTCACTGCTGTACGTGTCTATAATTCCAGATATGAGATGAATTGAGCATTTTAAAACAGACAGGGAAGAGCGAATAAATGAATTCTGAGACACTACTTTAGTTTGCCATTCTAATATATGACACTAAGTCTTCTCGTTGGTGGAAACAGGACCGCTTAACTTATAATCAGAGAGAAAACTGATCAAACATGGTTTAGATGTGGTTGTTTGGACAGTTGCTACAGTCTAATTAAGCTCTGGTATGACACCGCTTTGCTATGATTTAATTACTTACAGTATGAACTCGGTAGGTGAAAGGTCTGTATACATTCTCCTCTGCAAGCAGGACTGATTTGTGTTGATAAAAATAAAATGATTTAGCTTTTTATTCTTCTTCATTGCTGACATTCGTGCGAAGGCTGCTGGATTTTTAGTTAGTGATTAATTTTCACACATACTTTGCATATTTTCCACATATATATTTCTGGAATAAAATCTATTGATTGTCAGACAGACTTAATTTACAGATCTTCCTCCAAATTAACGCTCTGTTTTACCTTTTCATAACGTGAGTGTCTGGTTAAGAGCTTCCTGAACTTAACTGAGCTTCATGAGTAAAATGTCTTGGCAAATTGATTTATCACCTCACTGGTTGTTAAAGAAGTGGCAGACTGTTGATATCCAGAACCTTAAATGTTAGTGTAAGCCCCAGCTGTGGATCAAACAGTCACTGTAGGAGACTTCTGTAGGAACTGTCTGACTCTGACCTCCTCACCTCTCTTCCTCTAACATTTCAAGCTTGGCTCTTTTCTTTTCTGTACTGCTGTGCTCTGAACTGATTCCTCATGTGCTCCCTACACCTCCTCTTGTTGAGTCTCCTCTCTTTTTTCTTTCTTTTCTTCTTTTCTCTTTCCTCTTCTCTCCAACAGCAATCAAAGTGACAGCCTTTCATACAGCCAGGCCTTTGGATGCAAAGAACAAAAATAGCTTCAGTTGTCCTCGCAGGTCCGGAGACAGACTGTGATGGCAATGACTGATGCAAAATGACAAAATAAGAATGTGGCGTTGTTTTGAAGTCTGTTGTTTATCGTGAGGAGCGTCTGCATTGAAGTCTCACGTATAAATAACGAGTTTAATGATCAACTGGAAAAGATTTTACGGCTGTTTTTTTTCTGGTTTGCTGATCTTTGACATGTACAGCCCAAACCCAAACCTCTCTGGCCAGACCTCATACATCTTAACACAGAATAAAAATTAACCTCCATATAAATCCATCCTCCATCAACATTTACCACCATAGAACATGCAGTAGTCAAGTACAACAAAGAGCAAGAACATCAAAACGAGAGACATGAAATATTGCACTACTATAGAAAGTGTTAATGGTACAAAGAGTTTTTTTTATTTTACACTTGAAAAACAGTTAGAGCTTGTTACTAAAAGCTTCTTGAATCAGGATTTATAAAATGTCGAGTGGTCAATGAAATTCCCCACAGTCTCTCTGTCTGTGGTTCTGCAAGTGATTGGCGGCGTGTGTTGTCTAACAAATATGCACCCATAAGCTTGATGGCTGCCGATGAGTTAATCTCTATAAACAGACATCTGCATATGAAAGCAGTATGCAGCATTCTAGTTTCAGTTCGCAGCCTGAGCAGCGATGACCAATCAGTCCCTGCAGAGAGCAAAAGAGGCAGAGTGCTTTGGCTGAAATGCAATTTTGGAACCCAATAGCTATCGTCTGCCAGAGATTTAGCTTTTTATTAGCTTTTTTAAATGTATCTGCATACTGAAACATTGGTGGTCACGATGTTTTTTTCACTGAAAACTGCAAAATGAATGTAGCATGCCGTGTGTCGTTGGTTTTGGAAAATGGAAAGTGATCTGGTTGTGTTTGCCCCTGTGGTGTTAGTATCAGTATCATTTAGTTGAAAAGTTGTCTTTTGTCTATCACTGTGTGCTACTAATCATGTCCAGATAAAACATTTTAAAATACCACAGCCTTTAGATAAAACATATATAGGAGATAGAACAGACACAAGCCACAGCAGAACAGAGAGATTTTGAGAAAATAAATATAAATAAAGAATATAAAAAAATCATACGCAAGTAAAATTCTTTGTCTTTTTAGGTGCAGTTTGTTAACTCATAGTAGAACTCATAGTTATACTCCCATATATAAAAAAGTAATTCACATACATAAAACCAATCAAAAAGAAATTGGCCAGTGATAAACTGGTCAAGAATACTCAACACCGTAAAGGCACATTTGTTCAAACAGCACTTTATCCGTGAAAGTTCATACATTACAGTAAACAAAAGTATATCATCTTATCTGTTGGCTCCACCAAAGGCATGTTTATGAAAATCCACAGGCCTGTAGCATCTCCCTTATCTCGCACTGTTACACTGGTTACCCTGGTGACAAGTGAAGATAATCCATCAGTGCTATTTTACATTGACTGTTTACAAAGAGGCTTAGATATTCAAATGCAATACAAGGTTATTGGACCCTGAGCTTCCAGTAAAAGGCTTCACTAAGCACAAAGAGTTATTTTTGTTTTCAAGTTGTTTTTCTAAGCCAGTTTCAATTATTACTCAGTGGAAAGTGTTTTTTGTTTTATTATTGTTTTCAAATAAGCATAACATTTTTTTTATTTATCAAAAAATGATCATAATTATATTTCCTCTTTGTTTTTGTTTCCTTTAGGTAACATCAGAAACACAGAGCGGCTGAGCTACGACAAGCAGCAGAGCTATAAGATCATGGTGACGGCCTTTGACTGTGGTCAGAAGAGAGCAAAGGAGGATGTGGCTGTGCATATTGATGTCAAGCCTGTCTGCAAACCTGGATGGCAAGGTCAGAGATGAAGAAATAGACGCTGAAATACTTTCAAAACAGCATCATTTACCTTGCAATAATTGACAGAAATTGACTTATTACTATGCTAATATAAAATGCGCTGATATATTGTTTAAACTTACTTAAACGTAAAGCAATATCAAATTTGGAGCAGGCCGTTCACTGCAGTTTCTGAGCATATACTTTCCCTCGAGGGAATTCTGTCTCATTTTAGAACGAACGTCTCTCGAGGAAATCAGAAGACCTGACAAAAACCTCCAGAGGGAAAGTTGACTGGAGTGTGCAGGGTTTTTTTGGTTTTTTTTGCCTTTAACATGCTAGCAGCTTGGCATTCGAGTCAGCCCGTCTCCCCTGCTGCTTCACCTGTCAGCACTGACAGCATCTCAGGAGTCAAGCTCACACAGGAATGGAGGAGGAAGACAGAGGAAAGATAAGAGGCAAGAGGGGAGAAGGAGGAAGAACGAGATAAAGGCAGAGACCGAATGAACAGGCAACTCAAGGGAGGGAAGAGAGAAACAAAGTTGCAGTGAAGGAGAGAGCTGATGGCTATTCCAACAGGCTTAAAAAAAATCACAGATCTGGGCGATGATATTTGTCCTGAACAGGATATACAGGTACTACTCGGAAAATTAGAATATCCTGAAAAAGTGCATGCATTTCTGTAACTCAGCTTTAAAGGTGAAATGTACATATTATATAGACAAATAGTATGCGAATCAATATATTTCAAGCTTTCATTTGTTTTGATTTTGCTGATTAGGACTTGCAGCTTCAGAAAACCTCAAATTCAAAAACTCAGAAAATTAGAATATTGCTTGAAATCATAATCATAATCAGCAAAATTACAACACAAAATGCTTGAGATATCTCACTTTGCATGTACTGAATCTAAAAAATGTATTGGTTTCACCTTTTATGTTGGATTGCCTGAATAAAACAACTTTTACACGATATTCTAATTTTCCGTAGTACCTGTATACAATATCACAGTGTAGTGTGTGTTAGTAAAAACCCACAAACTGCTGCCAAGCATCACTACCTGCTGCACCAGCACAAGAAAGTCACTGCAGATTTAAAAAGTATATAGTGAAGTGCAGAGATTTATCTGGTGGTTAAAGGCTTAATCAGCATTGTGTGAACTTACTTCACTGTAAAGTGACAGATGTTCATTTATATGTAAATTTACACACCATAGCTTTAAATCCATCACCAGACCCCTTTAACAGTTTATTTATTACCATCTGATTCTTATAAAGCTCAATGCCATGCATGAAACAAAACTTTTTATGAACCAGTCTGCTCTTTGCTAATTTCTACATCCGCTGAAACCATGTGGAGGGGATGTCTAAAGTCTTTATGTCAGACAGAGATGCCAAACTCTAACAGCAGACGTTTCGGTTTTGGTTCGTTTTAACTCCTGAGAATGAACTCTGCCAGAAATACAACTTAATCCAGCACTGAGGAGAGCAGTCCAAGTGTGACAAGAGATGTTACAGAGAAGCAAGATTTGTTAACAATAATGTCTGACAGAAACACTGTTTTGCATTCAGATAATCCATTAAT
Organism: Datnioides undecimradiatus; assembly: GCA_008933995.1. NCBI lineage: Eukaryota > Metazoa > Chordata > Actinopteri > Lobotiformes > Datnioididae > Datnioides > Datnioides undecimradiatus. The sequence continues at coordinate 7,005,271 of WARS01000030.1, read as the reverse complement.
TTTAAATATTAAAAAGTGAATGAACTGCACTTTCATCACAACATTCCTCAGAGTTGTTGCATCCATTTTGGAACCAAGAAAAGTATTTTCCATTGCCATGATATAAGTGTTCTTAATGGGTTGATAAGATGGTTTTACTGCTATGCTAAAGAAACCTGCTTTTTTTAGCTCACAAGTGACCAAGCTAAAATTTTTAGAGAAGTGCAAAGAGAGCACATACTGAAAATGATGTGAATGCCAGTTGTTTAGGATTTAAAGAGTCTCACTGACGGAAATGTCAGTGCATATCACTGAGGGGTGGAGGCGCAGGGGAAAAAAAGTCAGTACAGTGCTGAGAAAGTCTGAAATGGCATTCGAACTTTATGTAAATGTCATGTGCAGAAGAGCTTGAGGGACCAGTAATTTTAGCATAGTAAGCCTAAATGAAGAAAGAATTCATTAGAAAGGATGTTTACTATTTTTTTGTTTAAAATAAAGTGATTTACACATCGTAAAACCAACAAAATGACAATAAAACACCAGCTGGAACTTCTACTTGGACACAGAAAACATTTTTTTTGAGGATCCAGATGGGCACACAGCATTACAGAAACACTGCATTTGACTCTCACACAAAACATCTATCATCAGCTATCATACCTCTCTAACGTCCTCATCAATGTTGCATGATTATTCGTAATTTGTCTCATAGAAGGCTGCGCAGCATAATCCTGCTATTAACTCGTAGTGGCTGAAAGTCCATGAATAAAACATAATGCAACAATGCATTCAAACATCAAGTCGTTTGTCCATGTAACCTCATTTATCATCTGTGTATAAAGGTCAGCAGTGCTGCTGCAGCTTCTTTCTGAAGAAAGCCCCTTTGGCATAAATAGAGGCTAAATACGTTGTGCTCCACCTCACCTCTCACTCCTCCACACTCCTACCTGATCACAGTCTGTTTCGCTCATTGTGATGTCTCAGGAGACTTGATATTCTGTAGGCATGGCAAAAGCTGCCAGGTGTCCACCTACACATTCAACACAAACACACACACACACGTAGCCACACAAACAGGGGTAAGTTCACACACGTTTCTGTACACAGTCATGTCTGTGAATTCTTTTCACCACCACAATTCAGAGATTGTCGTACACTGAGGATCGTTATAACACATAGGTGATGAAAATATAACACGTGGCAACAGGACTGACAGTTACAAGGAGGTCAGCACCCCTTTCTCCCAGGCCTGTCATGTTACTGGGCCCCTTCAGTCTCCTTTTGACTTGACACAGGGCAAGATATCACAGAGAAAACTCCAAGCTCTGAAGCTGCCAGCCTGTGTTGTTGCCTGCCATTCTTTCAAGACCCACATGCTCATTATGAAACCACCTACGGGAGAACACGAAACTTTATTTCTGTGGGCTGCTCTGGTGAAGATTACCAACAAGAGCTACATGAGCCCTACAAGGAATGAGTAGTCAAAGAAATAAATATACTAGATGTGTGTGAGACTATGGTGAAGTGTTCAATTGGGATAATATTGTTCTTCAACAGATTTCTTTAACTTCTCAGTTTTAAAACCTCCCAGAACTCATCGTAAAATATGCGGCTAATCCTAAACCTTTTCCTAGATTTAAACTCACAGTGAGATATCAAAGACAGACCAAAACCATCTCACCATCCACCATCATTACATAGAACTATGTGATATCTGAGAGCTGAGAGTGATACGGGCCAATTATTGCTTCACATAAAGGGACAACAACATAATGTAGTATTTACTAGAATTTAAAACTTACTCCAGACAGATAACTTTGTCCCTTAAAGGTTGGAACAAGCGGGTGGACTACGAGCCAGGGACTGGAAGCAGGCAGCTGTTTCCCAAGATGCACTTGGAAACATGTGGCGGGCCCCTGTCTGGCGTGAAGGCCATGGTAGAGCTGCAGACCAATCACATTGGGAAGGGCTGCGACCGGGAAACATACTCTGAGAAGTCTCTTCAAAAACTCTGCGGTACGTAGAGAGAAAAAAGAAAAAGTAGTTTAAGTAGAAATGAAGAGAGAAGAAAATCATGATGGATTGAAATGCCTTATTGAAATAGTGAGGTGCTATTTCAGAGTCGAGGACTATGAGAGAGCAAAGGGTTGGAATAATAATGAGAGACAAGGAAAAATTTAATTCAAAGAAGAAATTACCTCTTGACATCTTACCCTCTGCAGTCTATTAATATGCCAATTTTCATGCCATTTTAATCCTGCAGACTATTTAAAAATAACGCTTACTTCAAATTAAATTTCCAAACCCTGTTTCAAATTGCGACTTGTGTTCATGCCTTACACTGTATTATACAGTATACAGTATGAGTAAAGCACACATTGGGTTTATAGCTGAATTTGTAATGGTCTGTAAAAGATTTTATGTTGTGTGCAATGATCATTTTCAACATTTTTTACCTCACTGCTTTTTAAACTGATGACATGAAACTGCATGTCAACTGATGACATGAAACATGAATTGAAATTGTTGTATAATTTTTTAAATACTTTTCATGTTTGTTAGTTACTGTAGTAATGAGAAACAAGCATTACTGTAATATTGCAGATTATTATTATTACAGATTAGAAACTATTAGCTCTTTCTAAACGGTGACTGGTTCACAGAGTAACACTTGTGACATGCATAAACAGTATTAGGTCATGAGCTGATAGATGCAGAAAAATCCCCAGAGATAAAGAAAGTCCTGGAGAAGCTATTTCTCTCCATGTTGATTCTCTGTTCAGCCGCCTTGACAGCATCGTCTCTTCTGATTGGCACATCCAGGTGCAGCATCAGGCAGCACTGACCTCCTACCTGCCCCCAGCCCCTCCACAAACTGGACAGCTTCTCTGCTGACTGACAGCGCCCGAGACAGCGACCTCATCTACAGATTCGACGGACGCCAGGCTGCAAATGTTCCAGATCACGTGGTGCCCCAAAACCTGACAGACCAGTTCACCATAGCAACGTGGATGAAACATGGGCCAAGTCCAGGACTCAGAGCTGAGAAGGAAACTTTACTGTGTAACTCTGACAAGACCGGTGAGGAAACCATTTCACTCGTGCCCCTTACTGAGGAGTAAATTTCATCCATCAACGTGTCAGACAGAGAAACTAACTTAAGTCAGCTGTTGTGGAGTTTGTATTTGACCTCAGATTTTTTTTTCTGTTGTATGATACTGAAAGGTACTTGATTCTTACAGCTCTGTCACTGAAACATCTTTGATTGCTGTATCCTCAGTTTCAGAAACCTTTCCTATGAACATAACATGATCAAAAACATCCTTTCAAAATAACAAGATAATTAGACTAGACTGAAGCCCACGATGACAAATGCCCTTTGAAACTTTCAACGTTTTTTCCCCACTGCATATCTTGACTGAGCTGCCTGAACTATGTAATTAAGCAAGCCATCTGCACATTGCACGCTCTCACAATGGTTTCACAGATGGCTTATTAGCTTAGTAAATGTGTAGTCTGATCTTGTAATGCAAAACTGCGGACTAGTTTGTGTTAGACCGTCTTATAAACCCTTTTTTCAATTGCAAGTTTTTGCTTCAGGATGTGAATGGTACCAGAAGGCTTAGTGTGAATCCAGGTCCAAATAAGCAATACTGTGTGGAAAAACAGTTGTGTATTGCTCCCTATCATTCCCCTGAGCGTGCCAAACATCAGAAATGGGAGAAAGGGACAAAGTAATAAAAAAGTAGCATGATTAGTATCATATTATTATTTTCACTGTATCACGTCAGGAATATTACTAAATGATTCCTATTTGCTTGATGCCTAATTATTTTTTAGCACCCTATCTGAAAAAACATTTCATACTTTTTAAACCAAATTGTATCAAAGTTTGGTACAATTTATATACCATATTTGATTTAGATCATCATAATGTTATTCATTTAAATGTGAGAATTTTAACACAATACAATGATAACGTAATAATAATGACAATACAAATTCAATGGACTGGTGTTTTTCACAGTTTAAATTGCTGAACTTAATTAACAAAATCCACATGCTGTCACTCTCGTGTCAGTTTATCTTTATTTTTCGAACTGTTGCTGTTGTGTTTTGATTAGCTCTGAATCTACTCGCACGGTTGGCACTTCTTCCCACCTTAAGCACAACCAGTGTATTATAAGAGCAGAGCAAGTGGGACTTGCCTCTTGTTGTCATCTTACACAGACACCAGTCGATAATGAAAGAACAGACTTAGCCACAGCGTACACTCTGTGACCACACTCCCTGGACCCTTTCTGTCATGTTGACAGCTGTGTTTTGATGTGGAGAGCCCAATTGCAGTTTCTCAAACGAGTTTCACACAGCTGTACTGTATAACATATTCTGGTCAGAAAAAAACAAATTAAATTGCCTCCATATGAAAACTGAAGGAGCAGGTGCAACAGTTATGGTCCTCATTGTAGAGGGCATCGCTGTTGTTGATTGATCCATTGTTTAATGCAGAATTCTGTTTAATTGTGTGCATACGTTTGTGTCTTTGTGTGATCATGCGTGCCTGATCTTCCTGTTGCAGAAATGAACCGCCACCATTACTCTCTGTACGTTCACAACTGCCGCCTGGTGTTTCTGCTCAGAAGAGATTTCACTCAGGTCGACACCTTCAGACCCGCTGAGTTCCACTGGAAACTGGAGCAGGTGAGGACTGTGTGTGTGTGTGGGTGTGTGTGTGAGCTTGCCCGTGTCCTGTTTGAGCAGGAGCGTAGATTCAGTGTGATTTTCTACAGCAGGTGAAGGGCTATCATTATTTGTGTAGTGAAGGGAGAGGCTCTCCATTCTAATTACCGGAGGCCCTCCATCACTTTCTTCTGCTCGCTGCAGGAGATAAGAGGGTAGAAGACACGGTTATCCTACACACGCGCATGCACACACGCACACACACACACACACACTCAAGCAAAGACCCAAATTGGATACTCTGTGTAGTTATGGATAATAGCTCACCTAGCAGCAGATCTCTATTATCTGTTATGCTTCTGGAGTATTGTTGAGCTAATTTGCACGGAGGCTCACTGTTTCAGTCCTGCAGAAAGTCTTTGAGAGGAAAACGTTGCATCAGTACGAAGTTGCCTCAGTTCCTAAGATGCAAATAATAAGATATTCTTTCCTTTTTGCACAGAAATTATCCTGCAGAGTACACAGCGCTACATAACCCATGAATTACATTATACACAGCAGGCAGTTATTGTCAATACCTTTCTCAGAATAAGATAAAAAATTTAAGGTTTAGTCCACAAAGTGACATGTCAGTCCCACCCTGTCCCTCTGAGAGATGGTACAGTGCGGGGTCAAACCAGTGACTGACGCTGCAAGGATTAAAGGTCATGCTCAAAGACACCTCAGTGAGACAAATCATCTGGCTGGAGGCTGTTTAGCCACTCCAGCTCAGCAGGCAGTCACTCAGCAGAGAAAATCCTACTGTAAAAAAAAACCCAAATGCCCCTAGAGTCAAAGTGATTTTCAGCCAATGAACCCTCTCGCACTGGAATCTCCCCTTGCCACAGACTCTCCCCAGCTCGCTAATAATGGATGGTAGATGTAAATCTAATCTAATTGTTCACCCTTGGGATACCGCATATATCCACTTCATACTGGAATTATTAGAAAATGCTTCATAATTATGGCTGGCTCTCAGGAGTTTTTGCTCACTAAGCAGATTATCAGAGATTTGTGTTTGGATCTTTCTGTGTGAGTGCACCCATAGCTGTGCCGCTGTGCATCAGCATGTGTGTCTACACTAATGACTACTTTCATTTTGGGAGTTAATCTGCAGGTTTGCATGGAACATAACACACAAGGCTTACATGTTTACACTTTTTGTGGACGCAAACATCCCAGATTGGCACTATATCAGCTGGTGCTGCAGTGTATCTTCCAACCAGGTGGTTGTTTGTTCTTGGTCAAAGGTAGATTGAAAAGTTGTTCTCAGTCCAGTGTTCTTTTCTCTTGCGGCACACGGAGGTAGAAGTGACAAAGAGAAGGGCAGCCAAGTAGCAGGCTGCAGAGTTTTCTTCACAAACAACCTCAAGACTCAGTTCTATTTCAGTCTCGCCTCCTCTCATTCTCTTTCAGTTCCTTATTATCTTTTCCCCATTCTCTTTCTCTTTCTCTCTCTCTTGCTTTATCTTCCCCTCCCACACACAAATACAGTACATAGATAGTGGGGATCCCATTTGCCGCTTTAGTTGAATCTTGAGAAGGAGCAGGGAGGAAGCATGCAGTCAAAGAGAATATGTAATGAGTTACTCACCAGTACAAATCACTTGTGCAGAGACTCTCATTAACTATAAATGGAAACTGGTCTGAAATACCAGAGGTTAACGAGAGAAGCAACATCACAGGAGCACGGACGGACAAAGTGAAGGAAAAACTACTCATGATATTTTCATAAACTGCTATTCCATTCATCTGTGACGTACAGTATGTATGTATGTGTGTATGATGTACCTGCCATGATCTGACCACAGTGTCTCTGGAGTGATTTCCTGTATTTAAAAAAAAAAAATAAATAGTTCTTTGGCAAAGGTCTGACCATACACTTATCCACTGTTTTGACATGCAGGTGGAAAGAGCAGCACATCCATGAAAATGGTTTTGTGCGAACTCCTATAGATAAAAAAATGTGTCTTGTGTCTGGATTTGGCTTATGCCAAAAGAATAAATGGTGTCTCTTTTTCCAATTGATTTAGCACCATGTTATTGTTGAGTCTTGGTGCAAAATGGTGAGTCTAGAAAGAAACCGCTGCTCTTTGAATCTGAAGTACTGACATCAAAAGCTAATGTGTGCCCTGAAGCAGCACATGGTATTTTACGTCAAAGAGAAGTGAGCACAGTGTCTTTGAAAACAGCAGCAGCCCCCTACAAACACAGCAGTCAACTGGGATCTTTTTTTGAAGATGCCACAAGGTTTAGTGGACTGGATAAGCCGAGTGAAAATGCAGGCAACTTATTTTTATTTCAGAAGTGTTGACGTCAGTGAAGGAACAACATAGTTATGGTTTCTCGGTTATCATTCATGAAAACCATTGTCAGCTTTCATCAGCAAAAAGAACAACATTGATATTTTGTTGAACTGCAAAGTTTCGGTGCAGCAGACATGAAATGCTGATCAAATGTTTGGCAGTGATGAAGCTTTTCTCTGCAGATATTTCGACTTATCATAGCAGGAGAGGCACAAATGTAATTGCTAACATCCATTCAGGACTTTATTCCACTTAGATGACCTTGTTCTTGTCTCTGATATTGTGCACGTTGGCTCACTGCAAGTACAGAGGACAGTTTATGCAACAGAGCCATCGTTAATGTTATTAGTTTAAATCTGTTTCCTGCTATAAAATGTCAAAAGCTGTAAAACCCTCCTCATCCAACACTCCTGGATGTATATGACACTCTGCAGTTTAACATCTATATAGTGCAATTTTTGCATCTATAATCCCATTGCATTATGGGATTTGTACCATGGACTACTTTTTTCCCATCGTGGGAATGCTTGTTGATGCTGTATGTTTCCCACTAAATATTTCAACAGTCAAATGCAATGACAGTCAGTATATGTAGTGCATTGTACTGTGAATTTATAAGTCTAAGTTCTGATTACATTTTTGTTCATGTTGGTATGTATTGGTATGGTATGTACCCTGTTTTTCATTTTAATGGATTTTTTTATGAAGATAATCACAGAGAATCCCAAAACAGTAGTTTTATTTGCTTCAGTGTAGAAGATGAATTATTTAGATCTATAAAGGAAAATTCATCTAATTTGTGTTTAAAAACATGTTGGAGCACAAAAGAGCTTTGCAGATACACAGTTCCAGATCATGCCATAGTACAAAGTTGTAAAGATGTTTATATATAAATAGTTTTTTATGTCACTCTTCAGAAAAAAGATTTTGGTATCAATGAGACATCTAGAATAAACAACAACCAACTAAATCACTAAAAAATAAAAGTCAGGGAGCGCATCGTACATAACCCCAGTGACGTACTGAAGCTTATCTCCACACATTTCTTACTTCCTCATCATGCATGGGAGATGCTCCTTTGCCTTGAGGTGAATGATGAGGACAAGCTCAGGGAGCAGTGGAGACTGCTGAAAAAGGATTTTGGTGGATTGAGGGAAGAAGAAGAGGTGACTGTGGGGTGTCACAGCTGCTTCTTACTGTCCTTGTTCCTCCGGCACTTAGAAAGGACACTCAATGGCTTCCGCGGCAACTCCATTTAGCTCTATTGATTTTGCAATTCTCACCCCAAGAGAGGAGGGGCAGAGAGGGATGAAAGGAAGCTGGCAAAGAATGAGCGAGCGAGAAAGAGGCTTCCATTTTCCATGTCGATCGAACACACTGAAGGAATGTCACATCTGACAGAAGCCTTTACACACGCATCTCCAAGCACTGACTTATGTGAGAGAGAGATGTGAGTGCACACGTGAACACAAGCATGCATACACACACACACACACACACACACAGGATGCCCATTTTCCTCCCTCTTTTTCAGCCCTGGTAATGGACTAGAGGATGGATCACTCCTATCTACACACATTATTCACTCTCGCTGAGTGTAGAGGGCCCATCAGTTGAATCCAGGTGTTCAGAAGGGGTTCACCCACCATCAGAAGGTCCCATGCACATCTAGATTTACTCCTCTGATGTCTGCGAGCCAAAGGTGGTAAGAAAATTTAAAAAAAAATGCAAACAATGTTGCACGACACAAAGGGGAAAGGGAAACCTACAAAGTCAGGAGAAGTCATTTTTCCCTGTCTGGGACTTTTTCTGTTTTTACAATACCTAAGTTCAAGTATCCCCAGCTTAGCAAGAGCGAGAACAAAAGTGTGTTTGTGATCTAGCATTGATCTAAATCCTTACAAATGAGGTGTTATTTACTCACAGCAGGGTCCTTAGAGTAGGAAAAATCTATATTAACAGAGAGGTAAGAGTTGAAACGAATGCACAATGTTTTTCTCAGCGGAGGCCCGAGATTTGAAAAAAGATAAGTCAGGGGCCAAAGATTTATTTGTTTTGGCAGCTGTTTCACATCAATTCTGAGAACTGGACCATTCACAGATCACATGTTGTGAATCGCAGATAAACTTTCCAATTTCACAAATTACACTGCTTGACACAGCTGCAGACCCTGCTCTTTATCATTTGTGTCTGCATTTGATTATACGCGAGTAAATGTTGGAGCAGTCCAAAATCACCCTCATTGCTTGTCTGTATAGCATCTGCTGTTATCTGCCTTATCTGCCTGCTATTACCATGCTTGTTGCGCCATGGCTTGTTCTCTGTTCTATGTTGATTAGAAGGTTCCCTTTGTCTCGGAGATTAATTGGATGGCGGTTGTGGTGGTGTGCTGTGTAAGGGTGTATTGCTTCTGTGCATGTTTGTTGTAGATACCAGGAGAGATTGAAGTGCCTGTTCAGGGAGTGATTCAGGTCCATCTCAAACACAAGAGACTGATTGAAAAGTGCTTCAGTTCAGTTATTTGTCTGCTTGCAACACTTATAATGTGTAGAATTCATTCAGCAGTATATAGATGCAGGAGTGAGAGTGCAAAGGGGGATATGTCTTTTTAACCACGCAGGCACAACGTGACCTTGCAATATTATGAAACAGCCTCCTTGTTGCTTGAAAGACACAAAAATCCATAGGCGTCAGGTGCTCTCTGGCCTTGCTGTGTTTATTTGCTTCTGTATTATGTAATACATTTGCTATGAATCACTCTCATTTTGCAAGTCATCCTATTAAAAAGATTCAGTAAACCTTAGCACAAAGGAGAACAAGCTGTCAGTGATGAAACACATAGTTTCGCTTTTCCATAAGAGTAAAACAGAAAAAGACAGAGCAACAGAGAAGATATTGAGCGGCGCCTCTGGCGTATACATTTTTTGTGTGTGTTTATTTTATTTCTGGCTTCTATTTTGCAAATGAACTCATTTGAGAGCTCAGCTGTGCTCTGTCTCCTTTAGGCACTTCCTGTGTTATTCCTACAGTACGTAGAGCTGCTGCATCTCTCTAAATGTGTATGCGTGTGTCTGTGTCTGCGACTGAGGCTACGTATAGCAGGACTGACTGCATGTGTTTGTGGGTGTAAGAGGCGGGGTACTTAATTCCACTATCTGCTACTTATAGACCACTTAGAAGACATGCTGAGTGCACTATAAGCAGCACTACATTATCATTCAGTCAGCACACTAGTGTATTGACAGCTTGTTTCTTCCATCTCTGTTTCCTGTTTTTTCTTCTCACTCCATTGCGACCACTCCATCCCCCTCTCATCGCTTTACTTTCGGCAAAAGGCTTTCCAGGCTGATCCTAAATGTACAACTTTAACAATTTACTGATGTGACATGGCCACATTAACCAAGTCAGAAAGACAGACACATAAACAGACAGACAAAAATGCAGCTAATCATATTTTCAAAGAAGACCTTTGACTTCAAGAGACAGATGTTTTGCTTTGCTTTGCTCTGCTTTGCTATCTTGAGCCTCACATCTTTCTTCAGTTGTGTCACTGACATGAATCAGATGCTGCAGATAGCTTCCCTTTATTAACATACTTCAGTAAAACTTCTGAAAGTAGACCTTGACGCAGCCTTTAGATAAGTATATTTTTCTTTTCAACTCAAACACAACTTTTTCGCTGGGATATTATTTCACATTCTAAGTATGTAAGTGTTAGAGGTATAAAGCACCTTAAATCAGAACTGCTTTTGTATGACAAATGTGTTTTATGGGCACACTGTTGAGCATGTTAGCTTTTCTTTTATTTATTTTTTTCTTTTACTGTTTTTTTTTTTATTTTTTTCTCTTTCTTTCACTATCCTTGTCATTCCCTACCACCGCACTGGCACATAATAGGCTGGCATAAATAATGCAGTGCCACAACAGTGGCAGGAGAGAAGAAGAGAGGAGCGGCAAAGAATGTGAATGGAACAAAGGAGATGAAAACAGAAAGAGTGGAGGGGTTCAGTTTAGGAAGGAGTGATGAGGTGGAGGTGGGGATAGCAGGAAAAGGAAGAAGCAGAAGAAAGTAGTTCAGACAAAGTGGTTTGGAAAAGAGCAGATGAAAAGAGGAGAGAAGCAGCAAAGGAGGATGCTGGTCCCTAAAGGCAAAGCTTCAGATTCCCTGAAATTCTCTTTTGAATGCTAAAGTCAGAGAAAGTAAGCAAAGAATATGTTTGGAGAGGACAACAGCAAAAGAATATGGTCAGCACACAAGGGGAAATTCATGCAACAAAAATAGCATCTTACATTATAATTGTACACTGCATGTCAATAAAATGCTTCTAATGCAAAAGAGAACAGTGGTCTGAATATTATATGTGTTTATATATGTTATATATTATATATGTCTCCTCCCATCCAGAACCTCTTCAGTGCATCAAAATAAAGCTGACCCTATTAAAGGGCTTTTCAGCAGCCAGCAGAGTGTCCTCATTATTCTGTTTATGTCAGCAGATTGAAAATGCCCCATTGCTATCTGTGAATATGGGGCTATGTTTGGCTTTCTCCTCGGCAAGAAGCACAATAAGCCAATCTGGTCTATTACCTGAATCCTATAACCTATATTTGGCACAAAAAAAAGATTTGAGTCTGTGCGTCCTTTGTTACATAGTTGTTCTAATGCAAAGTGGGCAGCCACTAATTGTTTTTCACGATATCCTTTGGGTTACAACCTGTGTTCACCTTCCAGACTGTGCAGTTTTTCTAAGGTCCAGTTTGCGCTTAAAATCTTTCTTTTGTGCCCATGTATAAGATGTAACACCCTCTCATAAATACGCCGTGGCAGATTTCCACCAGATAGACGGTCTTATCTCGAGTGTTTTATTCTCAGCAATAAAACAGTGCTATTACATGGTAATATAATCGACAAAAGGAATCTGGTTCAGCGAGGTATCTGCAACTTGATTCCTTATAAAGACAGGAGTTGGTTTAATAGACGAATGAACAGAACGTGTCTGGATACAAATTACTGTGTGTTTGACCCTGTCCTATGCAGTTCTAAAAATAAGGAAGTAATCTATTTCAGAGAATACCTGGAGAAGGAGATGGTCCAAGTGATGGAGCATACTCTTTTTTTTTTCTCTTTACTTTTTTTTTTGTAAATCCAGATCAAAAAAATTACAATTTGTGGAGTTTGGGGGAGAAATGTCAGTACTGTGGTCACCTTACAGTACAAAAAGGTGAATGTACCTTTGAGAATAGACTGTTTCAGGAAAAGGGAGTCAGACAGAATATACACAGAAATCCTTCTTCATGGTTATTTTGTCTTTTTTATAAAAAGAAAATGGTTTAATAGTTCCCCTCATACTTATTGAGTTGTAGGATGAATAAAGAACCTATGCTGGCCATCTCCTTACCAATAACCAGACATTAATCTGTCACATTTAGTGTCCAAATGATCCAACGTGGATGTTAACAGGACACTGGAAGTAGCTCACATACATCATGAGCTATGAATGCAGTTGTTTTTAATGTTATCAGGCAAACCTGTGCTTTTCCTAATATGTTGGAAAAACACAACACAACACAGAAAAAGTGTGTTCTGTCAACTGTTTCAGATTTGATCATTTATTTAAAACTTTGACTTTTCATCCTGTCTTTGTACCTCCTTCATGTTCAAGTTCTCATATGTTCCCCAGAATCGTTTGATGTCCTCAGCTTGATCAATGGAAGTTTTTTAATCTTTGACTAACCTCAGTGATCGTTCCCCAGCCAGGTAGGCTGTAAATTGACCCTCTGAAATAAGGCATTTCATCTCAATAATCCTTTGCCATTGTTGTCTGCAAGCAGAACCGTTCATTCTGTCAAGACTAGTTTGTAACTAGCTGAACTTCAGCTCCATTAGGCTGCAAATCTTCACCGTGCTACAGCGATCTGAGCAATAAAAGGAAATGTTGTTGGCATTTCCCACACTGCTTTCCAGGCAGGCTATGTTTACCGTTCTGTTGAAAGGTAAGGTAAACATAGCCTTTCCTTCGAGTTTCTCATGAATTACTGTCCCCCTCAATTATACAACTAAAGTGGTGTTATCCATCAAAAGGTAGAAATGTCAGCTTCAGAAGTGAAAGAAAAAAGTATGGCTATCCTCTCACTGTGAGTGCATCATGTGACACACATGGAAAGTGCTTTTTAAAATATTCGGTTTTTGATGTTATAAAACAGCAATATGATTTAAATTAAAGTCCAAAATGGAGCAGGAAACATGTATTTTAAAGTGACACTGCATTAGCAGGGACAGTGTCTCTGTGGCGCCACGGCTGTTTCTCTCCCTCGCTCTCCGCTGTGGGACTCTTATGTTTGTCATAAGCGGGCCTGCAGCCTGCTTGGGGACCAGCTCATTACAGCGTTTCAGCATTCATTGTCTTATTACACTGTTGCAGAGGAGAAATACTTTGATGTTTCTACTGAGTGATGTGCCTTCAGACAAGCAATGTGTATACAGTACAAACATGCCGCAGCAGCAAAAAAGTACAGCTGATGATAGGTGTGTGTGTGCGTGTGTGTGTGTGTGTGTGTGTGTCCTCACTAAGTATAAGGGTATGACTCTCAGGTTCAGACAGTCAGCAACACAAACAAATTGAGTGCTGGCTCAGATTCAGGGCTTTAACTTTTCTTAATTACAGTAGTCAAATGCAGTGTGTGTGGACATAAATGATTGCACTACAAGCCACTCAGTAAAGCTAATCTGTTACAAGATGACTTGTATTCTTGCCAGCATTGTTTTATCGTTTACACATTACTGTGTATTAAACAAAAGTGTACACAGTATTTCTATTCATTGTATGGCCCTCAGTGGCTGTCAGCTTCCCTCTGTGCTTTAATATTCATGCAGTAATGTCTGACTACAAGTGCACTCAAAGCTCCTGGTGAGGATTTTCATACGTGCAGTCACTGCACATGCAAATCTAAAAAAAAGCACACAGACGGTAGTGGACATTATTTGTTCATGCCCTCCATTTCTGCCCATCACGTCAGTATCAGTTATCAGTTATGATACTCAAAGAGAGGGACGGAGAGGAAGAACGATAGAGCACAAGATAAGAGATTAAGGGAGAAACAATCAGTCTCATGGTGTGAGGCAAAATAATGAAACTCTGTTTGCTGCTATCATATTTCCATCCTGTCTGAACTCCGTCAAAATGTTTCTTTCAGCCTTTCAGGAAGCAGTGCTTTGTTTATTTATTCATTTCTGTCTTTTTGTCATTGAATATAAAAAAAACTTTGGCCCCTAACTTTTTAAGCAACCTCATCAGGTCAAAGTTTGGAGTACCAGCCAAACCAATGAGGTTCCCATGAGACTCAGCTGCTGCCTTCTTTTTGTTAAGTGCTAATCAGCAACAGATGAAACAAACATGCCTAACTAGGATAGTAAGTATGTTTAGCAGTAAATCTGCTAAGCAATTGCATGTTTGCATTGTCATTCGAGCGTATTAGCATGTCAGTGTTTGCACTTAGCTAAGCAGCCACATAGAGCTGCTAGCACAGACGTAACCTTTTAGTTTTACACATGATGTTATGGGTTCATCTGGTTTTTTTCAACTCTGGCACCAAATTTCACAGGTAACCAAGTTATCAAGTTATAATTAATTGGTTTCACACCAAATGGTAGTTTTACTGAACACCAAAGCATTGTAACTGCAGCCAGATGGTAATGTCGAGTCTTACAGTGTGAGGTTCAGATCTACTTGTTGTCTTATAAGGAAGCAATACATAGAAAGGCACACAAACTTGTTATCCCGTTATCCGCTAAGAGACGTGATATTATGTGGGAGGAGTGTCTGTGATATCCTGTGGGAATTTCTGTCTCTTCTCACTGTAATGGGTGAGACTCGACGATCTAAATAGAACGTCCCAGGAGATTTGTGGATGCTCCAACACAGGTCTCAATCCCATTAGTTTAAATCGCAGCTCCAATAAACTACCAGAGTGCGTGCGTGTGTTTGTGTGTGGCCACTGAGCCTTAGAAAGGTGTAACTAAATGAAAATCTATCTGAACGTTGTGTCCTTTCCTCCCGTTTGTCTATGTGCATCTCAAATATTCTCCACTCCAGTGCAAATATTAATTATTAATTCAAGTGAATCCTTCACAGCAGACTATTACAGAAAAACCAGAAGAGGAGGAACAATGTGAGGACTTCACCAAGTTGCTAAAGTCATTAAAACTATAAATATCACTTTTAAAAGAAGTGTGCATGAAGCTTAAATAGTTTAAATTGAGAGTATTTGCACATCTCCCTGTGATTCAGATAACAGGCACAAATTTGCAGATGTGTGTAAGACTGATGTGTTGTTGCTTTCAGGACCTTGTGTGGCCTTCTGCCTGTCATTTATCCTTTGGGGCAGTAAAATAGGAGAAAACAGTGCATATGTCTGTTTGGGTATTTCACAACATATAATATCCAAAACATATGACATGAATGAATGTGGAATAATTACAGTCCACTCAGTCTGCTGCTTGAATAGTTTAATAATAGTTTCTGTCTGATATTCATCTGTGGCTGTTCAGGGTGTCAGTGGACTGGAACCAAGCAAGGTAAAACTTCTGGTCACCAGTCAATCACAGGGCAAATACTGAATTCATGTCGTATCAACGTTACTATGATTACTAGTTTGATAGTAGAGCATAAAGTCAAAGAGCTGCCCCATTTTCACATACGTGCAAACTTTACACAGCCAACTGAGCCGTCCCAACATGAGTTCAGTTTTAAGTCAAAGATGTTGGCATCATTCACATCTTCGGCTTCCATCCCACATGAAGTGAAAGTGGAGTGATATAGAATATTTATTGTAAATCCCACGCAGGGACATAGTAAAGTGAATATCTTTAGCTTTTGAATTGTTTTGGATAGAGCAAATAATGTAATAATGGTTTCTGGGAAATTATTATTTCATTATTATGTTTTGGGATTTAATAAATTAACTACTGATTTATAGATAGAATAATGTGCAGATCCATCTGTAATTAAAATCATCATTAGTTGTAGTCATGTTAGCCATGTAAGCAAAAGAGCAAATATGTTTTAAGTTATTGTTGTGGCCCATGACGAGGGACATTGTGGGTGTGTGTGTGCGTGTGTGTGTGTGCAGAGAGAGAAAAAACAGAATGTGTCCTCACAAGTATCCCAATAAACCACAAAACACGGGTCGTCTACAGACTCGTGTTTGTCACTCATCCTGTGCCTTTAATGAACAGCTCATTAGATGGAAACCTCATTAGCTATCTCACGACAGGGAGCAAATGATCCAGAGATGAGGAGAGGAATTTGTTGCGTTGCTCTCATTGAAGGTAGAAAGGCAGGGAATGTTCAAGGATGTGCCTTCGGTCTCGGCTGCATGATTGGAGTAAACATCATCATCTTCATAACAGCAGCCCTATAAACATAATCCTCCACGGAAAATGCTCCTAACCTAAATAAGACCCCCCCAAAAAGAGACGAAGTTGCTGTAGTAATTTATTTTTAAAGCTGCCCCATTTTCACATACGTGCAAACCTGTGTTCTCTTATTTAAATGCATAACGGATGGACATATTGTAGAAAATACTGCAGCTTAATAACATGGTACTCTCTCTCTCTTCCCTTCGCAGATCTGTGACAAGGAGTGGCACTATTATGTGATCAATGTGGAGTTTCCTGCAGTGACACTGTTTGTGGACGGTGTGACCTATGAACCCTACCTGGTGACGGATGACTGGCCGATCCACACCTCAAAGATTGATACTCAGCTAACTGTGGGCGCCTGCTGGCAAGGTCAGTGTGTGTGTGCGCATGTGTGTGTCTAAAAATACAGAGTAGCTCTAGATTAATGCAGAAATTTTTCCGTGGCATTACAGTCACTGAAATCAGACAGAACAGCCATTACATTGTGTTGTTGGGGTTGTTTACAGCTGCACTATAATCTGACAGTTGTTTTATATGCAGCAGCATTTTCAGCTTGAGGTTATGGTTTTTATTCGCCTCACATAAAATGGAGATATCAGTTATTTATAGGCCTATTTCTATGAAAACATGTACAGGAGGAACATCATCTTTATGTCCTTATGTTCATTTGAAGCACTGTAGTTTGTTCCACTAAGTAATTAATAACATACATAATAATATTAGTTTATGGATGCATATTGCTGAGTTACAACGGCTTCACTGTAATCAATACTTGTTGTGAAAACAAATAAACAAGGGGGTTAAAAATAATTCAGAAAGACTGAATGAGGGAATATTTTAGTATACTGAATATTGATATGAAGAACATTCAGTCTGCATTAAAGAACATTCTGTGTTGTTTTTTCTTTAATCTTTCACCCATCTGCACCGTAGATATACGCACACAAGGTAATCTACTCCATCTACTCCTTCACATAGAGTCTAATATGTCACATAGAGTCTAATATGTCATCAGAGCATTGTCTTTAGACCTGTCAGAGTGATTTGATTGGAAATGTGACACAGAAACAGGCAGTTAATTAATAGTTCAGTTCATTAAAATGCGATGTGTTTTTTCTCAGTGTGCAAAAGGGGGGATATCTGGGAAATGATGGCAA
Source organism: Datnioides undecimradiatus (assembly GCA_008933995.1). Taxonomy (NCBI): domain Eukaryota; kingdom Metazoa; phylum Chordata; class Actinopteri; order Lobotiformes; family Datnioididae; genus Datnioides; species Datnioides undecimradiatus. Next base: position 6,987,689 of record WARS01000030.1, on the reverse strand, counting down.
ACTGCATTAACAACAGTGACCAAAAGATGCCGAAAATTACATTTCAAGCGCAAACAGAGAGTGGAAGAAAGCAGGAGTCCTACTGTTAAGATAAATAAAGTGATTAAGATTTATGCCCCGAGGCTGCGAACATTGCTTCTTTGAAATGGAGAGGCTCGAGCCGAGTGGGTATCAAACAGGAAATTCTGCGTGTCATTTCCAGCGGCAGGGAACGAGAGCGCGTAGTGATCACGTTGGAATGAATAAGAGCTACCCTGCTGCCATGTTTATGACTTGAATAATTATACATAAGTGCTTTACAGGAGGGCAGAATGAGACAGTAGTGATCCGTTCTGCAGCTTGCCTAAATCACGCTCATAACACTCGCCAGCATCATCCAAAGCTTCAATCCTGATGGCGTTTTGGTTGCAGTTTAAATTTCTTTTCATCCTGTGCCTGATTGCAATTTTCCTTTTGTCGTCATCATTTTCTTCCTTGCTTCGTACAGCCCTCTCTTTCTGCCTCTTTCCATGAATCTCTGATTGTGAGAGAAAGCCCTGAAGGAAGGATTAGCTAGAGTGAATGGAGGACAACTTTGCCAGCTATTACATCCCAATGAAGCCGCTTTAAGCTTCACTAAGCCGCAACTGATAACTTTGCAGGCCATTAGCGAGCAAGATTGCCTTTCAGCCTCTCATTTCTCCGTCCCCTTTTCCCCACAATCAACAACATAATGATGAGACATGTGGAATGAAAGGCATTCAGACTGTACTTCCACTGCCCTGAAAGCAAGAAACAGGACGTGTGTTGTCGCCATACAAGGTTAACAAGAGAAGGGCTTGGTCGTTGTTTGGGGGGAGGAGGTTTAAGCAGTTTTCTGTAGCAATAAGCTGTTTTTGAGTTTGCATGGGAAATGTGTGTTTACCATCTCAGTTCATCCACAACAGGGAAGTGGGTGTGCAATTTCAAAGCAACCCTCACAGTACAGTATACAAATACTTCACCGACAAAGCACAGTGTAGGCATCAAGAGCGAACATGAATAAGAGAAATGAAAGAACAGTCACGTTTAATATCCCCGAGCTACAAGCATAAAGAGCATTTGTTTTCAAATTGAAAGTAATCCACCAGACCTTTTTATTTGTGAAAGCAGGAAAAGCACAGGTGTAACTAATAATATTAATCCTCACTCAGTTCTATTATGGATCCCCGCTAATGCCATTAAGCGAGGACGGACAATACAAGAGCCAAGGAACTGGGATGAAATGCAGCAGTTGCGAATGTCGTAGCCTCACAACGCCGTTCTCTGATAAACCCTTCAGAATATGCAAATGTTCTGATTTTAAATACACCAATGCACCGATACAGTTGAAATAATCATATACTACTACTGGACTTTACGCTGTGTGTGAATGTGGTCACAAGTTAGGAAACGGCAAGAGGTAAAGCTCCTGCTCAGGGTTCAATACCTAAGAATAGAAGGGAATCGCACATAATTACAAGTGACATGTTTTAATTAAACAAATAGCTTTCAGTGTAAATTAGCTGTGAGTGCTCACTTACAAAAGATCATAGATGCTTATTCTCCATTATGTTAATGTCTATGCAAGATCTGCAGAGCAACATGTAATATGTCCTCTTCCTCTCCTTCCATCCTGTCATTCATTTCCATCTAATATGCATCTGTAAAAAAACATAAACTCACGTCTAGACACAGGCAATCAGTTCACACACAGTAATTGAATCACAGAAAGATGGCACTGATGAAAGCTTTCAAAATGTCTTTGTCAGAGAGATAAGGAAGAAGACTAAAGGCCAGAATAATGAGGAATATTTCTATATTTGGAGAGAAAGGGAGGCAATGGACGCTCATGAGGAAAATTCCTCACTCTGGCTCCAATTAAACCTACTGTCACTGCAAAAACACAGTGTTTACCTGTGTTTGTGTTTGTCTGTGCTTAATGCATGTGCAAGTATAAAGAATAATAAAGTGATGTGAAGGATATGTTTATTTCTTATACTTTGTGGTTCTGCCTCTTAAGAGCCCACAGTGTCTGATGGACACATAGGGAGTCAAATTGTTAGTTTTGTTATTTTTAAATGAAACCAAAGAGCTTTCTAATCACCACTTTTAGTTATTTTATGCTTGCTGTAGCCTGAGTCTCCAACAACAGCATCATTTGTTTCATCTGGAAAAAAACACATATTGTGGAAAACTTTCCTAAAAAATAAGAAGGAAGTGTTGGTGTTGAGGATCTCTTTCTAGGGCTGCATCATCATCTCATATGCATGCAATGTGGTAAATTATTAAAGCAATATAGTTTTAAAAAAACAGCCACAGTGTTTTAGTAGTGAGCTATTGACAAACCTCAACAAAACACACTATTTTTGCAGTGAACTGTATGCTCCAGTTCTGGTCTATGTGTGAAATATTGTTTTCTAAGTAAAATAGCAGGAATGCTTTGAGGTGTGACCTGTTGAACTCCTGAGGCAGAGAACAGTCATGAAATGGAGTGAAATGGATCGGACAAAAGCCAGAGTGACTTCCAGTCGTACTCACACGCTCGTTTGTTTTTGGGTTTGTGGCTAAGATGGCTTTGTATAGTACACAGAACAGATACAGATCAGTCAGCGTGTGTCTTAAAGCTCACACCCAAAAAGGGAACAAAGACAAAATAAGTTTTGTGAAACTTCCTGCTGCTGTACAGCTTGTTTGTGATTCTGTGAACTTCCAAGTTGTGTCTGTCTGTGGATTCATCACTTAGTTGAGAAACCTTCCTCAGATGGTTGGATTGTGGTAACTGACTCTAATATCTGCCATTTTGCTGTTTGCTGAGTCTCATTAACCACAGTTGGTCCTACTTGGACTGTGTCTCCACCTCTGACAGATAAAACATAAATATTTGACTGTGGCTCGGATTAAAAGAAGAAGGCGCACCTGAGACAACACAAATAAAGAGTATTAGGATCAAAACTAAAGTTACTTAATAATTAACGTGTTAATATCGTGGCACAGGCAGCCCTTAGGAAATGTGCAGTTACAGTCTCCTGGTGCCTGGCATGCTGAAGGCAGTTGTCTGGTGTGACAGGATCTCCTCTCTCAGCTCTACATGCTTGCGCTCCTGTGTGATTCACATTGACAGAGCTGAGAGAGAAGATGCCTCAGGCCCCATGCTTGCTGGCTGGTACCTGCTGTTCAGAATAATATCTGCTGTTACTGTCAACCGTTTCCCCAGAGCCTGGCTGTACAGAGTAGTACAGTACAGGGAAAGCAGCCAGCCTGCATTACACAGAGTGGATCGGTAACCTCAAACAACAAAATTATTTAGTCAACATTCAGGAGCTTTAAGCTTTGAATTCAGTGAGACAGCAGGGATTTTGATTTCGCTGCAGTAGGTTGAAATGAAGTTAATTCGTGGGTTAAAACACTGACACTACTGGAATTATTTTTGGACAAAATACCTGGAATAAACTCAAATAAACCAGGGCTGCGCATTGGTGATTGTTGTATATGTTGTTGTATTATGCTGTAAAGCATCATGGGCTTTTGTTGTAGTATGAGATTTAAAAATACACACTACATTGTTCTGGGTTTGGAGAAAGTAAAAGGTTTTTATCTAAAAACTAAATATTTGCCCATTTTGTTGAATTTAATTGTTTGATATGACTATTATAAACCAATACCAAAAATATTGTCAGTATTGTCAATATTTCAGTGTACAGAGAAGCACTGCGCAAAACATAATTACACTGTCAAAATTGCCTCTTCAGTCTGTTTAAAGTTTTTTTAATTTGTGTAGTTTCAAGAGTTCAAGGAGCTCATATTTCACCTGTGTGACATATTTGTATTTGCCATTGACAGAGTATGAATATAGGCTGAGATGACACACTTCACCAGTAGTAGTAAACATGCACCACAGGGCAGAGCTAGCCGGTTCTACAGAAAAAATCTGGTGCTGTGAATGAAAGAAGTCCACATTTGCTGCTGCACAAGATGTCAGGACTTGACTGAATTTGTGATGGAGCTGACCCCACAGACTGCAGTGCTACAATACCTCGCATGCACAGACTGTGCCAACTGGCTTGCACTAGAGATTCCATTTATTTTGCATGAAAGGATGTATTTCCCACTCCCTTCACTCTCTGTAGCAGCAGCAGCGGAACATTTCAGGTCAAACACACATTACATCTGTCATACTCGTACATCAAATTCAATGTCAGGTTTATGCAGAGAAAATATCTGCAGTTCTAGCAGGTGTTGCATGTGTATCATAGTTTGTCTTTTGAGCATTGCAGATGGCTTGAATATTTGTATATTGCTAACTTTTCTTTGGTAGCTTTTTGTCTTTATTTATTAATATTATCCAGTTGCTGCCACCTGCACCTACAACCTATTTAGTGTGGATCAATTCATGCAAAAACAAGAGGTGTGATTATTTTCTTGTTCTTTAGTAAGAATTTAGTCTTGGTGTTTTCAATGTCACCAAAAAATACTTTTGTCATCTGTTCTCATTGGTTTAACCAACCCATCTTAAAATATGTTCATGAAAACACCACAAGACATAAGAAAACTGTGAAAACATAGTGACAGTGTGATTCAGTTACATTTATTTTCTGTTTGAATGATTGTCAGTGAGTTGTTTCACTTGCTCTGTTCCTGATCTCCAGCGTGAACTTGGGGGGGAAAATAACCTCTAAATTCTTCATAACTTGCTATCCACTGGGTCTTGTAAGCTTTTTCTGAAGCAGATTCACAGATGTTATTTTCAGAAAACTGTGTGTGCTTTTCCCTTGGAAACATACATAATACATGTTGTTGTCTCTTTTACCCGGCAAAGGCTCGGTAAAAACAGGTTTGAACCCAAAAGCACGACTCTGAGACCAGGCCAGTGAAATAAAAAAAGTTCAGGTTTACTCAGGGTTGAAAACAGGTAAAAAGTCTGAAGCAGGCAGGAGGGGCAGATGAGGCAAACGTGTCCAGGTTAGAGAGCAGGAGTCCAAAAGGCAGGCAGGGGGTCTTAACAGAAAAAAGTGCCTGGACGGCAGAACAATGAATGAAAGGAAATGGGCTGGTGTATATGGTACTGGGCTGAGCAGAGGGAACGCTGCAGGATTTGAAATGACAGGAGAGTTTGTACATAGTGAGAGAAAAAGCAGTCAAGGAAAGTGTGAGACCAGGAATCAGCTAAAATTGTGACAATGGTCCTCTTTCTCCCATTTCTCACTTGTCCTCTCCTCCTCTCCACTTCTACCTTTCACCCACTCATATCTCACCTCTCTTCTTCTCCTGCCTGTGTTTCTCTGGCCTTGTCTCTCTCCCATTAGGTGGTGAGGTTGCGACCCCGCGGTTCACCCAGTATTTCCGTGGGAGCCTGTCAGGTCTGACAATCCGACCAGGCCGCATTGAAACACAGAAGGTTATCTCCTGTTTGCAGGCCTGCAAAGAAGGCCTTGATATCAACTCTCTTGAAAGCCTTGCTAAGGACATCAAGGTGTGTGGAACAAATGGAGGCAGTGTTCCTAGTACACCACACACACACCTACTCTCTCTCACACACACACACACCACACAGTTTAAGCTTTTTGTTGGTATTATAGAAAATGTGAACCATCTTAGCTATAATGTACCAGAAGTTAGACACATTTCATTTGCACTAACAGTACTGGCTGATGTTTTTCTATATCATGCATCCTTTGGTATCAAAGACAGTCCAGGGAAAGAGTTGCAACACAAACACAGTTGCTTGAATCTGTATCTCTGTCAGTATCTCTGAGGACAAATAGTTTGTTTGTGTGTGCAGTTCCATTTTAACCCCGCCCAGTCTGTGCTCGTGGTTGAAGGAGAAGATGTGGACAGCATCAACACAGCCATGACTAAGGTTTCCTACATTAACTCTCGCCAGTTCCCCACCCCAGGCCTCCGCCGGCTGCACATTACCACCGCAGTACAGTAAGTGCACGCATGCCTGGATGCATTTTCACATTGCACAGTTTAGTCATCATCACTGAGCAGCTCTGCTGGATGAGTTTATGGCTTTGCTCAAGAGCACGTCACAAACCTTCTGTTCTTCACCTCACCTGAGAATGCTCACGTAGGTAGTGATCACTAAGGAAGCACATTTTGCAGGTATCCTGTTTGTTGTTAAATAAAGAGTGAGGTGTAAAACTATCCAGAGAACACTTATGTGAAATGATGAATACAAAACACATAAAACAAGTTGGTCAGCTTACAACAACTGCAGTAGATGGTCACAGAAGCTGCAAACAGCCAGAGGAGCAGTGGTTAATGCACCAAAGGAAGTCTCTGTCAGATGTGTCCTGTCTGTCTTTTGTCTTTAAGCCACAGAAGTCCCAGCGAGATGGCAAAGGATGGATCATTAGTGTAAAAACTATTAAGTCACTAAACAGAGCAGCTGGCCATTAAGGACATTAAGCCTTCTGGTGAATGGAAAGACCATCTTGCTAGTGTCTCTTTTTCCTTGCTTTTTGTAGATTTCTTTCCCCTCCTTTCTTTCTCTCTTTCATTTTCTGTATGTTTCTCTCTGAGTGTCCTTCTGTGTATCCGTCTCTGGGTGTAATTTGATTTGAATTGACTTTGCCCACTTTGCCCAAAAGCTGCAGATCCAAAGGACGGTGATGTCAGTCAGTCTGTTTGTCCAGTTTGACTAGAGCAAAATATCTTGACTACTGGCCAAACTATTCTGCAGTCCTGTCACACAAAACACACTTTAGTCCTCCACACCATATCTTGAAAATAACTGGATCCCCTTGATATTTGCTATGAATATTCATAGAAAGTATTACTGTTTTTTAAATAACTGTGACATTTTCTTTAATGCCACGATCTGGTCAAAATCTCCCTTTATACACAGGAAATATGGAAATCTAATGGTAATAACAGACTAACATGCTTCTGCCGGCATATCTGGATTTATTTTCCTCTCATTGCATCATCAGAAACATGCGTATATGTGTAGTGTCTATACTGTAAACTGTTTATCTTTAACAACACAATGACAACTGACAATGACAGTGAAAACCATTTACCTGGACTTAGTCAACACTCACATGTATCGTCATGCTACAGTGACTTTGATTGATAAAACAGTCTCACATCCCGGCTTCCTCTTCTCACAGCTGACCCACTGAACTGCATCACATTGAATGTAACATGCTAGATCGCATCAGCATGTAATGAAGTGTGTGTCTGTGTGTGTGTGTGTTTCTGTCTCTCCTTGCTTGTCCTCACTCTCAAAGTATTTTTTTTCCGCTTAACTTGTGTGCCTGTGTGCGTGTGTGTTTTGTTATACAGTATGTTGCATGTGTGTACTGCAGTACTTGTCCATGTGTCTCACAGTGTGTATACTTTATATGTAAAGTATACACCTCCTACTCCACACCCATCCAGCACGTTGATTTGTTGAGCAGCAAACTCAGGCAGGTCAAATCAGCTCAGACTAGTGCTGGTCGATAAAGTGAAGCGAGCTTGAGGAGCAACAGTATAGGCTGTCTAACTCTGAACAACACTTCACGGCTCCCCTTGAGATAAAAGCAGACAGATCTGTCTGTACACTCAGCCGATATGTTGAATCGGTAATATGTGACTGAGGCAATAACAATAATAATCAACCCCATAACACATCACTGATGTGTTTTAAATTCTTCTTTAAGGTGTCTTGTTTTAAAGCTGCATGCAGGAGCAGTTCACTGATAATTGCCTCTTCATTATTCACAGTGTCAGTGGATTTAGAATTTTAAACAAGTCGTGGTTAAGCTAACACCTTGTTTGTATATTCTTCTTATTTTAAAATGGATTATTTTTCCTGTTGGAGATTTGTTACTGTATGGGTGCACACAGAGGTCAGGACTAATTTGCTCCGGAACAGATGAACACCGTTCACGCCGTTAAAACCTTTCACATTATACAGACTTTAAATCTGGTGTCTGCAACTGGTGCACCGATAGTGATGATGATTGGTTTGTCTGAGCTGAAGGGGGGAGCAGCTGTAGCTACAGAGGAGGCTACAGCACCCAATAGCATGGGGGAGCCTCTGATGTCACAAGTGCATCAACAGTGGTCGTGTAATTACAACAGACAACAGTGTGGTTTTTGCCTTGTTAATAGCTGCCCCCTGTGTAAATGATGTTACAGTCAAAACTGGACTTTTCTGAAGTTGGATCGCAAAAAGATATCTTATTCCTGTTGGACACAATTTTCAGACAGCAGAGAACAGAGTACTGAAAGAGTGCAAGACAAAAAGCTCATTGTAAGGAGATGAGAAACACTTTGAGCAACAACTTAAAAATATATCAAATATATGTATTGAACATGTAATATATTCTTCAGTATCAACAAGAATACCAAATAATTGTTAATAAAACAAGACTTTGGGGGCCTCTTTGAGGTTCTTACTTAAAGTCAAATCCTGTCAGTTTTATGTTATTTTGTTTTATTTTTTATTACACAAGAGATGCATATTTGTGTATTTGTTCTTGCTTTTCTCACTGGTTTGAAGGAACCAAGGAGAATTGAGCGACACTTGAATCAAAATCTAATGACAGTGGGTAGGTTGTTTAATAATGGTGCCTGGCCACAGTCAGTCAAATCTGATCAAACCACACCCACACAACTCACATGAAGAAGTTTAGTTTAATTACCAAACTTTAAAACTGACTGTAGCTTATTTTATCTTGAATAGTCAATGTTATATCAACACGTTTTGGGGGATTTAACAACGCTTTCTGTCTGTCAATAGCAGTAGCTCTCTATCCAGAGTCTAAAAAAGTTCTTTTTTTTTACTAATAAGATCGCATTTTTGCATTTGATGATCATTATTTGTGACAACTACAGAGACAAGCCAAGACAACACCTTAAATTAAATCAGCAGTAAAGTGGTGACACTGGTGCTGTCCTGTCCTGTCCCCTAACCTCTCGCTCTTCTCTTCCTCTGCGTGTGTGCGTGTGTCAGGTGTTTTGGGGAGGACACGTGTCTCTCCATCCCAGACATCAAGGCAGTGGTGATGGTTTTGCCGCCCAGTGAACCGAGAATCACCATTACAGGATCTAATCGACTCGTCAGGCCTGCCGGTGACCTGCGGGGCCCGCTGGGTGTGGCACCCTTCAAAGAGCTTCACATCACCAGCACAGTAATGAAGGCAGACAGCTTCGGTGGATGTGAGTGCAGGGGCTGCCTGTGCAGTTAGGATGTTCTCATGTCATGTCATGCCAGCCTTGTGCTGCACCGTATACTAATGTTTCAGTTAATGTGAGAGAAAATGTGTTTTTCTGATTCCTGTTGAGGCTCATATAACTTGTTTTTTTAACAGCACGCAGACCAGGTGTGATGGAGGTGATGCATAACCTGGACTACTGTGATGTCCTGATAATTGGGGAAGAACTGAATCCTGAGAGAGAGAGTCTGGAGATTCATCACAGTGCTTTGTTGGGAAAACACCTGGATGCCACCAACTCCACCTCGGGAATATCAATTTATGGTAGGCGAGACTGTGATAAGAGACGTGTGGGAGGGTGTCATAAAATCCACCACCTCTCCACCTTAAAATTTTAAAGAATATCTCTGAAAATGTCTTGCCCTTTACACAGAAATGAGACGAACACTCACTCTCTACACAGTGCGACAGCTGGAAAGGTCCCTGAAATAGACTCCTGTCATGACTTATTAGCGTTACAAACTAACACTGGTGACTTATTTTAGACCGTGGTATAACATGTTTCTGTGTGTCACAAGGCGTGGACTCCATGGCTCACTATGAGCAGGCGCTGAGACAGGTGCGCTACAGGAACTGGCGTCCTGCCAGTCTGACTGAGAGGAGGTTCAGACTCACCTGCTCTGAGCTCAATGGACGTTACACCAGCAATGAGTTCAATCTGGAGGTCAGTGTGATCTCTTTTGATTTTAAACTCTTTCCCACCATGTCGTCCTCTGCATTTTGGCCACCTGCTTTTATCTTTTAATCTTTCCAATGTTCCTTTTCCATCGTTCATAGCTCATCATCTTGCTTCATGTTTCTATTTTCTTATGTTTGTGATTGCACATAACTATCATCTACCTTGTTTTTCCTGAGATTAAAGGTGTTTGTCCCGCCTCCGTAGGTCAGTGTTCTTCACCACTCAGCAGCTGTGGAACACGTCAATCATATGGCTGCCCAACCACAGTACATGAGACCTGTCCATCACCCACTCATGATACACACTCTTAACTCTCACATGTCAGGTAAGCCACAATTGTAATCGAATTTGTGCTAAATATGTGGTGCTGTAAGATGTTCTTGTGCTTGTTCTACACCAACAAACATCCATAGTCCCAAACCCAGACAGACACCTGCTGCCTCGCAAGTCAGTTTATTGGAACTGGAAATAAAGGCAAACATTAGACACCTGTACATGATGTCTAATATGATTTCCTTCCAACAGGTCCATACCTGTAGGTACATAGCTTATACCATCCATCAAAGAAAGTGATTCAGGTTTAAAACAGATTCAAGTCATACATTGCCAGAGGACTGACATGATGTATGGTGATGACTCTCCTACTGGGAGAGTCATGGGCCATAAAGAGTTACCAGAGAAACTATGAGATCTACCAGGAGGACAACAGATACCAAAATGTTTTAGCACAAAACCTGCCTATGTCAGGAAATTCACATTCCAACATGACGATGACTCAAAGCACACATTCAAGTGGACCAAGGCCTCAAAAAAGGAAAATTAGCATTTTGAAATGGCCCAATGAGTCCAGACCTCACCCCCATAGAAAATGGAATGACCTAATGAAAGCTGAACTCAGGATATACTCTTACTATCTGAAGGAACGAGAAGAGTGAGAAAACACTCCAGAGTGTACATGTGCAACGTTAACAGAGACGGATTCACAAAGACGTGCTGCTGTAATAAAGACAAAAGGTGCTTCCGCAATGTGTTAGCTGAGTTAAAGATGGAACAAAGCTGACATTTACATTGTTGTTATTTTTGTCTTTACATTTCACAAGAGCGTTTAAACTATTTATAGCTAATATAAGATAAGATAAGATATGATAAGATATCATTTTCCCGTACTTCTTCCTTTAGGAACAGCTCCTCCAGCGGCCACAGCAGTCATTGTGGTTTGCATCGCCGCCCTGGTGGTGATTGTGGTGATTGGCGTGTACAGGATTCACGCCACACATCAGGAGGGGTCTAGAGAGGACGAGGATGGAGGCAAAGACCCTGAGGAAGACTGGGACAACTCTGCACTCACCATCACTGTCAACCCCATGGAGGTCGGCTGACATTTGCGTTTAGATTTTTGGGGGTTTAATTCCACAGTCTGCCTGAAAACTGTCTAAATAAACACTAGAAGGGCTGACTGGAGGGTCGAGGATCATTTATCTTAGCGACAGCTCAAATGCTTTTGTTGTCTCAGTAAACTGGATCTGGGATCTGTGTCGACCTTTAATAAATTATGTTTTGTTTTCTAGAACATAAAAGGACCTCAGGCACTTGATGAAGAGGTAAAAGGCGAAGGACGTGAGGAGGAGGAAGAAGAGGAGGATGAGGAGCAGGTGGGAGGGATGACAAGTGCTGAGTCAGACAACAGCGATGAGGACGAGGAGGAAGAAGAAGAGGACGAGAGAGTAAAGGGGAAAGAGAGGAAGCGCAAGGGAAAACTAGAGTGGGACAGTTCCTCCATAACATACTGACCACACATACACACATTAACACATACCTGCACATACAGACACTCTTTACATCTTCATCTCTCTCTCTTACACACTATCAACCCGGCACACACACACACACACGCACACACACATCTTTCATGCTTACTACTTGTACACACACACACACACACACACACACACACACAGACACCCACACACAATCCCTGTTAAAATTAGTTACAATCTGTTGCTGGAAAAAAAACACTTTGAATCTTCCCATGTTTTTATTTTTAGTGAAACATCTCCCTCTGCTGGACAAAGTCAGAACTACCAAATCAGCTGCAGTCCCACAGTGCTGGAGAAACATTGTATGTCTATTATCATTCACATCACAGCCAATTAATAAGCAAAATATATGATGATTGTCAAACAAGCACAGTCCTCCGATTATACGTGCACAACTAGCAAAAGTTTTGTTGATGGAATTTAATTCAAAAACTGCAAAAATGCATTCTCTCCATTTCCTACATTAACACAAAGATAATGTGGCCAACATTTAATATTTACAATTACATGTGTCCTCAGATCACTTATGTGTTATTTATTTTTTAAACTGATTGTCTGCAATATGATGGTTTATTATCAGATTTAGCAGAAAGATGTATCGACATACACATCCAGTTTCTTTGACCTATATAGTAGGAATAACATAGCTGTTTTGTCGCTCTGTGTATATCCTGTGTTCTCATCTTTCCCTCAAACTGTCGTCTGTCCTCGTAGTCTGTGTGATCAGTGCTGAGTTTCTCTGTAGACATCACAGTGCTGTGGTTCTGTGGCCTGGACACTGAAGAGAAACACGATCCTGTTATCATGTTATCTCTCACCATAATCCTTCACACTGTTCCTGATTTATATACAAACCAGATTTATGAATTGCTTAAGAGGTTACACCTTTGGTTTCTCAACAGTAAAATATCGTGGCCTCAGTGTTTTCAGGTTTAGATCAGTTATCTTTCTTTTTTGAAATGATGCAGAGTTGTTACCATATGCTACTGACATCTCATCCTTGTTTTCTATTTCAACAGTAAGGAGAGCCCTCTATGCAATTATGGGCCCAGTATGAAGGACCAGTTCACAGAGACAGGGGCACTACAGCAATTTAGTTTTGCACAACTTAAAGGAGACAGATTTGTAAAATGGGTCAAAAGTGTGCCTAGTCAGCCTCTAAAATCACTAAATCCTACACTTCCCATCATCCATCTCAGTAGCTTGTATTCACTATGGCTCAGACCAAACTTACAGCCAGACTCAAGGTAAACATCTAAATTCATCCTTTGCATAAACATGTCCATTATAAACAAGAGTAATTTGCTAGGAATTCTGGGTAAATTAACACATTTATGGAACTAAATAAACAAAAAAACCCTCCAGTAGCATAAAGTGTCCACACGGTGCAGATCTGTAGCACAGCTGAGAGCTGTAGCTCCATAACGTGGCACCGCTCAGTACTTGTGCTCGCTCATCAGTCAGCATATGAAAACTCTCCCTGCTCTATGAGCGCACTGCTCCACATGCTCCAAAACATTATTATCAAATCAATAATTAGGAGACAGTTCGTCTTTGTCACTTGGTGCTGCTTATGAGAAGGTGACACTGATTGTTACCACGGAAACATGGCTCCTAGTTCTGTGTTAGCCTAAGTGTCGGGTGGCTAACTGGTCAGGGTAAAGTCTTGAGAGCCTAACCTGATTACATTATCAGGGCTATTTACTCTGACTTGACAAAGCTCCTCCAGAGCCAAGGATGACATTAGACAACCTCTCTCTTTGAGTCCTAAAAATGTAAAATTGTTGGAGTGCCCCTCTAACATCAGGTGAACACCCACAGAGCGAAATGCTGGAGAAAAGAAACAGAATGATTTATATTTATTTAATCTGTGTTATCCAGTCCAGTCAGCTTCAACAAACTGCAAACATTGATATTATTTTCATCTTGTACCATCATTATTGCTGATCAAGTAAATCCAAGTTTTTTGTCAACGTTCAGACGATCTTAACGTAACTCCAAACCTCTCTGACATTCCCATTTCTACTCTATCTCACCTGTCCATGTCCAGACAGTATCAGTGACTATTACTCCCTCTGAGCTCTTTAACTGATACGCTTCCTGTCCACCTTCCCCTCCCTCTGTTGGCCTTTAAGCACCTGTGATTGTGATGTCATCATTGTGAAACAACTGCCTTGTTTCCCTCGTCCCCCTTTGTCATATTGTGCTTCTGAAAGATTAAAGATTAAAAAAAAGATTCTTTTACATATAAAAAAACAAATCCTGTAAAAATGTTCAAGACAGTTATTTTATATATCCGTTTCTTTTTCTTTTTGTAAACAAAATGGTTGGGATTTCTCTCTCTTTAGTGGTCATCCCACTGCTTTATGTATATTGACCAATAAAGACTTGTTTTAGACTCTACACAGCTCTGCTTTTTGTTTGTCATAAGACATCTGAAGTGTGTGTGTGTGTGTGCGTGTGCGTGAGTGTGTGTTAGTTGGCAAACTGAGAGACTTACATAATTAATAGGCTGTCATTGTAGATGTTGGAGAGCTGCCTGAATTCATCACATGTTGGAGTGAGCTGACTGGTAGTGTAGTTTGTTTACATAAGCTTCCACAGACATAGAGGGGCATGAGTTACATCATATTACTGAATTTGTTCGCAGTGTTTGTTCACAGATAATGTATATCTGGGCATGCCTGGCATGTGAAGTGTTTATAGTACAGTATGAGAAAATGAGAAATGTACTTTATATTGAAAGTGACATTGTGTGTTACAGCATCATTTTAAAACAAAGAATGTTAAAGTGTTAATAAAAGTGTAAACAATAACTGTGAAGAAACCTGTTGTAGAACAGCTGGGAGAAGAAAACCTACAGTAAGAGACATAACAGCTGGTCTGAAGCCTGCTGAAGAGAAACTTCACCATGTCTAAGATGCTTTACAGTTGAACTCCAGGCAATGCTGCATATCAGCTCTATTCTTTATTAGAGCAACAAAAACAATCTGCAGCTCAGTGTGTGTGCACATGTGGAGGAGCTGTTTGAACATCAGAAGGTTGGGACTCCCCCAAAAGGTCTAAAAATTGAGATAAACAAAAAGAGATTATCAAAAGTATAAAAAATAAAAATATCTCTGGGTTACACACACATTTTAAACTTGTGCTTTCTTCTCATTATAAAGGTCTGTCTAAATCTAAAGGTCCTTCATATTAAATTTTGAAATCTGAACAGAAAAATGATCTTTAGAGGAATCTGTCACAACTTCAATATACAGTATGTACATGTGAACATCAGTCAGTGGTTACATGGGGGCTTATGTGCATGACCAGGCCTGAGGGTTTTGTCGTCATGGTGAGGTTGCCAGGCAACCAGTAGCTGTAACTGGTTGTCGTAAAACCACCAATGAAATCATACATTGTACTTTACTCCTCAGCTCTTGTGCAGATGAATGAGCTCCAGAGGCGCTTCAGGTGCTTACCTGCAGACGAAGGCAGCCTGGCTGTTTGCCCTGTTACTAGTCTTTGTGCTAAGCTAAGCTAACGATTTGCTGGCTACAGTGCCATATTTGGTCTGATCTGATCATGTAGTTGCAAAAGGGGAAGAAAACCACATTTCCCAAGGCTGTTCTTCTTCCTTTTGAATAAAATAAACAAAAATAAAAATCACAACTGAAAAATATGCTAACAAAACCTTGTGAAATGCTGGCTTAGAAAACACTGAATTCTGTGGTAACGACAAACACTGACACATTTAATGATGTAACATTTTGCAACAGTGTGGTCAACGGCACCATAAAGAAAACAACTGATGCTCTACGGCTGTCTAAATCATTTAATGTAGTGTTGTGGCTGCTGTGAGAGAAACAACAAAGGCGCTGAGGTGTCACATAAACAAAACCAATGATATAAAAACAATTTGGGGCAAGGCAAGAGTCGTGATTGTAAAGGGAAAGTGAATGACAAACCACATTTTCAAATGTCATTTTGAATTTATCAGTACCTCAATAAAATAATGGTACTTTAAAATTTGGGTAATACACAGCACAAATGCACCGCTGCTTTATTATTTTTTCGTTTGAATGAGACTATGTCATTCTCATTTGAGTGTTTAGTCCAGAGAGCCAACAGTACAGCAGAGTCTTACTGACCTCTGCTGGTCAAAGGATTAGCTCACAGTTGGTTAACACTAAATTTACTCAGTTTACACAAAAAAACACCAAATTTCAAAAAGAATTAATAAACTATATTAAATCTACATTCTGCTGCAACATGCGTCAGAAATAAAAGAAGCTCTGCTCTTAATCCAACATCGCAGCAATAAAGGCCCAGCAGCGACTTCACTTCCTGAGGGTCCTCAGGAAGCACAACCTGGACCCTGGCCTGCTGCTGACCTTCTACTGCGTGTCCATCGAGAGTCTGCTGACGTACTGTATCTCAGTATGGTACGGCAGCTGCACCATGGCGGACAGGGAGAGGCTCCAGAGGGTAGTCAAGACAGCACAGATCATAGGCTGCCCTCTGCCCTCCCTGATGACATCTACACCTCCCGCTGCCTTAGCAGAGCTAAGAACATTATCAAGGACAGCACACACCCCGGCTCCGAACTGTTTGACCTGTTGCCCTCAGGAAGGCGCTACAGGTGCATCAAAACAAGGACCAACCGACTTAAAAACAGTTTCTTCCCAAAAGCCATAACCACTTTGAACTCACACATGCGCTGACCACACACATGCACACAGGCTGGGTGTCCCAGCTCAGGGAAACTCAGGCACATCTCTATGCTACAACTGTGCAATATAAATGCAATGTGCAATATAAATTTATTGTGCAAAAACTTTCAATATTAATGTGCAATAACCTGTAAAATGAATGTACTATGTCACCCTGTATATAGTACCTCTCCTATATTACCTCAATCTGTGCACCTCACCCCCCCTTCTATCATTATCCTGTCTTGCACTAATACATATTTATTTATTTATTTATTTTACTATATGTTGTAAATATTTCTACATACATGTCTGCACTGTAGAGTGAGTGGCTCTTAATCTCATTGTGCATGTGTATAGTGTACATTGTACATGTGTATAGTGACAATAAAAAGGCATTCTATTCATTCTAACAGACATATGTTGTAAACCTCAAAAACCTTTGAACAATGTTTAATTTCTTGTTTTGAAGGCAGAATGTGATCAGGCTCATCGCACAATTCAAACACTGATCTGACAACACAGGAGAGGAGCAAATCCTCGATTTAATTATTTTTATTATTATCTCCAAAAAAAAATACAGTTTAATACTTTGTGTTTACATTACTGTGGCCTATTTGTATCACGTGGTAGCTGCGAGACACAATGTCTAGTTTTTGGAATCAACACTTTTCTAATATTTTTCTAATATATGCATAATAGAAAAATATTTTAACATCAGTCGACAAACATCATATTAAGAATATGTAAGTAGAGCAGCGGTCAGAAGCCTCTCCTGTTGTGTAAACCACGGTCGGTGGATTTTAAATCCCCCAAAGCATTGAACTGACCGGCCTTCATTAGAGTTCATTAAATGTCCAGAGCTTGTGTGGTTGAAGTGCTGCAGCTCTGCTTGGGCTCGCTGCTCACACCAGTGATGACTATTCATTTCTTCACTCAGCAGATCCCTCAGGATGGAGAAATACAATCAGATAATTAGGAGCTTAATGTGCCCTTTTAACTGATGAACACCACATGTTCAATAAGTCTCTAATGGACCCGTGCTAGAGAAAACTACAGAGCGCCTTAGACTGGCAAGGAGGCCATTAATTACTATTGAGTTTGTTCAGCTTTTTAGTTTGCAATTAGTCAGCCATGCAGCGTGATGGGTTTTATTCA
Source organism: Datnioides undecimradiatus (assembly GCA_008933995.1). Taxonomy (NCBI): domain Eukaryota; kingdom Metazoa; phylum Chordata; class Actinopteri; order Lobotiformes; family Datnioididae; genus Datnioides; species Datnioides undecimradiatus. The sequence goes on along the minus strand of WARS01000030.1, from coordinate 6,970,132 downwards.
TTAATTTCCCATTTTTATTTTCTGCCTTAATAATCTGATGTCTAGATTTGGGGTTTTTTGTTTTTTTTTCTCTTCTTCCCCCTTTTCGACCTAATACAGTTCAACAGTGGCGCCTAGAGTTAAACCTGAGTTTAGTATCTCTCATGGACATAATATGTATCATACTTTAATTACAACACTTGGAGTCTACAGTCTAGCTTACTGTAACAGATACACCATACTGTACCGTGCCGACACATAGATCAAACGCGGCGGGATAGGCCTGTTTCCACCTGTTCACCTGAGAGCGTCACAGGAAGCGGGTGTTGCTGCTCATGCTGCTTGTCCACAAACTAGTTTACCTTTCATGTCGCACCGAGAAACTTGATTTGTGGAAAATAAGCATGTTTGCACCTTGAAGGAGTATTGCTGCGTCCCCGAGGGATTCAGTCACCTCTTCGCTTCAACAAGCTAAGTAAATTTAGCCAACATGCGACTTGTGAATTGATGTTTCCGCTATTTTGTTTGTGCTTCGTTGTGCTACCTGAAGCAGTACCAGTAGTGGAAAGTATCTGAGTACTTTTACTCAAGTACTGCACTTTTGTACTGTACACATGTAAGAGACTTTGTGCCTCATTACTTCTCAGAGGGAGATGCTTTTTACTCCACTACATCAACCTGACAGCTTTAGTTACTCGTTACTTTTTATTCTGAGTTTGAGTTGTTGCTGTAGATTAAACAGCGGTTAAAATGAGGCTGTCAGTGCTGAACTAGGGTTTGAAATGCAGAGCTTGTTGTTGTATTGGGGTGTTTTCAATGTGCTTTTGTCAATTTACTTTCTTAAAAGCTTAAAGACTTGATCCACCACTGTGCTGCTGTTTGGTTTCATGTCCTGCAGATCTTCTGTGAAACTTTCCATTTGCTGATTGCTCACTTCTGCTCTTTTGCTGCTGTTTATCTGTTTGTCTTGCTGCTATTGTGAATGAAGTTTTTGTTGTTGTTGTTGTTGTTGTTGTTGTTGTTGCTGAGCTCATTTTATTACGGTTGTAATTCACTGTTGCGTTGCTTTCATGTTGATTTTCTTGCTGAGTATCATGAGCCTCATGATCTCGGCTGGTTTTGTGCATGTATCCCCCCAGTGGGGGGGATTTTGGCAAAGTCATGAGTCCAGATGGTAACTGTGCATGATAACATGACCATTGTTTTGCCAACAGCCCATTGGTGTAATTGTTTTACTGTAATATTGGCTTTACGGGGGCCACATTAAGGCTTTTATCACACACACGCCATCCTGTTTTCCCACGTAACTCAGCAGTTAAGCAATAGAAAATGTTCTCTAACTCAGCGTGGCTTCTGTCACGTCCACTTATTGTATTTTTATCATTTTTATTAAATCAGTAGAAAAACAAAGGACAGAGGGTCTCATATGTTCCACAGACTGTAATCCCTCTCATGGCAAATATGAAATTTGTAATATTGGGCTCTATGGATGAAATGGACCTGACTTTATCTGCATCACTGGCCGCTGAGTCTTTTAGCCAGTACTAAAACAAATAAGTAAATAACTGATTAAAGGGATTGGGCACAGCACTTCCACAAAAGGTGGGACAGATTAAAGGGAAAGAATAATGAAAGGTTTACAATGCCAGTATTTGAGTCAATGCCGTATTTCACTACCGTTCATGGCTGTTTACATTTTTAAATTTGACGCTGCAATACAGGCTTTCTATTAATTGTTAATATCTTAAATCATCTAAAGCCATTAATGCAGAAGCAAAGCTGAGCTGTTCTACACTGTGATGCTGCTTTGCTGCTTCTTCTGGTATGATTTTAGAGTGAATATCTTTTTAAAGCTATTTTTGGAGTACATTATACTCTAAAACAAAACACACACACACTAACTGGTGTGACACAGTCGACCATTAACAGTGACATGAACCCTGCTATCAAGGCTCCTGAGGGACTTTGTTTCCTTGTCATCCCTTGTTTCAGCTCATCCCCCTTTTCCTGTGGAAACCAGCCACACGCCTCCTTGAGAACTGTGTTTTGTCGTTGTGTTGATTAATTGTAGGAGTTGAGACGCTGTAGTTTTGTGTGTGTGTGTGTGTGTGTGTGTGAGAGTGAGTGAGTGTAGGTTCAAAAAGCCTTGCTCTTCTTGAACCAAGCATTGTGTGATTTATTTTCTACTTTTACTTTTTTCCATTTCCCTCACTGTTTTTAGAACATATTCAGACTTTGTATTAGCACAGAGGAAATGCTGTAGATGTGGCAGCAGAGCTGGAGCTAAATCAGCTCATACAGTCCCAGATGGCTGCTGTCACAACAGGCTCACTAACCACCTTTGTTACTCTGTAATGCTTATTCCTGCCAGCACATCAGTTTAAAACTCATTCTGCTATTTCTTTAAATTATTTGTTAATCATAAACTGAAAAGCAAACAGCCCACCTCAGAGAGGAAATGTGTTGTGGACCCTTTTCACAGCTTCAGCTTCCTGTCAGAGTCCCAGAATAGAGCTTAAGTGCAGCATTGTTGCCTTTTCCTTTCCTTTAGCGAGCAACAGGGTTAAACGTGTGAAATGAATGCCGCAGCAGTGTCTGTGTGTGCAGCATGTGGGCAGGCAGAGATGAGGTAGATGGTTTGTCTCCAAAGGTTATGTTCAAATGTTTTATTCTTTTTCAAAGCGTTTTATAGATTTTGTTTGTTTGTGGTGGAGAAGTGCAACTAAATATATTGATTCATTGGGGTTTTACTGTAACTCCTCTTTGTTTCAGAGGAAGCTTATTTTATTTTATACCTGATTTTACATATAAAACATTAGAACATGGGATGTATCGTTTTATATTAAAAATGTAAAGTCAGTCAGATCAGCTCCACCTGAACCAGCCACTACAGTTATACAACAATGTAAAGGAACCATTATATAAGTACACAATAAGTACACAACTGTGATACTTCATATTTCTGTCTATATTTAAGTATAAAAATATACATACAGCTGATTATGTATTTTTAAGTTGACTTATTTGGACTTTTATTTAGGTATTTCTTGTGTTTGTTTCTGGATGTGAGAACTTCAGCTCGACTCCTTTCACCTGATAATTAATAGATTCAAAAACACTGTTGAGGAATGGTGCTGCTCGAATGCTCGGGTGCAAGTGACAGGAAGAAGTGACGGTCAAGTGGTTGATAAGAGGCCGTTTAACATGACTCGGCATTTAGGTTCAAATGTTTGTCTCAGTTTTGTGTAACAGCGGGTCCGAGTACTGGTCAGCTTCAGCTTCATGCACTGAGAGTTGAAATGTAACTAATGTCATCTTCATGAGCCTCTGCGTGCCACGTCTGATAGACTAGCACCTACTGCTGTAATTGACTATTATTAGATGTTAAAAGGTCTTAATAACTGAGATTTACACGAGTCCTTTATTTACATTATCCACAACTGATTTGTGAAAAACAGAAGTTGCAAATAAAAAAGTCATTGTGGGAACTGGACGACCATGTGCTGTGGTTTAAATACTGTAACTGCTTCGTTTGCAGCTGTGTCCTGCTGTTGTCGGACTTCCTTTACAGTCCTCCCCACCTGCCTTTTGTCCCCCTGCACAAGTAAATTTCACCTGCCACAGTCTGACTGCAGCTAAACAGACTGAAGTGTTCATAGATGTGTTGATTGTACTGCCGTCACCTGGTGCTCTGCAGTCTGACCTTATCAAAGTCTAGCTCCTGGAGCCTGGGCCATATAAAGTATTCATGTCAGTGTTTGACTGGGAGAGAGATAAAACTGTTGAGGATCCAACAGCTTTTAGCCTTTTACTGTGTGTTTGTGTTTTTGTGTGTTTAGTAAAGAGACACTCAGGTCCTGTTAAACTGCGAGTGTTGGATCCATCCCAGGCAGGAGTCGTGCGTGACGCAGAGGCATGATTACACCGTCTGTCTGCTATTGATTTCTCAAACCTCGCTCCCCTGTGTGTTTAGATATGGTGAGCTGGACTTGATGAGACTGATCCCACATTGTTCAGTGGTAATATAAAGCCTAGTAACCACATCAAGCCTCACTAATGGCTGCTTTCTCACTCTGTGGTGCCCTGCAGTTTTTACTTTTCGACTTTGAGCGCATCAATATGTCCCTGGCTGAATGTGAGCTGTATTTACAGCTGCAGGAGCTGACGAGCAGTGCATGAGCTGTTTACTTTCAGGAGAGGAAACTGCACACTTGACAATTGGGAACGCACAGCCAAATACTTTACAGCCCAATTTTCCTCGCCTGGGCCTCCCTCGCTAGATTAAACGCTCCCTCAGACACAATTAAAGATGCTGAAAGTGTGTCTGTCCCAGTTCAACCATCAGGCTCTTTTGCATCTTACTCACTTGTTTTGAAAGTGTCAGATGTATATTGGATGATTTTAACATGTATATTTTAGGAAGTATTCCTAAAAATCAACAAAAGTGTTGTTTTTGGACACAAAAATGAATCTTGGGCAGAGTTTTTAAAGAAGTAAAGAGTGAAGGAAAAGAAACACAAGGAATATTCACTTTTTTCCCAAATTCACTTGGCTTTTATTCACATTTCATATCGGCTGACATCTCAACTGCACCGTCTGTCCATACATTCTACTACTGCTCTGAATGGTCCTTTCTCCCCATCCTAAGTGATCGAAACTGGAGGTCAGAATACCACCACCATCACTAATAATGATAATAATAATAATAATAATAATAAAAGCAGCATTGAAGAAACAATGATTTCTCTCTCCTCTCACCACCAGCATCTTTGTATTAAATTTACCTGAATGTAACCGTCATTGACAGTTAAAAAAAAACATTTTGGGATAAATAGTCATCATCACCATCAACATCATTATCATCATCATCATTCTACCATCATCAGAATCAGATGCCACACTCACAATAATATTAATAATAATGTAGGATACAAACTCAGAAGTAAAAAAAAGGTGACTCAAGCTTTTTTTAAGAAAGAAAACATGATTGGTCTACAGTGTGTGTGTGTGTGTGTGTGTGTGTGTGTGTGTGTGTTTGCGTGTTTGCACTTGTGTGACTGTGTGTGGTTGTGCATTGGTCATCTGCATCCTGTTCTGAGGCAGAAACACATCTGCCCTGCTGCTGCAAGAGCAGTAATGTTCCTCCATCCTCCTCCAGCCCTATTATAGATCCAGGGAGACTAGATCTGCTGTGATCCTGTTTGTTTGTTTGTTTGTGGTCATTAAGACAGTTGTGCAGAGAGCAGACAGATACTGTCTGGTACCAGTGAGCTACAGCAGGGTGCTACAACAGCAGGTGAGGCTCCGCTTGCTGCCAACAGCATGTTAGCACTCGTTCCACTGCGATGGGCCGCGACCTCCTGCGGACACACTCACACACTCCATGGCTTACTATGAAATACTTTGGTCGTCAGTGACATCCTAATACATGAGTTAGTGTTCTGTGGAGAGTCAGTCCAGCTTCACATACTTTTAACTGCAAGAAGTGTCGTCCTGTTTGTTTCTTTCATAAAGCCCCTTTCAGATGTGCAGCTTGTTACGTAAAAGTGATTACAGCAATCCCAATACGTCGGACCTCGTAACATTGGCACTTCCCACGCAGCGCAAGTCTTACTGAGTAACATCACATTAACAGTAAGGCGGCAGCAGCACAAAGAATGCACATTACAGGATTAAATGCAGGTCTTGTTCCCGTATTAAAGGCCTAAACAGTATTTCTCATTCAGCCTCTTCCTGTGATCAACAGTTTTCTGTTTTAAAGTTTTTCTCTTTTCATTTGAGATTTGTGCATTTCTTTCTCTCTCTTCTGGCCACTTTTATTGGATGCTCATTTAAAATGGGTGATATCATGTATTTCCATCCAACAATCAAGATTAACCAACACTGGAATACAAATCTGAAGGCAGCTAGGTGCTAAATGTAACACAGAAATCAATAAGCACTGTCACAAATTTACCACAAAACTATCATTTCCTGTGCACAAAGGATATTAAATCAGTTTCACAGACAATGAAACACAGGAAATGAGACAATTTCTGGTTGTGATATTGTTTTCAGATGTCAGATCATCAGTCTATAAATCTTGCAGCTTAGGGGGAAAGTGTCAAAGGTCAAACATTAACAGTAGTCATGAGAGCCTCCTTATCGTTATTCAAGTTTAATTTAGGCTAACTACTTGGATGAAATGATGAAAGCTTAATATATTTTTGAACTTTAAAATAATAATAAAATACAATAATGTAAAATAATCATAATAAATTATGGACCTGCTGAGCAGGAAGGGTGGTGAACTCCTCTCTCATTGGCCAGTGGTCATTAATTAAGACTTAAACAGAAAAATAAATTAAAAATCCATCACTGACCCACTTTTCTTCCTTCATATCATTTAATTTTCAGCTCCAACACTCCTTCTCACGCACCAGACGCTAAATACTGTACAAGCATTGTGAGCAGAGCCACAATGACCTTTTACGTAACTAACTGTGAATGACAAAAAGCTTTTAACTGTCACCGATAGATTCTGTGTCTGAAATGGGCTCAACTCTCATCAAATATCAGCGTGAAGCCAGGAGATATGTTCAGCATGCTTTATTCTTTTTCCTGGACTTTGCATACACCCTGCAGCCATGTTTGGATCTACTCTGTATGCAATGTGAGCTTTTGGTCGGGCCCCCCAGTCAATCCCATAAAAAAACATTTGTGCTAAAATGCTGTTGGACATCTGGGCAGTGCAGCCTGCCACCTGTGCTAGAGGAGGCCATGAATACACACTGTGGTATCCAACAGCAATGATATGGTCACTGACTGTGTGTCAGAAAGGCCTCCAGGGATCGGATTAGTGTGCTTCCTCGGCGCAGTCTTTCATTCTCATCACTAGGTGGCGGTGGTCATCTCTTAACCACTCTGCGCCAACAGAGGATGGGTCTTCTTTCTGGTTGAGTGAGATGCACTCATTAATAATTTATTTCAAGTCAAAAATGAATGAAAAAGCAGCTGGAAATCCAAAAGAAGCTGGTGCTGTCCTGTTCTTTGTTTGACATCCGCCATCCACCATCTCAATTCTTTCATAAAGCCATCTTTTGTAGAGCGATGGCGCGCTCAGTGTCGACAGTCTTCCATCCCCTCTTTGATCTCTCCATCTTTTCAACTTTCTGGTGGTCCGGTTTGTGTCCTTATACTCCCAGTTGGCTCTGCTGGTGTCAGTCACTGGTATTGGAGGTAATTTTTTAGGGACTGGGGCAAAGGGAGGCTCTCGATCTCCTGGAGCCGCTCCCGACCCAACGCCAGGCGGGCTGCACGCCTGCACAGGTCCATCAGAGGAAGAGGCTCAGCTGCGCAGAGGGACAGAGAGAGAGAGGATAAGGTCAGGATGGGAGAACACCTCAGAAAATAACTTGTGTGCAACTTAAAAGTGTGATGTAGGACTGATGAGTTGGTTCATGTTTATACTTGCACCTCAGCCTTTAATACATGCATAATATATCATAATATTTGTTATGCATGAATGAAAAAGAAACAGTAGAGGGTTAGAGAGAGTGATGATGCACACCTTTTAAATATTTAAACATCCTCCTCACTCACACACACACGCCTCAAATGACACCTGTTTGTGTTGTCACATTACTCTGAGACCATTTAAACACAAATGTTTGATCTAATTTCTGAAGAATATTTGAGATTTGGAAAATTAGTATAAATATCTATACACGTGTGACACATTGTTTGCTCTCTGTAGTGTGAGGCCCTGGTCAGCCTTTTCTCTGTGACCTTCATCTCTACATCAGGGTGAAGGAGGTAACAGATACGTGAGGCTGCGGTCTGAGCTGCGGGACACACAGAGGAGAGGAGGTGGAAAGATGGCACATTAGGAGGAACCTGTCCAAATCGTGTTGTTGTCCTATAGTCCGCAGTCACACGAATTCTCCATGTGACGTTCATGAGCTCGTCCACCTGTACACGCCTGTGCTAATTCCTGTCCACAAAACCCACAAACTGTGCACAAACATTGCAAAACAAGAACATCAGAATGTGTTTGCCAGTAGACTCTGACTAATACGCGAGCTAACTGTAGCTTAGCACAGGCACAGAGCTGCGTTTCCATTAGTGGTAAACAAAATATCCCGACTCTCAGCTTTGACACTAACACATCTCTTTACGATATTCTCTTATTGGAGAAGAGCAGTGCAGAAAACATTTCCGAGGCATCTTTTCATTTGCTGATTGATTATTTTATCAGTGAAATGAAACCCGATTGACGTTAATTCCACGACCTCTCAAACTGCAAGTTTGGGTTGCTGTCTGTCTCGTTAATCCAGTGATTGTACTGGGCCTCAGGTCGTCACTGAAGAGAAGTCACCGCCACACTGTAGCACGACTGCAGGTGGAGGGTTTTATGGTTGGTGAGACTCCTGAGAAATGATCTGCCTGATTACTTCCCTTCAACTCCAGCAGAACCTTAAATGTCTTTCATATCAGTGTTTTGAGCTCATCGGTTTCCAGCTTTCAGAGGTAACGGCTTGTAGAAAATAAAATATAAATAACTTAAAAAAGGTCTGAAAAAGTCTGCTGCAGCTGCAGTTTCAATGTGTCATATTTAATTAACATTTCACAACTTCTGCTCCTCATTTCATTTTCAGATGAGATGAGTGGTGAACATTAATTAGTCTGCCAGTCAACGCTGTACTATCTGACTCTCAGACAACAAAGAGTCATTACAGATCGGTTTCAAATGTTGAAAGCTGAAGCCAATTAAATTTGATGAGGGATGAGAAAGGTGCACTGTCTTTACAAACGACATAGTTAATCCACCACACAAGTTCATTCTTACACTCACAGTCGCGCTCAGTTCATTTATTTGATAACCAAATATACGGGATCAGTGCATAGCGATCAGAATAATGAAACTCAAGCCGGGTGTTTTTCCTCCAACCTCAACCTCAAAATTATTCCCAATTCAACATTAATGATTCATCTGACAACAAAGTTAGATAATAACAGGCTGAAATCTAGTGGGAAAAGCCCCAAAGGATGCGTTGGTTTAGAGTCTGGTGATGATCTGGATGGTGTGTATGTGGAATCTATTTGGTTCTCGTGCTGAAGTAAAGACTGACGTCAAGTTTTCTCCAATCAAACCCAGTAAAACAAGCAAACGATAAATAAATAAATACAAGCAACAAATATAAACGCTCTCATTTCATGCCAATTATCTACTCTTTCTCCCTCTTCCTTTAGTGAGTCTTAACAACTTGGCCTCATATTGCAGCTTCCTCCACATGGGTTTTATAGTATCATCAGTTTCAATTATTAGTAATGACCATGTCTGATTGGCCTAATTACACAGCACAGCAGAGTGGGAGAGAGAGAGACGCACACACACACACACACACGCACACACACACACACACATTACTCAAATGAACTGATACAACAAGCCATCCACCCCTCCTCCAACCTCTCCACCTGAGGAAACACGTACTGTACAATACGCACACAGCGTGGCTCACTGATGAGAGGGTGCAGGGGAATGGGGCAGAACCACAACAGAGAAAGTCATTCGGATGGAAAGAGAGAGAAGGAGGGAGTGAAGATGAGGAATGAAAAGACAGATGCAAGGTTAAACAGGATCAGGGATGCAGGTCATCACATCACCTCACGTGTTATTGAATAAAGTTGCAGAGAAAGGCTTCTGTAAGCAGAGACACCCTTCAGTATAATGTCTTAATCTTCTAACTGGCTTTAATCGGTGGTGTGTATCTTATTTTGGAGGTGTGAAGTGCTTTAGGAGGATCCTGTGTGACATTAGAGCACAGCCAGTGTCTTCCTGCTGTTCTTGTTTAGGAAAAACTCCACCCCGCCATTGCCCGTTGTAATTCTGGACGTCCTCCACCACCTGCTTCTGTAGCTGCACCGCTGTGTGTGTGTGTGTGTGTGTGTGTGTGTGTGTGTCCAAGGTTAAACCAACAAGATAAAGGACAACCTGGCTTCTACGTACACACACACACACGCACACTGAGCCCATACATCCATTTCAGCTCAACATGTGTGTCCTGACAGTGTGACTGTCACGTTAATGCTCATCCACGCTCACAGAAACCTCAGTTCTTCACTCGTGCACAGTCACGGCACTGTTGATTTTACTTTGACCTCTGTTTGACTCTCAATTACGCTGCCACTATGAGAGCTGCTCTCATCATATTAACGGGATATACTGCAGATGAATGCTGTTGTATGGCGGCTGAGTGGCTTCAGCATCAGATACAGTGAGCTGCAGGCATTTTGTGGGATCGAAGCACCACACACATACACTATAGCTCCAATTAACCATGATTATTTTCCTTGCAATTTCATTTGTCGATTATCTTTTAACAACTTTGTCATTTGTTTAGAAAAGAAACTGAGGAAAAGATCCTATGAACTCAGAATCTGAAAATAGCAAATGTTGAGTTTAATATACAAACTAAAGAGAATCATACAGGTAGTATCCAGTTCTCATTACAACTCGTTTGTCTTGAGATTAAACATCACTGAAGTTATGTTCTGATGAATGACTGTACCAGTCTTCTGACCACTCAAAGCTATATATATATTATACACCCCCATTTATACACTGATGACATATCAGAAAGGAAGCTCAGGACATTCACACACCAATGATTGGGAGCAGTTTGGTGTCAGAGTCTTGCCCAGGGATCAAACTGCCAATCTTCTGATTAGCAGAAGACCCGCTCTGCCTCTGAGCTGCAGCTCTGTGCTATTAAATTAAAAACTCCACTCAGTAGATAACAGAAATATAGTGAAGACTGACACTTCTCTTTGAAGCCATTATGAAGTTGACTGTCGGAATTGTTTTTGTTTATTTTTCAGAGACTGACTGATCAATTAATTGACTAATAGCTTCCGCTCTAATGCCTGTCACATTGGCTAATAAAGTGCAGCTCACAATGGTTTAGATTAAATTAAACTTAAATGTAGTTACAGCTTGAAACAGCTCATTAACAGCTCTAAATATATCACAGTGATGTTAAGCTGGCTTTACTGCCACCCTGGCTGAAGACCGGACAGACAGAACAGAACTGATTCTGATTGGTCGAAGAGAATGAATTATTCAACAATAGAGATAAAAGTTCTGGTTTGCTTCACATCATAATTGTATGCAGAATCAAAACTGAACTTGCACAGAAGTCAAGATGAAGTAACAAGAAAACAAAAAACAGGATATATAACCATGGATGTGTGTGCAATACACAAACATATGATGTTTAGACACGCACACAAACAAGCCTCGTTTTCCTGCACGCACATTTGGCTCATTAGCTTCTCTGCAGATTTGTTTTGCTGACTTGCAGAGAAAAGCAGTTAATTGAGTGTACGGGTCAAGTGAAACCACAGCAGACTGGATCTGGACATGTTGTGGCCAAAACCGGTTTTTGAATCTTACTGCGTCAGCTTTGTGTGTGGGGCGGGGGTTGTGTGTGCGTCATGTGTGCATGTACATACCAAGGGGAGCAATTTTCTAGCAAATCAAATTAATTTGAGTGCATTCATTGACTATTTAGTGCTCATTTATGTGGAGACAATTTCAGAGGATAACGCTGTGGTTTCTGAGAGGAAGGAGTCACTGACTTCCTGTCCTCCCCTTCTTCTCCCCTCTGGAGAAAACACTTAGAGAGCTTAAGATAATAAAAGTGAAAAGCAGAGAGTAAAAATTCTCTCGTTGTGCTGCAAAGTCTCTCCAGCCAAAACGGAGACTCAATTAGCCTCAAAACACCAGCAGACTTGCAGGAGCAATCATTTCTACCTCAGGGTGAAAGGAATAGCACTGCTGTCTCTGCCAGACAAGATCAGGAATACTTTCTATGGAGCTCATATCTATAATTCATTATTAATATGTTCATAATGAATTATGATGATTACCTTAGGAATAACACAATTTCTATAAGCTTTTATCATAAGTTAAGCTTTAAGTTCTCTTATAACAAGAGCCACAAAGAATGACTCAAGCTGTAAATGCATCGTTCTTAGTCATTTTGCATTGTGCCTCTGAGACTCCCGTATTCACTCTGCTATGTTCACCAGGAAGCTGTGAACTGTGTCTGCTAAGTCAAAACAATGAGCTAACAATGCTGACACTGTAGTGCTATGAGGAGTTTGTGCCTTTCATACAAGCAGTCGTTTGATTCAATGTTAAAATAAACATTTATGATATAATAAATTGATTATTACAGAGCCTCTGCAAAATCAACAGATGAATTATAAACATTTGTTTAAATCCTGTAAAATACAGGAAAGATCCTTTCGAAACCCTTTTATAGGTGTAATTAGAAGACATTGTGTTATGTAGATATATACAATATAACCCTCCAGTAGGTGATGGTTCATAATGCTGTGACCCAGTAGCTGCACTATACTGTGAGTTCACTTGGTTTCCACATTAATCACACATGCCCTCCAGATGTGTATAATGGCCTTATATTGCATTACACAAGTAATTAGCTGGGCTTAATAACTTCTATTACAGTACACAGTGCATTAATGATAAGATTTATTCTTAATGACACATTTTCTTTCATGTTTCATCCAATCAGCTGCTCCTCAAGTGCTGAGACAAGCTAATGAGGAGTGAAACTGTGGGTGAACTGATCAGCAGTAGGTCATTTACCCCACCAAGTGCATTAAGAGGGATTACACATTACAGTGTTGCAGGACTGAATATCATCACTGTGAGTAGATGTATTTATGTGTAGTTCATGAGTGAGATGCGATGGAACAGACTGGAACTACGAGTATTTCATTACCTCCATTAAAACGGATAATATCTGTTTTTAGTGTTGTCCTGAATTAAAGATGTTAGCTTTACTGACCCCTGTGGGGAAAACCAGCCCATTAGTGCAGAAGAACAATGAAAAGAAGATTATGAACATGAATCATGTTAAGTGCTTTCTCTCTCTCCTAGCCTCAGAGCCAATGTTGGCAACACTGGGAATCAAACCAGCAACCTCTCTAGCTGTTTTCCACCATCTGCCACAGCTGATTTGTATGAAGGTGGCAGACCTCTATGAATTTTGTGAGGAGGTTTTACTGATGAGGACCACAGGACAATATCAGATTGATACCACGTGTAACTTGATCTCAGCTAGTGGTGAACTTCTTCCCTGATGAGACATTTTATATGGATATGAATTGTGACCCCGGGTCTGCTGCAACGGGAACAGGAAGTAATAGGGGCACACAATGTGACATGACGCCTGTAATGAGATGCGGCGCAGCACAGTGCCGAGCAGGATTTATTGTCTGTAGACAATGATAATGGGAGAGAGGGTGAAAATGGCAACGGCAGCATCACTTTTATGATGGATGTAAAAACTGACCTGAGAGGAGGCCGGGAGCTAAATAAAGCCTGACAGATGAAGAGTGAGTTTCAAAGAGAAACTCGAGAAAGAGAAGAAAAACTGAGGCCCAACTAAAATCTGTGTAAGAAAATATGAACTGTGGTGACTCTGCAGCTACCGTCCATTTGTCAGTACAGTATAAAGTCTTTTATTCATTACGTTTTTGGGACATATTTGTGGATGCAGCATCTAAACTCTGGTTGACAGTCAACTTCCAGAGTGCGCCGCTGACTACAGTTACAGCACTTTATACCCTGTAGTGACTGCTTTCTTCTCCGTTTTGACCAGGGCCCAAATAGTTTGTACTGCTAGTGACGGAAGACATCTGTCACTTTACAACATACAACATTTCACTGGCAAGGACCTCACAGTTCTTGCCAATACGTTTCAGTCTTTTTTCAGACTTTCTAACTGTTTGTGAGTGTCAGCAATAACTCCCACTGGAAACTACTTTTTGGTCACATTGTTTTGACTCCCGCTGAGTCGTCTTTCCAAGGACTGTATAATTAACAATCTCACATACATGGTCCAGTTGGAGTGATGACAAATGACGAGACAAAACTGTAACAACTATCTATACGTTACTGCGATTCAAATCCCAACATGAAGTAAATAAGGTACAGATCATGTCACAGCTAACAACATCAGCTCCCAAGTTTGTTACCTGTGACAGATGGAGATAAACTGACCTGGGCACAGACAGTCTGTACTGTAATTCACCCGTGAGTCAAACTTAAAGGTTCACCTCTGCTCGCGTCGGCCCCGCCCCACTGCAGAAAAATAACTAAAACTTAAATTTTGGGGGGAACTACAATTTTGACGACTGCGTCACTACAAATTTGAACAGTGAAGACGTGTATACATGCCCTAACCAAAGAAGTGATGACAACCACACAGACAGCTCAGGAAAACATGATCCTCTCCTCTTTCTCTCTATCAAGTTTTCCTCCCTCCTCTGGCCACAGCTCCATCTCATCTGTAACAGTACACCTCTCGTCTCTTTCTTCCACTTTAGCAGCAAAGAAAAAAAGCCTGCGCCTGCTTTCTTCTCTCCCCTTCATCACTTCTGCCCTTCTTTCACGCTTTTCTTTCTTTATCTTTCCCTCTCTTTATACTCTCCAAGGTCAGAGTGTTTGATCTTCTCTGGCACATTAGAAAGGATCGCTGTTGGGTGAAAGCTGTATTATCTTCGAAATGTCAACAAGAGACAGAAAGCAGGTGTGTGTTCAGCTTGATGACAGTGCAGTTTTTCTTTTTTATCATTATCCGGTTGGATTTGGAAGTGCTTCTGAGCCCAAGAGGTTGAAGAATTTAGAGGAGCATGTAATCCTTTAATCCTTTAATTAAAGTCAATAAATATGAAAATGAACAAAACTGTAATTACAAGGCTTTCACCTGACAACAGTGGTAAAATCTAGACCAATGTACAACACCAGTGTTTGCTCCTAAGCACGTGTACTTATACTGAGAGTAATCAGTTAAAGGGTAAAATACCAGCTGCTCAATGATGTGACCTCTTGCATGTGTCACATCAAACGCTGAGCTCTTTTTCTCCCTATCTAATATCGTGCCATTGACCCACTGCTGTGTGTTCTCCTGTTGAAACGCATCAAAGGACAAACATTTACTCAAAGGAAATCCACAAACCTGTCGCAAAGAGCACACACACATGCAGGGACACGGATACAGGAAATCAACCTGACAAACACCCACATCTGCAAATCAAGACGGATCAGGAAAAAGTCAAATGGTGTGAAGTAAACAACACATTGAGGCTTTGAGCTCAGTGAAGGGCAAAGAAGAGTAAAACGTAGGGCTCAGTGTTTAACTTTTATGGTACCAATAGAAAAGTTATTGTAAGGCTGCCTGTTTGAAAAGTTAGGCTTGATAAATAGAAAAATCCTGTTACTCTTCAAAGTTTTGGGATCGGTGTCTGGCTGGAGTCACATGGAGTCAGTTTGATTTGTCTGTCTTACAGCAAAGGCTCATTCCTACAGCTCACATCACGGCAGGCTGATAGAAACTCATGTTCACAGCTGTGCGGCAGATGTTACAGAAGAGATTTGGAGGAGAATCTAAGGATATTCAGGTTTTGCCTGTGTGTTACAATTGGAGCAGCGCTGAGCCACAAAGACACCAGAGGCTACCAGTATCAGTACTAAAGCTACTGCAGCATGCAAGCAGCTGATAATATATGCCTGCGAGCTTATATGTCCAAGGAAACAAGAGTAAAAGCTGATGTAGCAGCATATTCTGCATCTGTTTCCAGACTAGAGAACAGATGTTTTACACCTTTCTAATAGTGAGCTGAGTTTCATGTTGGTAAAAGCAGCATACACATTCAAACATCTATGATTTCATCCTCAGCATGTGTATGTCGTCAGCACTTCTTCCTGCGCTTGACGTAAATAAAAAACATTTCACAAGAAACAGATGAGCTGGCTAATTAGGTAGCAACTTTAACATTTTTCTGTTGAGAATACAGCCTTAATTATTCTAACATATAAGACTATAAGACTAAGAACGTGAAAAAATAAGCCCTGGAAGCTTCAAATATTCATACCTTCAAAATAAAAAAAAGTAATGGGACCATGCTGTGGGACCAGTTAAACCTTATTTATTTTTAATATAGGAGCTCCACTAAGCTCACGCTGCATTGCGACTCAAACACTGTGTGTGGAACAACACAAGGTAGTGTATTAAATATGAAGTCTGGAGTGCAGATCTACTGAGAGATGACAGCAGTGTGGTAAAGACAGCATGATAACGTTTCTAATGTCAGTACATTAAAATCTGAACCTCACCAGCCGTGTCAAGACAGTCCTAACGTCACAGCAAAGAGAGGAGTTGAACAAAATAACCGTATTCAAACCTCACTTAAACAAAAACAGCGCAATAAAGGAGAAAGATTAGCGGGAGGTGTCTCTTTACTCTCGCACACACTGTCCTTCTTTTCAGACACACAAGACACTGAACTCTGCCAAACTCCAATGTCCTTCAAAGCCACTGAGGGAATTTGGCATTATCTATTACTATTGTACCTCCAGTGTATCCGCTTTCCCGGCACACTTTGTAACAACGCCAGTTTTTAGCACAATCACACTTTAAGACACGTTGAGGCAGAGTGTTGTGCAAAAGTAATGCAGTAATGTTGCTACAATCCTTTTTTTTTTGTTTTGTTAGAAAACCCTTTTGTACTAAAAAAAAGGATGCAGACACAGGGTGGGAGCCCCAGCAGCTTCAAATCAACCCCATCTCCTAGAATTTAGAAGTTCTTATTAGTCTGTATTGCTAAATAATTGTGTTGTAGTGGCAACATAATCACTGCATGGATTATGTTCAGAGGTGTTGTTTCCTTAAGTGAATATAAGCACTTTGGTTAAGTTTCAGGAAAGACCATTAGCTTAATATCAATGTTGCATCTCAAGTCACTGCTGACTATTTCCATATTTGAACAAACCACAGTCTTCCATGAACCTTTAGCTGCCAGCGCCTCGACGTGACCATAAAAAAGAATAATGCTGTCGCTAACACACTGTGTTTGAAGATGCCTATTTTGGGAAAACTCATGATATACACGAACATGTTACTGAGAACCTAATTCAGTCTGCATTAGTTTTCCATCAACGTATTTTCTGTTTCAGACCTGTTGTATATCAATGTAATTTTGAGGAGACGGAGCTGTGCACACATAGTTGTACAAAGTCTGGAGAGACGGTGTGAAAATCCTCTTTTCTGAAGTCCTCCCTGAGCAAACTCCATCTTGAGATATTTGGCTAAAGCTAACTTTGGTGCTTAAATTGTTTGTGCAGATCCTGTGGTATGAGTCATATCTTACTGGCCACATTAGTGTCACACAGAAAGATGGGCACTGTGGGCAGAGCTGGCTAGTAGAGAGGAGTTGGTGGTAACACAAGCCATGCCAGTGTTTCTTTTTAAAGCCCTGTTCTCTCTTTACCATCCTGCATTACTGTAAATCCACTGTTCACCATCCCCTCTGGGATGAGAGGCAAAGTGATAACAGAAACAGGAGGAGGAAAGATGTGAAGGAGAGGTATGAAAAGTAAAGAGTGCGGGGGAGGAGGATGAGGACTGGGGAGAGGAAAAGGAGAAAAGAGCAAAGGAGATGAAGCGGGGAGGACAGGAGGAGGTCATGAGATGAGAGGGGGATGGACGCAAAGAGGAGAGAGGGTGATGAATAGAAAAAGCACAGCCGGCCTGTCTGACCCTCAGTCATCCTTGACAGTTACAAACTGCAAGAAGGCGGACCATATTCATAAAAATGTCAATATTAGAGTAAATCTGTTGGTAGAATTTACTAAGCACACCTTCAATTAATAACCCTGCTTTCATGCAGTTTTTCAAACATGATGAGCCATCCTTCATCTGTGTGTAATCTGCAGAGGAACTGCTGATGCTGATCCACGCTGACATTTTGTTAAAGTGCATTTTCTTTTAAAATACCAACATGATTAAAGATAACTAGTTTACAGTCTGACAGAAAATGAATGTAAGTGCAGTCAACTGGCAAACCTCTGGGTGAAAAGGACAAGCTTGAAGCTGCACTAATCAATATTTTAGGTAAACAATAGAAAAGATGACCGTGTGAAATATGAATGGTGTTACTAAATAACAAAACCACTGCGATCTGTGACTAAACTGCAGTTCCCCCTCGCTCGACATAGCATTTTAGCGACTATCAGCTCACTGTTTTAGTTTTACAGCTAGCAACTTTACTGTTCTGGTTCACTGTCACTGCTCTAATCGGCCTTACAGCAGCTGCAACGACGTTAGAAGCTATCTGCTGAACAAATGCAGCATTTATAAGCATAAGAGCCTCTGAATATCTCTGAAAGGTAAGTCAGTTTTGGACATAAAGTCACCCAGAGGAGTAAACAGTTTGCTGAATGGTTAGCATATCTTAAGTTTATAACATGGTAATATGTCAGTGCTGACACACTCAGCATCATTAAAAACACAGTATTCTTTCACAAATGTGTAAATATGAATACTGTGAATGTATCCACATGTACAGTTTGATTAATTGATATAATAATTTTATATCAGGAATTGCTTAATTGGAAAAAAAAAAAAAAGAATTTTGTCCTTGATTAAATGAAGCAGCATTGATCATTTACAGCATGTAAACTAACGGACACCAAACCTGCTCAGGAATGTGTAAATGAATGAAACATTATTCATCCTGTTCATGAAACTCATGTGTCAATGAGATGAGCAGCCTCATTAGACAAGGTCACCTCATTAAATGGTCAATAAGGAAAGCTTAGTGTACATTTGTGAGCGTCAGATAAAAGAACAAAGGCAGAGGTGAAGCAGGTGAAGTTCAGACAGAGACAAAGCAGAAAAGATCAGAGAGTAAAGATCAAAACAGCACAGAGAAAAACACAGAGGGAGGAGAGAAGAGTTAAAAACGAGGAGAGCGGGAAAACTTCAGAAACTCCTGCTGTAGCTTCAGTAGATTATGTGTGAATGAAGGTGGGAAAGCACACACACGTGCATCAACACGTATACAAACACGAGCTCTCACACGTGTGCTCACGCACACTCACACGTGCTCACGCGGGCGAACCTTACTGAGACAGACTGGGATAAAAACCTGGCTGATCCTTTACTGGCTTTACCTGTCAGGTCAGAGTGTGTGTTGATCTGTGTGTGTTTGAGATTAGAGCACAAAAACACAGCAGTGTGAGAGAGGCTGCAGGGACGAGACAGAAGAGAGTGTAATACTTCACCCCCCCGGTTAAAAATCATCTGATTTACAGGAAGAGATACAGGACCTTCTCCTTAAGGTCAAAAACAACTGTACATTATGTACCACTAACATTAATTCCCACCTCCCCTTCCACCTTAAGTATAACTCACAGCTGAACACAGCATGTTTATACCTGCTGTCTGGAAGTTACCCAAAGTCATTCTGAGTAATGTCGTGAGCAACTTCCTGAAGTAAGCTGATGAGGCAGGTAGATACAAAGTTAATTCCATTTCTTCACAGATGGATGTACCAGACTGACACATAGCACGTGCACAAACGCACATATAGAGTCAGAGTACACTATAATCTGTGAGGTGCACAAGCTCAGATTTATGCTGCAGATGGACCAAACATCAATAGGGTACATATTTACAACAATCATGCAGACGTAAGTTTGCACGTGTCAAAGCATTTAAATTATGCTGCAGTCACACTGTGCACAGTAACACACTAGATATACACAGCATAAAACAACACTGAATTACTCCATCATGTAGTTACAAGTGTTGACAATTTCTTTACAAGGGTGTGACATCAAACAATTTACTGCCTGGTGGTAAAACTGGACAGGATGAGACCTGATCATATCTGCTTCGGTATCAGGACACACTGAAAACTTATTTCTTTGATGCATCGCTTTTCTATTCTGTTTCAATGCAGCAAACCGTCCACACAGACAAACGTTAGACTCTGATATACATTAGCATGATGTTGCTCATCGAGAGCCACTCGGTGACGAGAGTCGCTGAGTTAATCATTGACAACAGTTAAGTGTTCATTCCTGAAAGAGAAGAGAGACAGACTGTTCAACAGGAATCATAAATGTTTTTCATAGTTTTATGTTCCTCAAGAATCCTGAGTCGGCATTAAAAACTGGGAGGCGCTTCGGTCAATGTGTCGATAAGAGGAAGGTGTATCTCAGGTGTTCAGACATCAAACAGTAAGGCAAAGGAGAATGTGCAGCCTGACAAACAAGACTCCACGGCATCGTTTGTATATCCTGTGGACCTGATGTAGAGCGTCCATTGTTGTGGAGGGATGTTACACTTGTGACCTCTAGGAATCATCCACAAGCCACATTTCACAATGGGAAGCTGCAACCCACCAGGTAATGTTGATATGTTTACTTCTGAACCTGATATAAAAGTTTGTTAGAAAGTTATCTCAGGTCTTCAGCAGAAGAAGCATTCATTTGTTTTTGACTTGTACATGCCCAGAATTCATACTTGGCATTTTAATCCACGCTGTCTGTCAGAGGCCAGACAAGTTCTGCAGTCAAATACAAAAGCAAAAGCAACAAGTCATGCCTCTAAAAATCACTAGTGAATTACTTCCTGTGAAAAATACTTTAAGGAAGAGAACTACAAAATAAAGTCTAGAAATTGCAATAATGGCAATGGGATTCATAGACTCACAGATTAAGCTTCCTCGTTCTTGTACTTCTCTTTACAGCCTCACAAGAACTTAATATTTTGCTTGTTGGCCCCAGACGGACTGGCAAGAGTTGCACTGGTAACACCCTGCTAGGCAGAGGTCAAGTTTTTGACATTAGGGGAGGTGGGGCCAGCACAGCTGCCAGCACCATCACTGCCGGACGTCACATGAATGTGGTAGATGCTCAAGGTTGGAGTTCATTTGAGGAGTTTGTCCCCGAAGAGGAGAAAACTGAACTGCTGAGAGCAGTATCTCTCTGTGGACTTAACGGACCTCATGTTGTTCTGCTAGTGATCCCTCTGCTGGACTTCACTGAGTCTGAGAGGAGAGCGGTGGAGAGGAGGATGGAGATCTTGACCTCTACAGTCTGGAGACACACAATGGTGTTGTTCACATGTGGCGACTGGTTAAGGAGAAGAGGGCGCAGTGTGGAGGAGCACATCCAGTCTGGAGGCCCAGCCCTGCGTTGGCTGATGGAAAAATGTTGCTACCGATACCACGTGTTCAATAACAAGGCAGCCGCCATTGGCAAACAAGAGAAAAGAAAGCAGGAGATGACAAGAGGTGTAACGAAATGGGAAAGGATTTGGCAAAGGAAAACTGAAAAGGATGCAGGAAGGAGGAACACAGGAGGTGAGGCAGATGGGAGAAAAGAGGAAGAGCAGGAGCAGGTGAGAGAGCTGCTGAGTAAACTGGAGCGCATGTTACAGGAGAACGGAGGATGGCACTTCTCCCTTCACATGTATCAAAAGCTGGAGGAGGAGAGAAGCCGCAAAGAGCAGGAGCTCAGAGCTCAACTGGAAGCAGAGACAGGTGTGGGAAGTGTTAGGAGAAACCAAAAGACAGCAGAAACAAAGATACACATGGAGCCAGAGCAGGAGCAGAAGTTGGAGACAGAAAAAGAAGAAAGGCAGGAAGATAGCCAGAGGAAGAAGCACAAGAACAAGGACGAAGGTGATGAAAGGAAGATGAACAGAGGGGTAGATACAGACAGAATGATGGCTGAGCTAAAGAGACCTGAGATGGACTGGTTGGATACAAGCTATGACCACAGAGGAGAGCAGGAGGAGAGCACTGAAGTGAAATTTGGAATCATGGCCACATGTCGGCCTTATGGGTTAATAGCTTAGCTTAAGTCCAGTCAGAGGACTCGCCTAAAGGAATCACACAGTCTAAAGTGACACATTATATGTCATGTGATGAGCCACTAGCAGTAAACATACTACAAAAATAACAAATGTGAATTCTCACAAGGGAGGCAGGGGCCAGCTTTTACAATTTTCTATTGTGCTTTATGACTGTTCCCAGTTTTGCAGACACAACTGCACTTCTGAAAATGTCCCTACGTGATGCTGTTGTTATGGTTGAAACAGACTTTAAACATTTTATACTGTGAACATAATGACTAAAAAACACGGAGGAAAAAACTAGCCTGGCTCTTTATGTGCTGTTTAAAGCTGCTATTAAGCACCATCTAATAATAAATTATACATCTGCACTGCATAATGTTGCACCGGAACTGCACTGCATAATGTTCAGTGCCCATGCAGGTTTGTAATTACAAAGCCTTTCAAAGCAGAACTGCTTCAATTGTAATGGTTTTGCCTCTAAAATCATCAGGAATGTGACACATTGTGCAATCCCAGACCTCTTTATGTAGAGTATATTCACAAACACAAGCATGCTTATGAAATAAGAATATGTAACACTCTGTTAAACTAGAGAAATTAAATTCAGATTTTCTAACTTGCAATGTATTAAAACTGTTAAAGCTGTTATCCATGAAAAAGTTAGAGAATAATCTTATAAAACACAGCAGTTGCTGATCATTATGTTTCTTTTATGATTTTTTCTTTTTCAATTTGCAAAAATGAGGCAATCACTGTCACTGCATGCAGGTTTTTATGGCAGACCAGAGGGACGTGTGGTCTACCACCCATTTCATTACATCTGAACAAATTGTCAATTGGCTTCAGGGAATTGCTGTCTCTCCTCAGCTGACGCAGACAGTTAATCCTCATCTCTGGCTCGCAGTCATGATGCCATGCAAGGTCAGTCGTGTTGTAACCAACGAGGTCAGTCTCGGCCCAGGACATCAGGCACGGCCAGAGAAGCCCGAAATGCACAAAATCTGATTGGAAAACATCTCTATCTCGCACAGTGGGATTGCTTCCCCAAAACTGAGCTTGTGTGGAAGTAATTTCTCATTTTTGGAGCAATCAAAAGATTTTCCACACAGTATTAATTTGTGAGGTATGATAAATGACCAGAGTGGGGGGAAAAAAGCACAGACAGACAGCTTCCTATAATTAGAAATGGAAAGTGGCTGTGACACTAACTTGGTTGTTCTGTGTCTCTACACACGAGCCACTGAGAGCTACAGTGTGTTTGCAACCCAACACCACACCAGATGCTTTCAGCAGTCAGCTCCTCTTGGTTAGACGGTGCAAGCTATCTGTGAATTTATTTGCGGGTGTGTTGGGCTGGGATCGCAGCCTACATGGATGTGATGCAAAAATGTAATTTAGAAATGTATTCTTAGAGGTTGTTATGGAGCTGGAGCTGACAAACGCCCATTAATACTGAAGAGTAATTGGACCTGGGTTTAAATCATGACTTCACCTTTTTACACAGAAAACAAAAGCCATCTCAGCTTTTAATTAATGCTTTTTTTCTCTCCAGCACAACAAAGCAGTAAAGGCTCTTTTCCAAGGCCTTCACGTTGACACTTATGACATAACCATCAATAAACTGGAATTTGATATCTTATTATTGTTTTTATATGGCTTCATTGCACAGGATAAATTCTTAGAACATGGCCAGATAACAAGATAAGTTTATGACCTGCACTCAATACAAACTGCTTTTTGTTTCAGAAGTCATTGAAGCTTATATTGGGGCCAGCTGAATGAAATGTTTATTGGTACTCTGCTCTGTAAGATCAGGGATCTTCGTTGGTCAGGAGTTCAGTTCTCTGTACAATAAGGGACCTTAGTGAGGAAGTATAATGAAATCAGAGGGAGTACCCATCTAATGGATTTTCCCTTCAAACAGCTAATAGTAACAATGTTCTCCAAAACATACATGATATGGAGCTAAAAATAACTTTGGCTCTAGGATGCAGGCACCTTTTATCTATCTAGCAGTGCAACAGCTGTCTCAGGGAAGCACTTGTCATAGCCACCGCTGTTGCTATGAGACAACTGACAGCCCAGTTGATGTGCAGTAGAAAAGTCAAGCGAGTTTTAACTTCTAGCACTGAGCGTTTTCTGAATGCATTCATGCTCTGAGCAGCAACAGCATGCACATCAGCATGCCATTCCCTGTGAAAGCATGGGATGAAGGAGCCAGTGGTCTGAACACAATCCAATAAAGCTTTACCCATTCTGGTGTCACTTTTCTCACTTTAGGTAACCTAGCAACGCACATTCATCTGCAGTTTTCTGGATAGCTGTACAATATCAACACTTAGTGGTCAATAAGCAGCTCAAGGTGAATTTAGTTGCTACTGTTAAGCCCGTAATGATTCACATAAAACTGTTGGCTGTAGAAACATCAGACATGTTGGCTGAGGGTTGGGCACCTGAACCACATCACTTTATGATCTTTCACAATATCAGTTCTTGTTGCCATCAGGCCAAATGTTTAAGCATCCTTTCACACTAACAACAACCATGTATCTTTATTAGTCTTTTGCACAGTAACCAAGCAAATTGTGAGATCTAGAGACACTGTATTTGTCCTACTACCTGTAATGTTAATGTACTTTACTGTAGTTTTGTTAAATTGTTGTATCTGTGTACTCATTGCTACAGCCATAGAACAGACAGCAAATGACACTTAAGTCTAATTGAGACACAAACACTGATAAATCTGCCACTGAGCAGCTGAAAAAATGAAATGTGTTCATGCTATAAGACGTTGTTCTAATTTATTTTATGAGGTGGGTTTCCGAGCATGCAGCATTATCACAAGACGTTCACTGCAGCTCTTGAGAAATACAGTTTTACATGATAACATGACCCAGTGACCTAGTAAACCACATCTGTGGCCTACCGACATAAACCACAGCAAGATACAAAGGTTGAACTGTTCTCACTTGTTTACATGAAGCAGCTGCAGCTACAATGATTATTGATCATGCAGTGTTAACAGGGGAAAGGAACAAACTTGTTTGTGTTGGACGATGGGATTGATTTCAGTTTCTTCAGTGTGCGTGCAGAACAGAGGTAGCTCCAGGACATGATTAGCCTAGCCTAGTGCAAAGAATGACAGCGAGGGATACTGTGGGCCTGGGTTCTTCCAAATTGAAAAACAGACCCATAAAAATGCTCCTAATCTGTCTAAATCTGTCACTTTGGTTATTTAACATGTTTAAGTTTATTATATTAAGTAGTCTGGGAAGATGATTTGACCTGCATATTAAACAATTCATATGTTTTTGAGCAAAGCTAACTTGTTAGCAGCCTCTTGCTTGTGTGCCCCCCCCCCACACACACAGGCACATATGCAACAGTCTCTTCTCCTCATCTTTGTGAATCAACTGAGCTGTTCTATGAGCCTCAAAGTGAGCTAATAATAGGAGAGAAAAGCACCGGGACGACTGCCTAGTTGTCTGTTTTTTGAGAACTCCGTTTAAGTGCACATACTAGAGCCGTTTCCCAAAACACGTTTCCATTTACTCACTCACCTTCTCTACCTTTGAGCTCATTTAAATAACTCGCACATGATTCAACTTTAGGCCGTCGAGGTGAAACGACCTGCAATGCAGCTATAAAGTCTGTCTACCCTGATTCACTGCCAAGGTGACTTCCTCTACTCTTTTTAATCTGGCACACTCCACAATGGATGTCCTTACTACATGACAGTCATCCATCACATGCAAACACACACACACTGCTTCAGAGCACACTGATGAGGCTTTGTCACAATCAAGTCTTTCTGAAAGGCGAGTTGAAGTGAAAAGTGAATATAAAATCCAAGTACATAGAAGAAAGAATGAGCTCAGGTTGAGCAGCAACTCTTGATAGCTTTTACAACCTAAAAGACCTAACAGACAAGTAGCACATCTATAAAAGCCAGAAACCATGTCTACACTACAGTGTAATGAAGATTAAACCAGGATTATAAATCTCTGACAGCAGTCTCAGCATTTCTTTTACTCTCAGTAACTTCAGCTGTTGGTACCTGACAGAGGACACAGGACAGGGCAGCAGTGTGAGGTTGGACTGGATTGCTGCAGTAACAGCCAACAGAGCAAACTACAGTAGCTGCCCGGGCACTGAGCCCAGCATAGGGTGAGGGGACGAAGGGGCAATGTGATAGAGAGACGGACATAAAATGATGGATAACTGGAGGCAGAGTGATTTCGAAGAGAGAACATACAGTATGAGGGAGGGACATACTGTAGAGGGCAGCAGAGTGAGTGAAGGGACAGAAAGGGCATCAAAGTGGACCAGTTCAGATAGAAGTAATGATTCAAAGTGTGCACTGTAAACCAGGCGTAGTTTTAGCAGTCATTCAACTTTCGAACAACTTTTACAATCTGTTCTCTGGTATGACTTTGATAAATTCTTCAATGGTACGTCAGTCGCATCACTCGCAGTTAGAAATAAGAAAATTATCCAGAACTGTTGGACACAACAAATATAACATCTTTGCATCAGACTCATGATGTGAAGCGCTTACAGCAGTATAAGCACCCACAGGTCAGGCCAGGGAGTAGGCAGGGAACACTTTGAGTTCTTCTAGTATGAATCTTAAATCATCTCTTCAAAAATAGTAAAAGAATCAGCTCAAGGTTTTATTTATGCATATTGATATTTAAGAAAGTGAGAAATGAAGTGAGTAACATGGAACTCTGAAATAAGACCATGACCTTTGGGTGTTGTTTTAGGTGCCAATGTAGGAGCACTGAGGGCAAGTGTCAGAAAATTCAGACCTAAAACCACTATTACTTAGTGTTTCACATCTTCTGAAAGATGTGAAAAAACAAAAAACTAAAGGTCATGGCTTGTTCTGAAATGAAGAAACTCTTGTTTTGAGGGAGAGCAAAGGACCAACACAGACACTGTGTGCTCCATAAGAGAACTGTGACCGAGGCCAGACACAGCACTGCACAGTTCACTGGTCTCCAAGGTTACAATGTGCAAAACAGTTGCCACAATATTCGAAGCAACGAGACACTAATTGTAGACATTAGTAAAGAGTAATCCTGTGCATGTTCACTGAGCTTTCAAACACAGACAACAACAACGTGAGTGGAAAGCGTTGGCCAGCTGCACACTGAGTCACAGATGGACTTCTTTAACTTCTTGATTTACTGTCCAGTAAAAAATTGACATGAACAATTCACTTCACATACTGGCCTCATTAGGTTTACAACAACAACAACAACAACAACAACAACACTGCGACGACAGAAGGTGTCTGTGATTCATCACAGGTCAAATAAACATGGCGTGGGCAGAGATACAAAAACCTGACACTTTAATATATGACTTAGTTTATGTGTGTGAAAAACATCAGGCTGAGTCAGGAGTGTACTGTGTGGCCGGCAGTGGCTTACAGTCTGGAGAACTGTTATTGTGTTTACGTGCACTTAAGTAAGCAGGTTTCTGTAACTAGGCCAGACTGAAAAAACTCATTTCCCCTAACCCAAATTTCTTGGCCATTAGTACACATAACCATGTCTCTAACCAGCTCTTAACATGTGGGCCGAATCTACAACTGTTAAAATGACGTAATGTCTTCAAATGTGTTTTCCGTTAACCTGCAAAACCTGATTTCCCTCTTAACCTCTTGCATGTAAATGCGCTGAATGACAGGACAAAAAGGGAGCAAGTAATGCCACTTAATAAGGAGAGTAAGGAAAGAGGGCAAAGATGCCTTTGAGCAAGTTACTCTGCCCGTAACGCCTCCAGTAGAGCTGCTCAGCGGCAAACAGTAGAGAACTAGCCATGTGTGAAGGTGGGAAACTGAGTGTGAATCAGGAAATGGCTGGAAAAGAGCAAACGTGCTCTGTCAACTTTCCGCGATTAAAGAAGGTGAAATGAAGCCTTCTCAAGGACATAAACCATTACATTACGTCTCTGCTCACTGTTGCAAAGGACAGGATTCCTGAGTGCTAAGGTAAACCCTCTTTCACCTGACTGAAGTCATGACATCATCCTCACAAGATGTGCAAACAGGAAACGTTAAAGATGTTGTCATGGAAACGGAGCTAGTTGTCCTCAACAGTGACAGATGGATACAATTCAGAGTTCACAGACGGACTTTAGTTCCCCTTCATGTGTCACAAGAGGAACAGCAGTGAAGTCAAAAACACAGAGATGGCTGCTGATGACAAACCCTTGGCGTCCACAGGTAGCTGCAGCTGAACCCGCTGCTTTGACTTCCACAATACAAACACACGCACAGTGTTCAGTGACAAAGCTGAAAACACACAACTAATTTAGTCCAGGTGCAAAAGAAGAGGTGAAGTGAACAAAGCGACAGTTGAATAAATTGTGAGTTTCATTCACCAAGCAGAAGAATGCCGGAGAGAGAGGGACGAGAGACCTTTAAATAGAACTGGATCCATGAGGGCACACAAAGGAATCGAGGCTGTCGGTAAATTGGTAATGTCAGGAGGCCAAATTGAAGTGTTGATTAGAGGCCAATCCTACAGCTTCCTGAACAAAGAGAGAAGGAGACCAAGATTGTGGAGGATTATCTTGCTCTCATTCATTACAGAGAAGGAGAGTGATTGGATCCCCACATTAATACTGAAACTGTGTGTTCCAGTGTGTACGTGCATGTGTGGCAGATTTAATAAATGACAAACAATGACGTTCTGAATCAGCGGTCACCGAACGCCTCATTATCAAACTCATTTTCACTTTGGTGTTTTTAATGCAGCTATGAAAAACATGCCGCCGTGTTTTCTTCAGCGAGTGTCAGACAGGTAAAAAGTTGTAGTCTTTTCCTTTTTCTATCCCCAATAATAAAAAAAAGTCCCATCTAAAGAAGGCACTTGTGTCTGGGAAAAGTGTGGCTCACAATCGTAGTCTCGTCTGTGGCAGCATTAACCGTGGGGTTTATGGGTTTATAAAAAGTGACTGCTGAGCTTTCAAAACTGGTTTCAGCTCCCCGGCTTTCCTCGCTCGCATAAATTTCTTTGAATCTCTGGTGGCTGGTGATGTGGTGCATAACTGACTGCAAAACAAAACTGATCCATCGAAAAGGTTTTGCTACTGTTTAATGTTTGTTTTTGGAAAGGTACTTGCATTCAAAGTGGCCTCCCTCAGACTGATCTGCCACTAAAAATGACATAGTGGTACAGTCCTAATGCAATTAATGTAATGTTTTTCCTTCAAAACTACGTCTGGACAGATTCTCTCTCAGTGTGTGTGTGTAACACAAACACACAAACATACACTGGGTGGAACAGATGAGGGGAAATGGATCGGTCCTGACATAGAATGGGGATGAATGGGGAGATAATCAGGTGTGAAATCACTCTGGTTTTCTTTCTGCAGTAATTCAGTCAGACTCTCATCTTCTCTCAGTGTCTCTCAGCGCAGGAGGCCATTTCTGTTTCGCACAGAACTAATAGTACTAATCTCTGGGCTTTTAACACACAGTCTTGTTACAGTAGGGAGATGTTAACCCATCAGCTCGTGTAGGTTTGCCACTTCTTGCAGAGGAGCACCTGCATTCAGTATTTCATGCTATTTCTCAGCCTCCTTCTCCCACAGAGTCCATTTTCCACCTTCATCCTCTCCCCCTGAGCATCCCATTAGTCCTTCCTCTTGTTGATCAGTCACTGCTAAACACCCTTCAATCCCTTCTATCCTCCATCTCCATCCCTCCTGTTCAGTCCCTCTGTGGCCCAGGTTTTATACAGACTATGTTACCTGAATTATAATATGTTAAGATAAAGAGGCAAAATGGAAATTATGCAGCAAATTGTAATTTCAACTAAAAATGATGCAATGCAGAAATACTACTTTTGCTGCGGCCGTGTTTCTAAAGTTTTCAATTTTTTATTCAACAATCCAACACTTGGGGTAAAAATATTCACTTGACAGTTGGTAACTAAGCTAGGCGTGCCTGCCACTGTCTGGTTGTTAGCTGGCAGAAGATTGGCAGAAAGCAAACAGTAGATTTGGTGTTGCACATGGACTCCTTGGAGAGTCAACAACAAGAAAAACAAAGGCACACGCTATTCACAAAGACACACAAAGTCCATCTAATCAGCTCTGCTGTTGTAAAGGAATACATTAATGTTCATGCTTATTTAATATGTAATGTAGACTGCGATTTGTCTGTTTGCAGTAAAAACTAAACACTTAGCCTGCATACAATATAAAGAGTGGCCATATTTGAGAGACAGTGTCACATTCTCAAATAAAGATGAACAACAAAAACTACAAACCTGACAAAAATAGAGATCTAAACACAAACACAACAATAACACTTGCATGGTGCATTTGAATGAAGTTAAAGGCTTGTGGGATCCCAGAGTTAAATGCATCATCTGTATTTTAAAGTAAAATGAAAAACTAAAACTAAAATGTTTAATTGCAGTAACGAACCATAATAGTAAAAATAATAAATTGTCCAACGAAATGTATTTAATTAAATTTATTGAAATTTATGAATTTATTACGAAAGCCTGCAGGATCCATCTTTAATATGTGCAAGGCACTTGGGTGAAGCTGTTTGCAGACAGGTTGCTATAGAGACAGTTATATCTGTGAATCACCATCATCACAATGCCCCTGATTTCCTGGTTGGGGTATAAATTAAACCAGGAGTTAATCTGGAACAGTTCACTTCTAAAACATTTTTTTTTTCCAAAATGTCATCCATTACTTAGTTTGAATGAGATTAATGTCAAACACCTGTGTTAGTGCTCATTAGTGAGAGCAGGTGCAAGTGGCTCTGCCTTAAGGTGCTCGTAAAAGCTGGAATGGATCAATAACCGCCCATGAATGTAGTGGAATCAATGAGCAGAGGCAGCTACAACAATAGGGGGAGGCAGAAAAACAGTGGGTTCTTGTGACTAAAAGAAGATGAAGAAAGCAGGTTTCTGCAGTCCCAGCGTAACTTTAATCTTCCTCCAGTGAATTGGTTTAGTTAATCCAAGACTGAATCAAGGATTATTAGAGAAAACCAATTTGAGATAATCTGGGTTTACAAGCATACAAAAGGCTGGTGCTGCAGAAGATCTGGTTTAAAAGGCCCATTTAGTCTGGAATCTATTTGCAGGCTAAGGATCAGTCTGAAGTGTAAGAACTGAGGTCAGGTTGTACCTGTAGTACCAACCCAGGGCTTTAGAAGTTGCAGAATCGACCGCAGCAAAGGCATCACTTAACAGCAGGCCGAAAAGAATAAGAGCTGGTAAGGGCAAGGTCACCGGCTATTTTGAGCTGACTTTCTTTGACTTTAAGAAAAAAAATCCAATTTTTCTCTAAAGCTTCTGAATGAAACAGCATCAAATATCATGGATTATTGTATTTTTGGGGGTATGCTAGCAATGTGTCTAGTTTTAAAGAGAGTCTTGTCACCTAATGACCTTTTTGTCTCAATGGCCATTTGAGGGATAGACTGCTGTAAATACACACATTCATGTTCCCATCAAGACGATCTATACTATATCTCCTGACTGTCTATCTACGGCCAGCACCAGGTCAAGTTTGTCCAGAACAAAATACCTGCAAAACAAAGTCAGCATTCCCATCAGCCTCAGCTGTGTGTAGCACTAATTAGCGAATGTTAGCATGCTAAAATGCAGCACATGGCAAAACAAACTAAACTAGCATGTAAGCACTGTTATTGTGACATGATGTTAGCCTCTTAGAGCTGCTAGCATGCCTCCTATGTCTGATACTGATACAGACATACCTGACTTAAAAATTATATGATTCCTTCATATTAATATGACACGATACTTCCTTCCTTGAATCAAGTGTTTACTGTGAGTTCTACAGTAGCTAATGTCGTTGTGGGCATCACAGTCCGCTGTGTGTATGACTCTTATTCACCTTCGAGCACTCTTACCTACGCTGCAGCCCTTCATTAGCACCCTGCTCCTCGACTGCCCCCCTCCTCCTTAAGCAGCCCTTCATTCCTCCATCACTAATCAGTTCATGTGATCTCCACAGAACTGACACCAGTTGATGGTGACGCTCACTCTTTACACCTCTCATCTTCTTCATCTCGAATGTCTCTCCTTTCTCTATGTCTTTTATCATCCTGTCTCTGTTATGTTACACTGCCACACTTTGATCTGTGTCATCATTCGCCATCTCTCTGCTGCCACCATCTCATTGTCCTTATGTTCAGTTAATTTATCTTTTTACATTTCCCCTATTTTTCCTCTTTTCTCACTCTTGCTTCTTTATTCATAACCTCATTTTGTCAGTAGGCATCTTTCCTGAAAGCTCTGACAATACACAGAATACAGAAATCACTGTGTTCACTTTTTAGGCTTTCTGTTTTATACATGTTTCTCTATTTGCCTTTTTTTCTTTCGCATACCAGTTCCCAAACTCCTGTTCTTTTCTTTCTCTGTCTTGTTGTATTTTTTATGTTTTTTTTCTTTGTCTCCTTTTCCCCTCTCCTCTATTCATCTCTGCTGTTAAATATTTGATTATGAGTGCACTGACATGACACCACTGTTCCCTGCTGGAGCTGAGGGTGTTTAGATCTCAAAGCAGAGGATGAAGAAGGAAACATGCAGCACTTCCAAACATACATCTGAGCCTTTTCTGTCACGTCATCGTGTGGTGTAGTTTCAACACGGACAATCGTTTTTGTTTGACTACGCTGAGAACACAGCGGCAGAGAGAAAAGTATCAATCCAACAAGGACATTAAATCTAGGAATATATTAATTGATATTTCAGGCATTTAGCAGAAACTAAAACTGTGTTGGCAGTGTGAATTAGTCACAATGAAGACTCGCACCATCAGGATCTATTTGCTTGGATTATATTGTTCGGGCAAACACACACCGCTCTTTGGTTTATGTTTTCATTTTTAATGATCAGTTGATTCTGAATGTGAAAGTATGTGCAGGAGACTCTCAAAGTCACGGCAGGGTAGTCTAAGAAAAACACACAGCATTACTTTTCTTTGTGTGTCTGTACAACATATGGGCTCCTGCGAGAAGCTGCTGATGTGTTTGTCTAAATGTGCGGCAGCCAATACTTCAGGGGAAAAAAATGAACATGAGAGAGATACAAAGCAGCCAAAGAGGATCAGCAGGCACATGTGACAGTAAAAAAACACAGAGGGAGGCAAATCAGGGAAGCATAAAACGCAGCAGAGTGCAAGCCATTACGCCTGCAGCTTGCAGTTAAGCTAAAGCACTAACCCACTGACCCACATATCACACAGCCAGCAGTAAGTGTGAAACTCCAAGGCCAAGTTTGCTAACAACTGGGCTGCCACTGGAAAGCTGAGTCACTGCGTCCAGCAACACTGATGAACCTACCTGTAATGAAGCAGAGCTTAGGAAAACCTTGCCACCAGGACGGAAACTGTTATTACAGGATCGATTCAACCGAATCAAAACAGTACGTATTTCAGTGGCCTCGAAACATTTACATTTTCTTTTGTGCTGCCATGTGAATACAGTGAGGGTGCAAAGCATTACTGCAACCACACAGGATTACCCAGAGACGTCCCAGTGGACACTTTGATGCGGTACTATTTCTTCAGTACAAAGCAGCAACAGAGTTGTTTCTGGAAGGACGTGCTGCTGTTGCGTTCTCCTGATTTAATTTTTCAGTGCTTTGAGCAGCACAAATCCAAATTTTTCACCTTCGTTGTATCGCAGTGACGGCAGAAGTCTAGAGATGAATATCTTCAAAACCTCAGCAGATAAAAACAAAACTATCTGTGTCACTTGCACATCACAAGGGGCAACTGAGAAAATGTCTTCTTGGGATTTGGGCAAGGCAAGATTTTAACCCCAGATTCCAATCTCGAAAACGAGTTACAATGATTTTTTATAAAAGTGAGTGAAAAGATGAATATTTGTGCTGCACTAGGAGGCTGATATGTTGTGTCAATAAGAAAACCTCCCCAGCAAGAACTAATTTCAGACTATTTCATTTCAGATTTTTTTTTCTTTTCCAACAATGGAGACCTCGAGTAAACCAAGCTTTTATACTGACAAGGGAAGAATATTCAAATGCAGCCAAACTGATTCGTTAGACTACAGAGAAAAGCCTCATAACATCACACATTTTAAGGTAGAACTTGACCCAGTGTGACAACACGTAACCAGAACTTCCCCCCAGAAATGACCATAACCCTCCGTACTGACTGTAACTTAAACATAATGCCAGTTGGTGATTTGACTGCCTTGTAAACTAACTGCTCTGCATTTGAGTTGCAAATGAGTTTTGAGGCCTGCAGCAGCAGCAGCAGCAGCAGCTGTTTTAGGTTTGACCTGAAATTTGTAAAGCTCATGTGCGGCAGACTAAATAGTCATGAAGAGGGAGCAAGGTCAGAGAGTTAGCGTGGCTTACAGGGGGGAAAAAAGTGGGTCACTTGTCGTTGACAGATCTGCTGGAATGTGACGCCTGAATAAGCTTGTGATTGTGATTTTAACTATGAACTATGAATTAATCCCAGCCAATGAAAAAGACCCCCACTGATTTGTGCCTGCGTGCTGCAGATGCCACATTTGTCCGGCGGCTCTCTGTGTGTTTGTCATTTTTCACACAGTGCAGTTAAAACAAAGTGTTGGTGCAGGGATGTGGGTGTGTTGCAATCAAGTTTTGGAACTTTTTTTAAAATATGACAATTTTCCATCTTAAGTCAGCTCAGGAAGCTGATCAGCTGAGTGTCAGTGTCACGCTGCCTCACTCGCATCTTCCCACACAACTGCACGCTCCCCGCTTTCTGTCCTTATTGTTCACACTCTCCCTCTCACTGCCTTTGTATTCTGGCTCCATCCTTCTGATAAGACTTCAGTATGGTCCTTGCTACTTTAGGTTTTTTCCTGGTTTTTCTTAATTCTCGCTGCTCAAACTCTCTCTGCCTGTTTTTCTTCCATTCTGTCACTCGTCTATTTTCACTTGTCTTTCCCTGTTTTAAACCTAACTTCCCCGTTTCACACGGTTTTCTCTTTGCTTTGCTTCCCTCACAGTGTCTGACACAGTAATGATTGGCCCTGTCAGCCAGTCAGCTAAACTGTCGAAGGCTCAAACTGGTTTTGTTCATTCATATCACAGCTGCTGCATGAAGAACCTATAATGTCCACAGAGACTTTGCAGTCCTTCTTCTGAAGTTAAAACCAGTCTCCCTAAATTGGATTTACAAGGTTTTCACACGATAACAGTCATATGCACCCAACAGTGGCCTCAAATGATTTAAAGAAGGTCTCATATTCTGGGTGGTTTGTATATTAGCTGATAAGGAAGGCAACATTAAGCTGCCAGATTTTGCATTGGAGCTTGCTGTGATGTGTGCTCGAGCACAGAGAGAAGAGAGGAAGAGAGGAAGGGGCACATATCAGGGCTGAAGCTAAGACAGCTCCCATTGTAGTGAATCAAAGCACCGCTAATTGGTACAATTATGGAGACAGGACGAGAGAGAATACAGAGCTGTGTGTGTGTGAGAGAGAAATGTACACAGACATGCATTAGACTGAAGATGAGAGTGTGCTTCAAGTTAGCAAAATAAATTAGTCATACATGTTTATGTAATGTAGCAACAATTAGAAATATACGCTCTCTGGCAAACAAGATGTGTTGACTTCTCGATGGAAGAGGAGAAATTCTTTGAAGTCAGAGCGCTGGAAGGATGAATAATTTACATCATATTTGCAGGATAATGCAGTTCGAACCTCGCTCAGCATTTCTTTGCATTAGCGCCTATTACACGTACTTATCTGACCCTGACTGCTTTTGTGTGATCTTCCCAAAACTGCCCTGAGCCCGGAGTGCTGCCGGTGATCTGTCTCACCGGTTATGTGCTGCGTTACTGCCGAAGTGGGAGCGATGATGTGAAGGTGAAGCAAAGTGATGATCAAGCGTTCGTGGTGCAGCGGGGCCTGAGCTGGAGTGATGAGAAAAACAAATAGTTTGTGGCGAGGAGACGCGGCGTCTATAAATCTCTTTTTAATACCCTGCAGTCGCGTTGTTTCCCCTCACAACAATAATTCACAAACAATCCAATATTCACTTCTCATGGGAACGCCTGTTAGATTAAGTCATTACCGAACTACCAAGAGAATTTGTCACAACCAGACACACACACACACACACACTCTCATAAACACACAGAACAGATTTGTATATGAGATATGTTACACTGTTGAGGGTCAAACACACACACAGATGCAGACACACACCATAAATGATGCACAAAGCAATTACCAGGGAAGAAAGCAGCAAAAAACACATACACAGCTGACCACATACTGCTGCTTTGACATTCACACACACTCCTACACTCACAGGCAGACAGCAATTATGACTTCATTCTCACTATCCGAGTCAGGCCGATTCAATACAAAAGCGATATTGAAAGAAGCTGTGACACAGACTGTAACCCCCCGCCAGCGATATAGAAGGAACCCCGAGGCTATTTACTTCACCTCTGAATGAAATCTTGAGATATTAAACCTCATCACAGTCTTTGTTTCAGATTCAAAGCTCTAATAACCCAAAAAGGCCTCTCAGCTGTGACTGTGCTTGCATGTGAATGAAATCAGAAACCAAAAGTATTGTTTCAGAGTCGGTGGTCCAAGTGGATTTCCCCTACCTGAGGGCCATTCTCAAACAGGCCTTTGTCTCGTCTGTCTGCAAACACACACACACAGATGAATTCCTTTGCTTTGTTTAGGAGTTTTGGAATGCATGGTTGAATAAATCATTTTTACTCTGATTTAGGAGACAAGAGG
The DNA here is from genome assembly GCA_008933995.1 of Datnioides undecimradiatus. Classification (NCBI taxonomy): domain Eukaryota; kingdom Metazoa; phylum Chordata; class Actinopteri; order Lobotiformes; family Datnioididae; genus Datnioides; species Datnioides undecimradiatus. The sequence goes on along the minus strand of WARS01000030.1, from coordinate 6,933,652 downwards.
CTTGGTCACATTAAATATTGCGGCGAAATCAGTGGATTCACTCACTGGGACGAAGGAAATACGCACCAAAAAATCTCCTGAGCCATGAATTTTACACTGTTGACTGACAGCATCTTAACACCCAGACAGAGAATAAACTGCTTCACAAATAAAGAATACGTTGTTGACAGTTATGAGACAGAAGTTAATAGTACAATCATATATTTGAATAAACTGTATAAACTTATTGACCTCGTAACATTAGCTTGTTAGCTTGCTAGATCTGATCTAACCTTCCTCACATTAATGCACGAAACAAATAGGGATGTCATATTTTCATTGTTTGCATGATGCACCCTGCGTGTAACTCTGTTGTTGACTCTTCTTCTGCAATAGTATTCTTCTGCAGCTACAGAGCTGGTGCCACCTACTGCTTATCTCCATGAACTAATAATCACAACACAGCAGGGGATGGAAACAAGCATTGTTTTGCATTTTCTTTTTCTGATTTTCTCAAAATTCAGCAATGATTTGTGATACATTTGGACAGAAACGTGGAAGCTTGCGTCTGCTTCTTGTTTCTCCTACTTGCCTTCATTCCTCCGCCCACTCCCTCTTTTCTTATTCCTTATGATACACCTATCAGGATGAGTCTTTCAACCTTCACTCCCCTCCCCGCATTAAGCTGTGCACATTTTCAACAGTCAAACCTCATTTCACAGCATGAAGTCTATACGCTTGTAGAAGCAAGGGCTTTGAACAGACTCAATATTCTCCATATTCTCCAATGTGGCCCATCACACAGGCTTGCCGTGAAATGCAGTAGATGGCTCCATAAATGGAAAATGGCTGAGGTGAGGTGCTTTCAAAAGCCAAAGTATGTACTTTGAACTAAGCCTGAGTGTAGGAGATTACCAGACATCACACAAACAGCCAGGCAGGGCTTAAACCAGAGGTTAAACTCAAATCTTCAAATTCAGCCAAGTACTTTGTGTTTCATTTTGATTTATTTTCTATCTGGCCAGCAGCACTCTGAAGACCAAAGCATTGAATCTAAGGTTACGATGAGATTCGAGACATCTTTTTAGGGTTGAAAACAGACTCTTGATGTCATAGTGACCCTTGAGAGCAGAGAACGTCTGAAAAATCTGAGATGATCAGGCAAAGAAAAATCAGATGAAATAAACCATAAAGAGAGTCAGAAAGATGGGTCTGCATCCAGGTTTCTGCCGGTTAACAGACAAAAACACACCCTGTTGTGATACCAAATAAGATCCATGGGGTTGTGCAAACATGGGGGAGGGAGACGGCCAGACTCAGATCATAAGCATGTTTTCATTCTCTTCCTGGAAGGTGTGTGTCCATGTGTGTATGTGTCCATGATATGTGTCTAAGAGCTCTCCTAACAAGCTGTTCAAAGAGTTGCTCTGTTTAGACGATGATGGGAGGAAGCCTTTCTCTTCTCTCATAACACACACTTGTGGATGGACAGTGGGAGTCAAGCAGAATGCTGAGTCTCTTGAATACAAATCATACTTGAATACCTAAACCTAAAGCAGGCCAAACAGCTTTTTCTCCTCTCTTAGCACTGACATGCACAGACACAACCTCTTCATATACTCCTGCAGCAAGACACAGTATTGCTACAATTAGGAAACCAAAACCCTTCTAGCTATGATAGAGACTCAAAAACAACCTACCTGCCAAAATAACAAGTAATAAGTGAAATGGTGTTAATGCCTGCAGGCACCTTTTGTAAGACTACATGTGAGGAAATTATCCCTTTAGTGCTTCCTCTGGTACCAGCTCAGTAATATCTGGAGAAATGAGTCTGAGAGAAGCAGGGCAACACACAGTGACAGGAGAAAATTAACTTCACATCCAGGAGCACAATCAAAGCACAATCCCAAGGTAACAATCATCTGAGGATCAACAGCATGTCTGACAACACCCCTCATCAATCCTTAAATGTTGAGTTGAAATCACATTCAAAAGTCTTTCCATATCAAATCTTTGCAGTTCAGCTTGAACGAAAGCAACGACAAAGAGATTTCTTTAAAAAAAAAAAAAAAAGACCACACATTGTAAGATAATGACACATAATGAGCAGTCAGACTTTTTCTCCAGAGAAACTGGCACTGCCCTTGAGTATTGCAGAACATGTGGAGAAATTTTCACCCTTTTTGTTTCAAAAGAAAATGGGGCAAATGTCTTCAATCGTTGAGTTTACAGAGTTACAAAACAAACTGAAAGTCTTACCACACCCAGTGGTAACATGTCACAATTTGAATGGGCTACTGCTGTTGGTTTCCTGTATTAACAGCCCACTAACTATTGGTTGAAAAATCCTTCAGATACCTTTGACTTTTAGGTTAAGAGAAGGAGATGTTGGCTTTTTCTCACCATGAATTTTAAACCCCCGTATGCCGAGTAGCACCCAACCCTTATAATTTGTAGCATGTGATACTTACGATCCAAGCCGTTGATGTACTTCATGGATATCTCACAATGTCCCCACACGGCACTGACGATTGGATACAGCTTCTTGCCCTTCAGTCCTCTAAATGCGACTCCCAGATACTGTCCGTCCACCATGAAGCTCAGCGTCCCTTCATCCATGTCTAGAATCACAAGTAGCGAGTCCGGCAGGGTAAACGGCTCCTCTGGCTCCAGAAAACAAGGATATGAGGGCAACGAGCTGTGGGCCCTGTTCTTACTGTCATGGTAGAGCCTGTTGCGTCCCAGATCCCAGCCCCAGGATTCACAGTCTGACCCCACCAACGCTGTGTACCCAACAGAGTGTAAAGGAGCTTCTGAGGTTGCCACCCCAACGACAGCATGGGTGCCACGCTGGCGTGATGGCCAGTGAATCTGCCACACATGAAGGCCCCGTGTGTATCCGACCCGCCCCCTAATGCAGTCTGTGCTCTGAGCAACTGGGTGGCGGTGAAATGTCAGTTTATCCTCCTCTTTGATGAAGATGTTGAGTGAGCGGTCATCAGGGTTCCACGCATGACGGAGCTGGGTCTCCAGGCCAGCACATGGCATGTCCAGCAGAAGATCCAGCCTGGGAGGTTTGGAGAAATCTGGATCCCTAAGTTGTGGGTGCTGTCGACGGTGAGCAGAGGGCCGGTACGATGGGGAGCTGCCGCTTTCACCGCGACCATCTACCGATTTAATGCCACCAGAGATCTTCTGTCCCATGGCTGCGATGGAAGGGTTGACAGAAGGATGGGGGTAGGGCGGTGGTTGTGCAGGTGGGTGCTGCGCTGCGTAGAGCTTGACGTTACCTCATCAATGCGGCGGTGCTCAGGTGAGAGTTCCTAACTGGAGAGTGTTGGAGGGAGATGAAGGAGGTGATGAATGAAAGTCGGATATGATCTGGTTTCATGCCACAGTCATCTTAAGAAAGACAGAGCTGCTGCCACTCCTGTTGGGAGAACAAGAGAAAAGACAATGTTTGAAAAAGAGCCACTCTAATTTTTAACCACTTATAGTTGCAAACTCTAGTCTATAGATTGAACAAGAGATGATGATTGATAGAGGAAAAAAAGAGTAACTGAAAGAAATTAGGCACATGGCAAGTGTTGGCAAAACTCCTTGTTTCACAGATTTCTTGTGGCTTTGTTTTGATAGGAATAAACAATGAAGAGGATGAACACACACACACACACACACATTTCTGACTCATCCTGCATCCTTCCAACAAAGTCATATGCCAATACCGATACATGCATGCAACCTTGCAAACATTCCCCAGTTGTACAACACTGGCCAGATTTGAAGCCATGACGCTCTCATTTAGGTAATGCAACTTTAATGAATATTGCCTGAGTCTGCAAAACTATCAAAACAACAGGAGGGAAAACAAAACACCAGGTAATAATTCATTCCTCAGTGATACCAAGTTGAAAAAGTCAGCTTATATTTACTCTTATTCTTTTTAGACACTGTAGCATATGATTCACACACTAATATGCAACAGTGGCAGTTAGTCTTCTGTCATCTACATAAAACCCAAAACCTTGTCAGTAATAACCCTAGTTTAGAGTGGTGTGTTATTTTTAGAAAGTGATTTCAATTTTTAATGTCATTTTCAGTATAACCTGTTAGTTTCCAGTGTAGGTGGGAGAGTTGTATTTTAGTTCTTATTCAGTTTCAGTTGAATTCACACTGGGTTTTGGTTTTATTTGGGGCAAAGGTGACGCTGTTAAAAAACAAACAGACCAGAAACACGAATTAGTGTTCATGTTCAACTTATATTAATTTTAAATAAATGCTATTTTTTAGATCTTATATTTTACATTTTTATATTTTATGTTTCCATTTACACAAATGTAAAAGATTAGTGTGGTTTAATTAGTAGTACACTGATGTCACTGTATTTTTATAGAACATACAAATGTGTTTTTTTTTCCCCATCTCTGATATGTATTGCTTTTTTTTAGCTAACAAGCAATAGTCTTCAGCACTAAATATGAGCAAATAAAACCTACAAGAATGGTGTGTGTGTGTGTGTGTGTGTGTGCGTGTGTGGTAATACTGACGTAGTGACCTCTTCCAGGAACAGTAGCTGCTGCTTCCTGTTCACAGGAAAAGAGTCAGTGACACCTCGGGTAGACAGGGAAGCGGATGACACAGCTCCATATATGTCTCATGTATCTGCTGCACAAGCCACAAAGCATCCATTTATGTGTACACTGAGCTGACGCTTCTGGTAAGAGTGTTTCACACTTCTGTATAAGTAAACATAGAAAACAAAGTGTTAAACCTTGTTCTGCTGTCCACCGTGCAGTGTTATTATGTGAAATCCTGATTATTGCTGTGTCTTTAGTTTGTTGTCTCAATCAATACATGAACCAACACAAACTGAAAAGCCAATAAAGAGCACAGAAAGAAAAGTTCAGTTTCTTAAAGGCCACTGTTTGTGTTTCTCTAAAATGTAAAGTGCAGTAAAGTTAATATAAAAATACATACAGTGTTTTTATTTTTAACCAGAGACTGATGACACAGGCACAAATGTTCCCACCAAACCAGTTAGCCACCACACCACAAGGTGAGGTCTCACACACACAGACACACACACACACACACACACACACACACACATACATTCATCTCATTTTGGCCACTTGTATTTTCCCATTCTCTGTCTTTCTGTTTCTGTCTCTCTTGCTGTGAATGAGGTCATGGCAGCTGGCAGCCAATGTGTGCCACCACTCAGTTCACTCCTCAGCATGAGAGGGTTCAGCACTCGGACAAACACACACTCACTCACACACACACACACACACACACACACAGACAGCTGCATCAGTGTGTGTCATAACGGCTGGCAGGTGGGTTAAGGGTGGACACTGCATGGAAGATTCCAGAGTCATCGCTGCCAAACTTGAGCCAACGAAAACACTATTTAACACTGTACAAACTCTCAGTGTGTGCGTGAGTGTGTGTCTCAGCTGGCCCAGTCTGGCACAGCATGTGGATGACAATCTGGCATTATGGGCTGTCATCAAGGAGGCACTTGATCTCTGACCCCGTGTCGTCACGGTCGCCGTTGCATAGTAACCTCTCAAGAGGCTGGTGGTGGGCTGGCGCAGCGTCTGCTGCTGCGAATAGCGGCAACATGTTTCAGCCATCTGTTGTTTACTTTCCCTCCATCTCTCTCTTCTTCTGCAGCCAACTCATTTAGGAATGGCCACACTCGCCCCCCTCCCTTTATCTGTACTTTTAGCTGGGTCAGACAGGTATGCAAGGGACAGAAGATCACATGGTGCCACACAATTACAAAGAAACACCCGCACACAGATGATGCTGATACAAGTAAAGACTATTTCCATACATACAAATCTGCAGATTTTAATTTTGATTATGGCTCATTTGTAGAGAAAAATTACAGTTACACCAAAGTTGTGGTGTCTTTGTCCAAAACGGTATATACTGAGCTTAAAATCCTTAAATAAACTAGCAGGGATTAACAGGGATTGCTAAGGTCTGGGAAGCTAAAACTGACAGTTACAGACTTACAGTTATTACATCACTAAAATAGTCAACTAATGAATCTGCTGACATATTATTTCTGCTCTACTATGATTCTGAACTCAGTTAAATATCAAAAAACAACAAAGAGCATATAGGGGTGGAGATGTGTGTTTGTATGTATGTGTGTGTTCAGGCATGAGAGGGACCCTGGAGGAAACAGGAAGGATGAAAAGAGAAACTGGGAGGACAAAGAAAATGTGTAAACTTGGCAGGATAAAATGAAATAAATTGAAATGTGAGAAGGGCGGCAAAAAGGTCAGTGAATCTGAGACAAAAAGGAGCCGACAAGTTACATCAAAGTAGAAAGAATTCTAAAAGCCTCATCAAGACAGTGGAAAAGGATGAGATGAGACAGGAGAGGACAGACAGACAGCAGTGTGCACCTGGTGTGTGGGCTGCATCATCTGGCTCCTCCTGCTGTACGACTAACAAGCTCCAGTCACTAAAAAGTGTGTGTGTGTGTGTGTGTGTGTGTGTGTGTGTGTGTGTGTGTGTGTGTGTGTCTCAAACTGTGTTTTCATTTAAAACTCCAACAAGCTCTTACAGGGCAGACAGACTCTGAAGTCACACACACACACACACACAGGACACTGCTGTGAACTTCTCGCTTGTACTGCACCACCCTCAGAGGGCAGGCCAGATACGTCTGTGGGCTTTTCCACAAAAATCATGCTGAGCTCACCAGAGGATCCAAAGCCTATTTTTGAACATGAAGTTATGCCTGACAGACACCAAGTTTTCTAAGTATTGATTAATACCGTGTTATTCCTGTATGGACAGTGATGGGAAAAAGCCAAACAGGTGGCCAAGCGGCTGAGGTCATCAGCTGGACTTCCATCCTGCAGTGTGTGTGTGGCGATTTGAATAATGTAGTATTTACTGTACATGATTGCTCATTTGTGTCTGAGAGCGTCCGTCAAGGGCAAGCAGTGACCCACAGGACCACACAGGATCAGGATTAATCGCCCAACAGTCATTCAGCTTTGCTCTTCCTGTATTCATGCATCAGTCTGGCCTGAGAGTCTGCTCCTGTGTGTGTGTGAGCGCGTGTGTGTCCTTCATCCTAGATCAGCTGGCCCACGAGTTATCATCCCAGCCACCTGCAGACTCCGTGGCAGCAGCAGAAACAGCTGTTGTCTTGCACTGCTAGTACTGTCCGTGGAAACAACAGGCTTCACTTAGTGAGTCACGTGAAATCAAACCTTGATGAATATTTTAAAAGATGGCTTAAAGGAATAGTTTGACATTTTGAGAACTACTGCTTTAGCTCTCTTCCTGAGAGTTAGATGAAAAGATCGATACCACTCTAACATCTGATCGTTCAATAGCTTAGCTTAGCTTAAAGACTGTCAACAGGGGGAAACAGCTAGCCTGGTGCTGTCTGCAGGTAATATTGATCTTTCCATCTATCTGTTTGCAAAAAGTAATTTTCCTAAAACTTTCACTCCCCTCTGAGCACCAAAGCTAAGAGACACATGACTGGACCCCAAGGCCACTGAGACACTGGGGACATTCATTTAGAAAGACAGTCCATGCAATGAAACATTTAATAAGCTACAACTAAAACATTTCATGTGTCTGTTTCGGACATCACGTGAGAAGCTCAGCAGCTTCCTCCTGAAATATCGAGGTGTCACGTCTTTCTGAGGGAAAGTCCGCATTAAAACGTGTCAGCAGGGTGCAAAACGCACTTTGTGACTCGCCTTTCAAGGGTCGGTGAACTCAAATTATTCTAGCGGTGGTGAATTCTGATTTAAGTGCAGAATTAGCTGGTGTGTTAATTTAAAAACTGCTCACTCACTGATATGTTGGTCAAGCTTGAAATTCAGGGAGAGCGGCGGAGCTCTAATAACACATTTTGAAGTTTGAAAAGAGGCAAAGGCCAAACTAATTATAACAGACGTATTTTATTTTCTTGTTTTGCCTTTTTACTCAAAACCTTTCATTCGCGGCCTAAACTTGGACCATATCGCTTTTTACCACCATTACATAACTTCATTTTAAAGCACTGCGACCTTATTTGAACCTCAGCTGTCATGCAAAATTACAGTGACTTTGCTTCATTCCTATGACGAACAGTGATTCACACAGTGGTCACTTCTTCCACTTTCCGCTCCTGGGGGGGAGCGGTGGCACCGCGGTGTATAAAAACAGAGCAGGAAAACACACGCAGGAAAACAGACACACACATTTATATTATAACTCTCATAGCAACAGCTGTACCCACTAGATTAAACAAACTACCATCCTCTCCACATTGCTGACATTCATTCCTACTGAGGGAATCCCTGGGTAGCTGAAGGTGCCAGAGCTAGACATAAACTGTACCGTCTGGCTCCTAACAGGATGTCAAAATACAGACTCCAGACTGGGAGTTAAACGTTACCCTGAGCTGATGAGAAGAAGAAGCGCGCTCATTTCGACATCTCTGGACTTATTAGGCAGCAGCAGAGAAAGACATCACGACTCTTTGTAGGTTTGACTTGTTTCTGTCCTGTTTTCTCTCACATCTGTCTCCTCTGTTTTCACCAGCTCTCTAGCTCAACTTTCTTCAACAACTCGTCTTCAGTTTTTCTCCACTTCCTTTCCCTATTCATTTCTCTCTCTGGCCAACCCTCTGCCCATCTCTCTGCCTTACTGTACCAGTAAATCCATGGAGACGACAGCAGAGTTGACATTCTGTCAATTGGTACAAATTATCTCCAGCCTGTCACCAAATGCCCCAGCGTCTACCACGCGGCAATCAATGCGAGCTCAGCAAGCAGGAAAAGCAGGGTCTGCAAAACCCCAAACACTGGCAAATCCCCACACGGCCGTGCACTAGTGCACACGTTCACCCTCGCGCAAAAACAAAATAAATTGACTCTGCGTGTTTAAGAAATGACGTTTATACACAAAACATCAGTTGCCTTTAGCAAAATTTCCCTGGTGCATCACTTTACTGTATCTCCACTCCAGTCAGATGGCAGAGTCTCTCTCTTTCTTTCCTCCATCATAGTCTGAACTCTTTACAGAGTAACTCCAGTCATTGTCTCCCTAATGAATCATGTTCCCTCTCCTACATCCTCCTCCTCTGCTCGCATTAGTCTGCTCCTCTTGCAGTGAAAAATTCCCTCCTAAAGCTCCTTCGCTCATTTTCTTAAATACTGAACCTGCTTCATTTGTGAACGAGGAATTGAAACTAAATAGCTGCTTAAAAAATAAAATGCAGGGTATGTAGACAGACTGAAATAGGGAAGATGGATGAACACACGCAAACACACACGCACGCACGCACACACACACACACACACACACACACACACACACACACACACACAGCCTGCTTCTAACTTCTTACATTCCCTCATGTCTGCTGTGACACCCTAAAATCCATGATGCCCTAAGGGAAGACTATTAGCGCTACAGTGATTGAGCACTCTTTTGCAGACACCTACGCAAAACCTATTCATCTCTCGCTCTCTCTCTCTCTCTCTCTCTCCCTCACACACACATACACTCACACACACGTAAAGATACACACATACACACAGAAGGCCTTGGCGGTGCCATCCATAAAGCTCTCTGGGGTACGAGTAGATTCAGGTGGCAGATTCACAACCCCAGCAGTAATGAAACTGAATCAAAGTCCGCCTGAATATGACGCACTTCTGCTGCCTCACTCATTTAACATCCAGGCGCTTGCACAATGTGATGAAACATGTCTCACCCACATGAGTCAAACACAAGCCCTGAAATATTTCACGATGGAATGACGTCTCAAATGTTTTTTATCGCAAATTGTAGTTACTTTAGTTAAGTCACTGTGTCATTTTATTGATTCGAATACTTACTTCTACTTCTGTAATTGTATAACTATTATTATTATTTATTGAGCAACAAGAGGCTGCATTCATGATTTCGGCTCTTTGAGGCTGAACTGCTTTGAGCTAAATGCTAACGTCAGCATGCTGCCATTCTAAAGTTTGCTAATTAGCACTAAACACAAAGTACAGGAGTACTTGGTATTAGTATTAGTATTAGTATTAGAGTATAAGTATTAAACAGACAAACTATGAGCTGGTGGGCACCATGAATGTTTGTCTATCCTAAGATTTAAAGTCATTGCATGTTTTAATAGTTGATACATTACACTGTTAAACAAAGTGGAGGCCTGATAAAACCACGCTGCATGGCTGAAATACCACATTCTGTGCTTCTCTTTGTTTATATCACTGTATTATGAGTTCAGGTTTTGGACCTCTGACATTATGATGAGATGAGATGAACGGATTTATTAGTCAAACAATAATCAAACTGTAATGGAAATGACTGCAACCTTAGCTCTGCAACGCACACACACGCACACACTCACGCACTCACACACACACACACACACACACACACACACACACACACACACACACACACACACAGATGCACATGTTTGATGATTAGGACACTTGTCTCTCTCAACACTGTGTTCTCCAAAATTGTTCCGTGCAAAGTGGAACAAGCAGTGCTGGGCCAGGACATTTGACAGGGAAAAGTACATCCACACAAACATATATATACACACACACACACAAAGACAGTGATACTGAGAAATCTCCCCCGTTCTCAAATTGCAACCAGAAAACCAAGAGGAAGAAAGGAAGGACATTTAAAAAACAGAGAGATATTTAAATCGAGGGCCTGGCTATAAAAAGCAGGCAGAGGCTGCGGTGGAGGACGGCTCTATGGATTTGGCAGAAATAAAGAGAACACAAACAATGGAAGAGATGCAGTGAGAGAGAAGCGGAGGTCAGCAGCTGACAAAACAAAAGGATAAAGTCAGAAAGGAGAGCTGCTATCTCTCTGTCCCAGGATGGACCACACAAATGCACCTTCCCACCCCGATCCGTAGACTAAATACAACACTGTGAGAAAGCTACTGCAGGCAGTGCGGAGCAGGGCGTCAGATTAAGGGTGTTTGTAACATATAGACAAGCAGTGTGTTTAAAAATAGAAAGCAGGATCTATCCTATTATTGTATGTGAGCGGGGGAAATCCGAGGGTAGCTTATCCCAGAAGTCTCAACTCTCTATCTCACCCCAACAAAGGCACACAGACACACACACACACACAGGGGTATCCCAGCTGGCCAGCTGGGGCCTCGAGACCATTAAGAGAATTAAAGGCGACAGAAGATAAGCAAGAGAGGGGGAGGGAGGGGGAGAGTGCACGGCAGCATCCACAGGAGAAGAAAAGGTTGAGTAAACCGTCAGAAGGTTAACAGCAGCGGCGGCAGCATCAGTGTGTCGGCTCGTCTTGTTTAGTGGAAATAGAATGAAAACTGATCTCAATAACAGTTACTTTTAACTCTCAGGCATGCATTGTGTATCACTGCATAAAGTGTCATCACACACAGCTGGAGCGGTTACTCTGTTTCTGCCACAAGCACACACACACACAGACCATACTCCTGAAATAGCAACAATCTCCCTTTCATATTTCAGCGATGACACACTACACCTTGTAGACAGCACAACAGATCAAGTCGCTTACAGTGAATCTCCAGTGGCTCTTCTCATGTCTCGCTGCTTGTAGCTGTTCAGTCCATGTTCAGATCCAAACAGGCAGCCAAAACACAGCTAAACTCCTCCAGTCAGCCGCCGGCACACAGAGAGAGAGAGAACCTGAGCAGACAAGAGGAAGAGCCGACGAGCAGCCGGCAAGTCTGACTGAGAGAGAGACTCCCTCTTTCCTCAGAGTGCTGCCCACCTCTCCCTCCTCCTCCCTCCCCTGTTCCCCCCTTCTTCTCCTTCCCTGGAGCTTATCTGTCCCGAGGCTATCACTTCTTCCTCGCAGCCACCACCAACCGCCTTCCCCCAACACACTTGCGCTCCAACTCTAAAGTGTGTTTCCAAGGCAGCACCGTCACGACGTTCAATGCTGACAACTACAGCGCCGCACTGACTTCAGAGCCCCACTCCAGTTTCAGTTCCACTTCAGTCTTTCTGAGAGGGTGAGGGAGTGAGGGAGAGACAGAGGGAGAGGGAGGGAGATAGAGAGAGACATGAAGGGCTGAAAGCCGATCCCCTCTGATCTCATCAAGCAAAGTTACCAACAGCAACCAGACCGGCAGGCAGCTGAGAGAAACACCCAGTTCACCTCCCTCCCTCCCCTCTTCCTGACTCCCCCCTTCTTACAAAGAGCTCACACGGAGCCAACCAACCAAACCAACCCCCGCCTCTCCCTCTGTTAGAAGCACACACCAACACACATGTACGCACACACACTTCTACACGTGCCACACACACCGCACGAGTGGAGCATGTGCACGTTTTAGTCATCAAGGTGAAACATGCCAGTCATGTCACGCTCACTGCTCATTAAGAGGAATTTCTTTCTGAACAGCGTTGGATTATTGCTGCAGAGCACAAACTGTTTCTTTTTCCTGTGTTCTGCAGTTGGCACGTTAAATCCAGTACCGTCTGGGTGAGGACCCGCTCCTCTTTGTTCTGCTCTATTGCTCACCGTTCTCTCCGGTCATCAGTTGTGCATCTGCCCACATTACAGTATAACTTGGCTCCGAGCTCAGGTGATGACTAAGTCCATTTATTGGCCTTTGGCTGTTCGAGTCCCTTCCCGCAGCTACATCAGTCATTCACAAAGTCAGGAAAGCGAAGGATTTCAGAATCGCACATCCAAAAAGATCCCGTACACACTTTTTACACACTGCGCTGACACGAGGCCAGCCTTATATGTCAATACGAGAACTTTTCACCTTCATGCGACAAACAAATCACACCAACATGCTGATTCATTTACACAAGCATAAACACTAACTCCCAGGTGCAGGAATACTCACAAGTGTGCGTGTGTGTGTGTGTGTGTGTGTGTGTGTAAGAGCATGTGCACACTTACTTACACATACATGTACAGTGGTGAGGCAGACTACAGTGTTTGCAGTCATGCAGGACTGAGGGCTGGCCAGCTCACTTCCTGTACAGGAAGGTCCCTTTCCCAGGGCTGCAGGGACCACCAGGGAACCAAACTCCCCGCAACACCACCACTCCCACTATATGATTACCATGTCATTACATCACATGTCTGCAGATGCTTAAAGTGTAACATGCCGTAAGAGAGAGTTGCGGGATGGTGAATCATGGTTGTGTCTGACTTTCGTTCTCAGACATCTACAATTAACAAAGAGGACGCATTTAATTAGGAGCTGGTGCAATTAAAGGAGACACAGTGAGCTGATCCAGCACACACACGCTCCCTTTCATACACAAATAGACATTACACACTCAAGGGAATTTTGCATTTTCTTGTGGAGAGTTGCAAGAGTGTTATATATTTATACCACTCATAATTGACAATTAGCTTAGCTTAGTTTCACTAACCAGCTGCTAGTTATCTGCCTGTGCAGTATAAACCCCACAAAGACCAAAGTGAGAAAACAACAATTAGCTGTTTCATGAAGGGTTATGAGCTGGGCTACTACTTCCCCAAGACCAGTAAATTCTTGGGGAGTTTGCAGGTTGAGTAGCAACTGTAACTAAGAGGCTCTTTTGTGCAGATTAAACAAACAAGATATATTGTTTTAATTGAGCTTTAGAGGTGCTGGTGGATTCTGTCACTTGACAGTGCCAGGCTATTTGCTTCCAGCCTCTCAGCTAAACTAAACAGCAGCTGACTGACCTTAGCCAGCGTCAAATGCCAAATAATTAAAACAATGTTAAATTAACACAATTGGATCCATTGGTTTGGGGTCAGTAGGGTCTTGTTGCTTTGGTTACCAGAGAGACATGAAACTACAATCCTGGCTTGTATTTAATATGAGTCCTTTAAACTTTTGATGGAAATTAAATTTATTCATACAATCTGTCTTGGACTTAAAAAGTTAGTTCCTAATCAACATACACACACACACACACGCACGCACACACACAATGCACAAGCAAAACCCAGTCAATTGGCCTCATTCAGACTCAGAGTTGGAAAAAAGGAAATGTGCAGATCTGTACAAACACACACTGGCGGCCATGGATCAGCTGAAGCAGACGTATGGGTTAGACACTTTACCTATGCCCCACACAAACACACAGTACGCACACACCAACCGCACTCTCCAAACTGACTCGCTGTTATTCTAGACAGCAGCCGATGTAGGTCAATGGTTTTGAATGTAAGCAGTCGCTGTAAGCTTAACATAATACACACAGGTAGGGAGGAGGGGGCTGTGAGGCCAGGTTAGAAATCTGGCAAAGAATCCGAGGCTCTGTTTCCACACAAGTCATGTTGTGTGTGGCCAGTTTAGGTTTAATGGTTAAGGGGAATATTTCACAGGTGATTTTCCTTCTAAAATAAGATTAAAGTAAAGTTTAGATGCAGAGTAATTTATGGGTATATTTTAGGAAAGTCGTATGCACAGGAATTAACATTAAATTCTTCAGTGTTTTCATAAACACTAGTTTAATTGCTGTAATCCTGACACTTCCATTTCGTAATCCTGTTTGTTGCAGAAATGCATCGGTTCTTCCAATTAAGTTCTGTTCCCTCCACAGTGCTGTGGAAGTCTGGATCACCAACAGACACAGCCTGTCGATGCTGCACCGATAGTAAAGGATCAGCTGTAAAGACAGCGTGTCCATGGACAGGCTGAATTCCTGAGTAACGCTCAGCTCATTATTTTACTGCTGCTAATTTACAGTTTAATTTGCATGTAAAATACAAACCCACAAACTCCCCCTCATTCTGATGGATTAGAGGCTTTTCCGGGTTTTAGTTTTGGATGGCTTTGCTTCAAACCAGTGATCACCAAAATTGATTGTGTAGAGCATTGCGACAATAACACACTACTTGTTCAATACATCTGAGGGTACACGGTCCCTGATACAGTACATCTACAGAAATGATGTCAGTTTGTTGTGTTTTCTTATCTTGCTGCTTATATGCAGCACCTGAGTGTCTGTATTTGCTTATATCACTCTTTGAATTGTCAGGACACTGTATAAACCTATTCCTGCACGTTTTAGGTTATTGTATTGTCTAATAAAGGGATTCAGATGCACTTTCATCATCCTGACTGAGACACCAAAGATACAGACTGACATTAAAGCTTCAAACGGAGGGCTGAGCCGGTGGTACATCCCCCATCTTCTCTGATGGACCCTGCTGTAAATTGCCCCCTGATTTTCTGCCTCAAGGCCCATTCACACTTAAGGGACCCCAGGGGGCCTGGGGAGTATGTGTGTGTCTATGCATGTGTGTGTGAGAGTTAATCTGCAGGACAATGGGGGCCCTGTCCTCGCCCTACACACACACGCAAAATTAGGGCTAGGGGCCTCACAGCTGAGCAGCTTACTGACAATAGAAACTGGAAGTGTGTGTGTGTGTGTGTGCATTTGTGGCTGTGTACATGCCCGTGTGTGTGTGTGTGTGTGTGTGTGTGTGTGTGTGTGTGTGTGTGTGTGCGCGCTCGCTGCCTCCTGCCAACACACGTGTCAAACACAAAGCCATCCAACAGTCCACTCGGCCCAGGGGAGAAGGATCGACAGAGAGGGAGGGAGATGGACGGACGGATGGCAGGGGAGAGTAGGAGGACAGAAGAAAGGAAGTGGGAGGAACAAGAGGTCTGAAACATTCAGCCTCGGGGTGAAGGGTGAGGACAGTTAGAGGGAGAGAAAGAGGAGGTGAGTTGGAAAAAAAAGAAACAGTAGATGGTTGAATTACACATACAGATGGCTGAGAGAAGGAGCGACAGGAGCGAAGGCCAGGTTGGACAGTGAGAGGGGGGTGATATTGAGTTCAAACAATCAGCTGTTGTTTTCACACGTGGACCCAAATATACTGAATCATTTATATTCCTGCACTTGTGACCCTTATTTTCTGCTCTGACCTAGAACAGTTTTTATTTCAAATTTAAAGGAATACAATGATGTTATGGAAAATATTTATATTCTCTTTCTTGCCCAAAGTGACATGAGCAGTTTTGTAATGGACTATTTTTTGGTGCTATGATTTCTTGGGAGTCCTGACGTTACCGTGAGGCTGCCAGGCACAGACTCCGGAGACTCCGGCAAGCCACTGCAACCAGTCGAGAAATATCCCCTCATAAAACACGTGTCCTTGTTTTTAACAGACGTAGAAGAGGCCTAACATTTAATTAGAGGTTTGTAGGCGCTGGTAGGGTGTTTTGGTTGACATTGGACAGAGCCAGGCTGGCTGTTTCCCCCTGTTTCTATGCTTTATGTTAAGCTAAGCTAACACAGCTAAGAGTGGTATCAATTCCCTTGTCTAACTCTCAGCATCAATGCAAATGAGTGTGCTCACCAAAAATGCTGAGCTCCTCCTTTATGTCTCAATCTACACTCATAGCGTAGCATCATCAACTGTGATGTAGCAATTGTACATCCTGTGCATCACCCTACATCAACACTTTAGCTTAACCTAAACGAACCTTAATTTGATTTTACTGAACTCAATTTATTTCTAATCTTCACTCTGACCCTCACGCTTCACCCTATGAGAACCTCTTCAAGGGCCGATGTCCTCATATCAGAGAGTCAACTTTCTTTGCCTGTGAGGACACTCAAAGACAAGAACACCCACATTCAGCTGTCATACTGTGTGAGCACAAAAGAAAGGCTCACTGAAACACACGGGCACTCCTCTCCCCCCCTCTCATACACTCAGACACACATCGATACAGATGCTGGCCATCTGAGTACAGCAGGTAGGCATTAATTCAGCCTGGCTGCACAATCAATGATGGTAAATGGCGGCAGCGGGAGGGGGGAGGGAAGGACAGCGATCTGCTGCTTTCATTTCTCTCTCTCTCTCTCTCTCTTTCTCTCTCCATGTCTTGTTTCATTATGGGAAAGCTCTAAGTGAGTCACAGTCTGACTTAGTACAGCACACATGCAGTTTTCTCTCTCTCTCTCTCTGACTTCAATTACACTGTCACTGGGTATCATGCCTGCACCTCACTCTCTGCATAGTATACAGCTTTAGAAAGGCAATGTCTTCACTAATGCACACCCATCTGAAACCCCTCCATGAATGTGCAATGTTTTCCCCACTAGCATTCGCAGAGTGTTTTATCAAAGTTCACACTGTTATTCAGCTTTTGTCACCCACTTAAGCAGGCAGTTCTACCAAATTTCCACTTCCCTGTACAGTATTTCATTATTTTTGAAGGGTTGTTTGTGATCTGAGGGCGTCTGAACAATGGAGTGTGTCAGCAAATATGTCACATGACAATAAGAGGCCTGAGATCTCATGACAAACCTATGTCAGCATTTCCTGTTTGTCTTTTACTGACTTAGGATGTGTACTACTGATGCTTCTTCTTCTTCTTCTTCTTCTGCCTGATGGCCTTCTCACCCCCCCCCCCTCCTGTCCTCTACCCCCCCTCTGCATTCAGCCCTCACATCCACCCTCTCTTCCATCTCTTCCATCTATCAGTCGGGCCAGCACCTCCCTCGCCACTCCTCTGCCACAATTTTTGCCAACTGCCAATCATCTTCCCAATGCCCCCCCCCCCTCCGTCCCTCCTCTTCCCTCCCTCCTCCATCCCTTTTCCCCAACATCTGCTGGTCTGCGTCTGTCACTGCTGACCCCTCGTTGCCACGTGCCAAGTCCTCCCCCTTAGTGTCCCACAGAGACCCTAAATCATTATAACACACAGCTTGCGTTGTGAAAGGTGGCTGTCCCCCCCCCCAAAAGAGTGAGAAAAGCACACAAATTTGACCTCTGATTGCAGACTCTCATTACACTGCTGTATCATTTGTCAATTAAATGTCTTATAAAGGCCAAATCCTTCAATTAAAGGGGCCTGGATAACATGTGCAGAGAATCTCAGCAGACTTAACATCGTCACTCTGAGGCACTGATTGCATTGCAGCCACTGACACATTGGCGCTGACTCTAGCATTTGGTTTTGGGGTAACGCACGTGCTAAAAACACAATAGCTTAGAGACAGATCCGAATAAATTGATCACTAACTGTAAGTCACCAACCGGACTGAGAGGTAGTAAATGTAATATTTGTAAATCTGCTTTACTGGCCAACCTGCAAGGCCAGAAGTCATAAGTGTCATCTAAAAGCTGCATGGTAAATGTAGCTTGTGCTCAGGCTGCAACAAAAAGAAAATTACGGTCATATATTGCAACATACAGCAGCGTACCACAGGGATGGAAATAACACTGGGTCCACAATATCAAATCGCTTCCAGCACGCCGCCATACAGACTTTTTACTCTTTACTTTTCTTAAGGCTGAAAGCAATCTAGAACTTTTATTGTCAACATAATACACATATGAGAATACACATATGTCCCACTGTGTGAAATCAGCTTGGTTTCATTTCACTTCAAGGGCTGACACCACTGAGGAAACTACAGGAAATGGGATCCTAACAAAACCACAGTGACACACATCCAGCATTACCGCCTCACACCAGTCACATTGTGTCTGCACATCATTCATTAGGTGTACGCATCAGGCCCACATTGCACATGGACTTTGTCACGATATCTGCTGAATCGAGCATTGTTTAAAAAATCTGAGTCATGACTCCAAAACAAAGAAACCAGGTCAGTGTGGAGCAGACAGACGATCAGATAGAAAAATAGAGACAGAGACAGAGGTAATCGGTGGAGACACAACTACGTTGTTTCTGCCCACACACACACACACACACACAGACACACACAAAGAGGAAGAAGCTGTTGGACACATGAGCAAAGACCACCTTCCTAGATTTCCTTCATCTCTGTGTTGTTTTGTATTCAGAAATGCAGTCGCAGGTCTTAAAAACTGTTTGTTAGAGCAATATTTTAAGTTCCCATCAGGCCATAGTTTCATATTTTCCATTTACCGCATGTCATGCTGTGCAAAGAGCCCCATTTACTAAATGTGATATTAGCCTTGTCACAAGGGGTGACATGTACTCTGCTGCGTTGTCATACTGCATGGTGCTGCCGCCAGTGCCCACAAAAAGGTCTGTCATCCCTCTCCCCTCCGAGGCTGATATGTGCGTGTGTTGTTTTCATCTGTCTCATTTGCCGAGTCAACATTTCAGCATGTTTATGTTTAACTCAACAAAACAGAGGTGTAGCCATGTCATCACAAAACATCATCTGAACCTATAATTCAAGTCAGGAACACCTGCAGCATCTCTCGTCTCTGAGGTTGAACAGCTGCCAACGATCAGCCTGCGGCCGCCGGATATTCGCGTGACCAGAAAACTGTGATTGTCATGTGTCTGCAGCCAAAAAACAATTTTATACAAACAAGTAAACTGTATGACAAATTTTTATGAAATAATTATCCACACTACTGATGGTTAAAGGTGCCCTGTTTTCTTGTAAACAAAGTTTCTGTTCATGTTTGTCACCAAAACAAAGCTTGTGTGTCTTTATCACTGAACATTTCTGAAATATTTTGAAACTCTTCCATTTAAACGCAGTCTCCTTCCATGGCTTTCATGACACAACGCTTTCCTTGTGCATCATCGCCGCCAACTCTCCGCTGTACATGAAAACACTGCTCCATAGTGCTACCAGTGGTCAAAAACCCCTTTTAAAACACATTTTAATCAATGTGATCTAAGCTTTCAGTTTAGTATTTAGGTTTACCATATTATGATTTTAAGGTAATATAACAATACCTTAAATACATCATAGTCAGTAATGACTGAGGTCTGTATTTCAAAAAGAATAGGAGTATTAATTTTTTCATTATTGTCTACATAAACACGAATGGCACACAAACACACTGGACGGACCAGAGTGACAGCAGCCACACAGACAGACCTTATGGGACAGCAGGACTCAGCAGAGCAGGTTAAGTGACACGTACGAGATGACAGACGGGTCAGAGACGAGTCGAAGGGCTCAGAGTGCAACATTCTGGTCAACACAGCAGCACAGCCAGCAGTTTCTCAGCCCACAGCAACTTAGCAGCTTATGGCAGCTCCATTTCCTCCAGGCAGACGGGGAGGAAGCACCAGGCTGCTGCAGTAATCTACTTTACTTTGGGATTAGCAGCCCTCTGCAGGTGTCACTCTCTGTCTGTCTGTCTGTCCATCTCTGTCTTGACCTGTCTCTCCCTCATTCACACACTACGAGTCACACTTGTGCACATTTACATTCAAAGCAGTATTCTGATATCAAGCTGGTACAAGAAATATATCTGGGAATTGGCAGGAGAGCTTGTTCCAGACATATTATTCTCCACCGTGAGTTTCAGTTTTCAAGTTTTATTTTGATCCTCAATGTTCTCCAGTGTAGGAACAGACAAGTCTCAGAGATAATTTTACATACTGTGGGTATTATATGTTAGCCGTCCTCACTTAAAAATCTAGTCTTTCATGTGAGTGTAATATTGTAAATAGCAATCATCAATTATACTATGAAGTGGCCCATCTGGGCTGAGAATCAGTACCAAATTAAAGAAACTAAAACATATTATTTAAATTTGGGACAAACTGTGTTCTAACTGCATGAATATTGCCAATAGTGGCACATGCAACAGAAACCGAAGCTCATTGATTGAATGTATCTCACAGAAACGCACCTTGGGAGTGGTAGTTAAGTCCATCCTTTCAATTTTATGGGCGTTGACTTATACCATTGACGTTTCCATCAAAGAGCCAGAGATCCTCTTCAGCAGTCGCTCATCTTTTGTACTGATGGTTCAACTGAGAGAAGCCTGTAGCCATACAAGCCTTGGATGTGGTTTATCTTCCACTCTAATATTGTAGTATTTAATATTTGAGTCAAGACTATTGAATGAGGAAGCAGCTCAGCAGTCCGACCGTCATGTACATCTGGCAGTCTACCAGATCTGGCAGTCTACCAGATGTACATAATTCTGAAGTTCACCTTTATTTATGGTTCCAAATAAGTGGATGAGATGAGCAGTTTAAGGTGACTTCCTGTGTTTAAAATCTGTCTGACAGCTCGTGATGCTTTGTGTAGTTCACCCGTAAAACTGTCCACCAGTCTTTGCTCTATATTATGATGATGACTGGTTCCAACGACTGTTTTCGCATGTTAATACCTCCTTCATTTTTCAGCCATTCAGTCATTAGTATTATTCAGAGGCTAAAAGACAAATGTACTGGCAACAATTGCAGTTCCAGCAAGGAATATATCAATATTTCCCCATTCAGACTTCTAAAATGTGAGGACTTGCAGCTTTTTGTGTTTATTATGACACAGTTAATATCTTTGGGGTTTTGACTGCTGTAATATGTTAATGTATAATAATGACAACAGCCACCTGCCGACATCATCTTTGACTCTGAGAACTTTACACACTTTATCGTCTCACCTTAAGCAGATTTATCCATAACAACAATCATTATTACTCTGCTGTAAATATGAATTTAACATGTCTCATTGAAATCTGAATAAGGACCCTTAATCTGATATTTTGTGTGCATGTAACTGACTCTCTGTTCTCTCTCCTACAAAGAAAAAGTCAACACAAGCAGTAGCAGACGAGAGCGTAAACATTCAAACATTACGGGTGCCAAGTGATGTATTTCAGTTCAGTTCTGTGCCAGCGAGTCCTATGAAGCCAGGCATCGCTTGCTGTAATGACACGAAAGCCGTTTCAAACAAGAGAAGCGAGTCCATCTCAAAGCAGCTGAGGACAGAGCTGCATACATTCAAACCCCTGATCAGCTCCAGGGAGGGGAAAGGTCAACCTGATCAACATCTCCTCCTGAAAACAAAAGACCTCAGCTCATTATACATCAACCTCACTGAAAACACCCTCATATGCCAGACCATCTAATGTTGCCATGACAACTATAGAAGTAGTGAGGAGGTGCAGACAGACAGGCGTGCAGGCAGGCGACAGATTTCAGTAGGATGTAGGCCTACACGAAGGACGTCTCCACTGGAAGCATGAGAGTAAGAGAGGAGGATCTTGGAGAGCCAAATATAGGAACAGAATAATGAGCTTCTTATCATCTGCTCCATCGTTTCCATATCTCCTCTGCTTTCCTCATCGCTCCATCTCCCTGTCATTTCACTTCTCCTCCTTTCTCCGTGAATGGACCAAATATTTCCCTAGAGCCACTCTCCTCTATGAAAAAGATATATTACACCAGGAGGGATTTTCGATTATGTGACGGCAGCAAGCTTTTTCCTCCAAAGAAGAAAAAAATCTCCTCTGGTCCTGGGAGGATATTGGACAATTTCCTCGAGCACAGAATACTTCTGTCTGTCAGATCATGACGGTTCATAGATCCACTCTTTAATTGGCTACTGGCCCTCTAACCACAGCTAACCAAATAGAGGGAAAATGTCTGGCACGATTGGGCTCTGTGGCTTGTTTAAGACGTTTGATGCCACCAACACAAAAGACTCCGTTTGCAGGAGCCCGCCTGCCTCTGCCTACCTGCAGAACAAACCCAACTAGGCTCTTTTTACAAATAATTAATTGCATTGTTGCATAAAATGTCATAAAATTGTTATTTTCTTATCCAACAATCAAACACCCAAAGACATCCAGTATCATATACAATAGATCAAATCTGCAAAGCTGGAACCAACAAATATTTGGCATTTCTGTTTGAGAAATGGCAAACGCAATCAATGAATCATCAAAATGATGGACAGAAAGAGTGTTCTTGTTGTCTTTATCTCTCTGCCTCTTTCACACACAGCAACACCACACCACACACACACACACAGTCACTGTAAGTTGAACATACAGACTCTCCAGTTTCACATCCACCTCCTGTTTCTTTGACTAATTCAAGGCGATCGGTCAGATCTGTTACAGCTTGGAGGCTGAAATCCTGAAGCAAAGTGATGCTTTTTTTTTTTTTAATCACGCTGCAACACAACACGTTGCCACAAATTGTCTGCATCTGTCATTTGAATGCAAACACCTGCTGGTTTTCCGACCAAAGGGCTGTGGAAAGGGAGACGACAAACAGCTGGCTCACATATGTCTCACTCTCTCTGAAAGCCGGTCTGTCTTCAAGTCTCTGTATCTGTCTCATATCCTGCATCTGCCCACATATCTGCCAACAGCCTCATCTGTCTGTCTAAACTGGCAGATTTCAGTCTTCATTGGACACAAACATCTGTCTTGTTCTTTATTTCCTCCTCTCTCTCTTACACACACACACACACACACACGCTCCTGTGTCTGACCCAGATCCTCACTTAATGAAAAACAAAAATGAATAAATAAATTATAAACAGGGGGGATGCTCTCTACATTGTGTGAACCTGATGCCCTTTCTGTTGCTCTCCCTCTCACACAGATACAAGTTACAAACACTGTCGTACTGATTCACACACATCTGAGTGCTCATCATCATCCTGTAATCCTCCACAAGAGCTACTGGTTTTTTTTCTCCTCTCATTTTCCCATCTCTCTTCTCTTGCACACACACAAACTGTGTTTTCCACGACATCATTACAGTAAAGCACAAAGTGCTGACTGGATGACACGGTGCTGCTGTGCACTCATTCTGAAACTTTCTGAAACTTTCTGAAACTTCTGAGTTTCGGTGTGTGCTCGAAGCCTGCCGAACTTGTATCTTGGTGAAAATGCCACACGGGAGGCCTGTCCCCTCCGCTGGGAGGTGACTGAATACGAGATGCGGCTGGAAATAATTCTGCTGGTGAATTCCTAAACAAAGACACGCACATAGGCTCCAGCTGTGCTGAAGGGCACAGCTAATAATGGAGGAGGAAGAAGATCATTTGGCATAAATTTTAGCACCATTTTTAACAAAAACAGCAGACAAGGAAATTGTACATTCATTCCCTAAACCAAACAATGAGATGTCATGGAGAGAGATTCTCGTTCTTAAGCAACAGAGGAAGATTAAGGCTGAGGAGATAAATGTTTGCAGGTTGTTTATCTTATTGTTTATCTTTGTTGTCTAAAAAGCAAACATTTTCACAATAGAAAACACAATATAATTTGGTAATATTGCCAGAGTGTCCAGTATTCTGTTGGCCACAATTTAGACCTAAATACATCATAACTGCTGGTTCTTGTACATGATTAACTTGTCTAGGCTACTCAACCTTGCCAGGCAGCTGGATTGACAAGATCATGAGAGTACACACAGTAACAAAAGCGAGAATACATCTTGCCACGTTTCTAGCAATGTGTTGTCACACAGTGGCCTTAGTTTATCAGCATCCAGAGGAAATAATGGCAGTTACAGGCAGGGTTTAGGTGTGAAGGTGACGACGGTTGGTTCTGTTGATTTGATTGGTTGAAGGAAGCTTGTGATAGATGGTGATACATGGAGACCACTGCACGACAGAGTGTCCAGGCGGATATTAGCTCTTTACAGATATGTCAGACAACAAGTAACAAGTAGATGTAGCAAGAAATATCAAAGACTATTGAGGTTTAAGGTTATTTAGAAATATTTAGTCATAATTATCTAATTTACCTATCAAACAATCAATCAACAATCTAAACAAATACATTTAAGGGACTCTATTAGAAATATGATGTTTCTGCAATGTGTTCATGTTAAAAATGAATACCGGATGATTCGTTGATCAGGAATTTACTGTCCATGACCGATATTGGATTCAGCCTCAAAAATCCAGTATCTGTTAAGCTCTGTCTGTCTGTCTGTCTGTCAGTCTGTGTGGTCTGTCATCGCTTCAGCTTCTTTCAGCTCATTGTTTTGGTTTTATGGTCCATGTGAGCGGTGAGTTTTGGTTCAGTCTCACCGCTCACATCAACCACTGTTCAGCCACAGGGGACAGCTGTTTTCAGTAAAAGGTTTTAAAAACCCACAGGACATGCTGCTCCAAATGGCAGATGGACACAGTTAAGGACTAGCTGGTGAACACAGTGGAGCATTTAGCAGATAAAGAACCACATAGGTCCCTCAGACGTAGGTGAAGACCAAAACCAGAGCTAAAAGAGAGTGAATCCTGGACACATATCCAACTCTATATGAATGACACTGTTGCTCGGTCACTGCTAGATGTATGATAAGCAACAGTTGCTATCAATGACCCGAAGAAAGCAGTTTTTGCAGGTTACAGGCTTCTAAAATGTCCTCTGAGCAGCGTGAAAGAAAAGGAAGCTCTGTGACGTGTGAAACAACAAAAACAACCTCGTGCATTCATTACGATTAGTTAAGAAGGTGGATTTCCTCAGAAGTCAAATTCAAATTGATGCATCTTGGTCTCACAGTTAATCCATCTGGCTAATGTGGAAAATAAAATATAGACTGCAGCTAGAAAGAGAAGCTAATCACACACTGTCCACACGAGTCACGTAAAGTTGTGACTGGAGTCCTGAACACACTGTGACAATCAAAGCCCAGTGCAGAGCTTGTTTCCCCACTGTATTTACTGCCTGTGAAACCACGCCAATTTCCATTTCCTTTCAGCTTTCCTGCCAGCTTAAATCGGTCCGTGTGTGAGAGAGATGGGGGGTGGATATCTGACAAGTAGCAACTGACATTTTCATTATAACTACTACTTTTCACTCCCTAGGTTCACAAATATATATTCGTGGCGGTAGTGGTGGCGTCCATTCTACTTTTGACGGTTGTCAGGCACAGGAGCAGCACTGTGAATCCGGTAAATTTTCTAAATAGAATTCCAATCGTAAGAACAGACAAAAAAAAAATAGAAACGTTCATGTACAGACCATCAGAGAGGCACAGAAAATGGAGGAAAAAAATGACCAAATCATCGGTATCTAAGCTAGTCAAGAAAAAAAAAAAAACAGGGAAGGCGAAATTCTCCGCTTCTAAAATGCAGAACGAAACCGTGTTGAACTGCCTTAGAGCACGGCCCATTTATTTTATTTTTCGGCTAATTTCCAGAAAACATAAATAAACATTAAATAAATACATTATTTCCTTTTCCTTACTGCATTCTACTGACACACACACACACACACACACAAATATTCATGACACACAGCTGCAGAATGACACTGTAAACCAGTCCAGTGCAGCCACTGTCTGGACTTGATGGTTGATGAACAGTGATTGCTGTTATATGATTAAGTGATTGCTAACTTCTACTAATTTGCTCTCTGTCTCTGTCTCTGTCTCTCTCTCTCTCTCACACACACACACACACACACACACACACACACACAGACATAAGCAGAGTGGTTTCCACTACTCTCAGCCTGGTGACACACCTCATCAAACTGTGGTCCGTTATAAGTGGTGCTGACACGTGTGTTTGTGTGTCTTTGAGTGTGGGCCTGTGCTCATAATCATACCAGTGTGTGAGTGTGTGTGTGTGTGTGTGTGTCACTGTCTGTGCAGGACAGCAGCATGCCTTCACAGCATGTGGTGGTGGTCTGGTTTCCGCTCAGAGGGCTGTGAAGTGGCCTGATGAAAGCTCACACATGGTGGCAGTGAGACGAGCCTGATCTCCTGTCGTGACCGCAGCGCACCAGCGGCTGGACGGCAGAACTTCCCAGTCTGCCGCAGATATTTAACAGTGACGAGACAGTTAGCAAAGACTTTGGTCACGCAGTTGTGGAAATTAGCTTGTTTCTAATGTCTGGCGGCTGTCATAAGAAGGAGGGCGTTTCCTATAAAGATAAACCTTTTTTTTAGCCACACTGCACCTTCAGTGTTATAGTTATGAGCTGTGGTACATCAGGGCTTCTGCATGGTGTGAATTCAGTTTCAGGAATAAGTCAGTCTATCTTTAATATCACATGTTTGGGCACATTACTTCTATTATTACTTCTATTATTACTACTTTACTTCCATAAGGTTGGGAGACTCACAAGGGACAGAAGCAGCAGATATCCTGACCTTTAGTCCCTTGTCTGGGTTGGGTGCTCATGTGCTTATGCTTTGTTCCTGTCGTATCAGATGAATGGTAGAGATGGGAAGGGTTCCCATGTTTATGACTTGCAAGTAGTCAGGTCACAAGCTCTGGAGAAACCTGCAAAGAGGCATGGGGCTCTGCCAGCAGTCAGAACAAGTGGAGTTGCAATTAACATGTCTAATCAAGGATAGAGGAAGTCCTGTGTATGTTTTACAGACATACACAGGACTTCCTGTCCTTTAATTGGTCACCCCTGCTGTACGTTCATGTAGTCCAGTGATCCGGTGTCTGAGGCTAACTAACTCTTAAATTTGATCAGATCTCACAGTAATAGAAGCTAATGTGAATGGTAAGGCTCATTTTCAACTCTTGATCTTAGTCGACAGTATGTGAGCATTATGAATTCATGAAACACAGAACCTACACATCTTACTCACTGTGCCAATGAATCATTTATATTATCATGCTATTTGCTATTCTGGGATTAAACATGCGCCTGTTGTGTTTAA
The DNA here is from genome assembly GCA_008933995.1 of Datnioides undecimradiatus. NCBI lineage: Eukaryota > Metazoa > Chordata > Actinopteri > Lobotiformes > Datnioididae > Datnioides > Datnioides undecimradiatus. The sequence continues at coordinate 6,906,333 of WARS01000030.1, read as the reverse complement.
ATTCACCACCCTCGCTTCTCACCTTTACAGAGACACCGCCATCTGCAGTGACATACTCCACTGTACTCCCTCTTCTCCTCATCCTCCTAATATGCTGTTGAGGTCTCACGTCTTTCTCCCACATTTCCTTACACCTCTCTCCTCTCTTCTCACCACTCACCTCCATCCTTGAGCAGCCTGCCTGTCTGAAATGACTCATTACAATACAAGGCTCCTTCAACAATTCAAGCCTCTCACCTTCCCGTCTCTCTCGTTTGCTTCTTTCTCACCTTCTGTTCACTCATCTTTTTCTCTCTCACACACACGCAGACACCCCTCTTGACTTCCCCTTTCCTCTCTCAGTTCGCCCACCCTCTAGTACACTTGCTCCTTCTACCATATCTGTCTCATCCGCCCTTTTATTCCTCCCAACTTCCTATCCTCCTCCTTTCTCACTCCTTCTGCTTCCATCCCTCTTTTTGCTCTGTTTGATTCATTAATTTTCTCTGCATACTTCTGTTCCTGAACCCTCTTCCTTCCTCTCCACCCCCCCATCCATCTCCCCTTGACTCAACATTGGCCATCAAAGAGTCGATGATGAGTCACACTTCTGTTAATCTGCGCCATGACTTAGCATGGCATGAGGTAAAAACGAAAGATTACAGCCCTTACACTGCTAGACACACAAACACACTCTCGCTCACTACACACACACACACACACACACACACATACACACACACACTAATCTGCCAGGCTTGTGTCCATCATTAGCTCACAATTAAACAATAGTGAACAGAAAGAACCAGCTGCAAGCCGCAACCAGCTGTGCTGTTATTATCTTCCTGCTGTGTGTGTGTGTGTGTGTGTGTGTGTGTGTGTGTGTGTGTGTGTGTGCGCACATGCACCAGTTTTTTCTGTGCTTATACCTTTGTTTAAGCCTACCTATATTAACTTTTCCCAAATTGGAGGCTTTTCATCACCCCCACCCCCATTTTCTGTGTGTGTGTGTGTGAGACAGAAAGAGGGTGTGGAGGCCTATCTCCATAATTAGGGCAGACCCGCCACACATGGGTCTCCCCTGACACTTCCCCTTCAAGACCTAAATATTCATGAGACTCTAAACGCTTTCATGAGCTCTGTAATTATGGCCAGAAAATAGACGGAGAGAGACAAAGAGAGAGAGAGGGAGAGAGTGGGAGGCAGAGAAGGAAATGCCCTCACACTTTTTAAACACAGGCTGTCCCACAGTATTAGCAGATAATATCAACAGTGTCGTGCAGCTCTGCCATCCAAGCCAGAGAAGCTAGAGACTATTTATAGAGTCATATGACCCACTGACAAGGGAATTCTCTGTTTTTAGGTAGACACATTTTCATACTTTTGTCTGATTTCTGTTGCGGCAGCATCATTTCTAACAAAAAACACAATGTTCCCTTGTGTTTCTTCCATTTGACGCACCGCGAGTAACTTAATTTGATACACAGAGCTCGTCTCAAGCATGCACGATGCTGTTTGATGATGTGATAATAGGTGGGTGGATATATAGAGCTGGAGTGCCACAGTGGCGATTCTCCTTGACAGCTGTGGACAGAAATCGCTTAGACCCGACAGTCCAAGGAGGCAGGATCAATAATCAGTTATGGCAGTTCTTATTTTTGTGATGACTTCAAAAAAACAGATACGCTCACTTTATTCCCATTTGGCTGGAAGTCTCTGCCAAGCAGAGCTGGGCGAAAAACCAAAAATGTAGCGAGGCCGACATCAGGAGTCGACCTCAGAGTGACTGATCTAATTTGGCTCATGCAGGTATGTTCAGTAAAAGCTTTTTCCCCCGATGATTTAGTGAGCAGACGGCTGTAAAAACTGCAACACAGTCAGTCGTATGCTACGAATCTGTCTTGCTTTTATTCTAACATCTATAGCCATAACAAAATAATATGATGAGTCCTCATGCTGAAGGTCTCACTATGCTTCAAACAAACGCCCCTGTATGTCATCTGACCAAGTCTGAAAGCAGAAGTGTTTATAGCTGTTCCAAATAGCCACGCTGAGATGTGAGGTGGAAAACTCCCATCACAGAGTCACTGAGATGCAATGAGCCACAGCAACGGGGATGAGGGTGCACGTACTCAGACAGTCTCCCCTTAAAGGCAGTCGGGATGCTTCCCTCCACTGTACAGAACAAAGTAAAGAATCAAGAAGAGAGAATGAGTTCAATCCTACACTCCTACACTCCAAATTGTTAAATTGTTGGTTTTGGATAGTTTCAAATGTTCTTCCTGTTGGAAAGAGTGTTTCAGACAATATTTGGCCATCAAATTGGCCACATATGGAGGCCTTAAAAGAAGTAGCTCATTTGCCTAGTTTAACATCAAGACTATCTGTTTGAAAGTCACAGAATCCATTCATCAGCACATGAAGTTCATTAATCCTCACAAATTTACCTTTGTTACTCTTTGACCGATAAGGCTTGCAGCCTCCTCTAGTTTCCAGTCTCTTTGCTAAGCTGAGCTAATTGGCTGTTGGCTGTGGTTTCATACACACACTATACGGACATCAGAGTGGTATTGAATTTCTCCCCCAACTCTTAGCAAGAATGTAAATAATCATGTTTCCAAGAAAATGTCGAACCGTTTCTGATGGCATCAAAGTTTACATTCAGAATTATTGTGCTGTAGATATTTTGGTCATGCTTCCCTGTCTGAAGGCTACGTTACAGTAAAAAACAGTCACGCTGGGTTTCCCACAAGCATCGCACCACTGGGTTCATCCCATTCCTTTTAAAGCCTGGGGACAAATCTAATATCACATCTAATATTAGTGCGAATGTGATGTGTGGTAAGCAGGCCTCAGAGTGCTGTCTGGTCTATTTTTGGGTTTACAAGTAAATAGTTGGAGAAGCCGGCCAGGATTCCTGTTACAAAAACATTCTGAGAGATGATACGTGAGAAGGCTTCAAGGCTTTTAGAGAGAGTCTCTGGCAGGAAATTCTATTGTTTTTCATTTTTTGTTAAACAAAGAACACATTTTTTGTTCATCAAGAGCATATCAGAGCGGTTAATACAGCCCCTTTTTATTCCATCCCATTTTCCTTGCAGTTATCTGAAGCTTTTCACTGTCGCCAAAACGATCACGTCTGCTTTACATTCCAGGACGAGTCGATTGATTTTATCCAACTGGAAAAGCCATCAGATAGTCTCATGGGAGCCATGAAATCACAAAAACACTGTAGCACGAGGCCGCTGATTCAGAGCTGATTGTCTCGACATTGACACATAATGACGCTGCACTGACACGCACAGAAAAACAAAGGAAACATTTCAATATCGAGCTGAAACACACACATGCACAAACACAAATGCACAAAGACAAACAAGCACATGGATGGTGAATCACACAAACTGACAAATGAGCAAAAGCCCAGCACCGTGGACGCTGCTGTCATTTATATGCAAATGAGCACACCGATACTCCCTCCACGCGGCCCTCTGTACTCCAGAAAGATGGAGCGAACTTCCCATCAGATCAGACAAGATGTCAGACAAGATCAGTGGGAAGGACAGGAAGCCAAATAGTACGTGGCAAGACAGGACACAGCGAGGTGAAATGAGTTAAGATGACGGGGTTTTACAAAGAGCAGACATTAGCTGCAAATAAGGCCTGTTTGTCACAACACTAATGACTTTATGTTTGCCGATTTGCTGCTCAACTCCACTCCACTGACGGTCCCCGTATTGTCAGGCACCAGCAGGAAATCGGGCTGTATTACTGTAAAGTATACTATTGTTTGAGTTATCCTGTCACTCTAATGGCCTCTGTGAGTCAGCAGTGCATCAGCAGGCACAAAACACTGCGTACACACTCATACGTGCTGTAAACACACATGTGCGCGCACACACACAGGTTGTACACTGCATTTAGACACTAAGCACCTGTCAAGGGCAGGAGGAACGCTGTCGTCTTCCTGTTTGTTTCCCTCTGCGGCAGCTGATGTCACTGACTTTAGAGTGCGGCAGTGCATGAGAGCACTGTCTTCCCTGAGTGACGCCTGCAGATTTGTGTGTGTGTGTGTGTGCGTGTGTGTATTTTTGTAAGCTCAGCAGTCTATCACTGACTTAACAAAAGGCTGCTGAATATAAATTCATTCCCACTCCATCTGCCCATGGAAGACTCATACATTTACATGGTTGTCCAAGGACAGTGAGATATAGATGACTATCTGTCTGTCTGTCTGTCTGTCTGTCTATCTGTCTATCTCAGCTTAGCGTGTACTGATATTTTGCTATATAACATAAAGCCCAAAGTACACCTGAGACTATAATTCGATACGAATTACAGAGAAAATAGAGTCACTGTTCAGTTGGTACATTCCCAGTTAATTGCATGCAATTAATTGAATGCATAACCCAGAGAGTCTGCTAGCCGGAGCACAGCAGGGCAGCTGAACAAGCAAAAAAGTTGCATTTGTCAACAGGAAAGCATACAATTCAATTTAAATGGAGCACAAAGTTTCTAATGATACATGTGTAGTGGGTTTTTTGAAGTACATTCCTGTTTCCAGATATGTGAGTGCCAAATGACTCAATTCTTTAAAAGGACATTATATATGGAAGTGACAGAAAAATAAAATAAAGCCGTGCTGCTCCCTGTAAAGCTACCATGTTTCAACCAGACATGAGTCCACTAAACTTTATTCAAACCCATCCAGTAGATGTTGACACATTTCAGTCTAAACCACAGTGGTGGCCAAACCAGCTGACTGATCGCTGCCTTAGACTCTGAACCAGCTCCTGTCCAAAATGGGATTTTTGAGACCATTACTGATATGAGAAGGAAAACAATCCATTGCTTACCAGTATGGCAGCCAATATGGTGAATTTTTATTTGAAATAGAAACAGAACCTTAAAATGCATTAAAACGATTAGGCAAAAGTCCTCAGACAGCTGCTTTCTGAACACCTAACCAATATTTTTCTGTTAAATATTCTTTATATCATACTTGAGAGTGACACCAATATATTCTCACGAGTGTTTTTCTGCTTCATTTAACAGAAAACTGTTTACACATGAACATCAGGAACAACCACACAATGACGGTAAGAAAAAACTATTGTTTGTGACAGCTAATTATATATATATAATACAATAAATTTTGATAGACGTTTTTACAAACAACAAGGTTATTAATGATTAATTAAGTCAATCGTGAAAATAAATAAATGTTCTTTAGACACAGAGACAGATTAAAATAATTGCAAAGTGCCAATTTACACTTTGCTCGTGCGAGTCAAAATGTGACTCTCACAACACTCTCTGATCTATTTTGTGCCTTGATTTAGTCTCATTTGAGCCTTCACAGGTTCAGATCTTTGAGTCTGCTTCCTGTAACAGCCTGCTTCCTGCGGTACTCTGCTGTGGCTGCACAACAAGCACAGTGGGGGAGGCGGGGGGAAATAAAGTAATTAAAAATAATGATGGCTGATGGAAAGCAGCTCGTGACGACTACAAAATGCTGTCTGTCTTGTCACTAAATCACCTCATGTGTCACTGACTGATGAGTGCGGTGACACACTGGGCAATGAGCAGAATGCAGATGAGCAATGTGTCCACAAACTGACAAGAAATGGAGCTTAAACCGACCAAGATGTTGATTAATTGATTGCGTGGTAACACTGAGCTAAATCCTGGCCGGCTGTTGCCTTTCGTGAACTTCTCCAAAAAGTCACCCATCACTGCGCTTAAATTAGCCCTCTGACATCACAGGCACCCCTCTGTACGGGGATTACTCCAACATGCTGCAGGCAGAACTTCCTCTATCTCACTTTGAGGATTTTTACCAGTCTACATGTTCATAATGCCAGGCAGTATCTGTTCAGTTTAAGTAGCAGTGACAGGGTGTGATAAGACACAGCCAAGTTAAAAACCCTTATCTGGCCTACGAGCTGAATCCCATCTGCCTCTCTCCTCACACTGACTCATAATGCTGCTTATTAGTCCCTCTGGAGGGATAAAAGGGACAAGGGGAGATTTTTAAAAAGGGAGGGAAAAAGCAGGAAGTGAAGACAGAAAGAAAACAGATTAGGAGGGAGCAAGAGGGAGCTCAGCAAAGGAGGAGACAGAAAAACGCACAGAATGAGAACAAGAGGGCAAAACTTTAATGGGGGATATTTGCACAGTCGTGCTGACGATTCACGGTGTAAAAAGGTATAAATATCTGTAATGTTAAAGTGTGAGAGTCAAAAGCAGCTGTTAAAAAAATGTGTAAATGAATTCATGTGTTTTGAATTGTCAGCTGAGCGGAACTGCGCTGAAGTTGATGCTGCGGACGCAGTTCAGAGCAGGTGAATAGTGAAGTGTCTGTGCGAGTCCTTGAGCTGTCAGTTCAAATAATATAAAATGAATTTGAGGCTGAATGCAGATGGAATTTCCCCTGAAGCTGAAGCGCTGAAGATAGAGCTGCAACAATTAGCCAATTAACTGATCAGTTGTCAGCCACTAAAAAGACTTGCTAACTATTATGATAATTGATGAATCATCTGGAATCAAGTTTTAAGAAAAGTGCAAAAAAACACTGGTCACCATATTTCACAGTATTCCGACTTCTTATAGCCCAAATAGGAGATCAGTTAATCTACAGATTAATCAATGATTCAGATTATCATTACTTGCAGTCCTAGTCAGAGAAAGTTAAAACGTGCCTACTGCACACAGTCAGAGCGCGAGTAAATTCAAGCGCTGTAGAGGCAGTAAAGACAAACAGGCGCAGCGAGGGTGAGGACAGCAGGGAAAAAGTTGTGGTAAAAGACAGATGGAAAAAGGTGTGTGCGCAACAAAGGGTGTGAGAAATGTGGGGGGAGAGGAAGAGTCGGGACGTTGGGAATTACTTATGGAAGATGAAAGGCGACAACAAAAAAGAGTCCCAGCCGGTGAGGGGAGATGCTGGTGAGCAGCCTGGTCTCCCATAGTGACCGGCTGGTCAGATCCAGCAGACAGATAAATGACCCCCTGTCACCATTACAATGCCCCGTCCTCTTCTCCTCCATCTCTCTATTCCTCCATTCCTCCCCCACCAAACAACCCCCCTCCCGTTTATCTCGACAGGTCATCCATCAACCTGGGAGACTCCACCCACCCACATGCGCACACACATACTTTTTTTGTTTTTGCCTATGACTCATTAGTAAAACAAATGAAGTGATGCTGCACGTCGCACATGTGAGGAGGGAGCGAGTACCCCCCAGTTGTTCTGTTTCCACTGTTCTCTCTATTGTTTTGTTCTCTCCTCTCATTTTCTCACACTCCCATCCTTCTCCTCCAGCTGCACCCTCTCTCCTGCTCCCTCCTTGCACCTCCTCTCCGTTTTCCACATCCTTGTCACCTTCCCCATCTTAGCTAAGTAAATGTCAAGGTGTAGCCACAGAGGGAACTGATCACACTCTGAGTGCTGTGAGAAAAGGTGATGTTACTTTGCAAAATGCAATTCAGTTTTCTGCATTTATCCCCTCAGATGGAGATGACTCTTAAAAGACTGCTGTTATTACAGTAAGACTTCCTGTGGCTCTGATATTGGGATATTAGGTGTCTTTAGGCAAATATGAGATTGCTAGTAGTAAACCATGGATGGAGTTTTTGATTTGTAAAACAGAGTGGTTCAGTTGATGTCACAAGATGGAGAAATGTAATGCTTGCGTTCTGAATTTGGTCTAATCCTGGCACTTCTATCGTGAAGTACTGCAGAGTTTTGTGTCTTTGTAGCTCTTTGAATTAAACAATCCAAGCAGAAAACATCCATCATAACTTCCACTCAAATGCATCATTTGACAAGTTGAGACTGCTTCATTTTAAAGGGTCGCACGAGCCATGAAAGAAAACAATGGCATGCTTCTTCTGTAAAACAATATTTGATGAGATTCAGAGAAGCCTCTTTACCCCATAATGTGGGAAGCACGATGACAGATGAAGTGATACTGAGCATGACCACAGTAACCATGTAACAACGCGCGCACACACACACACACAGAAACACGAACATTATAGACACACACTCAGGTGCGCTTTCTCGATTTCTCGTGTAAGTTATGTGAACTTCAGCGCACTAAAACATCGCAAGAAGCGACAGATTAGAAGTAATTGGCTATAAAAAAAATGATAGGTCGTTTAAAACCCATACATTCAATTAACGGTCCGACATGTAAGATACTTTTTTAAAGGTAAACACTGCGCGCTCCCCGACGTTACCTACAACCACACATAACCCAGTGCTCCAAATCCTGAGGGCAGCTCATCCGGTGTAAACAGAGAAACACTCACCGAGCAGAAACTCAACTCGTCTCCAAACGACACTTTTCTCTGGCGAATTCTGTAGGAAATAAGTAGAACCGAGACCTCCCTTCTTCCCTGCTGCTGACAACAACGTTATTCCTGCGCTGTTATGTATGTTTCGGCGACGTAGCGACGGTTTCTTTGTTGCAGTAAATAGCAGCTCGATACATCCAGGCAGCTAGGTTCCCGATGCTGAGTGTCCGTTTACTCCTCAGAACGAGCGCTGATTGGTCGCCTCCACCACAACGCTGCATTCGGCTCAGATGCTATTGGCTAAAATATGGATGATGCGTTCATGTACTGCTCGTAAAGTCAGCTTCCCGTTGTAGCAATTTATAGAACTGTTCCAAAAGTAATACCAATACTACTACAGTTACTACAGCTGTTAGTACTACTACTTCCAGAGTAGTTGTGACTTTGACCAGTGAAACAAGTCAATACAGCTGTTATTAAAGTAGCCAATTTATTCTGGTTTTATTGCCCTCCTGATCATATCAGGATTTTTTACTGTCTGCACAGACACATCGCATCAGTTGGAAATGTTTAGCATTAGACATATGTTATCTTCAGAGGATGTTGAATTTTTCAGTTATGCTCTATGTCCTTTCCTCTCTCTGGCCAGGGCAGTACTGTTAAAGACATGTTTTGAATCTCTGTGAAGAACTTTTCATGAGATCAAATTATATTATGTAATTTCACTATGTTATTATCATAGTTGTAACATTCATTTTAAATATTACAGTGTATACTATAAAAATGCAAGTCAATCTGATTTCTTTCGCTTTTCCTTTTTATTCTCTGTAAAAAGCCACTTTCAAATTATTACTGTCCGACGGTCATGAAGGTATCATTATCCCCGTGCTTAATTTCTCCGTTCTTGTGAACATCACATACCGAGGTCTCCAACAAAATCTTAATCACTTAATAAATTAATGGGCAGTTAAGTGGAATTCAATTAAGACACAAAACCCGAGGATTAGTGCACCTATCTGCTGTAATATCATATTTCAAGCTCTTTTGTTAAAGTAAAACAGAATGGGGGTGATCGATTTGCATCGAATTGTAAAGGGGTCAGTGTGTGCGCTGTTTGTGCTGAACAAACCCAAACAGCTGCAGCGCTGAATCAATATAAACTAATGTCTCATGGCCATTTTTGTGGCAGCCACGACCCACGACATGTATGATGATGGATTATTCCAATTCCACGCACCCACATCATTGATTAATTCTGCTGTGGGTATTACACGTGCATTAGATAGAACTTAATAGAAATCGATGTCTTTATTGGCCCCTAATGTTTGAACATGAAAATGATGAAGAGGATATGTGCAAGTTGTGGCACTGTGCGTGTGTACACGCACCGGATATAAGAAACTATCTCGCTGTTTGACGTCGTTTTGTGTAATTTATTTTAATTTGAGTTATGACCTTTCTAATTGCACTTAAGAGGGAAACCTAAATGAGTGAATTCAGTGAACTGAACTTGTGCACCGGCAATTCTAACAGGAGTAATCTGGCTCCTCCTGATGGTGCAAGTAGGTAAATACACACAGTTACTTCCTCTCATTCATCCTCTTCCTACTTTCTACGCTTGTAGTCTCCTAAACATGTGAAGCATTTTAACACGGTAGACAATTCCTATAATATTTAATCGCTCTTTATGTATAAAATAGAAACTTGAGTCGCAACATCATACTTTGAACCTTCCTTTCTGTCTCTATATGGTTTAATTTTAGTCTAATTTTAGTAATAATGGGGAACTTAGCTTACATTTAAACGAATTCAAAAGAGGGCACTCCTCTTTTGAATTTTCAGTGTTACCTGCAGATACCTGTACCTACCCGCAGATACCTGTACAAAATATATGTAAATGAACAAACATGGATGAAGTAGATTTTTATTTATTTTGTGTTAAAAAACAAACAAACAAACAAACAAATACATCAATGACTAAGCTGGCAAAAAACACAATGTTTCAGGTTTCATTCAACCCTGCTTTAGTCTGCATACTGTCCAAGCATACGGGTTAAAGATACTCAATTGCATACAGACACGGACATGAGAGGTAAAAAGTAAAGTGAAATGTTTGTCCAGTTGTCTGTTCATGTCACATTTTGGTAATTTGACCTCAAGTATTACTGCAATGGAGCCAAACACATAAAAGCTATTAGTGTTTTACAGGAAAACATGGACATTTAAAATGAGTCAGCAATTTTTTTCAAGCAACTATGGGCTAGCAACATGTCAATGGAGACTGAAAATCAATTGCTATTACAAGGTCCAACACAGGCCTCATTTTTACCCTGAAATGATACTGCAAAAAGAAAATTAAAGCGTTCAAGAACACCTTCCTGCAGGAATGCACCAGATTTTCCAGGACTGATGAAATAAAGAATACTGGAAACTGTGCAGATTTTATCATTTCCATACAGAGAAGTGTGTACTGAGACCACAGCAGCTCAGACAGGTTACAGGTTGTGTAAGGTCTTCTGTGTTTGACAAGATGTTTTGATAATAAACAATATAGAATCATTCAAGGGGAAATTAGATAAAGGTGCTTAGATACAATCAAATGTGTGTGTGCCAAATTTCCTTAAACTATAGTTCTTTGTGGGTTACATTAGCATTTTGAATTGATCATTTAAAAAGGGATGCATTTACTGTCAACCAACAACCATCTTCACTTGCTGCGGTACTAAGTACAGTGTTGGACAGACAATTCCAGTTCTTGAACTCTTACATTAAAATACTTCCATTATGATCTTCAAAACATGTTTTGCTAGAAGAACCAAAAATAATGTGACAGAAAGTAAGGAACAATGTAAACATTACCAACGACAGAAACATTCAAACTTTACAACAAACTCTACTGAACACTTTTTATGAACGCAGTAAAATGACTGAACGATGCTCCAGCAAATGCTTAGATGAAAGTAGCTGCAGCACCTGTCAGCTTTCAGGTAAGCACAAATGCTTGCATGACAGCAACATACAAATTCAATAAAAAACAAAACAAACAAAAAAACAAACAAAACATGTGTACTGTAAGAAAAATCAGCCAAGCAATATCAATATTTATGTCAACAGTTCATGTCTTAACAAGGTTAAATTGCACAAAAATGAAAGCAGTAATTTGCAAATGCAAACTAGAGCATGATCATATATGGGCCTCAGAGAGAAACAACGAATGATATGCATATACAGTATCTATATTATATACACACATTTGGACATCCTTCACAACTACTGGAGAACTCTACACTGTACAACAGATCTGCTATAACAACAGTTGCGCAAAATACCATTTTCATATACAGTAATACTTTTTTTTTTTTCCTTTTACAATGTACAAGTTCAGTCTGTCCACACAATACAATGCAAAGCACAAGCCCTAAAAGGCCACAAAAGTGCATGTTATCAGGTCAGTTGGAAGCCACTAGAAGAAAGGACCGGCATGAGAGCGCCATACTGCCTGTGTCCCACAGGAGCTTGTCCACCCTCCCTACCGCAGTGTCTTGCAAGATTAATAGTTAGTGGAGGGAAATCTGGAGTAGATATTAATTAAACATGCAGGCACACATGATTGCAGATGCATACACTCACTCACTCACACATGCACACAGCAAGGACAGAGGTTATGGGGTGATCATGAAACTCTACCAACATTCTCCCACTCCAACATTTCCCCACACCGTCACATTATATTCAAGTAGTGGCACTCCACAGTAGATGCTTAGTCATGGTACCTTTTGGACAATCACACATTTCACATCTCAAAAAGGACACGTTTAAAGTCCCATGCAGTGACTGGTTGCAGGCGGCAGCTGGCCTTGTCTACCGATCCCATTTCAGTTTGAACCAGGAAAACTGTCGGCATTGAAGGCCAGCCTCGGCCGAAAGCATTGTAACCACCAGGCACTGAGCTCTACAGGAACAAAACAACCCACATCGCACTTATTTCTGAGGGGTGTGTTTGAGTGACAGGCAATCACATTCCCATCACTGTGTTTACTTGTGTTTGGCGAGTTAGCTCACTGCTGTGTATGAACTTCAGGCCATTTGGGGGGAGGTGGGGGTTGACTGCAGTGTTTAGAGGGGAACGCCTGAAGCTTGAATGCTTTGTGAAGTGCAGAGATGGGTGGTTTACAGGACCTAAAGGCAGACTATTGTCTTTGTTCTAAATGCCAACTTCCATCTGACATTCTGCTTTGAAACAACATTCCTTAATTAGCCTGTCGCCTAATCATACAGTAATCGTACAGTAATTGCACAGCACCGACACAAGTGCAGACAAATAGTGCCAAGGCTGAAACCGTGAATCAAAAGTAACTCAATCACTAAAAATCATTAATGCAAATTCTTTCGAAAGCCTTGCTGAAACCATGTAACTCCATACAGCGTGCTTTATTTAGCACCGAATATTATTTCTGTCACACAACGCAGTGGACGTGACATGACGAGAATGTGGTTTGATGGCGGAGACTTCAAAATGCAGGAGAGAGAAAATAGTTAGGACTGAAGAGAAGAGACAGACCGGAGATGATGACAGAAAAACCAAAATAGCATCAAGGGTGATCTCAGCAGAGTGAATCTGGCCTATGCGTGCAGTCCACAGCACCATTATAGTTAGCATAAAATGAAAATCAATATGGCTGCTGGTTGAGATGCTGGTTGAGACAAAGGCTAGTAGAGAATATGTATGTTAGTTATGGTTATATGCAATGGCTAGTTGAGAATTTACACCAATAGTGTGGCTCATTATGATCCCAGCTGTTGATTTTTCTAAAAAGGAAATAAACTGTTTGATCATTTTAAGAAATCTGTCTTATTTTCTCTTGTATATTTACTATTTCACTTTCATAAAGCAAAAGTTTTTTTTTCTGCCGTTTTACTTCATTAACATATGAAATAATCAGCACAGTGTTTGATTACTAAAATAATTAATGGCTGTAGTCATAGTGCCAAGTGGAGTTTCTTGAATTAATGATATTTAAGAACATCTTTGTCAAACTTAGTTGCCTCCAAGCATTCCCCCTTTTCACAGTGTCACCTCTATATACCTGGTGATATCACCTCTATAGTGAAAAAGGCTTCATTCTTTACTCAAAGAGAAGGACGCAAACTAAAACCCTTTCTGTTAAGGCCGCTGAATTGTGCTTGAAATCTTTGCTTCAGAGGTACCATTTGTTGAACAGGTGCCAAACTCTTCCTGTGTCTTTCAGTGCCTTCATTCTCCATCTACCCATGTTACCTCCTCTGTGAACTGTAGTGCCCCCCATCTGTTCCAGCTGTGTGTTAAAGGGAACTGGAGGTGATGATGCTGATATGTTTCCTCCTTCCCTTCCTCTTTTGTCCATTTGTCCTTCTCTGGTCCACTTGAGTATGTTCTTTTTTTCCCCTTTGGTCTTCATTTTGATATTTTGTCCTCACTCTTCACACCAACGGTGCCCCTTTCTCAGTCTTCTGGTAACTGTCTCCCTCTTTTAACAACAAGGAGACAGCTGGGCTAACGGCCGAGCAGGTACACCACTACTTCATAGGTGCACATCATGATGGCGGTGTTGGGGATCTGTCTGATAAGGTGGGTGGTCAGGCCGCGGTACAGCGCCCGGTATCCCTCTTCCCTGGGGACTGTCACCAGAGTCTGGAAGAAGGAGCGATACTTGCTGCCTTCCTCTCGTAGCCGTGTGCGGATCACCTCTGCAATTTGAGAGTGGAGGAAGAAAACTGTTAAATACATGATTGGCCAGTGGTTCTGTCTATTTGTGTCATCTTCCTCAAGCTAAACTTTCCAGTATCTAATAATGTGATATACATACAGTTAAAATCATATGGATCCATCTTTTTGTATATTGGGTGTCTGTCAGCCTGCCTTTTCCTAACCTACTCTAAATAATCGACTACAGACTTCGTCTGAGTCCCAGAATGACTTCAGACAATCCTAACAGAAGGTATCCGAACTGTTGCATTCAGCTGTGGGCTGTACGTAGGTGGGAAATGATATAAGTGATATTTATAGTGTGAATGGATCATGATATTTTCCAAAAGGAAACAGTGACTCACTGCTGCACTCTAAATGCAGCGTGTCTTGAAGTTTCCGCCATGTAAAACTACAACTACCTAATTTTACATTCAGTACACAACACACATTGTGTTAACTGATGAGCTTCAAGAGGTTTCCAGTCTGTATTCTAAGCTAAGCTAATTCCAGTAATAGTTCCAGTGCTATTGATCTTCTCCTTCAGCTCTCTGCAACAAGGCGCACTATTTATGAAAATATTGAACTGTGCTTTTAAACTACAGTGAAAAATGATTTGACCAGTTAGTGAAGGCAATAGAAATCTAAATCTCAATTTAAAAACAATGGAAAGGAAAGTTTATATTTTAATGCCAAGAGAGGCAGAGAAAGTCTTGAGAGACGAACTAACACATTGTTTATTTTGTCTTTCCACTGAAAATATACAATATCGCCAGCCTCATCAAATGAGAGAACAAAATAAAGGGACAGTAGGTTACCATGAGGGTAGGCGATGGAGGTGGCACAGGTTTTGGAGGTGGCTGCTGCGAGCATCATGCCCACGAAGTCTGAGGCATCTTTGACAGACTCGTCCTCTTCGTCCATGCTGGCGTGGGCCTTAGACTCCAGTAGTTTACGTTTGATGCTCTCGTAGATGACAAAGTGTATAACAGTCTCAGAGATGCCAGCGTACGAGGCTGACATGCCCCTGTAGAAACCTCGCAGGCCGTCCATCTGGTACACCCGCCGCACGCACTCAAATGCATTCATTCGCCGCTCACCCCGGTTTCTGTAAACATAGGAGAGACTCATTTGAGTTCAATAACAATATTATTTAATTAATATAATTACCCAGTTATTATCATTGTATCCTAAACTTCAACGTTTCTCACCTGGTTTCCAGCTGCAGGCGGGTCTTGATCAGCCAGATGGGATTGGTGGCTGTGATGGCGGTGAACCCTGGGAAATTCAGAGAGAGTTAGAGGTTCAGACAGATGCAGAGACATTTGGAACCACACAGTCTATTCAGCTATATTAAACACTGTACTATACTGCACAGGGACAGTGAGAAAGCACTTCACTAAACAGGATCAGAAAATTATTGTATGGATGATTTAAGACCATGTCTGTATTCGTTTCATCTTTATTTCAAAAAAAATAATTAACTCCAGACTAAAATTTCTGCTTTTCCATATTCACAAATCGATCCTCTTCATGTGAAATGCTACGCAGGTGTATGGAAACAACAGCTCTCAACCTGCAGCAAAGTATCCTAACTGACAACAGTGCATGAAGGCATCAGCTCTGATCACTTTCGGGATTTTTCCATCTTTCATCTTTAAAAAAAATCTGAGAAATGAGGCCAAGCAGCAAATTCATTTCCATTTAGTGTGGCAGATTATTATTATCCTGCCCAATTTAGTTCTTTGAAATGCTAATGAGAGCTCTTGTGTTTCTAAGAGAAATCATTTGCAATTATAACACAAGCTAATCTTAAAGAGCGACCTGTTGTTCTCTTTTCAATATCATTACACTTTCAGTGTGTTTTGTAATACACATAAAGGTACTGGACTTTTTTTTTTTTTTTGACAAGCAAATCTGTCATTCCACAACCTCGGCTCACAACACAGTTAGTTTGATTATCAGTTTTCAGTTTGCTCTAAAATTTCCTCTCAATGTTCAAAATGAATGTGCCCCCTTTATTAGTCGACTAATGAACATCTTTCTGTTTATTATGTGACATTTAAGAAACCAGTGGTTAACTGGTTAGACAGCAGGGCAAGGCTGTGGGCCCGATACTAACACTGCAACAGCACAGAGAAACAAAATGGTGTCTGGAGGAGATTCCTCAATTATTAAGCAGGACTAAAGTGGAAAGTCTCTGGCGCTTAGTGGCGGGATACTTTGTTCTGTACGTTCATCTGCCCTGACAGCCAATCTTAATGTTAGCTTAGCTTGAACCAGGGTCAATACTGGGGTCCTTGAAAATGCATTAAAAATGCACTTGAGTGCAGAATGTAGGTCAAGCAGACATGAGTATGTGCATGCACGTGTTTTGAGTTACAGGTGATGATACTCTGTATTTTGTTAAACATGAACAGTATACAGTAATGTACAGTTTGATATGAATGGTGTCAAGCTAATTAACGAGCTCTTTGCATCATTATGAAATGACACAAAGTCTCTCTAAAAGTCTCTGATACAAATGATGTGACGTAGAGGAATAAAACATGGCCATTTGCAGAAAACAGCTAAGACGAGGGCAAGCCTACAAAGAGACCTGAGTCACATCTACTGTATCGACGTAACACAGCCCTACGTTAAGGCAACTGCGTGAAGAAGAGAGGATGACACAGGTCTGCTGAAGAAAAGAAGAGAAGATAAAGATAAGAGGAAGGAGATAAAAGAGGGAAGTAGAAGGAAGTAGCGTCTATGGCGTGTACTCACGAGGGAGGGGCAAAGCTCCTCCAGCTCCTCCCCGCTGCAGCTAGTAGCCTGCAGATATGGGGGGCTCAGATGGCGGGGGTCTCCCACCCAATCACGCAGGGGTGAAAGCTTTACAGTAAAGCCCTAAAATAGACACAGGCTTTTCTGTACCACAGTCACACACAAGCAGCAGTCACATCCACCCCCAAGCCCACCAACCACCCACCCCAAACCCAACTGGTACTGTACAGGTAGTTGGAGAAGAGATGGGAGGTGAAGGACTGACCTCCACCCCCATCTTTCCCCAAACTCTAATCCCAACTTTAAGCCCCATCCACATGTTATTTTTTGCATTTGTCTTGCTTTGTTAAAATATATCTATCCCTTTACCCTTTTAATGAACTAGAACAGAAACCAACACAATCCAAACTCCAGCTCCATCTCACCAGAGTGAGTTACAGTACAAATACAAAGGCAGAAAATAAAATGAAGGGTGCATTCTTCAGATTCATTGTGCCATTATCAGTTTATAATCTACATTTTAGACAAAGGTCAAAACAAATGTTTACTAAAGTGTGATTAAATAAAGAGATGCAGGTGGAAATGCTAACCTTGTCGTTGTGTTTAACAGACCCTGAGTGTAGGACAATGCTGATGAAAGGAGTGAGGAGACGTTTTATGAGTATGTGATGAAATGAGGATGAAGTGGCTGATCGCAGTGACGTGGCTCAGTGAGGTGTAACAACGAATGAAACTCAGCTACAACCAAATGCTCAGGGTTACACACGGTTACATTTAAAAACAACATTAAAAGTCCTCACATATGAAGAGAGATGTGGCTTCAAAGAGCCAGTGTGTTTCTAGAAAAACAGAAGACATCCAGGAGTGGTTTTCAGAGAAGTTGTCTTCAGTTTCACACAAAAGGACACTGGAAATGGAAACCTAACCTTTTTTTGCCATTTGTTTGTTTCTCAATGTTCAGCCTGATTATTTACTTTAAAATTAACATCCTAATGTTCCTAGTATATATAACTGAGGCCTGTGCTGTGGAAAAATCTTTGATAAGAATGGATTTGGCTCAGTTTGTTAATTGTTTTTGCTTCATTCTTCTCCCTAAAACTTCATTGTGAGTGGAGTCATCCACACCACTTAGTCACTAAGAACAGTGAAAAAGATGTTGACAGTCCTTGAACTAGTCTTGAGGTGAACTTGTAAAGAACTGCATCTGCATATGGACAAGCTGCTGCACACTGTGCATATGATCCTTCTATAGACACATATAATCCCTGAGCAATTTCTCCAGAGGAGTTTGACCTACATTCAGACAAGGCAAACATGCCTTAGATTAACTGCTGGAGTAAAGTAGTGGGACTCGCCGCCTCCCCTCTCAGAGTGAAAGGAAGCCCACAATCACAGCAGGGAGACCATGAGATGCAGTGACTCCACAAAGCTACTTTACAAAACTGGAAGCAATTATCCTGACTCAGGGGTGAAACTTACTTTAGAACTTTTTTAAAACTCTGCAGTCACTTAATGATGAACAGCTTCAATATGCGATGTCTGCATATGAGGAACAAGACAAGATGTTTATCTGAAACAAATCTATGCTACATCACAAAGTTTTTCCAGTTCCAGTGGTCACCTGTCTGTGCCGTCACTAAGTCTTATCCACATGTAAGTATTAATTTGTGCTTTTTAAACTACCATCAGTCCTGTTGAGCTCAAACCGTCAAGGCAAAATCACTTCAGGAGAATCAACTAATATAAAAAGAGGAAGTTATGTTGAAATAGCCTTTTGTATGGCAGAGTGATACTGACTCTCCTTTAAAAGAATTGACAGAGGCACGAATGGTGTTGATGGATGGTGACAAAAGGCAAAGTGAAAGTGGAGCACATTCAGTGCAACCTTCTGTAGCAGTGACAAGGTTAGCATTTCTTTAGTGCTGACAACATAAAGTCCACAGAAGTATGTGTCATTACTTTACCTTTACTATATTGATGGAACAAGACTACAGGCTAAGGGGAAGGAGGTGTGTGTCAAGACTAAGCAATAACAAACCTTATATTAAGAACCTAAAACTACAAACCAGCAGCAAACACATTGCCATAAGCAATGGTAATATTACAAATGAATAACCATTATAAACTTTCTCATGTTCATAAAAATCACCATGGTTTTCATCATACCAGTGTAAAGAAATGGGGTGCTACCTGACGTGTCCGCCTGAGTGCCAGGGGCCCCGGTTGACCTTTCGGGGCCGTGCTCTCTCCTCTATACACACAGAGCAAAGAAGGGGGCCCAGACCACACTGTTTAAGTCACAACTGGGATGTTAAACCATTTACAGAGTCCTCTGAAGAGGCCTCAAAATGAAGAATGAAAAGAGGAAAAAGGGCGAGGAGGAAAAATAAATAATAATAGAGGACAAGGGGGACAAAGGGACTAGGAGAGAAGGAAAGCACAACCTAAACTTTAAGGACCATCTGGTTTTATTCTTTGTGTCAAACTGATAAAGCATAGTCATGGTATAAATGTTGGCAGTGGCACATGATAGCCTGAAATTGCTTGGGTGCTGTGTCTCATTTAGTTTTAGTGCACTTTAGTCTGAGACAATTGATGTGAAGATATGTCTCCTATGTATAAGGAGTACATGTACGTGCATGTAAAGTGACAAGATACTGAATTATCTGGGTAGATGGGTGTATTTCCAGAAAAAAGCAAGACAGAGTAAAGATATGCTATGTGCCTATGTGACAGGCATGTTATCAAGGTGCTTTTGAACCATTTTCATTGAGTGAGTTAGACTCTTTACTTTGAAATAATTTAAATGTATATTGGATAGTTTAATGATTCCAACATGGACACGTGTGTCTGGTATGGCTTGGTTTCACAGTAAACAAAGTGAGGCTGTTTCCACCACAGTCAAGGTCAGTTTGATCCTGAGAGTCTCAAATTGTGCTTTCTGAAAAACCCCCTGATTGTATTCACTGAATATTTCTATACATGAAAGAGCTAAGTAACGGCTACTTGTAACAGATGTTATTCGTTAGCTTTAGCATGCTTTCGTTATTCACAAGCTTTTCAATTTATGACCACCCACCATCCCACACACGTATAAGGAAAGGAGAGGTTAAGGGGGAAGGTACTTCAAAATGTGACAAAAAAAGATGAGGAAATAAATAAAAAAGAAATCTCTCTTGATGCAGACAAACTGAATATTTTTGCTTTTTTTCATATAAAACCCATCAGTGATTAACACTGCCCAGGCAGACTGACAGACAAACAGGCAGTGACAGACAGTGACAAACAGACAGAAGGAAGGGGGAGAGGGAGCCATCATTACCTGCCATCCCAGCTGACACCATGTGCACCGGGGTAGAGTCTGGCTCCAGCACCCCATTCAGCTTCTCCTTGGCTGTGGAATAGGCCGCAAAGTAGATCGCCCTGTGGAAAACAAGACAGAGATTAATAAGAAATCAAAAAACACCGATTAGGTATTTTAATAATTAACTGACCAGCAATAAAACAATGACTTCCTTTAGCCTCTTCATTTTGAACACATGCAACACTGATCAAAATGAAAAATGTGTAAGTAATTTGGAACCCAGGCTAAGCAAATACACACAAATAGTACAACTGCTGTATGTATACAAAGAATAGCACTGAGTTCACTATATTTATATAAAAATGTTTTAATTACCTGAAATAAGATACTTGTAAATGAGGGAATCCACAAACATTATCTTTCTGTGTGTGTGTGTGTGCGTACATCTCAATCACTGCACGCTTTAGTGGCAGATTTATCTCCCATGATTCAAGCGGCCTCTCACTGAATAAAATCACAGGATTTAGTCAACATTTCTGCTGAGTGGAATTAAACCCAGTAACCTCCCCCCTCCCTGCCCTCGTTCTGAATTGAGAAGACGCGTGCACAACATAATCACGCTGCATTGCTGCATTGCTGCAGATGAAAATTATGTGAGTGGGGCTGAATTTGGATCTCTCATATGTAATGAGTGAAGCTGCCAGTACAAACTGTTCTGCATGCACATGTTCTGTGTGCGTGTGTGTTTGTGTTGCTAATGAAGGCCAGGAGCATGCCCAGTGGGCCGCACTCTCATTAGCATCAGGAGACTTTTTTTTTTTTAGCTTTCCAGCGCCACAGTGCTGCTTTCCTAACTTGAACTGGAGAAAATAAGACTACAAAGTAATAAATCTGTTATTTCATTTAATTATGTTGCATAGCATAGACGCAATTTAATTCCAAATAAGAGTTATTAAATGAGTGGAAATGTTGCATCCTATGTAGCTATAGATCTTTAAAACTGAAATCTTCCACAGTATCTATAATGACTGTGTCGACACTAATGGCAGCATGATGATCAATAACATATAGCATTGTAGCATATATAGCAGTTTAGCCAGATTTTACTGCCTGCAGATGAAGACTAAAGTGATGAATTTGGCTGCTTGAAATTATGCCTTAAACTGTCAAAGTGTTGTTCACAACCACCAAAACAAAAATTGTTAAGGAGTTTTTGACAAAAGTCTTCCTCATCTAATCCGCAAAAGATGCGCAAATTCCATTGTCTGTCTAAATGTCAATGTGTGCGCATTTCATTATGTGAATCCTTGTGCTTTGCACTTGAAGCCTTAATCTAACAAACCTGTAACATTAAAACAACGAGACTGTTGCGCTACTAGCAAACAATCCAAAAATATCCTTTTAACATGCTCATCAAAATACAGTTTAAATCCTTTTAGAGGGAGTTTTCATAGAAACCAAATAAACCATTGTTAATTAAATGAAATCGGAACATAATCATTTAAAAAAGAATTTTCAATTAGAGATAGCAGCGGAGCCACCACATCCCAGTATAGTCTTAGTCTTTTAGACTAAATTTGGCTCTACATAAAAACAATTTCAATGGGGAATATTAAAAAACATTAAGCTTCAAGTGGTTCAGAAAACTGCACATAAGACAGCAGGAACACTCTTATGAGGCCAGTGAGTTCATCAGACTCGCTTCTTATGTAACAATATGTTCCTATAGCACAGTTTGCCATAGCTGTCGTGACCAGGAAACAAGCTGCCATTTCCACAGCTGGACAAGCTGCCCACAGGACTGATATACACATGCATGGACAGACATGCACGCATGCGCACGCACGCACACACACACACACACACACACACACACCTCAGAGACAAACAAACATGGTGGGAAACAGAGGGGCTGAGGATACAGTATGGAAAGGAGGACTCAGATAGAGAGACAGAGACTGCAACAAACCAACGGGAAGAGGATGATAAAGGCCATGTGATGCAGCAGTAGCTAGGGAGAACTAGACAGGTCAGGGAGGGAGGGGGATTAGAAACAACCCCAACTGTCTCAATATAGGAACTTCATTGTGACAACAAACAACAGCAACAGTCACATGACAAGTGTGTCACAGCAGGGCGCTGCCAGCTGTTGCTGCTGTTTCATTCAGTCTTTGATTGACTGAGTTCAGGCTGTTATGCAACTGTAACCAGCCACTCAAGGAAAGACGGAACCTGCCCACTTCCTGTAGGATCTGGAGCAGATTTTCTGTGCATTTCTGTGAGTTTAACTCCTGCTACCATTGCTGCCCACGTAAGCTCCAAATGAGCTGCAAACCTGGGAAAAAAACTGAGCAGATCTGTGAGGAGTTAAACTAAAATGTTTGCCCATGTTTGATGAAACATGCAAAGCAAATGATAACACGTCGAGCTTGAGTTGATAATGGTGGTTCATTTAGAGGCTCTCTTACAAACACCAGAGACTGTGGTGACCTATTCCACTGTGTTGGAACCAGGTCACCACAGATATGCACGTTTGGCTGTGCATTTTCTAGTTTTGCTAAGATTGAAAAGGTTAAGGCAGGCAGGACAAGACATGTAACACAGCCGGAGTACTGTAGGTAATACTGTACATACCTGGAAGGTGCCACACCCACAAGGTTTGGTCCCAGTCCCCTGAAGAGTGAACGGGGTCCCTCTCTCTCTAGAATTAACCTGTGCAGAAATATTGAGATTTAAATTCACGTTCTCTTGATTATTCCATCATGTAGAGGAAGCAAACATTACATTTAACGTCACCATTTGGAGAGTAATCATGTGACTGCCAATCACGATTATGAATTCACATCCACAAACTTTGGAGACTCAGCAGAAAGATATGTTGCAAGTGTTGTCTTGTGACCTTTAACCTTAAACCAAAATGCCACAAAAACACCTTTTCACTTTCTTGTGGGATAAGACATGACTGATGTCTGACAACACTCATGGTTGTTTGCTAGACATGAAGATAGCGCCACACATCAGTAGCTGATTAGCTTACTGAAAACAGGAAGAAAATATATCCGGCACAAAGACTGGCACTAGCTTCATGTTTACCATACAAGCACCAGATGGATAACAATCTCCTCATGTCCCTCTCTGCAAGAAAATAAATCACTTTATTTACCAAAAACTGTCAAGCTATTCCTTTAGTGTCTGGCAATAACAAATCATTTGGTGTGACTGCAAACCTGACTTTAATTTGGCAAAACACCTCTATCCAGAGTGTCCTAAACAGATGGACCAGTAAATTATACTTTTTTGGCAATCTACCAGGACATTCAATACAGCCTGAAATTATACACACAGGGTCACCATCAACATACTGGAAGACCCAAAATAAATCAAATGACAGGTGTCTGTGCTCTGGCGGTGTTTATGGTGGTGTTATCGTGACGGCTCACGTGTTCACCTTCTGTTGTCAGATGAGTTCAACGACTGTTCATCTGTCTCCAATCTAACCCACTAACCTCATTCAGAGTGAACATGGTTTATGGCGAACCTCCACAACTCACGGCACATTTCAACAGAAACTGTGATGCAAAGTAGCATTGCGTCATCCCAGAAAGAAAGACCCAAAGGTCAAGAAAACCACAAAATAAACTGGACTTTTGGGGCGGAGTAAATTCTTATGACAGTGGCTTGAGCTGACCCACATGATTAGCTCTAATCTTTATTGGAGCAGCTTGTGGGCGTGTGGGCTGTGCCTTCCTACCCTGACTGTAAGACTTTGCCAACTTCTGCTCACAGCTAAATAACTGATTGATTAATTCAAAAATAATTTACAGTGCAGCAGCATCTCCGCACTGATAGAGAGTATCTGACTATACTTGCAAACCACACAGAGCTAGGAGTGACCGTGTATATCATTAGTTAACATGGTCTGCTTTGAACTGGAACAATGCGCGCACCTCACTCCATGTTGACCCACTTTGACTCGTGTAGGGTTTTTTTTTTCCCCTTTCCTTTCCATGGCGCTCTTCCCTCCCTTACTCTGCTCCGCTCTGTATCATGTAATAGTGGTGTACAGTTTCTGCCAGTGGCTGTTTATGTCGAGGATAACACATGAAGTTGGTTTATGTCGGCACAGAACCTTTGTTGACCCCAAAATAATGCCCTGAATTCATTGCAATCGAGAGAGGACCTGCAATTTTACTGAACAAAATCCTGCAGAAAGCATTAACAAAGCCTTGTGCAGGCAAACTGCCAAAGAAAACATTCCCAGTTATTGCGTCAACCAGTGAGAATAAATCAATTCTTTATCCAAACATATGTAAGAAAAAAGTTAGTTTAAGCCGTTCAAGTACAAGATCGACATTTTGCTCATATATCCTGGATTTCTTTTCCTGAGATATTAACTAAAACATGAGATTTGTCACAAGATTCCTAATTTGCAAGACAATGAATGCATGCATTTGGCTGTGGAAAATTCCACACACAGCAGCTTGTGCATTATGCAATATGTTTAATACTATGTGACATGCTCTGTGACGGTCATGGAAATAGGTTGCCAGAGAGCAGGAGCAGAGCACTGCAGCCACGTTGAACATTTACTTTTACTGTTAATCCCTCAGAGATCAACAGTAATTATGAGTATCCAGCAACACCGGTTTTCATTAAGTTCCAAATAAACACCTAACCGACGTTGGATTCCCCATCACTTTCACTTCCCTTATTTCTGTGAACTTTCCACAGTTTAATGAGAAGAGGGATGACATTTCATGTTGCAAAAAAGGAACAATTTACTGTGTATTTGTTGCACAGTTTTCCCAGTAGCTGGTTAGATAAGGTAGCCAGAGCTTGAAGGTCAAAACAATGATCCACTTTGCCCCTGTGTGCGACTAACAGTATGCTAGAAACTGGACTTCATATCTACTATATTATTAAAGTGTATTCGTTGGCGATACAGCAGTTTGAAACTAAACAAATCGTTTCATTTAAAGGAAATTAACAAAATCAAACCATCTTTGCAGATGGTTTCAAGTTTGTAGCAGCAGGTGGGCTTGAGTTCAGCACAAACTACAAGTGAGTTGTAAAATGAAATGAATACACATTGTAGCACTCAGCAATACTCATTATCAGTCTTTGAAACCATTTTACGTTTTTCATTATGGTGATGTAATCTTCATTGTCCTGAGGCAATCAAGGAGCACATTTGTCCACAAGAAGTAGTGTAATAGCGACAATATAAAACAAGTCAATATGACATACAAACAACCTCAGAGTACAATAGAATAAATCTGTGTCTTTGTTCCTTTATAACCACGTTCATGACCAAACAACAAACATTTCCACCAACTCACTTTGACATTTGCTGTGGCAACAAACACAGACTGTGTGTGCCACATTTGACAAAGTGATTACAAAACTTTAGCTAACTTCGGCTGTATCTCTCAAACTTCTTCCTTCTGCTCCTGTCTTTGCACATTCACTGAGTGTGGATTATGCAACTTTGGATTAATGTAAATGCGCTGATAGGCTGACAGAGCTTCACACTTGTCTGAATTTGAACTGCAGGTTTTCTGTCACTGTAACCCATGGCCTGACCATAACCACTCTGACCTAATTCACACACGACTACAAACAGAGGCCTCAAGCATATTCAAATATGTCACTCTGCAAACATAATGATAAGGAACAAACACAGAAGCTTAATCAAACAGGGTATTCATATAACAAGGTGGACTGACAACTGAATGTACATAATTAACCAAAAATATATTGTGATTTGCTTACAATATCCTGTCATTAGCCAAAACTAACCTTGCTATGGTTCCTTTTTGAAATGACCCCTAATAAAGTTAAGCTGAAACTATGAACACACAACAACATTGTCCTTACTTGAGACAGTGCAGAGGCCCTGGTGGAGCGACACGGGCCACGCTGGCACCGTTGACAGTGCTGAGCTGAACCTCAGAGATGTAGAGAGTGATGGAGGAGGACTGCAGTCTGGTCTTCACAACCTCCAGGGGACAAGTCAAAATAGCGCCCACTGTGCCACCACATCTAGAAGAGAGTAAGGGATGGGGTCAAGGATTAAAGGGAGCAAAAGTAAAAGGAGTTGTCGGGAGAAAAAGAACAGAAAGGGGAAAAAAACATGGTGAGAAAAACAGCCAGGCATATTTAACACAATGCTTTAGCATTCACGTTGGTCAAGAGTGTAGGGAGAGAAAAAAGTAATGATGCACATGAATGTGTTTTGGTTCCCTAAGTTCTTTTTTTACTAATTTAATTTGTCATGGTAAGCATCTTTGAGTATCTTAAAAACCTCTCTATAAATACAATGTCTTATTACTACATTTTGTCCACATCATCTATCTTTTGCCTATTTCCTCTGCTACTTTTCTTTGAATAGAGATTTGACCAATCACTTGTAACACAATCTGTTATTCCTTTTAGCACTAAAATTATAAAGGAACAGGCACACAGCCACACACCATGACCCCACATTGTGATATGCAAGATACTGCAACGTGTTAGCTGCCAGTTAGCAGAATATACTGGTTTCACCATGCAGTTCAGTGGAAATTTGCCACAGCGCAGGGTAACTTTAACCACTTTGCTGCTGACTTTTGATACTTGAGAAGCAGGAGTGTGAGGAGTGCTGTTTAGCTGGCCTGCTGTACTCGCACAAACACACACGGCGTAAATAAAGACATGACTGCTTACAAATGACAACCCGTGATCATGTTGCTTAGACTTTGACCTCCACTAACTGAAGCCATCAGCATGTAAACAAACTGAAGCCAAACTAATAAATAAATAAATTTTACACGCATGATCAGAAAAAGGGAATAGCAAATAAATAGAACTGCAGTTTCATCTCTATGGTGAGGATTAGTTTTGTACTTTTATAACAGGCCAACAGACACCATCTCAAAACATTGCTCTGCCCCCCACGTGTGTGCGTTCATTGATCCTCTCTGCTTTCAGCAAAGGCTCGGTGCTTTCCACAATAGGACTGGTTTAGACAAAGCTTCACACTCAAACCACCACAAAGCTGGAAAGTGCCTGTTGACTAATGCAGTTACAAACCATCTGAATGCTCTCAGTTAGGTTAAGTCAATGCTAGTTTTAGGCCTACAGTGGTATTCTGGCATCCTGGCTGTTGGCAGTGAATTCCTCTAGCCACAGTCTCTTTTGAGTAGCACCAGCTATATTTACCTCTCAAAAGACCGACCCACATTCATGCTCACAGGCAGCGGTGACCCTTGGCCTACTTTTTAAGGCTACGCTCTCTGCTGCATGTGTGTGTCTCAGCGGCTGCGAGAGGAAGCACTGTGCTGAGGCCTCCAGTTCAAGTTTTTGGGTAAAGCAAGTCTGATTTTGCTTATTCAAGATAGCTGCTTGTCTTGTGCAGTTATCAGTTCTAAATCTCTGACAAGAGAGACACCAGGGGAGTTGTGGTGTGATAAGATTTCCTTATTTAAATGTCAACGGCTTGGTGCAGACATGAAAGTAAATTTAAGAGACACAGAGAAACTGAAGACAATGGATTGAAAACAAGACAGACGTACTCTCTCAATTTTAAGTCTGCGTTTATGTTCGCTTTGATGAACAAGTTGTCAGGCCTGTCTACAGGCCTGTGACAATTGCTTCTCACCTTCTGCATGGGCTGTGAGTTTAACCTCAAGTAGAGGCGTGATTTGGTGGTTTACAAAAGTTCCTGAGAAACAGCAGGACCTTTAATATTTTAACACTCTACAAGGACCTTGAACCTACAGTTGTACAATATAGAAAAAAATCTTCACATGAATTGCTGGTTTTGATTACGTGTTTGGGGACAAACAGAATCAAATAGTATGCAGAACAAAGCTAATTTGCTCTATCTGGGTATCCTTTATATGAAAGGTAATAGTAATTTAAAAGAAATAAGCTGCGGGACTTGAGGTTTAAATATATTTGTTAATGCACATCAGAAAAGAAATAAACTCAAAAGACACGATTCACGCTGATTCACACTCCACGTAGGCCGACCTGTCAGTGACATTTCGTTTTATTCATCTTATTAAATTCTCAGGGTCCTTGAAGTGCAAAATCTCTGGAGGAACCGAGCAGCACTCCTGCAGCACTGGCTCAAGCTGTCGCGAATTTCCGACGATCCCGGAAATACTTTGAATTTACCTTCAAATTAAAAGCGAAAAACCCATTGGCTTGAATAGTGGAGGCGGGTATTTACAAGAATTACACGATAAAAAGGTGAAATATTATGTGGCATCTCTGAAGACACATTTAAACTCAAACGTGCTTTCTATGTGTCATATTTATGTTAAAATGTTTGCGCAACATATGGTCATATTTTAAAGTGTTGACAGGAAGTTTGAAGCGGCGGGTTGGACGCTGACGAGACTGACGTGCACACAGCTGCCATGGTTGTAGCACATGCACGCGCCGCGCACAAGAACGGCCCTTGTTAGCTAGCTATACGAACCGGAGGACGAGTCTTACTTCAATGTCTTCACTGTTCATCTAAAACCAAACCCAGTATCTTACATGAATTTCGTTGTTTAACTTACCCTCCGGCGAACAAATGAACCAGTGTGTCCCTTTGGCTCATTGTTTAGCATGCTCGGCCAAGCAGCGCACCTTGGAGCTGCGGCAGAGGGTTAAACACGGGCTTAGCTCCCGTCCCTTTCCGTTGCTTTCTTCCACCGAAGGGATGCGCACGATAACTGGGCCAACGACGTCGATGATGAACCAGCGGTGGGGCGAGTCTCCGGTGATTCAGACTGCAGTGGGCCGACAAACCCCCCTTCCGTCGCTTTCAGCTTGCTCAGGTCTACCTCTCACACAGATAGCTTCTTAGCTTCTACTAAATCACCAGAGAGTTGCGAGCTCAACCGGCTAACCACTGGAAGGAGGGTATCTCAGCTCTAACGGTTTTCTGGCACATCCACTGGTTTGTCTTGCTTCACCCCTCTGCTTTCATCACTGCAGCGAGAGGGAAGGAGGCAGAGCTCATAGTATTTACTGTACAATCATAGGCTGGAAAGCACGCCGCCATTGGCCAGTGTGGCGCATGGCGTCACGAGATCTCCGCCCTGATCATGCACTGTTCACATGCTCAACGTTGAATGAATCAGGACTGTATCATGTCGAGGTGCAAACTGGAAACCTACCAGTGACAGCTGCCAGTTTGGCCAGTAGGTATTTACACAAGATCACGTTTTCTGTTGATGTGGATGTCTCGCTGAAATCAACATCAGACCCGAGGCAATGAATAAATAAAAAAAAAAACAACTATACTTACAGCCAACAAGATGTGCTAGTTTGTCTGATAGGAGACTTGAATTTAGATTATCTTTTGCATGAGCCATATTAGTTATTTAATCTAAAAACCCAATTTCAGTTGAACTTCACACTATTTTATGATATTGCATTAAACATTGCATATGCCCGCTATGGGGAGGACAAGTAAAGCAGATAATGTTCATGTAGATGTTTAGCTCTTCAATATAAGCCACTGTTTCAAATCAGCTGTATAAAATACAGGACCAAGCGTATGGGTGCAGCAAATATACTCCCTAAACTGAGACCTTCTTCCTTTGACCAAGACTTTGGTTAAGCTCTGTTGACTCGGTTTAAAGCCAAAATATTTAAATGCATTTACCAGATCTGTTTCAGATGGGTGTAAAAACCCAGCAGAGAGACAAAAGACAGAAGAGACAAGAAGGGCACTGTCATTTAAAACATCTGGACGTTGTTTTGCCTGGAGTTTTTTTGAGAGCCTTTTCTTTTTTAAAGTTCTCATGGTTCTCATCGTGTTCTTAGCCCAGTAATTCTTGCTACAGCTAACAGCAGCTACATATCCTCAGTTGCATTCAACCAGTGTGTGACTGAATGCTGTTGCACTTTGGCATGTATCACGGCAGATAACGTGCTTTTACCAAAACTGGATTTAGATTTTTTTCTGAATGTTGCTGCAGAATCAGCTGACTACACTCAGTACAGTTAGTTAGTGATTCAATAATGAAGTTGAATGAAATCACACAGTTTTGTAATTGGAAGCACAGTACGACAAGTTGGACTCATGTGCGTGGTTTCACTCTTCACATTTGTAAAGTGAATACCAGTAATGTCATGTCTTGCATTAGAGACGTTATGCACGTCTCATGACTCAGAGATTTAGGATGGGCGCTCAAAGAGTGATTCCGTGTCAGATGAAAGGGGGTGATGTGCTTCTTGTTATTACGCAACAGGCAAACTATAATGACATGTATGGTTTTGCCTTTAGATAAAGATTTTACAGGGAAAAATAACAAAACAAAAATCCTAACCATTTGTTTTGTTCAAAGTGTACATCTGGTATTCAAAGAAACATGTCTGCGCTAATTACTTGCTCACCCAATACAAGTGTTTGCTGTTCAGTTCAAACATTAACACTTAACTGCATTACTTCACAAACCAGTATCAGATCACTCATTTTCATCCATGTATTTTCTTACTTAAATAAATATAAAATTGCAGCCTGACAATTTTAAAAACTCAAAAATGTTTCACCTCACATTAACAGAAGATTTGTGGTTCTTAACATCCTGCTTGTCCAGTTGCTGTATATATTATTGTTATGATTATTTAATTTTTTCTGTAACAAATCAGTTTGTCGAAGGTCACCACGTGATAAATGGATGTTTCGCATGGCTCACCTTTACTGTATGCAATCACTTTAGATTCAAAAATGTTATAAATAAAGCAGTTTTCAGTTTTGCTCTGTTGCTGTTGGACCGTTTGTATCTTGAAATCAATACGGTCAGTACCAGGCGAAAGTCCAAAACATCAAAAATAAACACAGATGGATAGATAAACACAGCAATGCTCAGAATAGTCCTGCATGAAATTCTATGAAATGTTAATACAGCTTTATTTTGTTCTTGAGTTGAGTCATATTGAATGCTGTCAAATAGCTGGAGCGTGCTCAATGGTCATTGCATGCAGGACCCTACTGGCCAGTTGGGCATTGAGTATAGATTTGTAGTGTGAGAAAGGCAGCATAGTCAAGTCAGTGTCCTTTCTCACAAGGACAAGAGGGCTTCAGAAAATGACAGAAACTGAATTACTGCCTTCCACTCCTGCTCATGAGGACTCATACTGACAGGTTAAAGGATCACGAGACAGATCGATAATCGAATTATAGTGTTATTGAAAGCCAAACGCTTTGAATAAGTTCTGCTCACTGTCCATGTGTATCCACTGGTCTGCCTCTCTGCTTCAGTCAGAGGCTCTCTCTCTCTCTTTCTGTCTCTCATTTCTATTGCTGATACTGATAAATGATGTAAGTATACCATATACATGTATGAGACCATTGTGTATATGTGTGTGCCAATGAACTCTTCAGAAAACCCTGTCCAAAATGATGAATGACCCATACTACATCACTTAAATGAACTCAGATTTAATTAGGATAATTAAATACTTTATTTTAGTCTTTTGTTAAGTAATTGTTCATACAAGATTTGATTTTACAACTGCCTGCAGCCATGCACATGCAACAAAGACACTGAGCAAGCAACCAAAGCTATCAGCTGAAGACAGAGAAAACCAGTCCCATACATTAATAAGCATCATGATAAGAAGAAATGCCTGCAGCAGCATGCTGAGGGTAAGATGCCCTCCATTGAAGTAAAGCGTTTGGAACTACCACTCTGACAAAACTCTCTTGTTGAACTTGATAAATCTCTGCTATGTCATAAATGTCTGCTATGACTCTCTCACACACAGGGATTTACTATTTTTACTGCTAAATATTTCAGATATCATTTATTATGTAAATGTTGTTTCCTTCCAGTTTTAGAAGGTGTTGATGTGTAAATGAACGGTGTGCAGATATGTGTGTCTGTCAGTGTTAAAGTCCACTAACACATGTCTCATGATATCCCGAACATGTGGAGAGGTAGTATCTCATGATGTCTGTTGGACTTTGTCCCGACAGACAAGTCGGGTAACTAATGAGAAACACGCTTTGAGGTGTGTGTGTGTGTGTGGGAGAGAGAGGCAGTCTCAGTAATGTGCTCAGATCACACTCACCATGAGTGGACCCCTTCTTAATCAGTGTTTAGGTTCAAAGGGAATGAAAAGGAAGATACAGGGGAACAGGTTAGGGAGGGCAATATGACAAAAATAGATATTGTTTAACTAATGGTTAAGAATTACACACGGAGATTACTATTTTAGGTCACACTAAAGGGACATGTTAGAATTCAATTGGGGTACATTTAATAATCTGCAAAGTGTCTTCATCTTGAGTGTTTCTGCATAGTGCACAAAAAAATATGAAGCAAATTAGAATATTATTTTTCTATATCATGGGATGGGACATGGGACAAAATTCTCATTTCAAGAAGTGGCACAATGAAAGCATGATGGCTGATGGGGAGGGCTGTCAGAGTATCGCATTCAAGATCTAGGTCTAGGTCACTTTTCATGTTGTTTGCTTTTACAGGCTTTAGTGTCATTGAGTGTGCTTTTTAGTTGGTGATGCTAAAAAGGGAAATGTTTAAAAAAAAAGTCACTGACCTGGCTCATCAAAACCTTTTCCCAATTCCATTTACTCAACAAAGTACAACTCAGTCAGTAAGTCAATAGAGGCAATTGTTTTTTGCAGTAAGTATAGTACAATAAACTATATAGGGTAACAGTTCAGCATCATTATAGATCTGTTAAGTTGTTTGATTGCCATGTGTTTGTGCCATGGACTTTCTTTCTAATTTGTTGCTTGTTTCCCTCTGATACAGAAAAATGTAAATTGCAGCCAAACAGTCATACAGATAAAACATTTGATTAAGCTACTCTAGTTTAAAAATAAAAATTCGCAATAATACTACAATGCAAGTAAATAAAAAACAGAAATCTATCCTATCAAGTCCTACATTCAGATTTTTAAAATTTTTTTCTTTATTTAGGTATTGTCAATAAAATATGTACAGGATCAAAAGAAGTCATTTTGCAGGCAGGCCTCTGCCAGTGCATGTGACATCTCTATGTTTGATATGTGATGTATATTGTTTATATCATATGTGTATTATTTGTAATGTTTCTTACAGTTTGTAATACTTCATTACATAACTGGATTATAATCATCATTGTATTAACATGGAAGTAACATTTTAATATAGTTAGTAAGAGCCCTTTTTACAGCCAATGGTGTAATTTAATTTACTGTACAGGAATGCATCATGTTTTATATTCTCATTGTTGGTTTTCAAAATTTTAATTTACAAGGTCCCATATTTCTAATTTCATATTTAGGAACAGTTCGTAGAGTTTGATAGAGCTTGGTTAGTTTCGACCACTGCTGCAGGTTAATCCAGATATTCGTGAAACTAATTCACGAAGTATACGTTTGTTGAAAATTTAAAGTGCCATTGTTGTATTGTTCAAACCTATGTCTCGCATCCCTCAAGGTCCTTAAACCTCACCTGTGGGGCATGGGTCGCACCCGTCCTCTCTGCGACGCTATGAGAGGGTTGACTAAATGCTGACACCTAGCGGGTTCATTATGGCACAACTTACTACACGTGTTTTCTCAATGTAAGATAAGGGCCGTTTTCTTGTTGAGAACAAACCCACATTGACATGAAAAAGACATGGGAACATTTGAACCGCAGTATTTTCTAACAGGCACGGTCACACGTTTTGTCGGTGTTGTTTGTAAAGCGCGTTGCATTCAGGTCTACTCGTAAATTGCTGTTCTAACGGTCGGGTGTGCTATTTATGTCGTCGGTTATAGACAGAAAAACTTTAATACCAAACAAGATGCATATAGAGCAAGCAGTATTCTGATAGCTGGGTTGTTTAGGTTATTTCATGTCCTTGAGATGTTTAAACGAAACCCCCGAACAAGCAGGTAAGAACATGAATTACTTTCATCGTAAGTTTTTACTGGATTTCCATGTTTAGTGACTTGCTTAACGGTACATTTGACTATAGAATACTACCAGCAGGTCGGACAAGCGTACAGTTCAAGTGGTGTTTGCTTCTTCGCTAACTGGTTTGTGTAAGGTTCCTATTATTACAAGGTTACTAATGACTTAGAAGGCAGCACCGTGTCACATGACCAGTACACAGCTGAGGGATGCTGAGGTAGGCTTGCCCGTTGCTAGCCTGTTAGCTACGTTAGCTCTGTCTGGTAATCCTGGCAGAGGCAGTCGTTTCTTCCCACATTTCCACACAAAATTAGCCGTGGGAGATAAACTTCACGCCATGGAGAGGATGCAGCGCGTGTGGGCGTCTTTTGTATCCCATCGTATCATCGGCTTTCGGTTAGATGTCAATGTCATAGTTTGTAGCTAGGGCTGTCCACTTAGCTCAGCTAGCCTGTGTCTGGTTAACGCAGGGCCAAGGCCAAGGCCAAACGAGAAAAGGGAGGCCGTCGGGTGAGTAAATTTTACGCTAGCGTCTGTTTTCACCTCGTTCAGCAGCTTTTCTGGATACTAGCATCACATATCAGCGTGTTGGCTGACAATTGCTTCACATGTTTTTCTTGTACCGAGATACGTTTTGCTTTTGTTGGCGTTTGTACATTAACAATACTGTATCATTCATCATGTATCTACATGTCGGCCAAAATTAGCTGTGAAATGTTAACTCTTAATCTCCGAGTAAAAGGAGACATTGTGAAATCTAAACAGTGAGCGCTGTTCACACGGGTTTTATTTTCCTGGTGTGTAAAGTGATGAAAACAGTGTTAAGCTACCCGATTTAAAAACATGCGTTAAATCGCAGTGACATTAGTTTGGATTATGTTTGCCTCGTCGCACAGCGCTATAAATACATGAATATGCTTTATGCTGTGTGTTATTATATTTTTTTTTCTTCAAGGAAATCGCTTCAAAGTATATTATAGACAGTATCAGTCTGGGGGGCAGGTTGCAGGTGTGGGTAAGGAACAGAGCCTGGTCCTTAAACGACCACCTGCAACCCCCTTCTTCTCTAGGTTTACTCTGCTTACCAGCACCCTTATTTACTGAGATGTCATAATTACTTCTGTTAAGCAAAATTAAAAAAATATGATCTGCAATTGCTCTTCTTTTTGTCTTCTTGAAACTTCTTCTGAGGGGCTCAACCAGAGCTTTGCCTCACAACATGCCTTTGTACTGAGACTTTTTGAAGGTTTTTGTTTTTTGTTTATTCCCATCAGATATTTTTTTCAGTTGTTCCAGGATCTTACTTTGTTTGCTCCTTTAAGATGTTGCCTACTCTGGTATCATCATGGCATTTGTCTGACTTGTAAATAGTCTTATTAAAGGCTTGTAAATAAAAAAATAGCATGACGTTTTACTTATGTTGTTACATTGAATCACCCATACGTTGTCTTCTGTTCATCTCCAGGTCATAATTCATCAGGAATTTGTTCTGTAGGTGGACCGAGGAGGAGAGGAGAGGTGTAGGACATCAGGTTTTGGATCAGACCCTCTTCTGAGGTCGCCTCCACCATCCTCTTAGTCACTGTCACCCTCAGCTGAGCCATGTCTTCGTCAGGGTGCTGCCACCTACCTGGATCCCTTTGCGATTACTCTGGGAACGCTGAATCTGATGCCTCCAAGGATTCGGAGGAGTCTGATTCTACTGCACAGGCTCAGTACATCGCCAAGGTTACGGCCAAAGATGGCCGCCCACTCTCCACTGTTGTCAAAGCAGTGAGTCTGCAGAGGTAAGAGAAGGAGGGACTGTGGCTCTTTAAAATCTGTTGTAAAGGCGTTGTTCTTAGTTAATCATCTTTTTGCCTTCTCTGCTTTGCTCCATAGTGATGTGGGCATGTGTCGTATTTGTCATGAGGGAGCAGGAGGGGAGACCCTGCTCTCACCCTGCGACTGCACTGGCACGCTGGGTAAAGTGCACAAGAGCTGCTTGGAGAAGTGGCTGTCCTCCTCCAACACCAGCTATTGTGAACTCTGTCACACAGAATTCACCATTGAACGACGACCACAACCACTCACACAGGTTAGTTTTTACTGCAAGGATGAATGCTTCTGCTCCCTATTTATTTGTTGAAAAGGAGATGAAAATGAGAAAGACTACTTTTTCTCAACCAGAGATGATTTTTTCTTGGCCTTGGACTAATATTTTAAGTGTCCCTGAAATTGATTTTAAAACATGTGTGCAGAGTGTGTGCCAACATATAGCATTTTCAGGATTTGCTCAAATAGATGTGATTGTTTCCAGACTGCTTAGTGAGAGTTCTCTATTCACAGGACTCATTTGTAATAGCATCACTGCTTTCATATTAGTTATGCAGGAACATTTAAATGAAACCAAAGAAGTCAAATTTTCAGTTAGACCATGACCTCTTAATTTTGCTCTTGCTCAGTGGCTGAAGGACCCGGGTCCTCGCAGTGAGAAGCGCACGTTGCTGTGCGACATGGCCTGCTTCCTTCTCATCACCCCCCTGGCTGCCATCTCCGGCTGGCTGTGTCTGAGAGGAGCCCAGGACCACCTGCAACTGAAGAGCAGACTCGAGGCCGTTGGCCTAATCGCTCTCACCATCGCCCTCTTCACCATCTACATCCTCTGGACGCTGGTAACTACTGTGTTACACAAATTGTTCTGTACTCGAGAAAAACACGTTTATGAGACACGTTCTTATAAGCTGCTGGCACAGAGTGACTGTTTTTCTCTCTGGCATCTTCACACCCACAAGTTGGTCTTAATGTCTTGGTGTCCCATTGGGACTTGTGAAGACAAAATAACAAAGACAATCAAACCCACAGATTTATGTTCGGCTGTTGATTATTGCAGATATGATTTCTCTGTTGTTGGTCCCAGCATGACCTTAAGGAGCTCTTGAATAAAATCAGAAGAGTAGAGAGACGTGAGGGTATGAGCACCTTGATAGTTTCTGGTTTTAAGGCTGGGCTGTTGCACAGATACACATACACATACATGCATAATAGTAAGAACAATGGCTTTTACTCTTAAAGGGGGCTTTAAGTATTTTCCAGCCCAATTTTTCTGTTTTTGTGACTGAACAATACATTTGCTTTTAAAACCTGCATTCAGTATGAGCCTTGTGGAGTTTTGTGCCTGTGAAAGTACCTCCACTGAAAGTGTTTATGCCTTAAACAGAATCATATTGCTAATGTTAGTGTCTGACAAGATTATGGAAAGATAAACCTGTTTGTGAAGATCTGTGCTCTACCTGCTTTTCTCTTAACTGGTTCATGTTTTTTTTTTAAATAGGATGTATTGTGAATCTGAAACCTTCCTTAGGAGCCTAACTGTTGAATGTTCAGCAAAAGTGACAACTTATGAAAAAAATGAGTGCTTTTGCTCAAAGGTTGTGACGCCTGTCGTGCAGCAGCTGCAGCCTCAGTCGGCATATTATTGTCCCGCATCCGTACTATATGTCTCAAATATCTCGCTGTCAGTTGTATTGACGGCCGTCTTTTTCCTCTGTTTTCACCTCCTGTCTCGACCCCCCTCCCCTCCCCCACTCTCCTCCTATCCAATCTCAGGTGTCATTTCGGTATCACTGTCAGTTGTACTCGGAGTGGAGGAGGACCAATCAGAAAGTGCGCCTGCTCATGCCTGACATGAAAGGGGCGCACACCACCCAACGTTCTGTGCCGACCAAGTCGACCAAGAAAATGACTGATGAGACCATCGTATGAGTGCAGAGTGGTGATGAGAGGGATATTTAAAATAACGCCCACCGAAGCACTCTCTAAAAAAAAAAGGAAAAAAAAAAAGAAGATTAATCATATTAATGAACTTTTGCACTTCATATGGACCATTCTGAGAGGAGAGAGCTACTCTCTCCTTCTGTTTATTTCTTTTATTGAGGCACTTGATGTAAACTACAACGGTATTGGCCAACCACAAAAAGTGGTTTGGAAAGAACTCATTCCGGAGTCATAGTTGATGTTGAAACACAGAGTTGTCACTGGACAGCCAGTGCTGGGATGGGAACGACATGAACACATGAACGATGGACTGTCCCGCCCAACTGGATGTCTGTGACACAAACTTATGAAATGCTAAGACACAAGCTAATGTAGCAGGATATAACTGATTCAGCATGCTACTACAGTATAATATGAAACATATTCACTACCTATAATTCCCCCATGCCCCTTCACAATGTATTTAGCTGTTTTTGAACAATGGGCAGCCAGTAGCCCAGCAGAGGATAATAATCTAAAAATGATTGACAAAGTTTATCTGTGAATATTCTTGGCATGTTAAGAGCGACAGTTGCTCATGCCAGCGGTCTTGTCCATAATCTGAACCCTTTTAAAGTTTCCTGGTAAAGCTTTATCATTGCTGTTTGAACAGTGAAAAATCAAATCCTTCTCCTGTTTAGACACCAGCTAGGGCGTCACGTATTTATCACACTCGTCACAGGGGCAGTGAAGATCATGATATCTGGGATAACACTACCTGCAGCCGTTAAACGGTAGTGCAGCAGTGACTGAGGAAATAGTATTGAACGTGTGGAAAAGTGTTTACATTCTAATTGGGAGACTTCTCTACTCTTGTCGTAAAAGTGCATTAGCAAACGGCCCTGCTCCACTTGTAAATGCACCATTCATTAATTGAGCTGCCTAGCAACGACCAGTAGTTATGTCCTTCATCACAAGAGATGCAGTTTTAAATAGAAGAGACACCAGTGTTCTGACTAGTGAGATTACAGACTTTTGCCCGAGATAAAAACACTAAGAGGTATCTGAGCAGGCTGGTACTCAGTAAAGGTGCAAAAGAGAAATGTGTTCTGAGACGTCAATCAATGTACGCAGCGTATGCTAAACAAAGTATTTTGTGTTATTGTAGTCTTCCTGCTGCATCCCCTGGAAAGTTGGGTTATTGTGCAATAAAACACGAGGGACTCCTGGACTAAATCAATGTGACATGTGACGTGTCTCCTGGTTTTCAGGTATTTGAGCTTCTAATGATGTTCATGTGGTCTTTGGAAATGTATTTGATGATCAGTCGCTGTGGTGGCGTAGGGGTGGGGGTCACTCCCTGAGATTTCATCATCATGTTGTGTAAATATCCAGCATTGTTTTACCCGTTTAAGATTTTTGTGCCAGGTTACCTGTAACACTCATTATTTGTCAGACACTCGCAGTGTGTACTATGAATATGACATTTACTCAAGTGCTGTACTTGAGTTCAATTTCAGGTACTT
The DNA here is from genome assembly GCA_008933995.1 of Datnioides undecimradiatus. NCBI lineage: Eukaryota > Metazoa > Chordata > Actinopteri > Lobotiformes > Datnioididae > Datnioides > Datnioides undecimradiatus. The sequence continues at coordinate 6,867,102 of WARS01000030.1, read as the reverse complement.
GTATTTTACTTGAATAGTTTTGTTTTAATCTGTTTTATACTTCCCCCATAACATTTAAGAGGGAACCTCTACTGCAGTTGTTATACAACAGTAGTTACTAGTTACTTTTCACATTCAGATTTTACATAAAAACATATATGTTTAGAAAGTACATCACAGGTTCCCATTCATTTCAGATTGTGACATTTTAAGCTAAGGGGGGGTCTGGTCGAGCACCTTGTCACATTTAATACGCGTTGGTACCAGCTCCGCCAAAGAATGGCTTCCCCTTTAAGTTATTTAGTTGGCACCTAAAGAAGCTCAGTGAGCCAATATTTCACAAAAACAAAGATTCTGTACAATGTTCAAAGAAAAAATACAACCATGTGTAGCACAACTTTGGTTTTTTTCTTCTTTCTTACTCCAGTAATCATCTCACACTGAGTTAACTGATGGTGGCTGAAGTGGCCTCACCTGTAGGTTGGGAACCACTGGACATAGATTAAATTATCTGTATTACATTTTTAAAACAAACTCTACAAAGGTACAATGCCACAAACTAATAAGGTCATATGTAAGAAAAATAAATAAATCAGTTCTGTGTGGTGGTGAAGTGGAAAGGTCGCGGTATCTTTTAATGTGTATGTTGCTAACTAAAAAAAAACAGGACACTGCAACATAATATTGTAAAATTTAATTTCATGGCATTAATATAATGTATGTGAGCAGACAAGCTATCAAAATCAAAACAAAAAAAGAATATATTTTACACAAAATGAAAAAAGCATCAGCAGCGTCACAACCACTTTTGAGATGATGACTGAACGAGGAGGAGAAAAGCCCAAAAACAGGACTGCTGGTACGACTGAAACAGGCAGGATTCAAACCTCAGGCCTCCAACGCATGGCAATAACCGTCTAGCAGGGAGATGTCTAGGCTTACAAGGTGTCAGGCAAAGCTATTCTGCTACGCTATCATGGGTAACTGTGGTAGCTACTCGCACAGTACCATCAGTCCTGTTTTTGCACTGGGATGTAGCAGACTGTACCCGGGTCAGATTATAATTTGAAATCAATTCAGACACCTCTTTCTGGGATTGATCGTTTGTGGCATAACAGAATCGACTCCACTGATCTTAACAAAGTGCAGATTCAGACAATATTGCACTCCAGGCGGATGGAAGCACACCGACACTGTGGATTTCAATTAATAATCGACCCAGGTGAGGAGGGACGGTTGCCATGGGTTACAGGTTCTGACAGCACTGCAGTTTGCTTCCCCTCTGGCCGTCCGTGGTGGGTGGCACGCTGATGTCCACCACGTTGTTTCCCGGGGACTCGTCATGAGCGGACCGCTCAGCGATCTGTTTCTGCGAGACGATCCGGTAGATTTCTGTGGTGGAATGGGAACAAGATCAGCCAAGATCAGGAATCTACATCACCTCAACAACATGGTCGAGGTGAGGTCACGGCCATCAACACACTGACTTAGCAGAACAAACATCTTTGAGAAACATGCACAAAGATATTGAAACCCAAGTGAGATTACAGTTTTACAGAGAACAAAGAAAGATAACTTCCCACAGTAAGAGGAAGTTCAAGTAGGGTTCAAGGTTTAATTGTCACAACTCACCGTGTTCTTAGTTTCTCTCTGTATCTATGTGTTCAAACAGACTTGACGTTTATTCTCTCAGCTCTTACCATTTCAGAGTTTAACTACACGTTTGTAAGCTTGGAAGGTAAGTCCTTTCTAGTATTGTCTTGCTCTGATGTGTCGCCACTGTTCACAAGTATACCTGTTAGGATATTCTTGAAGGCTTCTTCAACGTTTGTTGAGTCCAAGGCTGAAGTTTCTATGAATGACAGATTGTTCTTCTCTGTAGGATACGAAAGGAAACCATGGATTAAACAGCTGCAGATGATGATTATTTATTAGAAGCACAAAGTTATGTATGGAGTAGATAAATACAATAATGTCAAGAGGAGAAAGTGTGGTTTTTCTTTTCTTCTTGCCAACTTTAAGGAAAACAAAGAAATACTCCACAGGTTTCTATGATGATGTTGCATTATTTGTGAGTTGCAGTTACTTCACAGCACAGGTAATAAGCTGCATATACTATAATCATCATATTTATAAAAACTATACACTACTATCTCTAAAAAATAGATAAATAATCTCTAGTTCCCTCCAAACACACAATATTTAGCCCTTCCTGTGTCTTTGTGTCAGCTCTAGTACCTGCGAAGGCCCGGGCCTCATCTGTGGGCACGGCCCTGAGGTGGCGCAGATCGCTTTTGTTGCCCACCAGCATGATGACTATGTTGTTGTCGGCATGGTCCCTCAGCTCCTTCAGCCAGCGCTCCACATTCTCATAGGTCAGGTGTTTGGCTATGTCATACACTAAGAGTGCCCCCACCGCTCCTCTGTAGTATCTACAGCAGGGACAAAGACACAGCACATTTCACCAGTGATGGCAGCGCAACATCAGGGTGACTGCAGGACAATAGAAGTCTGTTATTTACTGGCTTAGACTTAAAAATCTTTCCTTATTTGCGTTGCTTGACTTAACCAGAATACTCAATAGCTATAACGATTTGCTTTCTGTCTATTTATTTAAACATTACTGGACATCATGTTATTATGTTAACTAGGATATTTAATTCAACCAATATACATTTGTAAATCTGTTACAAGATGTTCGCTTCAGATTCTACTTTGTTTTGGTTTTTAAATTGGTCTTAAATTCAAATCTCAGGGAGATTTGGTCAAACTGAAGGTTTACTCAGATACTCTGAATTTGCACTGAGCACGTTTGACATTTACCAGATGCACTTATGTATCCAGGCCATTAAGGGGTCTGCTTGGGCTTCTGTGTCTAACTCAGGAAGATTAAACTCATGAGCTCAAGTGTTGTGGAGCAGGGGCCGTATGAAGTACTGATAAAAAAAAACAAAACCCATCTACCTCTTTAACTAAAGGTCATGGAGTGAGTGTATCTTCCTCATTTTAAGTGATCTAGTCTGGAGGATTAAGTGTCAGTTGTAAATGAAGTGCTTCCCCACACGGAGGGGTTTCAGGTGACTGTTTCCACCCCACAGAAGTAGACTTACGCCGAGGTGATGGCTCTGTAACGCTCCTGTCCTGCCGTATCCCAGATCTGAGCCTTTATCGTCTTGCCGTCCACCTGAATGCTGCGTGTGGCAAACTCCACCCCGATGGTGCTCTTACTCTCTAGATTGAACTCATTTCGTGTGAATCGGGAGAGCAGGTTGCTCTTCCCTACGCCTGAGTCTCCAATTAACACAACTGTGGAGGAACAAAGAAGAGAGGGAGGAAAAAGATGAGACAAGCATGTTTATATGCTGTGTGTGAGATGAGAGAGGTAGGGAATGGGCTATATGTAACATTAGATCCAAGAAGTGTTGATATAGCATAAACATTGGTTTCAACAGAACCCAGGAGTTTCATATTTATATGTGTTTGATTTATGGGATCGTTTCAGATATTATAACCATATAAGTTTTTCTACTCTAAAGTCAGAGTGTTGCAAATTACAAAATGCAAGGCTTGAGGCAATACAACCAATACATCACCGCACTGTCACAACTCAGTTGTCCCTGAATCTGCCTTTTTCCTTCATTCATTACAGCTCTCAGTGCAAATTGGCATTTTTGCAGTTTTTGGAATGAAACAAAGACGTTTTTTCTGATCTATTTCAAGTACTTTCTCACAATTTATCAAAAAAGACAAAGGCACAAATTTACAAAACATCAAAAATAACATGTGGCACACTGATGAAGAAGCATTCAGAGCAGAGCATTGTTTCACAGGCTTTGAACAAGATACAGTCTGATGATTTATTTGATACTTCATGTGTATTGAACAATATGCTACACTGAATAAAGTGATGCTGTAGTGGGTGGTGGCAGAATCTAAATAACAGGGCACAGCGGAAGGTTTTAGGAACTATTTTTCACTGTTTACTATGCTCAATTGAATAAACGAGAGAGGCTAGAACACCCTGAGGCTGGTGATATGAAGTAACTGTTGAAATCTTTCATGAGAGCTGTCAGGTATATGGCAGCTTTAACCTGATTAACCTTCAGTTTTGTTTACCAAACCTCATTTAATACTTTCTCTCTGCTCTCCAGAGCCACCTACAACAAGGACCGTGGGACTGTGGCAGTGTCACTTCTAAAACATCTAAACGACCCAGACGTTTAAGTCCGTGGAGCAGCAGCTGTGGGTCTGGACAGCTGCGTAGCATCCTCTCTCCAAACAGACAACACGGGCTGATTATAAACAGGCCTTCCCTCTAAAGATATTAACTTAATCTGTGTTAAATGAGACATGAGAGAATCGTGGACTGAGGTGGCTGCTGTTCACAGCACAGCGGCAGAGGTGGAGCCCTTTTGTTTTCTCCCTCCGCTCCACAAAAAGGAAATAGAGCCGAACTTTGTCCCTGCCGACATCGCGCTGGTCCGGGCTGCAGGAAGCTGATAACAGGGCTTCATCAAAACCTGAATCGACAGTTTCAGGCCGCCTTGCCCTTCCTGTTTCGACCGGGTACACAGACGATGGCTCGGGCAGAGAGGGAGAGAGACAGAGAGGGAGGGAGAGAGGGAGAGAGAGAGCCCTAGCCTCCGGCAGATGCCCTATTCATCCCACAGAGGATACTTTGTTACATCTAAATGGCCCTTTGGCTTATACAGGCCCAGGATGTTAATGTGCCACAGGAGCTGATAGCGCGATCAAAGGAAGTCATTCTGGATCCAGCTGAGCACTGAAGATAAACATGGACCTGAGTCTGGTACCGCTTTAATCCCTCGCTGACAAACTGATCAGACCCATTATTGTAATTCACAATGACGCCAATCCACACGAACTTATGAGCCTTTTCAGTGAGGGCTGACTCAGGAACAACCACCGGAGGATGAAGCTCACTGATCAATAGCGGCTAATAGGCCTTTAATCAACATCATGAGGCAGGAATGAGTAGAAAAACATCAAATGTCATTCAATAACCGAGGAAAGCGTTCACTCAAACGACCAATCCCGCTCTATGAGTTGATGAAAGTTTAATACAAAGGCTGGGCACGGATAGGGTGTTGCATCCTATACCTATAAATATAGCTGCAGGCGTTGTAATGTTAAAATGACAGCATTATGTTGTAATAACAGCAACCGATCATCACCCGGGCCGTTTCTTAGAAAAACATTAGTCTGCTTGTTCAGAAAACGCAGGTATCCGGTCAGCGATCATGGAATAATGCGAGATTTACAGGCATTTATACAGCATAGCTTCGTCGGTGAGAGCCTGTGTAAAAGGGGGAATGCAGTCATCTTTTTTTTTTTTTTTTTTTTTTTTACCTTTGAACAAGAAATCGTATTCATCGTCTCGGTTCCCCATTCTAGACGAGGCCGCTCCAACGCTTGTCTCCGGAAGAGGATGTGTGAAAAGTATGGCTATGAATTGTCGTTATATGCCAGAAAAATATGGGAAAGGTTTGTGCTGAGACTCTGCGCCAGTTTTGGCTGTCAAGGCGAGCTGGCCGCAGAAGAGGGAGAGCTCCCAACTCTGCAGAGGGAGGGGAGGAGTCCCTGCACTTCAAATAGCTTCCATACGGGGGCGCTCTTTACTGGCATGCCAGCAGACAGCATCCAGCAGGAGCGCACAGTGAGACGGCCGTTTAATTCTGAATGAAAACAGTAACAGGGTCAGGCCACAATGGATTTTTATACAATTAAAATTCACATTCAGATGCATCTGTGTGTAATACGCAGTGTTATCAGGCAGTAATAAATCAACAATCTCAACACAATGAATTGTCTTTAGAAGCCGTATCTTAGAAGTAAAATGTTTTGGTGTAGATAATTTGTAGAATCGAGGCTTCAAGGCTTCCTGAAAGAAAACAAAAGAAAAATTAAATCATGTAGAAAGTTGTTTTGTTTAAGCTAATGAGGAACTAATGAAAGAGGAAGGAGTACAAACAGAACAAGTAGAGCTGTGTTTGTATGAACTTGGTCATACAGTCAATAAAATTAGGAAGTTCAAGAAATATATGTTGTTGTTTTTTACATTTTCCATGGTCAGTCTCTATTTTGTTTATTTACTTTTATGTTTTATTCCTGTTAATGTATTTATTTTGTTAAATAGGTATCCTTTGTAATATTTGTTATAAAGTGTCCCCTTTTAAAGTTCTTGCATTTGCATAGCTATTGTATCATAAAATACCACTGAAATATTTTTTTTCAAAAAGAGGAAGGTGGATGAGAACTGTTTGCACATGAATACATGCTCCATCTGTTATTAACTTATCCAGGCTACATGCAGACAGCACAGACCTGACACAACCCAGTTCGATTTAATTTCCTGAATCAAATCACAAAAGCCTGTTGAGTTGGGGACAACTCTGCTCTGATTTGCTATTGAGGATGGCTCCTGAGTCTGTGAATAACGTCAACCGTATAGCTTTAAAATAACAGATCAATCTTTTTGGGCGGATTTTTCCTTTAAAGTCGTGCTGACAGCTGCCCCCGCCTACAGCCCTCCAGCTCTGCTCCTATTGGTCGAGCGGAAGGGCAGCTGCTGCACCAAGGATGCACGTGCTGCTCCGCGCATTTCAAGATCAAGATGGCAGCCTCCGTGTGTCGGTGCTACGAGGTTAGACAATCATGCATGTCCTTCATTGCAGCGCTTGACTCTTTTTAGTAAATAGTTTGGTGGAGATAACAGATAACGCACGACTTCGTGATTCGTCTTTTTGCGTCCACTCATGTAGAGGGGGTTTTATATGGTATTTCTTTATTCAGCTAGAGCGCGAGATGTCTGTTAAGAAAGGCCCTCTTGCATCAGACGCACGAGAGGTTCTCAATGTTCTTTTTAGCAACAGAGCGGCGCCTAACATCAACATTTAGTTTTAGGCTTTTAGAAGGAAAATTTCTGTGTGGGGGCTTAAAACTGCCATCACGGAATTAAAAAGCAAGCCTTTTAGACACATACACGTAACCACGCACTGACTCATCGTCTCAGTGACTGGTTGTTACAAATAAGACCGGTATAACACAAATAGTGGTATAATGCCGTCTCTTTATTTACACCGGTGTTACGCCAGATTCTGCGACCAATCGAATATTACGATAGCAGCAAACAAAGTATTACACTAATAATAAATGTCACATCTCATAATTAAATCTACCACTGCTGACCCACAGAGCGCAGGGCGTCACAAGTATATAAGTATATATAAGGAATATCTTTTCTATCTATTCCTCCAGCAGACTCATGCAAGATCTGTGCCAAAGAGCACTGACGGTGTTCTCAGGACTGTGGTGGACCACACCATACTCAAAGTAAAATATAACCTGGCAAAAGTGTCTAACATTACTAACTACAAATACAGCCTGGTTTTAGCCAAGACACCTCGATGCAAACAACACCCAAAACAAATTTTATACAAGGTTCTTACAGGAGGGATCACAACAGCACGACTCCTGTCTTGCTTGCTGTTTTCCTCTTTGATATCCTTGCTCACTATTTCAGTGGCTTGACTCATTTATGCCCCATTAACCACCTGTTTCTCATGCTCCATCCACAGATGTTTTCACAGATTTGATGTTTGTTACTGACCCTGCCTCTTTCTGCATTGCAGCTGGTTGGCAGACGTGCCTTGGTCCTCAGCTCCCGCCCTCTGGTCTCCTCAGTGGGAAGAGGAGATGCCTACAGGTTACATGGCAGCCCAGCTGCAGCTTTGCAGGTACACACACACACACTCTGAGTCGCCGATAAGGAATGACTTCCCACTGGAAAGCTGTGAATAATCTGTGCACTCTGTTGATTCATCTGTCTATCTAACTAAATCCCTACTTTCTATTTGCCTCATTAGGTGCGATATTCCTCGGGGCGTAAAAGTTTCCTTGGAGAGTTTGTGGATAACCTGCGTCAGGAGTTCAGTAAGAATCAGGAGATTAAAGAGAACATAAAGAAGTTCAGAGAGGAGGCCAAGAGGCTTGAGGAGTCTGATGCTCTCCAGCAAGCCCGTAGGAAATATGTAAGTGCATTATTTGATTTTTAACCTGTGATTATATATTAAATTAAAATGTCTGTGCCAAAAAAATGTAATTAATGTGCATCACATGGGATTTGCTTGTGATTATTTTTCATTTTTGTGAGATGAGCATGTATTTTTTATTTCATTTATCAGAAATCTATAGAGGCTGAGACAGTGAAGACTTCAGAGGTGTTTAAGAAGACCTTCGGCTCCCTGTCAGACACTGTCAAGGAGGTAACGTATCAGCACCGATTATTACTAAAACAAACTGCTGATTGGCCTCAGGTGAAACTATTGAACCTTCCTGTGTAAAGCCTGGTGCTTGTTTTCTCAAAATCAGTGCACCTAGCCATGTCATACTAGGGTTATCATATTCTTTCCCATGTGTCTCTGTCAGATGTTTGGCATTCCAGAGTAAAATGTCAAAAACAATGCCAGCATGAAAATAAGTCTTCTGGAAAAGTGACCTACTGAACTAATTGCATCTGTCTTCATGTGTTTGTGTATGGGCATGCATTGGCATTCTGGCCATAGGGTCTTGAGGAGGTAAGTCGTACTGACATCGGGAAGAAAATCAAGGAAGGTGTGGAGGAAGCAGCCAAGGCAGCCATGCACTCTGCGGAGTCTGTCTCCAAAGGAGGAGAGAAACTGGGCCGTACCGGCGCGTTCAGGGCCATCTCACAGGTCAGAAGGGAGACATAACATAACCCCCTAAATTAAAGCATCTCTGGAGGAGCATCCCAACCACCTGCAAACCTCCTGTACTGAACAATGTGATATAAGTGCATTAATTGTTACAGTCCAATATAACTTTGTGTGGTCTTTAGAGCGTGGAGACCATGAAGAAGGAGATAGATGTTGGTGATGCCGGCCCATACAGAGCTCCCTCTCAGCTGAGGAAGAGAAGTGATTTCTCCTCCAAAGGAGCTGACAGCGACTCCAGAGTGTTCGAGGCCAATGAGTGGGTAACATGTTTGTCCACTCACCCCCTCCTCTTCCTCTAAAAACTTCTCTTGGACAGTGTACGATCCATATTAACACATAAATGCCCTTGTTTTCAACATCTGTTGTGATTTATTCTTGTGTTTTGTGATGCAGAGAGGCCATGGGTGTCGTTCTCCACAAGGATTCAAAGTGGTTCCAGCAGTGGAAGGACTTCAAGGACAATAACGTTGTTTTTAACAGTAAGAAAATCCTTTGGCTGTATTAGCTTAGATACTGTGGAATGAGAGTTACATAACAGATCACCTACAGTCTACGCATGTGTAATTCCCTCAAAGGGCAGCAGGTGGCACCAGATTCTTTACAGTAGATTGCATAACAAACTAATACAATTTGCCTGTCAAGTGTTTATCTTGACAGAGGCTCATGTGTCCTCACTGCTGCAGCTTTTAGTCCTTATTATGAACTCAAACAGGTATGTGTATTTTTTTGTCAACAAAATGTTCACCGCAGCCGTCCTCCCTTGTTTCTTACAGGGTTCTTTGAAATGAAGATGAAATATGATGAAAGTGACAACGCTCTCATCAGAGCCTCCAGAGCTATGACCGACAGAGTCACTGACTTCCTCGGTAATCCTTCACCAATGCTGTTGTATATAATTCTCACCTCATCCTAAAATCCACTTTGAGTGAGTGGCAGATAATGAGACGGGCTCCATGTTGTGGCCATAACATGTTTTCAGTATATAAGATGTAACCATTGTTGATGCCCCGTTTATAGTCCTGGGTGGTCTCTGTGTTGTTGCTGCTGTTGATGTTGGTGTTTGTTTTCCAGGTGGTCTTTTCTCCAAGACAGAAATGTCTGAGGTGCTGACAGAGATCGTGAAGGCAGACCCCACCTTTGACAAAGACTCTTTTCTCAAACAGTGTGAGAAAGACATCATCCCGAACATACTGGAGGTAAGCAGACTCGTCCTCCAGCTTCCTCTCTCTCTTGGTTTTTCCTTGACTCTAGCAGCTTTGTTCAAACCTTTCCCACAAACTCTCAGTAGTCAGGGGCGTTCCACTAAGGATGATAGGAAAAGACTTATTGATGAAGGTCTTGCTTCATTAAATGGGAATCAGAACAGTCAGGCAGCAGCTGTCAGATTTTAAAGCAAGCTGTGCAGCAAAAGACGACAGCTTAAGTCAAATCACTGATGGCAGGAAACACTTAAAGCAAATAGTTCTCACAGTTAGAGAACGAGAAAATTACAAACAATACAATGAAAAAAGTCTAAGGTTAAATGTTAAACTTTACTTTACTACTGTATCAGAAAATGTTGTCTATTTAAAACATGTCACAAAGTTTATTGTAGTCTATTGTGGATTAATTGGACTTCAATAATAAATGATATAAACCTTATTTGCATCTTGTGAAAAGGATCTCTGTCGTAAGCAATCATCAATCAAACTGTGTCACTGTCCTTTCTGCAGGCTATGATCCGCGGAGAGCTGGAGGTTCTGAAAGACTGGTGCTATGAAGCTGTAAGTGCATGCTGTAGTTTTATATTTCATCACACATGCACACATACACAGTACAGACATATAGCTCTTTTTACATAAGTGCTGACTTTGATAGTTGTCAGGGAACATGGTGTTTCTATGCGCTGATAAAGTCAGAATTACAATTTAGAAACCTTTGCAAAGGATTATTGTGTTAGTCTGCCCATTTCAGTTGGCATGTCGTGTGTAAAGCATGGTTTTCATGTCCAGATGTGTGCTTTTTTGTATCTGTCCTCAGACCTACAGTCAGCTGGCTCACCCCATCCAGCAGGCCAGAGCCCTGGGCCTGCTCTTCCAGTCCAAAATCCTGGACATTGATAACATAGATGTAAGTGGTTTTACATGTGTACACCAGCCAGCACATAAAAAGCCTTATAGTGAACTTGTGTTTGCAAAGTTCCAGTGTAATATTGGTTTTGTTTTCTCTGCTCAGCTTTAGTTTCTTAAACCCACTGTATTGTTTAAATGCTGTTTAAGGTTCAGGTTGCTATGGAAGGTGACAATAACCCCTGTTCACTTTGTTTTTATTTAATCTGTTTGCTCATCATAGCTAGCAATGGGTAAGATGATGGACCAGGGGCCTGTGCTGATAATCACCTTCCAGGCTCAGGTCGTCATGGTGATCCGAAGCCCCAAAGGAGACATTGTGGAAGGAGATCCGGTCAGTAAATTCGTAATAACTGCACCAGCATCATGATTAAGAGTCATTTCAAGGAAGTAAACAAGTCAGATTAGATCAGCAGTCCACACGTGTCCTATTCACATCTGTCTGTTTGCCTGTTTGAATTTCACTGGTTTGATGCAGCAATAGGACTCTGGCTTGGTTCATTAATACACTAGGATTTAAACTTTTCGGGTTTTTACTGCCCCCTGCTCAAAGTCTATCTAGAGAAAGGCTCCCCCTTTTCTGTATTGTCTCCTCGGGACTGACCATCTACTCTTTTTCCACCTCAACAGGGGAAGGTGATGAGAATGATGTATGTTTGGGCGTTGTGTCGTGACCAGGAGGAGCTGAACCCCAACGCAGCCTGGAGACTCCTGGACATCTCCGCCTCCAGCACAGAGCAGGTCCTCTAGGATGAAGATGAGAAGGAACACAGGTGAAAAAGTCAATACAGGACACTAAAACTGTGAAGAAGTGCAGAAGATACAAGGATGTGCCTGGAACACTGGCGTGTATTGACTTATACTTAATGTATATGTGTACGTTAGCATCTGAGGGCAGAGCGCACCCATGCTCCTGTGTTACATCAGAGACTATTTGCACACACTCTCATCTTAAAGTGCTACCCAGAAGGTAACTGCACATATATTGTATATATTGTCCACTCTAAGGAAAATACACATGAGCATACAGAGAAACTACAGCTATATGATATATCCAGGAAGCTGCATCCATCAATGTGTGTGTGTGTGTAGTCTTTTACACTGGGTAGCTCGGTGTTTGGGCTTCCAGGTGGACTGTGAATATTTAACATTTCCATTCTTTGTGAGTGGATGGAGTCAACTTTGTCACCATCAGGTCAAAGGACGGTCATCCAGTTTCATCCACTGGTGCAGTCAATCCTCACCAGCCCGGCAGCCAGATCCAAGAACAGCAAAATCAAACAAAATGGACATGGCGCCTGTGACTTCACCCGTTTGGTCATGAGACTGAAACTGGGTTTAAAGCTCACCATCGTCTAAGTCAAATGATGTAAACAGTGAATCAAAGTCTAGTTGTGTTTCTCATGCTGCAGTAACCAGCATAGCTGAGTGGGGATTTTTTAGTGAAGGTGCCACGCTTCAAGATAAAAGGGCACTTGTCACATGCAGTCTACTCAGCTTGTTAAAATGGTCATTGTATAAAGTCGACTGAGGCTCTGAAACGAGCTTTCTTAAATCTGATAAAGTAGTCGTATCTCAAGCTCAGATTGAGCTTGAGATACGACACAAGTTTCAGCTGTGGTGGTTTCTGCTTGGTTCCCACCCGTTGTCAGGGTCCATGCTGTCACATGAGCTGTGGCTCAGTGCCGAGTTTACTGCAACCTCAGAAACCCGCAGGCAGCTGGAGAAAACATATGTGTGTTTGTGTTTGCAGAAGGTCTTCAGACACAGCATGTGTTTTCTCAAGTCACAGTGCACTGGGCTCCCAGTCGCTGTATACTCTGCACACTGTCAAAAACAATTGCATCTAAAGTTCTTAACTCTTTGTAAGTATATCAAATGTCGAGTGCTGCTTCGTTGTAAGCGCAGGTGGGACCACAGTCAAATACGTCGTCATGGCATCGGTTTTGTTTGATGACCATTTGCCATCTTATGTTGGACATTGTCCAGCTGTTCTGAAATGCTGTGTTTACTTTTATGCACAAGTACATCTTTTCAAGAGGTTCGTGCTAAAGGTGAAAACTTGAATGGATGAATTTATTATTATTGTTTTTTTACTGTATGTCAATACTTATTCTGTGCGTATCCATGTGGGTCTGTACTCACATGTCAGTGAAGATTATGATTGTACTGTAACTCTCTTTTGTTGACTGTTCGATCGATCTGCAGAAAGGTCTATGTTTGTGAAAAGACAAAGACAGTGTCCTTTATAGCACATGACTGGCAATGGTTTGTTACTAACTAGAGTTTGTGACTTCCCCTGATGGTCACGCCATGCTCAAGTAACATCTCTTTGTCATAAGTCCCTGGTGTGTGCTGATGATACCACATTCATCACATGGTTGTATTTTTAGAAACTGCATTCAGTGATTCAGAACCACCTGTGAATCTTTTTTTTTTTTTTTGTCACTCATGGGGGATTAAAAATAAAACCCACCGACCTCACCAGTGTCAATGACTTCCATTCAGACCTTGCACTTAAGTAAAATGTGTAGAAAAACAGGTAAAAGTCATTGAAAATCTCACTTTCATAGAGGTAGAACAGTTAGTTTAATTAAAGTAGCAAAGTGAAAGGTTTCATTTCTACTCAGAGCGGCCCTTTGCAGAATAATATATAATTGCGTTAATCATTATTGATGCATTAATGTGCTTAATAACCTTTAATACTGCAGATGCTAAAGTTGTTGGTAATTTTCATGACGTTGCACATTCCTGACAAACTTAACCTTTAATAGTACATGATAATGTGTTAGTTGTTTTATATTTTGTATCATTATGAATTAATAATATAAATCCTTAAAATAATTTAAGTTATCTTATGAATGTAGTGGAGTAAAGATTACAATATTTGCCACAAAATCGCAGAGGAGTAGAAGTATATAGCCACATAAAATGAAAATATTCAAATACATATATAAAAAATTGTGCTGAAGTAAAGTCATTGTGTTAATGCACTTATTTCCATTTCATCACTGGAAAACACTCCATAAGCTGTTCATCATCACAGATCAAGATTGCTGAGATTTTCAGTGAAATACATCTTGATTTTTTATTTAATTATTTTTATTCCAGCACCAGTTCTGCACTCCTAAGGCTCAGCAGATCACCACTATGTTTCATTCTGGATGACTGCCAGAGACAGTGCCGTCTCTGGCAGTCATCCAGAATTCATAGAACCTTAGTTACATTCGTAACTATTGTTTCATGCAATATTTTCACACTGCGGCCATGAGCAGGACTTAATAGCTTTAGTCTTGTTGTCCTGTTTATATTGACTCAATGCACAAACATGATCCAGATTCTGTCAATATATGACTTTTTCTCTTTGATTTGATAAATAAAATTCCTGACAGTGGAGCTGATTGATTTAATTACAGCCTCCTAACTTGTTAGCGTGACTAAAAATATATTGTTTCACAAGATTCTTAGGAAACAATTGGTACATTGATGGTACATTATTATGAGAGTTCTCCATATGATGTATGAGCATTTTAAAGTGTTCCTCCAGGATTTACACATTACTCCGACTTAACATTCGTTATTTCATCTTTGAGTTGACAAAAGAAAAATATATTGACGAGTCATTCTATTTTTACCCAGTGATACGCACATCTGTCTGCTGTATTATGATTTGCCTCATCCAAGCTTTCTTCGAGTCAGCAGCTTTGTATGCACTCTGTGTGTGTTTGCGCTCACAAGAGAAAATTAAACTGCGTGTTGTGAGCGTGTGTGTGTGTGTGTGTGTGTGTGTTTCCTTTGTTTTCCCATTTCAAAACTGACACGCTTTGATAGATGTCCATGGATCTGGCCATTGACACTGGTTGATAAACCTATAGATTTGGTAGTATAGGGATGATAGATCAGGCTTTAAATAACGAATGCCTGTAGATTCATTCACAGGGCCGATATATAGGGGACCTCATCCCACAGCTGTCTGTTGTGATGAATGACCAGGGACATCCTTATACTAACTAACCTCCTTTGGCCCTCCAAAGTCTATTCGGTTGTGCGGCTGAATCCTTCGATGTTCAGTTCTTAAAGGTGAATTAAAGCTGATTCTAGCCAATTAATAAAAGGATATAGTAAAAGCAACGATGTGGAAGAAGTTTGGCCCCATGAGCAATGTGTTCCTTTATTGTATCTGAATAGATGGGCTTGGATGCACAACACAACACAACACAAGAGCCTGGAAGCAGAAAAGGACCTAGAGGCAATGCAGTTGCTTTCTTTTATCCACTTCTTTAGTTATTACAGTATGTTCTTGGTGACACACTGGCATGTGTATACCCAGCTGTGCTCTAGCCTACGTAATAAAATGGCTTTCAGTGGATTGTATTCAGCAGCATCATTATGTAAGCAGATATTACAGTGTTTAAATGTCATTAAACTCTATTTATGAAAGCTTATTTTGATGATTACCTGTACCTTTTTAGGTTGTGGTGGTTTTTAACAACTTAGTCTGATGGCAGGAAACATTTCAACATACGTCTATTACACAGTGATTTCATTTCCCCAGTAAATCAAACACTGAGTGATGAACTCATAGCAACCTGACACAGATGAAAACATTTTTAATTTGTTCTGAACAAACTGCACACATTTCAGAGTTGCTGCTACATTTTTTTAGGTATGCATAAAATTTTGCAGCTTATTATTCTAATGTATCAGATGTGCATGTACGGTATTATGTTAAAGTCACTTCATATATATTTCATTAAAATATATTTACCATGTAGAAATATGTATAAAGATATAATACATAGAGACAGAGACATCCAACTTCTCATCTACCTTTCTGAAAGCACCTGTCTGATTCAATTAATATACATATTTCACAAAATATCAAATATTTCTTTAACTAAAATGATCATTTGTTTAATGATACATTGTAAAAATGGAAATTCATCTGCTCTGAACCACATCTTGACCTCGCAGTGTACCATCTGTAACAATAAGGATAGTGATGGAAAATGTTGAATTTCATAACCTCTCAGGCTGGAGACTCTTATCAATTATGACCCCAGTGGGTGGCCTGCTGGAGCACAGCTCAGTGTGATTTGATTACAAGCCCCTTCAGGACAGTGTTACAATCCACTGACTATTAATTAAACCCACAGAGAGATCCCATGCGGCCTTAGGCGGGGGAGATGTGGATGTGTACGGTCGGTAACCTGTCCCAGTGTTTGTACAGTTTTAATTGTCTCAATTAATTACTTCTCACAGTGAGAGTCTGGAGCTTCGCCACGGGTGCAACCAGGTTGAACATGTTATTCATGTTATTTTTCTGCAGTTCAGCAAAACTTGCAATGCAGTCTGACATAAGAATCACCTTATACAACCTACAGTAATCAAGACTTTCCCTAAGCATAAGCAATTTACAGGACGTACTGAACTGAATCAAGGGCCTCCAAAAGGTGAAACAGTTTTGACTTGATGATTGTCCGATCATCATCAGCACAGTCTTGTAGGTGGGCTGTGTCAATGTCTCTCCGTTTTAAAGTTTAATTTCACATGCAGTTTCTGTTCTGCATACTTACTTTATGTGTGCGTAATAACATTACTCATGCTGCAGATAGCTTGGCAAACCTGAGGCATGGGTTTGATGATCAGTACCGGCCCGAATATCATTTTTATCCCCAGACCTGATAACAGGTGAATTCAGCCAAGCAATTTAATAATGCAGACCATATAAGTCAATGCCACATACACCTGACCCAGAGTCGCTAAAAGGACTGTATCGTGTGTATCGTATCTTAAATCTCAGTAAAATTCTCAATTTTGGTAACTTCTCATAATTTGTTCACTTCACTATTTCATGCACGTTAATGGGGCAGTTATTTTAAGGAAATTTCTCTGAAAAACAACTCCTGCTTAAAACTACCACTAAAATGATAATTGTGTAACAACCCCATCATTACCACCAGATTACATGCATGTGTCGTTCAAGGAAACTTTCCTGGAAATTCTAGACTCTTAAAACAAAGTTTCACCATTTTATTTATGCTGTTTCAAAGATGTCTCCAGCTTGTTGGAATAAAATTCTGGTATTGTTATTACTTAATCCTGATAAATCCTATTCTTGAAAACTGGTCCTACAGATACTGTATCAGCCTCTTTTCTGTATATAACCTCAAAATTTGTACAACATGACGCCCTCCTCTTCTCAAACCCACATTTGGACAATAAAGGCTGAAAATAAGCTGAGAAACTAGTAGCAAAGTGTTTAGTTTTGTGGTCTTTTGTTTTGGATTGGATCATTCTCAGACAATTACAGCAATATTATTTTAGGGTAAACAACGATACAACCTCTTGGCCCTTCTGTCTGCGACATATTGGCTGCATGGCTACAAGGGCCCCTCAGTGTCGATGCCCCACGCAGTCCTCTTACATAATGCAAAAGCCACACACAGCTTTCGGCGCTTGACTCATCCAAACGAAAAGATTATGTGTGCAGTCCACACAGGGACAGTGGTAAGTGGGCAGGGAGGGAGGGAGCGAGGTGGGGCGGATCCCTCAAACTGAGTGGACTTAAAGCTCCTGACAAAGCAGAGGAGGTGCTGCAGGACGTGACAGAGTTCAGACCTGAAGCCCCGCGAGCGGGCTGAGCGAGCCCGGAACTGTCCGCGGTTCTGAACAGCTGCTGCGGGGTCATCATCACCGCGCCGTGTCTGTTATTGCACATCCTCACCTGTGACATCAGCCGGAAGGTAAGTTCTCTAATCTCATCGTCCTCCACTTTTCACTGTTAATGATGGCGCCAGCGCTGGCTGAGGCTGTGTTTGTGAACTTTTGAATGTCACGCGTGCCCCCCAGCTCCTTGAATTACTCGTTTACACGTCGTCCTGTCTGGTGCAGGCTGCAACTTTGTGCTGCTGTACTTTTATTATTACACTGCAATAATGTAAACTAAAAAACAACAACAAACAAATAAGTGTTCTAAAAGAAAACATATTCAATGTACCCCGTGTTTACACATTAGTGATCCTCTTACCTGTCCTGCGAACAGACATTAAAATGTAAGTGTTACCCCTTTACACTGTACTCATGAATTCGGTGAACATTATAAAGACTGACTACCTGCATGATGCTCCACTTATGTTCAGCATCTTTCAAATATAGTAGTTTAAGTTTTAAAAGGAGATCAATGAATCAAATCACCTGCTTTATCCTGTTCCTTCTTCCTTAAGTTAGACCAAAGTTTTACATTCCTGTCTTTGTTTCTGTGATCAAGAAGTTTTATTTTGATTTTATTTGAATTACCAACCAATCATACTACAGGAAGTCTGTGGGGTGATATGATCACAGATCAACACCAGCAGGAATGAAATAAACATGGAGGCAACAGTTTTACACTGGAAAAAAAAACCCCCAAACAAAAACATTTTAGGTGCCAAAAAATCAGACATTCAACAGCAGAAAGCTCCTGGCTTCAACTGAAGATTGACTTTCTTTAGCCTGGCAGTCCTACACTCAGGGTTTATTTTAGACAACACAATTTCACCCTTTTTATTTGAAGAAGTCCTTGACATTTTCAAAGCTGCTGTCATAATCCACAAAGGGGAGGTATTACAGGTATTACAGACACGAGGAACGCCATATGTCACTGCATGTGCTCTGTCGTCAGAGCTGATCAGCATGGCTGCTGGAGGCTTTCATAAATCTACCCTCTACCATAATTTGTTGCTTTTTTAAATGAAAAAATGAAAAATAAAAATAATAAAAAATAATAAAAACAAAACATTTTTCCCCATATCTTGGCAGAACAGTTGAAAGTCTGTTTTTATTTTACATTGTATGTATAAATCAGATGTGGTCAGGTCAACACAGTTTGATTTATCTGCTGCTTAGGAACCAAAGCAGGAGTCTCAGTGAGGATCCATGAGCCATGAAATTGATGTTGCCCATTCTTTTATATTCTTTATTTGTTATGTGTCTCACTGCGACTGGGTTTCCATCTTCTTTTACAGCTCTGTCGTGTTTGCATAGCATTACACATGACCTTGGGTAACCTGCAGTATTTTTTAAGTGACCTGAAAACATGCAGTTACTTGCCTGGACTCCTTATGAAACCCTCCATCATTAGCGGGCTGACATATCTGCTGAGTTTGCTTTTTAATAACAACAACTGGAGGAGTTTGTTATTTAAAAGAAGCCTCCAGTACCACTGTAAATTCTGCCGATGTAGCATAAAGTATCCTGTCAAGTTGCAGTGACTAGCAAATATTTTGGCTGTGCTGCATAACTCTCTGTATATTTTGACCGGGCAGATATTCAAACGGATTCAATCTCACTTTTAATACTTCATGTGCTTTGGCAGCTGATAAAACATCACCTATAAAATTGCAGCAAAAGTGCAGAAAAAGTGGGCTTGTGCAGTCTTTAATGGAAAATGATATATTATTACACGTAGTAAGTAATTAAACAGCATCATACATATTGTTTAACTATGATTCTCCAGCCTTCTTCGTTCTGAATGGTGGGCTCTGACTAACGTGTTGTACTGTTGTGTAAACGTAATGGCTCTTTATTGACTTCTGAGTCTTCACTTAGCTTTGTTCTGTATGTGCAGTTACCTGAGCTGTCCAGCCTGATGTAACCACAGGCCATTTGATAATTGATTCTGAGGCAGGCTGTTTCTTTCATTATGTCTTCAAGACTCCTATTAAAGCTTCGCCTGGCCCTTCAGTCCCATCATCCAGAGAGCAAGGGCGCTATCAATGTGTCTTTGCGAGGATCGTCAGGGTGGTAAGGAGGGAGACGAAGCCTCCTGGAATAGAATCTGCTGACTTGGGAGTGCACCTACCGCAGGAAATGTCTCTCCACTCCACAGCCCATTAAAGAGGCTACGGAAAGTGTTTCTGTGCAAGAGTGCAGTAACTCTCTAAGGGTTTCCCCCACATTTTTCTTTTCTCATCAGTGTCTGATTTATTTATCTTGTACTGTGCTGTACCTGAGTTCAGGACAAGGGTAGTGCTTCTGCCTTGTCTCAGTTATTTTTCTCACAGAAAGGATTAGAAGATTGGGTGGGGTATAGACAAACTGTTTTAAAGTGAGACTGCATGCTGCCAGGTGCACTGCTAGGTTCGGGCCCTCTGACAACATCTCACTTGGAGCCCTGAAACAGTAGAAATCTATAATCCTTGACATGTTCCAGGGTCCCTGTTGAGCTCTAAACCTCTTGAATCAATCAGACTTTTTTGCTCCATTCAGCACCTCTGCTTGCTGGGAACTCAATCACTCATGTTGCGTCTTATCTTTGATTTTTTTCTTCTTAGGTATCTTGATGAGCAAATATTCCGGTGGAGGTTCCCGGTGATGAAGATATTTTAAAAAAAGAAGCTCCTCCAACTCCAACGGCCAAACCAGTCAAATGATATGATAATACTAAACTGCACTCTGAAGCACCACAACACGGATCATTTACAGCCTGAGAGCACTTTGATTGATCCATGGAACATCTGAGACCACTTGATTGAGATTCATACATCACTTTGTAATCACAATAAATGCCACTCAAGGGCTGCTATTGGATGACACTTAGGATATTGACAAACGAACTGAGAGCCGTGCAGATGATTTCAAGTTGAAGTAGTGACCTGAGCATTTATACTGTTGGCTTCTCCTGAGAGGACATGAGTTTATGTGGGAGAAAGAGAGAGGGACACATGAACAGCAGCCTGTTCAATCTAATTAAACCTCACTGAGCATGCCTCAGCTTGCCTCTCGCCTCACCAGAGGGCTTATTAATTTGCACTACTGATTTGCCTTGCATATTTCTGCTGGAACAATTTCTTTGCCCTGTGGCTGGTGGGATACACTGTGGTTGAGTTCAGTCGGTTGACCGCGGCCAGATTTCACTATGTGATCTCCCTCTGGGTTTAGAAAATCACACTCAGTAATAAATATGACCCTGCACAGCTGTGCAATCCCTCATAGCACCTGACTGCAAAATAAAACTCACACAGTAAACCATCTAAACTTTCAAAACAAGATGAGTGACACAAACTACTGGGTCGTGGACTATGATCTCTCTTCTCCTGCTCCACCCGGGTTTCCCAGGGCTCCCACGGGGCTGCAGCCCACAGCCGGGCACCCCGAGCAGGGAACGGCCCTGTGTTTCGTTGGCCTCCTTGTGCTGCTGTTGCTCTTTCTTCTTGTTCGCTGTGTCCGTATCTTATTGGATCCCTACAGCAGCATGCCGGCGTCATCATGGACGGACCACAAGGAGGGCCTAGACAGGGGACAGTTTGATTATGCGCTGGTGTAAAAGATGAGGAGTGAGCAGGAGATGAAGAGGATGAGGGCATGTGCAAGAAATCTTTTGAGGGACTTTTGATTGTTGGTGTTTCCTGCGTGCCCTCCTAAAAGCACCAAATGAGAGTCTCTGCAGTATGTCACAGTGTATTTGATGTTTAGCCAGGATAATGCAAGATAAAACCATTAAACAGTATCTGTCTAAGGATTAAATGCAGCATGGGTAGAGAGAGAGACAAACCAGAAGTCCTGCATCCATTTTAATTTACAGTAATTTATGTAGTATTGGTGTATGATGTTACACTGCAGCTTTTACAGCTACAAACAATGCAGGAAGTCAACGATCACTATCACAGTATCGCATTTATCATGTCATTTTGTAATTCTATAATGTTTTTATAAATCCCAGGGCTGAATAATAAATAGAGAGCAGAGCTGCTGCAAGAGAGGTCCTGATTGAATAAAAGAGAAATTAAATGAGTGTATGGCAGACATGGAAGTCATTTAAACAGAACTAATACACATTGTTACCGAAGATTTAGAGGGAAGACTGTCAACTTTGTGCATTGATTTTCAGTTAAAATGTGAAACTGGTATTATGAAACTGCAGATTTGATTTTATTTTATTATTAGTTTTTGGAGGTGCAGCAGAACCAAACACTTATAGGATGTCATAGTTTCTCTGAAACTGTAAACCCTTTTTGTAAATTTATTTTCAATGTGAACCATGCTGGATATTGTGAGGCATTTGACCCACCTCTAAGATGATCCTCAGGTAAAATGAAACCTAATGAACCAAAGCGTCCATAATTTGAGGGAATCAGTTTAACAGTCTCCTGAAATTGAGCTTAAGCTTCTTTTTGTATCACTCTAATTTCTTTAAAACTCACCATGTCCTAAATTTCAGACTTATACTGCTACCATAGCTCAAGTTTATAATACATAACAGTGAATAAAGCATATTTTATTTGGGGTTGTGCTGTTTCATGTCGCCCTCCCTTTAAGAGGCTTATGAGGCTCAGTGCAGGGGGTCACAGTGCTGACTGAATATGTGTCATATAAAGTTATGATTATGAAATGCATGTACACCAATTTCCTCTGCCTAATCCTTTTTGCCTTTAGGCCCCGTCCAGTGCACCAGCCAAATCTGTTCAGCAGTGCCTGTAGAAATATAAGAAAAGCTAATATGTATTTCATACTAATGATCTTACTGCTCCTTTTGCCACTTGTTTTGTAATATTGTTTCTGTCCTTATTATACTATGAAATCCTTTAAAACGTGGCTATGAAAGACTCTTTATAAATAAAGTTTAGTATTGATATTTTATTGATTTGTTAAAAAGTTGATTTTTTCCCTTAATGATGACCAAAAGACTGTTTATCAATACCAAACTCTTGTATATGGTCCCCCTTCCTCGATGACTCTAGCTTGTATAAAATAGATATTTTCCTAATGTTTCTTTAAAGTGGCATTCAGTTTTTTTAATGAAATAAATACATTTTGTCTTGTCTTGATTAGCGAAAATTTCATCAATTTAAAGACCTGCAGTGCACGCACACACACACACACACAAACTTACATTTGAGCAAGGCTGTTCTCACTGCCGCCCCTAAAGTCAATATAAGCAAGATTTAGAGCAAATGAAATCAATCAATTAATCAATTGGAGGCTCGTAAAGAGACACAGTCAGTTAATTTATGAGGATCAGTCCCGACCGAGTTGGTTTACGCCCCGCCTTTGAAATATGTCCCTACATTGAGTGACTTTGACGCTCTTCACAGCCCTCTGCTTGTTTGGAAAAGAGAGACGACCTGTACCTACAGCAAAGCAAACTTCACTATCTGGGTTTCTCACAATATCCACATTAGTCATCATGATAAGAGTAACAGAAGCACTGGTCACATTAAAATAGAGATGGGTGAGAGTGGCGTGGGCCTTGCCTGTCAAGGTTACTTAAAACAATGCAGTTTTACTTGTGTTACAGTTTAAAGTGCATTTCCTGGATGACTCTTGAAATTGTTTTTTCTGTGGGATTTCCCCACATTTCCCTACTCTGTTTTTATCCTTCCTGGTTTTCTTTGTGAGCGCTCTCAGTCAGGGACTGAGCCTTCTGCTTAGCTATGACCTCCTCTGGATACTTTGAGAAGTACAAGAGTCCACTGATCACCGACTCCCAAAGAATCCCATGAACCCCTGTAGAGCCAACATGATATTGACATCTGTGATTTTGAGTGAAATGTCTCAACAACTATTGGAGCATTATAAAGAGGAACTTTGGTATTTTTCAACGTGGGGCCTTTTCCCCCATGTGTTTAACTACAACTTTAAGATTGGTCCTGTGTCAGTATATTCTACTAAAAGTGCATGTTTTGTGACTGATAGGCTCAGGCTGTTAAGACAAGTGTCTGACAACACTATGGAAAGGAATGCTACAGAGGTAGATCTCCTCATTAAAGAGTAATATCATTGTTTTTAACTATAAACTACCATTATATCACTCTGTCCAAACCAGCAAAACTCCACTGACATAAAAAGTCATTTCAGCTCTAAGATTTGTTGATCTCATGTCATCATTTAGTCAAAACAGATACTGTCCCAACACTTTGTTTTCTGGTCAAATCTAATGCAAAACTAATGACATCATTAGCCTCTCCTATAATTGCAAAGGTCAGCAAGTTAACACACTAAATATGATTACGATTTTACTTGCTAAACATCAGCATGTCAGCATTGTCATTGTGAACATTTTAATATGTTAATATTAGCATTGAGCTGTGTTGTCTAAGTATCAAGCAGAGTGTTTACAGTCTCAGTTAGAGCATTTTTAACCTGCCTTGACTGCTAAATGCTTTCTACACTGTATTTTGACAGTGTAGAGTTTATTTATTGCACTTATATGGATACATACACTTCGCCCCACTTATATGGCTACATGGAGCTATGTTAGTTATAATGCTAATATTGTTTTCCACTGTCAATAAGAATGGTGCTAGTGAGAAAATTAGTCTGAGCAAGTTATACCATATTACACAGTGCTCAGAATTTGGCAACTGGACTATAACAGCTCTCTACAGATTATCAGGCTCCAGCAGATGGTTGGAAGCACAGTGAAACACCCCCACCTCATTAGTGCGGCATTTAACAGGCCAGATTTTGCTTCAGTGGGCTCTGACAATTTACTTCCTTGATAAAACAACAAAGGCACTCAGTTCCCATCAACCTCTCACATACTCCATACACACACACACGCACACACATTCTCACACAGATATGGAAATAAGGCTGGATCGCAGAAAATATGACCTCAGGCTGAGGTGTATATAAATATTAGTAATACTGGTTAACTTCTTCTAATTTAGTTGTATAGCATTAATGAAATTTAAAAAGACATGACAAAGGCTTATGGTGTTATAAGTCCAGCTGACAGGATCAACCACCTTGTATATTATTGGGTAAAACAAGACATCTGTGTCTCCGCCTCACTTGATGGACATACAGCCTCTGCAGGTGCACACAGTATGCAAATATCTTCCTGAATGTGCCCAGGCTAATTTTCTGGTAATGTGACTCCATCCCACATAAATGCACAGAAACACACTTATACTTACAACCTCTGACACAAAGACACAACAAACACAAGCGCACACAAATACAAACAGAGGCTAAGCACAGCCCATGCGCACATACAAATCATGTATGTCTATTATGGAATGTACACAAATGATCTCTCCCTCTAAACATTCCTTTAGTCCTGCGATAGTCCTTTATCGCACACCTTGAAAACATGACAATACTCAGCTGAGTGTGTTGTTTGAAGAGGAAGCTGGTGTGAGGACTACTGGGTTGTTTGGTTGTATGCGTGTGTGTCAACATAGGTTGAGAAGAAGTGTGTGTATATATGCGTGTGTGTGTTTTAAGGGGGTGTGCACCATCAGGTTTGTACTAAAGCAGTCAAACACATAACCCTCAATGACAGCACACACAATTGTTCAATGTAAAGCTTGTGAGCATGACGGCTGGTCTATGTACACTCTTAGAAGGTGTGTTTACCCTCAGTGGTGAAGTCCTGGAAGTGTCCGGGATTGTTGCCGTTGGTGTCTCCAGCTTCCTTGACAGTGGTAACCCAAGAAATGTCTTCCAGGGGCGCCAACTACACTGATGAATGAGAAAATGTAATGAAATAATCTATTTCCTGTCAAAGATATGCCACACGCTTTCTGTTTACAGAGAGTATAACTTCTAGAAGAAATTAAAGATATAAAAAAATATCCTCAATGATTTAGTCTGGCCCCAGCTTGTGCCACTCATGTATCATCTTTCGAACATAAAAGGAATAAAAGGAACAAATGGACAAGTTTAATCAAGCATTTATTGTGATATCCTAAATACTGCAAACCATGTTAACTTCACTATGTAAATTTAGCTATGAACGTTACAGTGTGGCTACAGGTAGCAATTACATGCTAATGCTACATGCCTATATATAGCACAGCAATAGCACAGGTAGAAAACTTGCCAACATTTAGCATAAGCCATATGCTACTGTCCTAACCAAACCAAGAGACGCCCCAGGGTGTTTTACTGTTTGAATTCAACTGTATATGTGTAAAAGGACCCTATTTCATCAGGGAAAGACCCTGAGAGCATGCTCTGTGTTTCAGTTATGCGTAAGGTTTCAAAGACCTCGGTTAAATGCTTTAACTTGATATATCCCATTCTTGTTTGGAGTAAATTACGGGATTAATTTGACGCTAATTTTAACCTAACTTGTTTCAGTTTTTCCTGTTAAGTATCGTAAACCTACTAATGCTCAGTGTGTTCTTTGTTACCCATGCTGAGTTAATGGATTATGAGGAGACGCCCCAGGTGTTTCATTAGCCGGTCAGCCATCAAGATGTTAGAAAAACAGAGAGCACCGGAAGTCTTCAGAATAAGGGCACCCTTAATTTACTTGAACGAGCAATTCTCATAGACGACACAGAAGTGATTTAGCAGTGATGTCGATAGACATGTTATTATCGCGACACAGAAACCATGTAATTACAAGGCTTTTGCACGGTTGTGTTTTGACTGTAGTGTCTTGTGTTCTGCTTTTGAAAAAAATGCTGAATGTTTTTTTTTAACAAACCCACTGCCACTATAACAAGTGCAGCGCGCTGTAAGAAAATGCTTTTATTTTGAAATGATTAACAACAGCTTCCCGTTATTATGTCCAAGTTGGCGGATAAACTGCGATGGGTGAACGGATCACTTCTCTAGTCTAGTCGTCAGGATACAGCGCTAACGAGGCGCATCGCCAGGCAAATAAGACTGACACGAGCTCACAGTTTGAGGTGGATTTTATTCTCCTGACGTCTGGGTTGACAGGCTCATCATTTCCACAGGTGAGTTTCTGTCCTGCAGACCACTGCTTTCAACTACAACTTGTGTGCTCCACCGTAGAGATGAATAGACTGTACTTCTACTTTGTTTTCAGTCTGGTTTTCACCATAAACATGATTTAAAATCCGTCTATATTCCTTATGAACTTGTTCAGTCTGTGATGAGTTTCTAGATAAGTTGATGCTTTATACTCCTTTATCTGTATCTATTTATGATACAGGTATGGCAAGGTATAAAATACTATTGTATTCACATCTTTTTGAACTACATGTATGGTATGGCATCGCGGGCATCATGATCTTGAAGGATGTAAAACTTAATGTGTTGTTTATACCTTTGTTACTTATTAGTAATCATATTTTAAGTCTCTTGTTGCAGCTGAGGTAGAAACAGAAATCAGATATGAGCATAATATTCCTCTTTTTATTTCCCTGGCTCACGTACCACCCTGCCTACCTTTGTATGTGTGTGTAGCTTACACACACACACACACACACACACACACACACAGACACACAGGAATAAACAAGTGATTCCGACCCCTGAAGCTTCAAAGTGTACTCTGTATCCCATCAGACAGAAGTACCAGACTTCCCAATTGAAATCGTTTTAGCTTTAGCAGAGACTCAAATATAAAATAATGGGAAAAAAATAAAAAAAAATAAAAAACATCATCCTTCATGTTTACATTTTGTTCTTCACCTCTGTCTGCCCATCCCAGCAGAATGGACAGTCTGCTGCCTGATGTATGGAGGCAGGACTACTGGCTTCCTCCAGGTGTGACCTGGACAGACATGGAACAGCTGGCCGACTCTGATCGACCGCTGCCCCAGGACCTTCTCATAGCTCTGCCCCTCGCACTGGGCTTTGTAGCCCTGCGCTACGTATTTGAGAGGTAAAACACACCTGCTCTCTTTTTTCTGTCATGATCCGGGTGATGTGTAGGATGTGATGTTTTTGGCTTCACGGGTCAGGCTGTCTGTGTGGCTTTGACAACTAACCTGAAATACTACCTACATCATTTAAGAAATGAACAAGGCAGTAATATTTGACTTTGAGAGAGGGGGACAGAAATAGATACAAGAGGGACTTTCAGTGAAAGGGTGTTTAAAAACATATTTTCATCACAGACTGATGACTTAAAATACTTTATCTGATGATTTTCAGCTTTTATTTTATTTCTAATGAAGCACATGTCCAGTTATCAGCTCAACATAATCTCTCTAAGTAGCATAGATCAATTGAACATTGCGGCAGGGTTGTTAGGAGTGCAAACAAGCCTTGCAGGCCTTTTTACACACAGACACACACACACACACGCATGCACGCACACACACACACACACACACACACACACACACACACACACACAGACTGTCTTCAGGGGTTCTGATTGGTTGATTACATCTCTAGTGAGTTCACAGTTGTGTAGAGTTGATGGAATCAAATGTCTCTTTAAAACCCAGTTTAAATGTCGCTATTTGGTCACATTATTCCATTAAACTATGCAATTTCACATAATCAATGTGCATTTTTGTGCAGCACATTGTCATGTTTGCATCTGACTGACTGTTAAATGGCCTATTGTGTACATTAAGTATGAATGAACAACCGAAGGGTGCCGCCCCGACCGTCCCACAGTGGGTGTTATGTTATCATTCGTGTAAGCTGCCTATTGTCTTCCTTGCCCCCAGGTTTTTGGCACCACCCATGGGCAGATGTTTGGGGGTGAAGAATAGATTGCAAGTTAGTGCTGCCCCCTCCCCAACGCTGGAGTCATTTTACACCCAGAGGAGCAGACAGCCAACACAGGTTGGTGTGAAAAGGCCTCAGCAGGTGCACATCAGCTCATTTGATACACACTCTACATTAAATACAGAAGAGGTTACAAAGCACACTGAAAAGGGATTAAGATGAAGGATTTTACATTTCGCAAATCTAATTTCAAACAATTACTCTGTCATGTTGTGTCTCTGCTGTTGGCGGGATTACTGGCTATGTGAAAAGCACAGAGGAACGTTGGTGTTGTGATGGTAACATATCCTTGTTCCTGGAAAACACAGCCTGGGGGAAAATACACCACATGCACAGAGATTATACACATACACTCATCACTCTGTCTTAGCTTTTGATCAAATTATAAATAAAACCAGAAGATTATTCCTCTATTTGCTTCCTCCCTTTATACAAAATACTAAGAAAGAATATGAGGAGGCTGTTTTGCATCACATGGCTTAATTTAATTAATCCCAGCAGACCTTTTTGGTTTGCAGATGATCATTAACACCAACAGCACCGGAGATCACCTATTCGGCTAACATGTTTACATTTTTGCTACAAGAACACTTTGGTAGTAACTTGGTAAACACCATTTAGTAGATAGTAAAGTTAATCTGATGGAAAGAATAACATCTCTTTCCCCCGGTTCTAACGTCCTCCATAAGCCTGGCATCTCTGGGTTCATCATACTCATCACACCCCATTTCATCCATTTGTCCCTTCCAATTTTGTTTCAGAGTGATATAGTCTGTTTGATGTCGCAATGTGGAAAAACCCCGAGGCAGATTGAGACCTGGTTCAGGCTTCGCAGGAACCAAGACAGGCCCAGTCAAACCAAGAAGTTTGGCGAGGCTGCGTAAGTGCTTCCTCTTTACTGCCCTTTCATCAACCATGACCTCAAGAACACTTTCTTCACCAGCCATTAAAAAACAAAAAGAAAAAAATGAGAAAAACTCTTCCAAGGTGTGTTGATTAATAAGAGTGGCTGAGAGTTGTTTACATTTTTAAAGTTCTTTTGTTTCCAAAATTTCTGATCTCTAGTTTTTTTTCCTGCAGCTGGAGGTTCTTTTTCTACCTCACAGCCTTCATAGCCGGACTGGCCTGTTTGATTGATGTGAGTCTCAGAACACTATTAATATTGCTAAAAAACAAAATTTGGTCAGTGAATCAGAGCTCATTAACATAATTCAATATTTATTATATTGTGTGTTTCTATTGGTACAGCCTTATTCTATTTTTCTCATCTACAGAGGCCATGGTTCTGGGACCGCAGCGAGTGTTGGAGGCAATATCCAGTTCAGGTGAAAACAGTACTTACAGCACATCGTCACTGCTTTGGATAATCACTGTGCCCTACTTCATTATTCGATTATGAGACTTCATTTCATCACCGTCCCCCTGATGATGAAAACCTTGTATTTTGCATTTATGACAATGAGAGCCGTGTTTTACATAGAACCTGTGAACTATGATCATTTTGAAAGGAAGCATGAGTCAAATCTGACTTAGAGGGAAACAGATGACGTGTTTTAAGAGCAAAATGTAAAACGAGCACGTTTCCTCATTCATACTACAGAGAACAACAAATACTCTGTTTCACTTTAATTTAGAGCTAGGTACTCATCCTGAAGCTATATAAATCTAAATAAGTCAAGAATTAAAATGTGTGAGCAGAAATGCAGCAGCAGCTCCTTCCTGACATTTAAATGTGATAGCTATCAAACCTGTTACTATAATTATGTTTCTTTAGCTCTGTTAATTGTTATTTTAACACAATCAGCTTGAGCCGCTCCATGTTTGTAAAGCTGAATCTTCACTTTAGGGCTGCAAGTAATGTTGATTATCATCATCATCAATGGATCTGATGATTATTTTCTTATTTGAAAATAGAAGAAATACACATTCAGATATCTTTTTATGTCCCATTAAGAATTAATTAAATGTAAACTTTCTCTATAGAAACATTGTTTTAGCAGAGGATGGTTTCGAGCCATCGACCTCTGGGTTATGGGCCCAGCACGCTTCCGCTGCGCCACTCTGCTACTGTTATGCTAGAATTGTTTTTTTAAGTGTAGTAGAGTCAATTGTCTGCTCTGCAGGTGTTTGTTTAACAGTGTCACAGTTACTTTAACAGTGTCACAGTTATGTTGGAGTGTTTTCTGAGTCATGTTTTATTGAGCTTTTGATGATGTGTTTGTCCGCAGCCCATGGAGCGAGCTCATTACTGGTACTACATGCTAGAGTTGGGTTTTTATGGCTCTTTGCTCCTCCGGATCTCTGTGGACGTCAAGAGGAAGGTGAGGACTGTTGACATTCATTCATTGATAAAAGTCACAGTTTTAGAAAGTTTCTAAACTTTATTGCCTCACAACACATTTGCCTTTTAGACAAGGACATGAGTGAAGGTATGATTCACATGATCACTTCAGCCCAGTCTTATTTCAAACTCGATGCCTTGCACTTCTCCTTTAATGGGGAACTTCGCTTAACATGTGGTTAATAAGTGACTATAAGAGCAGGAATTTAAATTCTTCAGTGGCACATGGGAGTACTTTTATTTCACTGAATGGATGCTCTGCATATGTTTGCTTCACCAGGATTTTAAAGAGCAAGTGATCCACCATTTGGCCACTATCTTCCTGCTCAGTTTCTCCTACTGTGCCAATTACATTCGCATTGGCACCTTGGTCATGCTGCTTCATGACTCCTCTGACATCCTGCTTGAGGTGACGTGCACTCTCATATACTCCACACAGCAGTGACTTATTTCTCCAAATAGGCAATGTTGTTTTCACCTTGGTGGGAGTTAGTGGGAGATCCACTTATGCATTCACCTCCACATTGACCCATTGCTGCCCTACTAAAGTGAGTAAAACTGGCAGTATTAATGTTGCAAACTGTAGTCAGATGTTCATGCTGTGCTTTAGGCTGTTCTTGGAAAACACACATCTAGTCTGAAATCTCCATAGTAGCCTGCAGGATGCTCAACGTGTTTCAGCAGCTGGATCCTGTGACCTGAGTCCTGATGGCTAAGTGTACTTGTATTTGCACTCAGTAGGATGACTGAAAGGAAACACGAGGATAAAGGCAAAGATAATATGACTAATGCTGATGCTGACATTTCAAATATACATCACATGGCACATCATGGAGTGAAGTGACAAGCACACATGCTCATGTTTATTTCCTCTTTGTTGGAGAGGTGGTTTCCTGTTTATCTGTCATCCTTATTCCCTGATTTAAACCCTTGTTACGTAATACTGAAGTAATGGTTTCTCCTATAGCCTCATTTATGGTTTGTGTTAGTTTGATTGATTCAATTGATCTATATTTTTTGCAGTCTGCTAAGATGTTCAACTATGGCTCTGGCTGGAGGAAAACATGTGACACACTGTTTGTTGTATTTGCTGTGGTCTTCCTTGTGACTCGACTGGTGATCTTTCCCAGCAAGTAAGGCTTTCTCTTGAGAAGTTTTGCAATTTCCTCTGGTAAAATGTTTAAAGATACTTAGGTGACTATCCCCCTTTCTTCAAAAATCCCTCATGTTCGATGATTACTTACAGAATTATCCATACCACCCTGGTGCTGTCCATGGAGGTGTTTGAACCTTTTGTCGGCTACTACTTCTTCAACATCCTGCTGATGGTCCTGCAGGCTCTTCACATCTTCTGGGCTGCCTTAATCTTACGCATGGTCTATAAGTTCCTGAAAGGCAAGGTGAGAATAAACAGGAAAGCTGAAAATAACAAAAGCACATTTGATTAACATTTCAATCATTGCATAACTTTTAGAATTCTGCTTAAGATTAAGATTGTCATAGACATTTTACCCTGAATCTGCTTCTGTGTGCAGCTGGAGAAAGATGAACGCAGTGATGAGGAGAGTGAGATCGAAGACGAAGACGACAATAAAGGAGGAGATGAAAATGCGCATCAAGAAGATTATTGTTGGGAGAACAGTAAAGACACCCTGAACTCCAAACTGTCCATGCTAACCACCAGTTGTGTCCTAAATAATCTGACCAACCACAGGGCATCTGCAGCCGACAGAATGCGCAAAGCTCAGTAAACTCCTGATGACTTTTATTACATACAGTCCGAGTGATCTAAAGACCACCGTTTAGTGATGTAGGACGGATGTGATCCATTAACCTCTTTCCTGCCACTGTTGCTCAATTTTAACTGAGAGTGGAGTAAGACAGGTATGGCAGTGAGAGTCTAATTGTTGTAAAATGCTGACATAGC
Source organism: Datnioides undecimradiatus (assembly GCA_008933995.1). NCBI lineage: Eukaryota > Metazoa > Chordata > Actinopteri > Lobotiformes > Datnioididae > Datnioides > Datnioides undecimradiatus. Next base: position 6,834,561 of record WARS01000030.1, on the reverse strand, counting down.
AGAGGATAGTTTCGATCTATCGACCTCTGGGTTATGGGCCCAGCACGCTTCCGCTGCGCCACTCTGCTACACACCCCAGATGGGACTTGAACCCACAATCCCTGGCTTAGGAGGCCAGTGCCTTATCCATTAGGCCACTGGGGCTGTTACACCAGTCTTTTGGGGCCACTAATTAGAATAACTGGTCAATGGGGAAATTAATACTGACATATAATCTTTTTTTTTTTTTTTTTTTTTTTTTTTTTACTGTTTTAGACAGGGATGGTTGCCCATGTGTGAACTAAAAGTCAGGGAATCATGAAAGTGCTCAGTGCCTGTTTGATGTTTTTCTTGCTTGCAGCCTAGACAGCAGACTGTTCACACTGTTTATCACCCAGCACAAAACACACGTTGGAAAACAAAAGATATTGTCACTGAGAAATAGCACAACAGCAGAAATGACAGAAGAGACCCAGAAATGACAGAAGTGTATATACACACACTCATACATTGTTCCATGTCGGTGTTCCACCACATGCAGTAGATTTGTAAATGCAAGAAATAAAGTCTTCATTTCAGTCTTTATTTGTCTCTTGTGATGATTTAAGACATTGGAATTTTGTTTCTTAGTTGTCCTTCCTAAGGGGTTGCCTTTAGAGGGAAAAGCAGACGTTTTGCATGTGTTTATGAATCTCAGGATCTTATGGCATTAAACAATGGGACTTAAGCTTAAATGTGTCTACACCATCAACAATCACAGACTGAAATCATGCTCTTTAATTGCCTCTGCACCACAGTGCTACCTGGTGGCCTGGGCCAGGATGACACTAATACACTGGGTGCTATCCTGAAGTGTTTATGGTTCACTTTTTAACAAATTTAATTGTTCAGAATAAAAGAATAATACAATCATAGATTATGTAAGTTACAGTTTTTTTTATTAGATAGATAGATAGATAGTTACTTTATCAATCCCAAAGGAAATTCAGGTAATATACAGAGCTAAATAATCCAGAATCAGTCCGAAGTTCAAGTTTCATTAGGAGTTTTTGAAATAGTGCAAATGGTAGGAATAAATAAATATTTGTGCAGGAGCAGATTGTGCCTAAGTTATGTACAGGAGTATCTACACGTAAACAAATCTATACACAGTACTTGCAGGATATGAATGTTATCTGTTAAGAGGTTGGAGTTTTGCAGTTGGGCAGTATGTCTCTGTGTTGCTGTTAATCGTTCAACAGAGTAATGGCCTGTGGAAAAACACTGTTCCTGTGTCTGGTTGTTTTAGCGTAGAGCTGCACCTTTTCAATTAAGAAGCGATCAATTTTGTCCACCCTTCAGGCCATTTACATCACGGACCCTTGGTTAAGAGGGATGGATTCGTTTGCGGATTTATTTTGCTGGCTGCATTGTCCGAAGTGAGTTTTATCCTGTGTTGTCATTGGTTAAACGTGTTGAGGAGGAGTCAAATCAAATTCACAGTTTTCTCAAATTAATTTGCCCAGTTTTAAACAGTCGACATTAAAGTGGGCGAATTCCAATGCTAGCTACACTTAATAGGTTGTGAAGACTTTTGAAAGTTAAGTGTTGCTAATGTAGCTAGTGCCAAATACCGAGCGTAGCAGTCTGCAATAATGATCTGTGCGTTAACGCTGTTCGGCAGTAAATCCACCATTTAACTAAAGGTCACGTGTACACATACTTACTCATGTTAGCCAGCTTCTTTTTTGGTGCTATCTTGTTGTGTCGCATATTTTGAAATTATCCATTCATATTTTTGGTCGCTCGGGATTAGCGTGTCAGCCATCTAGTGGTAAAAGAGATAAATGCATGTCCTGGAGTTTAACAGAATTCGCCTGTCGTCGCTGCCACAAGGGAGCGCTACTTCTGCGTGATCCACAAACATGATCACAGACAAATCCTATAGTAATGTAGGATTTTATAATAATTGTTGTTTGCGGTATGCGTATAGTTGTCTCTGTGGCGCAATCGGTTAGCGCGTTCGGCTGTTAACCGAAAGGTTGGTGGTTCGAGCCCACCCAGGGACGACACATTTATTTTTCTTTAATAGATATGTATTACTTTCTATTTTACCCATCTCATTACCGTATTTTGACACTCATCTGAATATCTGTGGTGGAAATACCCCAGATCGTCACCGCCAATAAACCTACAACATGTCAGCACGGTCGATCTCCACACCAACCTCCTCCCATGTGCAGATGTGTCGGCGGAGCAGATAAAAAAAAACTGGATGAGCTTGTTTCCCTTGTTAAGCATAGGACTGAACTCAGGGAGTTCCTGTTTTTGCTTAACTGCTGGTGAATAGTCTCGACGTAAGTGCACATTTTATAACTTAAAAAAAGGATAGTTTCTTTTTGAGAAATGCTCTGTAATATCGGTGAAAGTCGGCTTAAGTGTATTAGTATGTAGTGTATATGTATTAGTAAATATAAGGATGGAAATTAGACGCAGACGTACAGCAACAATCCAAGCATTATGATTTAAATGTTTCAGTATGAATTCTAAGTGTTACTAGTCTCGCTGACACATTTTCTGTCTTCTTTTCAGGGATTAAAGATGCAGATTTTTGTAAAAACACTGACAGGTAAAACCATCACCCTTGAGGTGGAGCCCAGCGACACAATCGAGAATGTCAAAGCCAAAATCCAAGACAAAGAAGGTACTCTTTAGTGTGAGCAGATGTAAAGAAATAAAATATCTTTTATAACTGATTGTTGATATATACAGTTATACACCAGTATTGCAGTATTTGTTTTATGGTGTAATCATCTATTTTCTTCTCCCCAACATGCATAAATTAATGTGAAAAACTAATGATTTCATTGTATAATTTTCCATTTAGATATTGAATATAGATATGACATATGCAGATTTATTAATATATCAGCAACATTTGACAACATTGTATATGATATGATGTCTATTCATATATAGACATATTAGTAGCATTGGATTTTAATCTGTAACTTTAATTCTTATAAAAAACATCAACAGAAATAAAGTTGTTTTTTAAAGTTGTTTTTTTTTTTAACTTGTATTGCCAAATAAAAATCAATTATGCATACTATTACTGTATCTTTTTCATATAAGAGTGATATATTCAGTAGCAGTTAACTTTACAATTCCTTTACAAACAAAAGGAAAACTTATTATGGGCTTGCAAGTGTAGTTTACACTCCATCAACTGCAGGAATATGATTTTGGTTTCAGCTATAAACATTAATTTATAGGACTGTCACAATCACTGAACTGGAGTTGTGGTTGTTTTGTTTCTGAGGTATCCCACCTGATCAGCAGCGTCTGATCTTTGCCGGAAAACAGCTTGAGGATGGACGCACTTTGTCAGACTATAACATCCAGAAGGGTAGGTTAAACTCCTTTCCTGCTAAACTATCACCAGTGCTATAATGTGGAGGTATTGTTGTTTATTTATATGTTGTTGTTCTTATCTCCCTCAGAGTCCACCCTCCACCTTGTCCTGCGGCTGAGAGGCGGCATCATTGAGCCGTCTCTGAGACAGTTGGCTCAAAAGTACAACTGTGAAAAGATGGTGTGCCGCAAGTATGTATCCAAACACAGCACAGTGTGGTCAAATGAATCTGATTCATGTGAGAACAAGCCAGTACAGTGACAATATACAGCACATCGACCAAAAACAAATAGTTTCAAATCGTTTCTCAATGAAACAGGAACTATCAGCGTTTTTCACCAAAGCAAAGGTTTACAAAGAAAGCCTGAACAAAGGTGTATCATATATGTTGTGTGTTCTTAAAAGAGAGATGGTTATATCAATCAGTTTATTCCTGTTGTGTCAGGTGCTATGCTCGTTTACATCCACGTGCTGTCAACTGCCGCAAGAAGAAGTGTGGGCACACCAGTAACCTCAGACCCAAGAAGAAGCTGAAGTAGACAGCCGGAATCAAAAATCTTTGTTGTCAATAAAACCATGTGACAAGCAGGGCTGATAAATTGATTTTCTTTTACTCACAGTTCTCTGCAGAATATTTTCCTGGTTTGTTGACGTGTTGTTTGGATACAGCAGCTACATATGATCGAAACACCCGAGCGTGTTCTTCAGTTAGCAGCCAAACTGTAGGCGAGTTGAAACCTGATTACTTTCCGTCACTGTTACAAAACTGGATTTATAGATATTATTGCTTGTTGTGTTCAGCACATGTATAGTGTAACCCTGAAAAGGTCAACAGGTGGTTAGAGGTTGGTTTCACAGTCTGTTAAATCAGAATATGTACTTAAAGGGATAGTTCAGGTGTGAGTGAGGTACGTGTCCATAGTCAGTGTGGTACCTACAGTAGATGGCAGTCGGCACACCTCCAGTTTGGAGACGCAGCAGGAGCACTGGAGTAGGAAGGAGAGTACAGCTGCGGATTGGGTCAGCAGTTTATCTGTAAGTTATGGTAAGAATATTTTCACAGCTTGACCTTAAATTCAGACAGCAGACAGGAAACTGAAGCAGTTATGTCATTCTCTCCAAATCCACTGGGTTACTTTCATTAAAAACATTAAGTCTATCTTTCAGAACATTTGTCTGTTGCTGCTTCAGTTGGTAAGTTTGTTTGTGTTTCTGTGTGACTTCTGTGAATCCAAACTAACCCTTTAAAACACTGAAGTCACACAAAATGTAAACAAAGTAACTGATCAATGCAGTGATATGCTAGTAGCTCCCGCTGTCTACTGTAGGAAAACACTGACCACTGCCCAATATAGTCTGATCTGTTAGCCAGTAAAGAATTCCCCATTGGAGTGTCACAGCAGTAATCATTCCAGGGGTTAAAACACTTAGGTTCTCTAACTCACATGTAGCTTGCTACCAGCAACCTTCCGGTCACAAACTGGTCTCTCTAACTTTGCAGTGCAAACACACTTTGCAAGAAATGACAGACAAAACAAATGCAATCATTGGATTTAGTAGCATCAGTGTGTGACCTCATAAATTTGGATTTTGTGGTTTGGGAAATCTTGAATATTCCTTGAAAGTAAAGGGTAATTCGGATCAAGGTCATTATCTTCCCGACACCATATGAGTTACGACTGTAATTAAAACAAAGTTCATAAACATGGAAAAACAGAGGGAAAAAAACACAAGACAGAAGGAGAAAAGAGGAGGAGTGACTGTTCTTTGCTTTTATTTCCAAACTGTCACAACAACAGCTCAAAGTTCACTACATGGAGCTGGTGTGACAATCAACATCCACCCCTAAAATAAGGCTTGAAAAAATAACAGAGCATCGCACACTATGTTAAACAATCCAGTCTGTGTGATAAAAGACTGTGAAGGCCTATGGCGTACTGTCCACAGCTAAAGGTAACGTGCTGAAAAATGACAGAAGGCAGAAAATGTCTCTTAAATTTCCTTGAGTGCGCCTATCATTAGTAAGTTACTAAGTCAGCAGTTTGATAAGAGATGATGTACAGAACGATTATTCAGACTGGGCCAGTTCAACTTATCTGTTATACTAAGTGATGACTTTTATTTTAATTAATAACTGTAGCATTATTGATTTATATCATGTGCAAAATACTTATTTATCCTAAATGTAATTACTGTGTGTATCTTATCTACTAAAATGTACTTTCATATTAGAATTAATGGTTTCTTAATGACCCTAAGTGAAGATGTGTTAATAGACGATCTGCTGATAGAGGTTATCAATGACTCTGCTCTTAACATTTGATCTTTGGTGTCAGAACTCAGATCTAATGTTTAAGTTTAACTTGTGCGTCCATGCCTTAGCCAAATATAAAATGTCGTCATTTTGAGTGTGTGGCTTTGCTTATTCCTGTGGAAAAGCATCAACTAGAACCACTCAGTCGATCACCTTATACATTATAGCTCCTACATTATGCATGTGTAACTACAAGACAGTACACAAGGTTTATCTCTGCGCAAATCAAACTGTGTGAACTGTTAATTCGGTAATAACAATGTTGTATGCAGGCTGTTAAACAGGCAAATCTCTTTTTTTGGCATTTACCTTTAACTGACTATATTGCCATTTTCTCTATTTGCATGGACTCATTTTTTGTAAAGATATTTAAATATCACATGGAAATAAAACAAACAAAAAAAAAAACAAGGCCTCTTAAAACTCAGACACTGCATTGCCAGTTTGTGTACAAAAGTCATACTTATGAAAAACTACAAGCACCACTTCTCAATATTAAATGTGTAGCACTGTGAAGCACTTACCTTAAAGTTGGTTTATTGCATTGAATGTTACCCTTGAAAGCAACATGAAGCGTTACATTAGACTGGACAAGCAAAACCAAAAACAGTGTATATGCTGCTGCGGCTGCTTAGGCCGACACCTACAGTAAGTTGCTGAGTACAGCACAGCCTCTGCTGCAACACAGACATGGAGGAACCTTCCTGCAGCCGAGGTGGTTCTTGTGCTCGAAGAGGACGTGGGACCAGCTCCATCTTTGTTTTGTTTACTCTGCTGCTGCGACAAAACCTGAACCCCATCATCTGTTCTGTTTCTCTTTGTTCAGATCTCCCACGATTTTTGTTTTTTTTTTCACTCTTATTTGTCAATGAGTTTAACCAGGCTCTGGCGGAGATCATTGAGGTCAAAGATCTTGATGTCCAGAATCTCGATGGCCCTCTGGATTTCAGAGTCCATGCGATCCCGCTCCTCCAGAGAGCTATTCAGGTTCTGCTCTGAGTTCTGGATGCGACGCTCCAACTCTGAATTACGCATCTCTGTCTCCTACAGAGAAGGAGGAGGCAATGGAAGACAATAAATCAAGAAAAAATTTAAAAAACCCAAATGCCTTAGTCAGTTTAACTACTGATTATTTCTGTATTACTCAACAAATTTGCACTTAATTAAAGAAATCTACCTACCCTTAATCTGTGGATGGCCTGATCCCGCTCATGTTCCATCTCATGGTACTCTGCTTTCTTGCTTTGCAAAATGTGGATTTCCTAGAAAAGAACGGACATTTGGCATTTGACTGAACCAAATCTTTCATGAACACCTGTGATGAACACAGCAGCTTCGCACCTCTTGACTTCAGCCAGTGATAAAAATGGAACATGAAGTACCAACCTCATCTTTGGCCTTCAGCAGGGCCTCCAGCTCCTCCAGGGACTGGGTGAGCTCATCCTTTAGCAGGTCGCTGGGGCCATGGCCTCCGTGAGCCTCTAATTCAGCCACCTTACAACACACAAACACACAAACACACAAACACACACACACACACACACACACAAGTAAATTATTTTCAGCATGTGACTGTCACACAAAAATCTTAAAGTGAACATTTGGTGAACATCTCTTACATGTCCACAGTAATCAGTATTCTGAAAAACAAAGTTGTACCCATATACTGAAAGTCTCTCAGGTCAGTTTCAGTTTTGGACCAGTAACAGAAAAAGTGTTGGCATCTCTAGTCAAATACATCCGATTAATAGCATGGTAAGCAAAATTACAATTTCTCTTCAGTTCTTAAAATTTTCTTTAAGACAATATTAGTGACGTACACATTGAACGTGAAAAAACATAGTTATAAATGACAAAGAGGACTGAATAACAGCTCAGTACCCCTGAGGCTTTTATTTTTTATTTTCATTAACAACAAATTAAAACACACAAGAAGTTCATCTACAACTTAAATTCACCAGAAGAGAGAGATGAGTGAGTCATGTCTCCACGATAAAAGAAGAGAGGAAAGAAATCATCGCTGCTTGTCATCTGGGCCCGATAAATCAGAAAAAAAACCAAATAGAAGGACACCTCTAAAAACGCCCCAGTGTCTGACAGAGACAGGCTGGATTATTTTAAACTACGTAGGGTTGAGACGTGGAGGAGCACTAGAGAGTAAAAAAGAGAGAGAGAATCGAGTGGATGCCAGCTCCCTCTGGTGATTTTTCATTTTTTCCTAACTGGGCCATTGAAAGTAGGATATTGCTGTCCTACAAACCCCTCTCCCTCTCACACCACCCCAGAGACGTGGACCATTTTCAGCCACCTGGTCCCCTTCCTCAGACACAGGGAACAAGCTCGGTTCAGAGCACACAGAGACGGGCCTCTAACTTGTCTAAATTCATTTGTTGATGTGGACCACGGTTTCTGAATACCATGAGAGCAGTAGAGAATTCAAGAGTAATGATCAATACTGTAATGCGGGGTTTTAATGGAAAGGGATCAAGTTATTAAAGAATTGAATTAGAGAGGTTTGTGGTTGTCAGCCTGAGGCGAGGTTGTTCCCTGAGGAATCAGCTACCAGCAGCAGTGAAAATACCTTTTATTGATGAGTGTTGTAAGGGGGTGTGGGGTGGCATCTGCATGCACTGGAACCTGAGAGGTAATTCAAGGTGTAAAACCCTCCTGAGGCTCGATGTATTTAGACCAAACTCCCTTGTGGTGAAACATGACATGACAAACATGTGCACGGTGAACCGGTTCAACCAGCAGAGAACACCGTGATCAAAGGAAAACACCTGCAGCTCAAGTCCTTAAGTCATGTCAAGGATTGATAAAGTTATACCCATTTTTCTGAACATGTTCTTGGTTTGAAACAAGAAATTGTGGAGCCTGAAAACAACCAGTCAATAAAAAGCAGCGTGACCTCCCTCCGCAGAAAGCATCAAGCGTGATGGGTCCCGTCCGAGCCTCGGCTCGCTCTTGTTTGAACAAGGCCTCACTTCAGCAGCAACCTGAGTGTCTGCTCCTGTTGGACAGCTTCACAGCTCTAGCATTGATAATTAGGTGTGACCTTAACAATCAGCTTCTCTGTCCTGCACGTTACCACAGCATGAACAAGGACTCCAGGCTGCACATGAAGGCCAAAGGACTTTACGAGCCTCAAGAGGGAACAACTACTTTTCAGCGCTGGACTCGGTAAAGCATGAAGCGGTTTTTTTTGCCTCACTTTTCATTAACCACTGGCATCACCCTGTGAACAGATCTGTTTCAACAGTTGGAACACTGTTATGTCTCTATAATACATTAAATATGTAGCTCTGAGGTCAACGTCTCACTAAGCTTTTCATGTAACAGCTAATCCATCCATCAACCATCCATCCATTCACCTAAACCGCTTATCCTGTTTAGTGTGGACAGGCTCTGAGGCAGGACACTTCCTGGACAGGTCACCAATCTATCACTACAACACACTTATGGGCAAGTTTAATTGATTAACAGGACAGATTATACACGTAACTCTCTTTCCTCTTTGATGTTACCTTGTTTATCAAACATACACATTACATCTAGAAAATGATTTTAGATATCATTTACATAACTTATACAAAAAAGTCACCTTCATTCTGCAGCTTGAAACCATCTGGTTTCTAAAAATGACACTCTAGATTAAACATCTATCCATGTAGTTATTTCAAAGTAAAGCTAATTTAATATGTGACAGGATATATTTAATTGCTTTTAAATTTAGAAGTAGGTGCAAAAGGAGGATGTGAAGGCAGCAGCACTACATCTCCACACTGCTGTAAGACAATCTGAAACATATAATCTGAGCAAATGCAGTGTAGGATTTTTACATAGTGTACATCTGAACCATCTAAAGCAGTTTTGATTCACAACAATAAAACATGTTGCTCTGAGTAATTTATATCATGGCTGGTTCAGTGTTCAGGGTTCATGCAGTCAAACAAGCATTTTCTAAGTGGCCTTTGTGCTACAGTGCAGTATGGTTGAGGCTCACCTGGTCTCTGAGTCTCTCTGTCTCCTCCTGATACGCTGCCAGCTGTTTCTTCCACTGCTCCACATTAGCATTAGCCTCATGCAAAGCCGCAACCAATTTGGAGTTGCTGTCCTGCAAAGTGAAGAGCTCGGCCTCCAGGTTCATCTCACAAATAGACCTGAAAGACCCACACACAGATATGTGAACCAGTGATGCATGTTTCATCATACAAGTGCATACAAGTACATAATTAAGACTCATGTCACAACTGGACAAACTGCTGATGAAAATCATATGATATGATGATGAAACTGCAGAAAAGCTACTACATGGACCTTGAGCTCTTGATATTTGTGTTTGTTTAAGATTGGTAATTAATTTGCATATGCACATAGTTGGTAATATAGAGTATATTTTCTGTAATATAACATATAGCATTATAATTTTCCTTACTAATGCAAGTATTTTAATCAGTACAGTTCCACAACAGTGTAATTTGAGGCAAATGTTTGCTGAATACTATAGCTGGCTGCATAGTAATGACTGCTGCCAAGACTTTGGTACATGATAAAACACTGTTGGCCTGGTTAACACAAGCAGCGAGCCACTCAGCAGTGTTAAGAAGCCTATAGAATGGACTGCAGCCTGCAGCAGCACAACTACTGCCCAGAGTGAAGGTCATTTCACAGGTCTTATAACAAAGCAAAGAAACACTCATTAAAATGCCCAGAGAGCAAACAACAAGACCAAACTGTTCCCACAGTAATCCTTTAATCCTGGAAGGGTTTTATTGAAGTCGTCTTCATCAAAAGACTGAATGTGACATTGAAAGACTTCTTTTTTTAAGGAGGTTAGAGTAGCAACATGTCCTAAACTGAGTTGGATCATCAGGTTTGTAATTTATAAGCATCAAGGAACAAAGTGGACATGATCTTTGAACAAACTCATTTGTAAGTAAATGTGGCACCAAATTGATTTGATTGCTGTTCATGGGACTGCAGTGATAATGTATTTGTTCCTACCATACAATACCATCACAAATAAAACGGGCCTCTGCCCAGTTTGTGGCCAAAATAGAATTTAATTCAACAAACGACCTAAGAGACATGTAAAAGCATTAAATGTTGTCAGTCAGTTTTGGTGCAATCGGCAGAAAAGATCAGTCACATTCTGTCTTCATCCTTGATGCTTCGCCTTTGCTCTGCTCCTCTACATCTAGAAAGCTTGAGGCTGTACCATGGCAACAATTTTCCATGGTAACCATTCAGGAGCAGCTCTCTGTTGTAATAATTGCACTGTAGAATATGAAAGCATTGTGAGTGGCTCAAAGGACTGAATGAGGAGATGTTTACAAGCCTTATTTGATGTCATGTATGAGTCAACACCTCAACAATGGCCTCTTCAGTTCCTAGAAAGCTTTACAAATCGAATGACGTCAAATAATAATTTAAACCAAATAATTAACCCAAGAAATAAGAGCCATGTCGAGACTCTGTGAACACAGCTGGGAGGGTGGGAGTCATAGTTAATGGATTGCCAGCTCTATAGCATTATAGCGTAGCACTGACTGAATGAAATTCATGGCTACCTCATAAAGTGTAGGAGATGTAAGAACTAACATGTCTAAAAATGATATATTTTCCAAACTGCAACTGCATCATCACAAGGATGATTCTTTAAGATAGTCAAATACTAATTTAATAATTATACTAGTGTTGGGAATGTCTCAAAAACTCACATTTTATCTCAACAATATGATGTGATGACAAAATAACATTACACTTGAGGTTCACTGATGACACTGCTAGTGGAAACGCTGCAGTATGACTAAGGCGAATTTATGGTCAACATTTTGAAATGACGGGTCTCCCTTGTCTCTTGGTTCAATATGAAGCTGGAGCTAAAATACTGTTAGCGTAGTTTAGCATACAGGTTCTGTTTAAAGGTAACAAAGTGCGCCTACATCTACAGCTGTAAAACCACAAACTGTTACTTTTGCACTCTGCTTTTTGTACACATGTATTACATGAGACAACACTTTGGAAAGAGCCAGGCTAGCTGTTTCCACCTGATTCAAGTCTAGATGCTAAGCTAAGCTATTTTGCATACAGACATGAGAATAGAGTCAGTCAAATCAGTCTGTACCAAAAGTGTTTTAATGTTGCATTGGAATAAATATTACACATCACTAGTACTACATGGAGAAAACAACAGAAACCAAGAATGGCCTTTTGCATACAACTATAGCTTTTGATGCTGTTATTAGATTATTTTGTTATCTCGAGAATACAAGCTGTTGTCTTGAATTAAAGATATAATGAACCTGTTACCACGAGAAAAGAAAAGGTTGTTTCCTCTTATTGTCTCTAATGTTCATCACACTTGAGGATTACCAGCATGCACAGATGGCATCTTGACAACTGTAAAAAAGCTGAAATCAGACTGTAGACTTCAGTCAAGGTCTAACACAGGCAGAAATGCTTTGTGCTGGTAGAGAGTACATTCAGATCGCTCCTCGGTTGCTATCCATCAATAAAAAGCACTATCCTTTACTGAATAAATACAGGATGTCAACGTCATCGTTGTCCTGGTCACAGAGACTCAGGCATGTAGTTTGTTAACGTCATATATTAAGACCTCTTTTGATAAAAGGAAATAATTGACTTGTGAGCCTGCGTTAATGTCATTAAAAAAATAATTTCAAGCCTGATCGTTCTCAGCTCCTGTACAAAGTATTCTACCCATTTAACACGGATACCTGTAACATACGGTCCAGTGACATTCAGAGTCATGGAGATGGTTGTCATCTATTATCACATGACTGAAAATCTATATTCATACATGGACTTAGTTTTTTGTTTTTGTCAAACAACCATTTGTGTGGTGTATAAGCTCAGTTCGACCCTGTACACATATATGAGAACTAGATAAACTCAGAGATAACAAAGCCACCAAACTCAGTCCAGACTCTTAACACCTACACAAAACAAACATCTCACAAAGGAACTCTTATCACAGTACTAAACTGCTTGGACAGAAGGCGAGATTTAACTCAGAACAAGAGGAGGAAAGTGTTTGTGGTCTCTTCAGTCTCCATTCTGTCTATGTGTTTTTGTGCGTGTGCGTGTAAAACTCAGTTACCCTTCAGACAGCATCTTTTTAATGCGCTCCTTCTCAGAAGACAGGGTTATGTCTGCACTCTGGCTGCGGAACAGCTTGTCCTCCGGACCGTTCACACACATCACCGGTGGAGACTGGAGTTCATCCGAGAGGTCCTGAGAAACACATCAGTAAATGGACTCCACTAATAACACACACACACACACACACACTGCATTACAACACAAAATGGATCATTCAGAGAGGAGATAGGATGCTTGTTTAATTAAAAACTACATTCTTAGACCTTAACACCAGTCACATGAATAAAGATTGTTTAAACTGAAATTTAAAACAGAAACAGATAAAGTAACAATCACTCTCTCTTTGTTACTATGTAGCTACGTACTTTTACTTAAATACTGTAAATGCCTACAAATCTGATGTACTTTATTTGTGTCTTTTCCTTTCGTGCCACTTTGTGCTTCCTTTTGCCTTTATTTCAGAGGGAAACACCTCTTCTTACTTCAGTACAATTGTGTGACACCATAACTAAAGGTTTGTTCTGAAAATGAAGCTGTCATTATAAATACAGCTAAAAACAGCTAAAATAATAAATAGCTAGTCCATTAGCTGATTAATACGCAACTATTTTGATGCTTGTTAAGTCTTTTTTTTGTGCAGAGAAATGACTCAAGATTCACAAAAGTGAGGATTTTAAGCTTTTCTTTAAAAATATTTTTTATTATTCAAATTTATTTTTGATAATCTTGAGCTTTGGACCACCAAAATAAATATTGTGAAGGTGTCGCTTTGTGCCCTTGATAATTGTAGTGGCACTGTCTCACTATTTTCTGAATTTTTACAAAGCAAACAACTGACTCAGAGAGAAAATAGTCAGCAGGTAAATCTATGATTACAATAATAAGTAATAATAAGTACCTCCAACTCAACCAACTATAACATTAAAATCCTGCTTTTACATTAATATATAGGAACCTCATTATGCAATGGTATAACAGTAGGACATTTTTTTAAAAATGTTTTTTTAAAAACTGTTTCTGAAGTAATATTTTCAATGCATGACTTTTACAGTGTTTTTACAGTGTGGTATTAGTGCTTTTACTTCATAAAAGGATCCGAGTGCATCCTCTGCCACTAGCGAGCTGCGATATTGAATAAATTACGTGTCTGTTCACCAGATCAGAGCAGGTACTGTGTGAATAATAAGTATGAATTTTGTGAATATCTTCGTAGATATTTCTTGCACTTTTAATTTTTTGTGGCGTGACAAACAAAACAATGAAAGACTCACCTGTGAGAACTACAGAGGAAATGCACCAGGTGGGAAAAACAGACAGAGAAACATGTCACCACAAACCTCCCAATACATTACGACATTCTCACAAATATCAGAAGGATACTTAGTGGTGTGATCAGTGATGTGGTGCAGCTCTGCGAGAATTAGGTACAATTAATTGACGCAGTTGGCAATTTTCTGGAGTTTTGGCTCCTCCAACGTGTTCATTAAATCAATAAAGACATGGTGTGAGAGACATCAGTTGGAAACTGTTCAGCTGGAGAATTAAAAGGAAATTGGCATGTTCCTCATGACCAAGCAGATGTAACTGATTGGTAATTATTTACTATTGATCAGCAAAGGCCACGAGCTGACTACATTTTCATCATTACAGTGTTTGGAGTCAGAGGCTCCTCGGTAGCTCTGGGTGCACTGCTGAGCGGCTCGGGATAATTTTACCACCGTCCTAGTTTTCTTCTCTTTCTCTTCCCTCCGAGACAAGTGACCCAGCTCATCTTTCACTTGCCTTTCTTTTTACTCTCTCTCTCTCTCTCCTTTGATTTAATCACAGTGGTCCTGTCTAATAGCTGCAGGTGCATTCAGCTAACCTTGGCCTGTGCTCACAGTGTCTCCCCAATCCTAAAATGCCAAAGACGCATCACTGGATATTTCTCTGGATCTTGACAGAGTTTTCACATTTACACTTCCTGTCCGAAGCCTGCCTGCAGAGGTTTGTTCTACTTTTCATGTTCTTGAAGACAAGAGCTCACCTGAGGAGCAGCAATGGTGAGCGCAGTGTTGGCCAGCTCTTTATCCTGCGACTTTTCTCGCGCCAGACGAGCTGCATCTTTCACCTCCTTGAACTTGTCTGCGAACTTTTCAAAAGGAGGACAAGCGATAAACTTTTTCAGCTGATGAAACATGAATAATGAAGCACCAATAAGCTTCAGGAAATTTCTCAGAGCTCTGACCCCTGTCGACTTTGGGCTGGTTTACCTGATGCAGCTGTTGCTCTGTGGCAAAACCGAGACCGTACACTGTGTTGGCCCTGCTGTCTGCCCACTGTCCAAACTTTTGGGACGTCTTGGTAAATGTCATGCTGGGTGTAACGGTGCAGTTAATGATTGCCTGTGAATGCAGAGATGACACAGATCTGTCAGACATCATGTGAATGAAACAAAGTTCAGTAGCAAATTAAAAAAATCCACAAAAAAACTAATTACTAATTACTTAAACATCTTCCTCGTTTTAATTATCTAAGGCTGTGCTTCTACTAAACTCTGTAATGCCAGACACATAAACATAGTATGTTCTGTGCATACATCATTTTTATTAATTATTCTATTATTCTGGTGCAAGAGAAGAATAAAGGCTGTAGCAATCGAGTATTACGGGATATAAACATATATCTTTTCTTTTTAAATCTGAATACTCAGTGTTCAACATAGATGAGTTTAAATGATTTCATTACTTAAAATATTGATGGATTTATGTTACATCAACATTTTTATTGCTTTAAACTAATAATTCTGTATGAACATTAAAGTCTTGAAAATGGCGAATTTTTCTTTTTGCAATCTGCAGCAGGAGATGTCAAAAACTGCTGCTGAGGAGTTCAGTTATTAATTTTCCTGTTAGTAATTTTGTGTCATTTTTGAAGCACAGCATAAACCTACATAGTCCTTGCCAGCACTGGGAGAACACGATGCTGGCTGCTGGCTGAGAAAGTGAAGAACAACACAACATCTGTGCTTGTTGTGACATTTGAGGTGCATTAACTTTCCGCTGGGATTCCTGGCAACCACACATTTATAAAGGCACTTTCCCTTCGTTGACATGTTTGTTCCTTTCTTTGCTTTGAGCATGGGAGAAAAAATAAAACCCGAAGCTCTGCCATATCACAAACGCTTATTGTTCAAAGTGTTTCAATAGCAGAGGAGCTGAGCAGCAAAGAGACACAAACACAGCACAGGCACCAGGTTCATGACCTCACACCGAGAGAAGGGGCCCAAGCCACCTCTCTCCCCCTGAGCGCATGAGGAAAAAATATTAGAGCAGAACTATTTATAAACCTTTTTACGTCATCCCCGGCCTTACAATAATGGAACTGATTTAAAATCCCAGACTTGTGGGGCAACAGCAGCTTAGGAGGAAGGTTTTTGGTCCTCCTCTTCCCTCCAACAAACGATTACATGAACTCTACAGTCTGCGTTTCTGCACTGACATGTTTGACATAACATGCTGGACAGTGGCAGCAGTAAAGATTATTCTGCAGCCAAACAACCGTCCTGGCAGGATTGGGCTGCTGGCCGACCAACGGCCACCCCGCATAGCCTTCTGGGAGGCAGAAATGTGGGTCAGACCAGAGGTGTTAAGAAGAGATCAAATAGACCCCCCTCTTCCTCCCCCAGCGGTGGATGTGGTAATCTAAATCCACAGGCTGGCAAGAAGGATGCACTGGCTGATGAGTTGTTGACACCCACCGTGGTTTTGTTCACAACAGATTCATTATTTTAACTATACAGATTTTCTGGTAGGAGGATTGTTGGTTTCAAGGATGATCAATTAGCAGTTACATTGTCTCACTAACACTGACAGACCTCTTTTGGTGCCAAGGCCGCCGTCTTTGCTGCAATCAAGCAGGACACCCTTCAGAAAATGTTGAACTATGTGGGAAATGTGATTCACGTTTTAGTTCATTAAGTTCAGATCTACTGGAACCATTTGTTATTTTTTTATTAATATATTTATTTTAGGTTCTTTGGTGAATTTTAAACTTTGTGCGCTGTCAACATCATCACCATTATATCACTCCATTTTCCTCAGGCTCACCTTGGTGCCACCCACACTGATGATGCGGTAGACGTTACGGTTGGCATCATAGAAGAAGGACACAGTAACGGCATGCTTGCTGGCAGGGATCCAGTTCCTCTTGGTGGTGGGATCGATCTGGAACACATGGGCCCGGGCGCTGAAGATTGGCTGCTCCCTGGAGGAGGAAACACAGGGATGACGATGAGATACAGCACGAAAATCGTTTTCCTGTAGAGGACAAGTCATAGTACAGACCCTTGCACAAACTTCAGGGCTACTGACAATGGTTTAGTTCACCTTGAGTAAAGAGTAGAACAGTATGGACATTTCAGAAGCTTAAAAACATGACAAAAAAGCTTTTTGTATGGAGTCAAATATGTTTTAACAATTTAACACTATTTAACCCAATTTAAGCATCAAAACATGAAAAAAATGACCTACATTAAACAGAATTATCATGCAACCTGTTTCACTCTGTGTCTCTCCTTTATTAAAAAGGGAAATCCTTAATTATTTGCATATTGCACATCTCCAGCTGTCTCTCTGCCATCTAGGGACGGATGTTGGAATCATCCTTTGGCTTTCTCCCAAACTTTTGCGTCAATCTGCGGCCGTACACGGCTGCGACTTAGCTGGCAGATGATGTTGACTGAAAACCCCGTGAACCCTCTCCCAAGTCGTTCACCCTCTACCCGCTGCTCTGCTCCTGCCCGTATTTGCAGAGATGTATCCTGGATACGAGGTAAATATATCAAAGCAACAAAGTCAGTACTGATGGGAGGTGGTTTGGCCACGGTCATGTGGTATGAACAGCAGCACTATGAAAGTTTCTTTCTCTCTAACTCCCAAGTCCAGTCAGTACATTTACAGCGCTGTGTATTACCACACTTAAGAATAAAAGCAGAGTACATATCACAAAGGTTTTCATTCCAAATATCACTAAAGTCACATTGGAGGCCATCAAACTGCAAGTCCTTTTCCTCTTGCCATGAATTCATATTTAAGCCAATGCAAAAGCAGAAAAAAGACTACGGCAAGACAAAAACCTGCAGTGACCCTATGAGACTTTGGTGCAGCAGTGCTCAGGGTTGCCAGGTCTGTGTGACAAAATCAATCAATCAAAACTTCAAAAGCCCCAAAACTTGTCCCAATATAAGAGAAAGGCAGCAGAGGGCATTATAGCACATTTGGTTCACATATGTGAATGTGGGTGATGTGCTGGAATCAGTTTAATAGGATTTAGGTATAACTAAATAAATTCAATTAACATAAAAGTGAACCTATCTCTATGTTTCAAACTTTGGGCACTTCTACAGGAAAACTGTGGACACGACCCTGGCAGTGCTATGTTGTGAATGCTAACAACAGTAGGCTAACCTGCTCAAAATGACAATGCTCACAGGTGGATGTAGAAAAGGTATAACATTCATCGTGTTCACCGTCTTACTTTGGCAAACTAGCACTAAACACAAAGTACAGGCAGTTGGGAATGTCTAGTTCTGCTGTAAGTTAAAGTTTTGACCGGCTAGTGGCGCTATATGAAAGATGAGGGGATCACTTAAGTCAGAGTTATTTATCCTGTGGGGAACAAGAAAGTCTGCAACAACTTTCATGTCAATCCATCAGATAGATGTTGAGATATTTCAGTCTGGAGTAAAAGTGATGGACAGGCCAACTGACCAACATCACCTTCCCCAGAGCCATTGCTGTGGTTAACAAACACTGAGCAACTAACTTGATACAGAACAAATCAATGACAAGGTCACAGATCAGTACCAGTGTAACGGTCATACAACCTCAGAAAAAGAAAATCTAGAGACTGCGTCACTGTCCACTCCATCACACAGCTCCATGTGGCACACAGGGAGCTCCAGACGTACAGGACCGAGGTGAACACGGTGAGAGTATTCTCTCTGAAATGCCTTGAAATGACGGCAGGCAGATCATAAACTCTGATGTGATAATGCTGACAATGATTAGACTCTCAGTAATAACACACAAGACAAAATGCTGCCAATCATCTTATCTTAGCTGCTCCGTCTCATCAAAACGCTGCCTAAAGAGGTGCCGAGTAAGAAATGTTATAAAACCAGGGCACCTCTTCTCCTATGCAGCATTGTAAATGGCAGTGGCTGTTCCCAATAGAACTGTAGTATTTTGGCCAGTCATTCTACATTTATATCTGACCCCATTAGTGACACACAAATCCAGTGATGGTGTCTGTGTGTGTGTTGCTCACCGTACGAGATCGACATGAAACATTACATGGACTTGTGCACCTATTGGGTTTCCCACACTGACTGTGAAGATATTTATGAATGGTGGCATTTGGACAGTCGACCCACTGCAGTCTGATAAGGACTCATGCAGTGATTCTCCATCTCATCTCACAGTAATCCTCCTAGTTTTCAGTGGATCTCCTGCTGCAGCCACTGATCTGAGGTCTGACTGGGATGAGAGCAAACAGTCTGTTTCGGGGTCAGATTTGTGCTTCGAGTCTTGGTAATGTGAGATTTTGATAAAATCTAAAGCATCAGTGGCTGAGATGTCTTGACTTTTACTCATTTGAGTCAAGCCTCAAATGCACTGAATCCTACAGTTCCCACAATGCAGTTTAACAGTCTCTTTTTGTTAGACGTTCCCTTGGCTCTTGTCAAAAAAAGTATTAATATCTAATATATAAAATAAAGCCATTTTTAGTATAAAAAATGAAATGAATTGCTGCCAGATGCTGGTGGGTTAGTACTGCTCTTTCATTTATTCAATCAGTTATTTGTTCATTCTTATGACTATAGGGCTGCAACTTACAATAAGATTCATTATCAATAATTCTGCTACTTATTGTCTGGATTAATTGTTTGTAAAATAGAGAAAAATGCGGATCACAGTTTCCTAAAACAAGGTGACAGTTATTTGCATTGAACATCAAAGTTTTACATTTAATTTCAACATGACTGATTTTGGATCACTCTTCACACATTTATGAAGGCCCATTTTACAACAAATAACATGCGCACTGAGGCATCACTCACTGCATCGAGCAGACCTAAATTGGATGTAAAGTTCAGTCATTACTGCTGAGCTTTGACCTTGCCTGAGGTTTGGTGTCTGTGCTCCAGGAATCAAACCTGCAACCTCCTGTGGTGGAGTCAGGTGTCCACATGTTTGAACAGAGGACTGTTGGCTGCGTCTGTATGTGTGTCTGTCAACACTTGCTTCTTCGTGTGTGTGAAAATTGTCGTTGAGACACACTCTGGTGGTGTAGAAACAGAGTGAGCACTCATGTTTCTCTGTGTGTACTCTTGTTAACCAATCAACACTCCTCAAGGATGTTCAGATACTGGACCTTCATCCTCAGCAGATGGAGGTGGCCTACAGGGCTTAATGGGGAACTGTAAGCAGAACAAAGCCTGGTAGTGATTGGACGGAGGTCAGGGCTGCACCTCAGGATGAAAAACCACCACTAATTCCTGCCACAATCTAACAATATCCACAAGCTGCTTTACTGGGTCTCTCATGTCTCACTCTGGTCTGATCTATCTAAATCGTTTATGTACAGATGTTAAAGATTCGAAAGATTTCTGGATTCTTGCACTCTAACTTCGATTGCTACTTTCTTATAGTCTGACTGATGCATCTACTAGAGGGCGGTAAAACAATATCTGCTATCCTTTTGTAATAACACACATATTTAACAAATCAGACGACAGGTTTTTGCATTAATTGTAAAGAAATGAGCAGTTCCATACACTAATGCCTGCTATGATCATCCATATGAATGCTCCTGGGTCCTTTCTTAGATACAACTGCAATAAAAGCATCCGGAGCAGAGTCATTACTAAGAATTATGGATCAAATAATCTGCTGGGGCCACACAGAGGGAAAATATTACAGAAGATGATCTCTTTAATTTAACAGATTCATCATTTCTGAAAATGACCCTGCTGGATCTGTGTTGGTGCAAGGGCTAAAAAGAAACCGCAAGTTTGCTCCAGATGTGTCGTTTCCAGCATCACTATTAAATGATTCTAATTGAACTTTTGTCAAGTGAAGCTGACTTTCACTGGTTATTGAATCAATTTTGTTTATTAAGGTGGAGTTACAGGTTCATTGTTGGCATCATTAGGTCGTAAGAACAAGAAATCAAATGTCAAGCACAGGATGAAATTGAAATCTACCAGGCAGCTCACACTCTATTGATCTTACCTTTCTCTGTGGTGAGGAAACATCTTACAAGCTGACTGAGGCTTCTTTTCTACAAAGAGAGAGTTGAAGCAGTGCGTCCATTAACCCAACAAATATCGCTTCTCCGGCCAAATTTGAATAGAAAAACACCGGTGAGTTAACAACAAACTAGTTCTGTTTTCACTTTGAGCTTAATGCATTCATTAAATGGTATGAACAATCCCAGCCACACTTACCCCATGTCGGTGTAAACCCTTCTTGAGTCTGACAGTAAATCCGCGCTGAGGCTGCTGTTGCTGTCCGGTCTCCTCTTTCTGTCAGTCTGAGCTACCAGATGCTTTATTCTCCAGAGGGGGCGGGAGGTTTCTCTGCAAGGCGCCGCGCACAGCCTGCTGCAGCTTGCACGGTGCACGTCCCGTCCCGTCCCGGCTACCGGGGTCCACCGTTCACCTGCACGGAGCCCGGAGGAAGCACAGCTACTGACTCAAGTCGGTCCCGTGTGTGTCCATCCGCGGCCAGGCGAGCAGCGGTCTCGCTTTTCTCTCTCTCTCTCTCTTTCAAACCTCGTCCTGGTGCTCAGCGATCTCTGTTCCTCATCCAGCCGGCTTCTCGCCTTCAGCAGCCGGACACAGCCGACAGTAGAGTACCACCTGCTGGCTCTGCAGACTCCGAGCAGCCGCTACAGCTGCATGAGGCAGTGAGGCAGGGAAACTGTGTCAACCTGCCTGCAGCCAATGAG
Organism: Datnioides undecimradiatus; assembly: GCA_008933995.1. Classification (NCBI taxonomy): domain Eukaryota; kingdom Metazoa; phylum Chordata; class Actinopteri; order Lobotiformes; family Datnioididae; genus Datnioides; species Datnioides undecimradiatus. Next base: position 6,812,755 of record WARS01000030.1, on the reverse strand, counting down.
CCTGCATGTGTGCATTACTGCAAACTGGATCTTATAGGTCTGCGTGGCGCTGCCAGTTTTAAGGCTTAATGAAATATTGTCCCGGAGGAGAAGTCATGACCTAAAAAGACTTCTTCAGAGTCACAGTGCAGCCCATTTAGGACTGCAGCTGGAATAAAATGTTTCCCATCACCAGACCTGCCTTCCAGTGCTGACAAGCAGGTCTGTCAAAGACAACAGTGAAGCTGAAGGAGCAAAAAGAAGCAAACTTTATTTTTCCAAGATTATCAACAGGAGAATCTTTTGTGAGCATAATTTAATAACTACTAACATCAATCAGTGGGCAGAAAAACAAAATGGTGCAGCCACGTGGCCAACACAAAGCTTCTTCATTTTCAGATCTGTTTCAAAAAACAGCAAAAAGCCAAACAAAGATTATCATAGCAAGAGTATAGAAGAGGATGACAACAAACTCAAAATGCTAACCTCTAAGTCATGAGACATGCAAGAACTACAGTGTGTTGATAAGAGTTGGGACGCTCGTCAATTTGTAATTTTGTTGTTTTCTATTCAAAATAAATACATACATTTTTAGTTAGATTTTTAAATATCTTAATGAATGGCTGCATCTAGCTAGTTATCCCACATTACAGATAATGTGCTAATCTATAGATAGTTCATACAGAAACTGCATGGCTATTATTATTGATTTGACATCCTGTACAGTAAGATGTAGCACCTGCACAGCTGAAGTTAGCCAACAACTGACCTGGGTTGGTTAGTCATTCATTATTCAGAAATCACTTATTAGTGACACGTTTTCCAGAAATGCCTTCAAATTCATGTAGCTGCTTCCTTTTCTTTGGCGGTCTGAGCAGCTTTTTCTATTTTAATCAAGTGCTCTGTTTCTGACTGCTGGGATATTAAACTCATTCAGCCCAGCTTCAGATCAGGTGTAAGGCAGCTACAGTCATTAAGAAATGACCGCTGTTTTGACAGTGACCAGACTTTTCTGTGTCAGGCGTGTCTATGACGTGAAAATGAAAGTTATTCGAGGAAAGTAGAGTTGGTTCACCTCAGAAGAAAAGTGAGATGATGATAAAATAAGCTACATGGAAACTTCAGTGGTGTCCATCTAAAGCGTGAAACATCTAGAGCACTGGAACTAAGACACAACGTTTGCTAATGTTACCAAAGTTGTACAGCAAACTGTTGACTGTCTTTGACATGACGCACTACTAAATGTGACAGTTTCTTTTTTCATTTAAGTTCAAGACTTTAGGACAACAAAGGACAAAAAGGGGGAACAAAAATTCTGTGGACAGAGCCCCATCTACATAAATGTTACTCTGGGGTCATCATGTCTTAATAAACTACAGATGTCTTTAATATGCCAAGTTTCATTGTGCACATACAACACATAACATCTCTTTTTGTCATCAGTGGGCTTTCTGAACTGACAACTATCTTTCACCACAATCTAACACGGTGAAGTCTGTGATCATGTTGCTCTTCAACACATTTGTTCTAAGACGGGGGCTGAGAAGTTTTCACCCGTTGTTGTGAGAAGTCGTCTCAGGGACTCCACAGGCATGAAAACTCTCACTGTGTGCATGTTCTTTGACTTTTGGAGCAGTGTCTTTGGGCATTATCGTCCTCTTCATTTGGCTTATTTGATGCATTCAGCTGTTTATGCTCGAGATGATCTCTATCTGCTAGCTTTAGTGGCGTCAGGGTTTCAGCAGAAAAAGAACGATGGCTTCATTCAGTCATAAGCTGGTTAAGGTGTTCACTGTCACTACTAAAAAGATACATTAAGAAAAACAAAAACAAAATTGCCTCCCTATATTCAGATCTTTGGAGCTCAGATCTGGAGACAAAGATGTTTTTTCTTTCATGTTTAGATGTTTTTAAGAGCTAATTCCACCGCATGTTCTTTGCAGACCACCTTGAGAAAGACCTGCCTTGAAAGACGGCCCAACTGAACTAGCTTACGTCACTGAAAACCTCAATGAAAACAGCTTTTATTTAGAAAACTTTCTAACTCAAAGCTGAGAAAGAAAAGCGAATGATCCGTGGCTATGAAATCCTCAAATTTCAATCCAACTCTTTGAGGACCAAACACCACAAGCACTTTTGAGTTCACTTGAATGGCCGAACAGTGTGTTCACACTCTTCTCTCTTAGATGCTTAGATGTGATCAAATGCAGTTCAAGCTTTGAGTTTAAAAAAGTTACCATATCAACTGCTTCAAGAGTTGTGTCCCCTTTTGTTTTCTCTCTCTCTCTCCCTCCAAGTCACAGAAGACGTCCTGTTGAGTTAGCTTGGAGTACGTTTGTGTGAGACACCTCTTCTCCATCTTTCTCAGCTTTTGGAGCAAGATTCCCAACCATATCTCCTGGAGATCCCCGAGGGTTCAGGGGCACACGAGGGACAAGATGACACAGTCGCCCTCCCCTTCCCCCCACTTGTGCAGAATCGTTTGGACCTTCCACCCTCCTTGACCTGTCGAAGGTCTTGCCTCTTCAACCGCGCTGCTCTGACAACGACAGCTTTTCTCCTTCGTCATGTTTCTTCGCGTGTGAGCAGCAGCGCCTTCTCTCCTCCACCAGCCTCCCGCTCTCGTCTCTTGCTCGCCTCCTGTCCAGCTCTACTCCCATTTATGCTCTCACTCTTGTGATTGGTTGGTTTCTCACGGTCTCTCTCCTGTTACTTTCACACAGTGGTGCTTCGGTTGTAGCAGTGGAAAACGGGTATCCATGTTTGTTCTTTTTTGTTATTACCCAGATTAAAATACCATTGAACTAAGCTTCACACAGGCCTAGCTCCTTTCCAGCAACCTGTCAGAACAAATACACATGAATATCTGTTTGTGGAAATATTCATTGTTCTTTTAGTCATAATAAAATATATGGGCACAATTAAAGGAATAGTTTAGCACTTTAGGTGTTGCCCTATCACCCTTTCATGCTGAGAGTTTGATGAAGAGCAGGATTCACCTCATAGTAAATATAAAGCTGGAGCCAGCAGCCAGTTAGCTTAGCTTTGAGCACAGACTGAAAACTGGTTAAACGAGTAAATGGTAACACAATGTGCATAGTTTTATACAGTTTAAAAGCCCCTTGATTCAGAATCAATATTATAGTTCAATCCAGGCTGTTTCTTGGTCAGGATCAGTGACTTTCTCCTTTCTTGCTATCACCATGAAGCTGTCAACAATCACAGAAAACTCCAGGAACTCACTGCTCTCAGCCAAGGAACAGTCTGGCATCTAACCCTGTGTTAAACAGCACTTGTGTTTTTGTAAGGACTGAATATGTAAGACATAACTTATTAACTAGAAAGTTTTAGAGGTAGTCATAGGCTGATTTTATTTGGACAGGGTAAGGCTTGCTGTGTCCCAGTCTTTATGCCTCATTAAACAGACTTTGTTAATTCCAAAGGGAATCCACACGGTTACAGCATTTAAATCACGTGTTATCTTTGTTCCCATGTCATCCAGTTTATTTCAGGAAAAAGAAGTGAATGAGCTTATTTCCAAAATGTCAAATTATTCCTTTAATTTCAGTAACTCTGCTTAGTTTTAGTCCACAGCGGAATTACTTACAGTCTAGTACTGGGACAGTCCAGTCACACCACCGTGTTGGTACGCCCGCTCCCCCTGGTAGGTGGAGTCCTGGGACAAAGCCACGTCAATCTGGGACTTGAACTCGTCTCCTAGGTAACTGTCCTATAATGGGACAAACAGAAAGTGAAAGAGGCCAGTCAACAGTTACTCCTTAATTTCTTTCCAAGCAGAAAAGTATTATGTGGTTTTAGACAAGATGGAGTCTTTACTTGCAAGGAAACCTGGACAAACACTCGGAATATATGTGCTAACAGGCCTGGCACTTGGTGCTAATTGCTATGAATAAAACAGACTACAAACAGCTCGCTTCATAAGGTGCAGCAACTTAGCACTTCATAAAATGTCTCCAATACTAAACTGATAATTAAGATTTATTCACCGTGGATGACAGTTCATATACAAACCTGAGACAGTTCAGGCTGGGAGAGTCCAGGCTGGCTCATCTGTGACGGCTGGCTCATGTTGATGTAGCCCTGCGTCAGAGGCCCCTGGGAGAAGGGCTGGGAGCCCAGGTCCTGGCTGGCCTGGCTGCCACTCATGTGGCCTCCATGCTGCCCGCGGTCTGCTCCTCCGTTCCCTCCACTGTGGTTCCCCATGTTACTGCGGTTTCTTTGACGGCCACCTCGAGACCCGCCGCCTCCTCCACTACCCGTTTTGCCTTTCATACCTCCACCACGACCTAGAGGAAATTAACACAGGTGTTTCATTGTAGCTTTAACAGAACAACATGTAGGCGATAAAGAACTTCACACTTAGCATGACTCCCCACTTTTGTATCTTACTCACCTGATGTGGGTCCATTGACTTGTCCCATGTAACCAGGTGGAGGTATGGGGGGCATCACGAGGTTGAAGGGGATGGGGATGTTCATGGAGGTCATAGGATTGGGGCCTGTTCCAATCATACCAATCTGGTCATGGGTCTGGAAATACATATTTGACGTTCGTCCTGTGGTGGAAAGTAGTGCACATCAATTTACTTCCTTTTAAAATCAAATTGTAGTGCGCAGAGCACCATCTGTCACACACAGCAGATCATATCGCGCTCCTTCTTGTATTTGAGCAGCTTTATAAAACACATTCAACCTATTTACAATGGACTGAGTGAAGAAGAGTATGTTCAAGATTTCTCACCGTTGCTGCTGCGATCATAAACAGATCCAGGAATAAGGGCCTCTCTGGCATCGTACATGGCTGTGCTCATGAATCGACCCCCCTGCAGGAAGAAAGGACACACAGTGCTATTTTGAGTGTTTTTAGGACATGCCTCATTATTTCCTGCATGTTAGCTGATTTATAAGCCCATGTTTTTTTATATATATATATATTTTTATTTTTTTTTTTAAACAACTCTTCTGAGCTGCATGGGTACACATGACACACTAAACATTCATGGCCTAGTTAAGAAACACACATACACACACACTTTAAACTCACAGGGTTGATGGTGTTGACTAGCTTGCGAGGCTTGCTGAATTGCATCAGGCTCTCCCTCAGGTTGTTGAGGGGGCCTTCGACCAGGACCTTCTGCTCCTTGTAGTAGTTTAGCAGGTGGTTCCACAGAGGCTGCTTGGACAGGGCCTTGGGGTTTCCCACAATGATCACGCCATATCTAGGTGACATAAGCAGGAGATGACTTGACGCTTCAAAATTACATTGAAAGAACGATGAAATCCATGAATTCGTACACACAATCCTCAGTGGTTCATGCAAAGTGACCTGAGGTGTATTATTACCTGGCCCTAGTGAGTGCCACGTTGAGACGTCTGGGATCGTTGAGGAAGCCGATGCCCTGGTGCTCATTGGCTCTCACACAGGACAGAATGATGAAGTCCTTCTCTCTGCCTTGAAATGCATCCACACTGGCTATTTCCACCTCCTACAGAAAGAACGAAGAGACATGAGTGAAAAAAGTGACTCATCATGTAGGTGTAACATATTTATTAACTGTAGGAGATAATTTGCTGTGCTTTACAAATGTGGTGTTGTTTGGAATCAGGGTTTTTAGAGCCATTTCAGAGTTCAGTCAGGAATGGATCTGATTTTGATCTGCTTTATCTGAGCCAATACAGATGATTTTAAATTTGCATTATCAGAAACCTCTGCTTTATATATTTACTGCATTTCACTTTAAATGGTAAAGATACATTTTCTGATGAAGTGCGTGATACAACATTAAACCTGCTAAAATGTCCATGGCCATACCTGGTAGAGTTTGGTATGAAGGGAACCACTGAACTGCATGTACTGGACCAGGTAGGACCTCTGTCCCTCATAGGGTGTGATGATGCCAATCTGATCGGGTTTGGCTCCGGCCTTAAGCAACCGTGTGGTTATTTTCTCCACGTTGGCGGCCTCAGTCCTGTGTAAATAAGCAGGGTAATTACATGTCAAGAACATTTCATATAATTAAGACAGAAGATAGTTATGCTTTAATTAAATGTACAGAAAGTGTTCGTAAAACATCTAAGCATGACCACACTGGGTCAACATGATGATCAAGGAAGCTGAAACCTGTTGAGATAAGATGTTCCAGAGCTGGCAATTTCCTCTTGGCCTTGGGTGACGTAAAAGAACATTGGCTTGTCAGGCTGTGGCCACTGGAAGTCAAAGCCTTTCTTCACGCGGTCCGCTGCGGAAGAGACAAACACACACAGATGTGACTCAGGAGAGCGGTAAAGAAGCCTGACAGGATCAGCCCGTGGCCCAACATACATCTAAGGATTATTGCAGATGACTGATGGCAACATGGCAAAACATCTGAGGAAAATTTGACTCATTTGTTCTCCTAAATTCTACTGATGGATAAATAACTATTTCCAAAGTCTCACAGGGTCAGTGAACAGTAAATGTCTTTATTGAAATGTCTGCTGAGTGGAGAAAGCAAATTTCAGGAAATTTCCCATCTGGCTGCACCTGGGCACAAATTTACAGGGTAGTTTCTGACACTTCAAGCTTGCTGACAAGGCAAAGCCAAGTAACTGAGCATCACAGAATTAGTTTTTTTATTTTCATCTTACCGGCAGTTACTCCGTTCTGCAGGGAGCCCTCATAGAAGATGTTGGAGGGGAAGGCGCTGAGGGCTGGGTGCATGCGGTACTGGACCTGCAGACGGATTGGCCGGATTCCCAAAACTACCAGACGCTCAAACAGAGACTGGGACAGACCTGCTTTGGCTGCCTTCTTACACATCACCACAGGGCCCAGCTGGCAGTGATCACCCACCAGAATCAACTATGGAGAAAAAAAACAGATAGTTAGAAAGGCAAAATAATTTAGTGTGGACACATTAGATCGACAGCTGGGGAATGACAGCAGGTTAGATAGCTCATGCTGTAGAATGCTGTACATCCACTGAAGAAGCTCCTACCTGTTTGGCCCCCAGGACGACAGGCACCATGCACTCTGGTTCAGTGGCCTGAGTGCTCTCATCGATAAGGATCGAACGGAACTGCATCTTGGCCAGACGAGGATCTCCCGCCCCAACACAGGTACAGCAGATCACGTCAGCATTCTGGGAAAGGGCAAAGTTTTTAAAGAATCACCACCAGGACATAAATTCTTTTCAGTACCATAAAAACTTAACAGGGTATTTTATATAGCCATTAAACTAAAGCACATCAGTGTATCTGTGTGCAGAGTCGCTGTCACAAACAGGAACATATTTAATAGCATCTGGAGTTCACCAATGTCATCGTACCATAAGCAGCTCCCTCTCAGCAGTACGTCTCAGAGCTCTGTAGCGCTTCTCGTCTGAGGACGACAGCTCTCCAGTCTCGTCCTTCAGCTGCTGGAGCTTCTGAAGTTCTGGCATACTGCAGGCAGGAGTCGTTTCAACACAGTGTGAGTAAATTGTGTTCCTGTGAGCAGATTAGCTACTTACTTGTTAGAAATTGTGCTGTGATCCAGACACACTAAAGAGGCCCTCTAGAAGTATGTGGCTTTTAAAGATGATCATCAGTAATAGCCGGTGGTGTTACCTGTCCATGTTGCGGGTCTGGTTGTGCAGAGCCAAGAAGGACACAGGTGAGTCGATGGCCTCCCTACTCTTGGCACACAGCCTCACCACCTTGAGACCTGTCTGGTGGATCTTCTCTGTCAGCTGGTCGACAGCAATGTTACTGGGGGCACACACCAGCACTGGTCTGGAGGGATATAGTTACAATACTTAGAGACCATATGAATATTCATTTTTAAATTTATGATTATTTACAAAATACCAGTTGATTAAAAAACTTTAACTAAATTTCCTAAAAGAAAGATTTACAGTTGAGAGTAAACAGTCACATTTGAACCAAATAGTTATGGTAATTAGTTATTATCAGAGGACCAGTCTAATCATCCAGAATGGACACGGAGTAACAGTAACAGAAAGAGTAAAAACATTTTATATGTGTCGTACCCGTTGCCCTGTCTAGCCAGGTGGTAGACGATGGTCGCAGAGGTTACAGTCTTCCCTGTGCCAGGAGGACCCTGGATCAGACTGAGGGGGCGCTGCAGCACTGTCTTTACAGCATACACCTGCATCACAGCAACATTCATGTGAGCACTGGGGGCACACAAGTTAAAGCGCTTTGCATATTAACTATCCAAAGGAATCACCCTCCTTTGGACTGACATACGACTGGGTAAGAATGGAAGTGTTTTCTGTGGTAGGAGAGAACTCTAAAACGTGTGGATGATCTCTGTTGTTTGTGCAACCTGTAACGTACAGCAGGTCACAGGTGTAACTTCAAGTTATATAGGTTTCTCTCAACATTCCAGCTTTTTCTCTGTAACTCACCTGTGAGTGATTAAGGTCAGGCAGACCTTGAGCTGTGAAGCGTTTGGGCAGCTGGCACTTGATGACCACATCCTCGACCTCATGTCCCAGCAGTTTGTGGTAGATGTAACCAGACACTGAGGTCTCATCCACAGCAAAGGTCTTCAGGGCACTTTGCATCCTGGATGACAAAGACAACGATATCGAGATTAGGCTCTTCACTGACAACATCAATGTACTATCTTAGTTTTTCATAGTATGGTATAATATTTTAGACCAATGTGTCAATAGCATTGGTAAAATATTATTTTAAATATAAAGCTAAATAGTGGTGCTTATCGGATGACTACCTGTCAAAGGACGTGGACTTCCACACAAAGTCAACCTGAAAGTTGTGTGGGATCTCCACTGGAGCTCCGGCACTGCTCCTTAACTCTATGGCAATCTCATCACCATAGTCTGGTATGGAAGGTGAAGGAGATCAAACCATTGAACATATACTCCAACCATAATCACATCTGAGGTAAAAGTGCTGACAGTGTGCATTTACTTTTAACCGAGACTTGATAAATAGACCAAGTGTTTATGATCAACACCAGTTACTCACGTGTGACCTAAATGGCTGCTGACATTTAAAGCTCTGTGAACAGGAGTAGCCTCTGTTCTCTTGCTGAACATCAACGCAGCATCTTTGTATAAGAAATATTGTTCTTTACTGAGCTCACACAGCCAACACTTCAGCTCAGTTAGTTTGTACGTTATAGTGGAGTTGCTGTTACTTTTCACAGTAAAATGTAGAAATGCTGTAGATGCAACAGTTGTGATTATGATGATTATGATTGTTATGATATGAGGTCTCACTCCTGAAGTGCTGTATCAGCTGACTAACAGGTGCTACACTATACAAGCTAAATATAGAATGTTTTCAAAAACCAGTGGGGACTGAAGGGAAAGTTGACAGATGTTGTTGTAGTTTCCTGCAGCTGCCACTAGATGTTACTACATACTAATGTGACAGAGAGCTCATTTGAGTGAAGCTCAGCCTAACTAAGAGGCTCCTGAGCCTGTCAAAAATACCTGACAACCTGACAGACGTCTGAATAAAAGATAATATCAGAAAAATGTGATCTTGTGTTAGACTCAGCATGACTGTTATGACAGTCATAAGGATACTATCGGGGACTTTGATGACGTGTCCAATGCCTTTCCATGGAGGGGCAAGGTCTCCTTTGTACCTCAGGCAAATTTCATCCCCCTGCATCAGTCGCATGTCTAGAGGACAGACAACAGAGACACAATTCAAAATGAATTCATATAAAAGACACAAAACAAAACAAAATGATAAACCACTGTAAGTGAATAAAATTCACTTTCAGGACTGTTATGTCAGAATGAGTGACTTATTTAATAGTTTGGTCTGAAAAACATTAAATAACTCAGTCACAGACAAAGCGTGATGATTATAATAATAATAATTAAATTAAATCAAGAATATAAAGAGGTACCTGAGTCGGTCTTTGGCAGAGTGAAATAAGCAATCCTCTTTTTATTCAGGCCCAAGTCCCATCTGACTGTAATGTTGTCCTGAGTCTGTTTGGAAGAAGTGTTAACACATATATGCATGATGTAATGGCAGCAGAAACTTTTTTCAAGTCAGAGTGATGACAAACAACTAAAGTGGAAACAGCTGATTACTGACTGAAACAAATTCACTGCGCCTCTAAGTCGAACAACAAAAAACATGCATGACTGCAGAACAGCTTCATAAGCTTTCTCTCCACAGTTAAAGAATAAGCTTAGTTCAATAAAATGAGTTTGTTGATGAACTGATCAAACAATCACATTACTTTATTACATTATCATCATCAAACAAATAACTAACTGACTATTTTAGATTGACAGCTATAGCTTTGACTGTTACAGTCTAGATAAGGTGGCAGAATTATTATTTACCTGGGACTCTTTGAGTTTCTTATCATAGTCTGCCTCGAGCTTCACAAGAGGACCAAAGATGTTCTGGTACTGGTAGGCATCCTCATAGCGGAGCAGCACATGTTGGGGCTCCTCATCTACACCTGGCTTCTCCAGATCCTCCAACGTGGCAGTGGGATTTTCCTGGCAGAAAGAAACACAGTGACACTGGAAACTCTACAAAACTCTGAAACAGGTGGATACTGAAACATTCCAGCAAAATGTCATTAAAAGCCCAAAGGAGGCACCACTGGGAGTAACACAGGGAGTGATTAAAGCCTCAACATCCAAAGTTTAATATTTACCGTACTAGGATACACTACTAGGATACACTAGTACAGTAGATGGATCTAAATCCTTCGACACACTGTGAAATATACATACGTGTCTTTGTATTCACACAGAATACAAAGACACGTATTATTCGTACAACAGTACTGGCTTCACTACATACATTCACACATAACTCCTCCTTTTATTGAATTATTGTTATTTTCATTTTTTTTATTTTTTCCAATCCATTTTCTAGAAATGATCTATAACCTACATTGATAGAACTGGAAAAAAAGCAGGGGAAAATATGAATGTGTTGGAATATGTATAACAACTGTTCAAAGGGGAACTGAACTTGAAAAATAGCAACCTCAGAGTATACCAAACTCAGAGTAAAGTCATTTACATCACATCCAACTATATAAGTATATCTGCTTAACTATATAGATAAGCTCTGCCCATGCTCAAATTCAAGTTCAGTGGGTTTAGAGTATTTACATAGTACAATGGTGGGTGTGTGCAAGGACATTTGCTTTGACAATACCTTCCAGAGCTCCTCCAGTTTGTTGATCTGCTGGGCAGTGATCTGACGGGCCCTGAGCTGCTCCTGCTCGGAGGGGATTTTCACCAACCAGGACAGGAAGCAGCGGTCCTGGATGAGGGGCTGCCACTGTGAGCTGTCCCAGTTGATGTCTTTCAGGCTGCTCTGGCTGGCACATGGCTGCCTGTGTTACAACCAGAACACAAATGTCAAAGTATAACTGTGAAATTCTGTATATTTTTTTTGATTGCCCCCATCAGCAGGAAGGTCAGAAAGTGTGGTTAGCCACATAAAGGCATCCTCACCTGCACAGTAGCACCACTACTGAGTCAGCTTTGGCAGGGATGAAGCCCAGAAGGAAGACATTGCGACAGCCGCAGTTGTAGCACTCCAGTACTGTTTCCCCCAGAGGGCCATCTTTATGCAGGGTCACCTCCTTGGACTTTGCTCTCACCAAGTGGTTTACAATGTGGCTACAAGTGAAGGGAATGATAATTAGTGCACCAGAAGGAGGAAATGCAACAAACCTACAGCCTGGTATGAATTGTGGGTGCACACTATTAATACAGCTTTAAGCCATGGATCAGTATTCGTATTTGTATTTGGGCTCAAATAAAACATCTGAAAAAAATCTGAGTTCACTAAAACAGCTGTTAATACATGTGAGTTCAGTTACTGTATAAATGTAACCACAGACAAGACCTGGTTCCTATAGACAACTCTTCTCTCTTTCTATTAAATAATAGTGTCTTATTGATGTTCTCAGCTTTATTATAAGGACGATTCAGTCGCATCAGTTTTAATTCTATCTTTTAAAGACACATTCGACTATTTCAAATTGAGAAATCAAAGATACATGCCTCTGTATACAAGAACACATTATTCTTTTAAACTACATAACCAAACCCTGTGTTCATTTAGTGTACTCCCGCTACAACGATATTGCACCTGTCTCTCTCCAGTTCATTTAGCTAAGCACGCTAACAGAGAGAGACAATAAAAAGCTACTGTATCGTACCTGCCGGATGTGTTTCCACGGCCATTACAAAACCACTTCTTGCTGGTGTTGCAGTAGACCACACAAGCTGGATCGTGAATCCCACAGTAACTGAAATATAAGCCAAAATTAAAGAAGAGGCAAACAACCTTGCTGTTTAGAGCATGGACCTGTTTAAGGTCTAATATGTCTGAGAACAAAATGATGAAAAAAAAGCATGTAACTTTTCATAAATGATCAAACTGATTAGTATTAACCTATCTATTGCCATGCTTATCTAATGCAAGTAAAAGCAAAGTGACACACCAATCCAGTTTTACAGTTGTTTGCAGGAATGACAAACGCACAATAAAGTGATTTTTCTTTTTTTACACCCTTAGACTAAACATTTTTGCTGGAAAAAACATATGTATTAGAAAAATATGCTGCCAGACTATAAGCAGATTTTCATTCATGGAAAACTTCAACAAATTACATTCTTCATAAATTGTACCGATGTGCTGTACCTACATACCTAAAAGCCCAAATTCACACTGTATACTGATGAAAGGCAACAATGTTTCCAATATTGGAAAACAACAACTTATTTTCAATGCAACAAGTATTAAAAAATTTTTTTTATTTGGTCAATGATTCGCTGGTGAAAGATTTGTTCATACTTGCATTTTTATAGAAACAAACAAAGTGTTTATGTAAAGCTAACGGAGAATGTCTGGGATGTCAAACATACTATACTGCAGTATTCTGGCATAGCCAAACTAACAGGTGACAGTCAACTTGTTGGGTGTGAGAACGAGAAGACCAGCACTGTTTGGAGTAGTGTCACAATAACAGTGATTAACCATTGTGGACATTAGATGTGATATAAGATGTTATGATAATATGTCTTGCAATATATGACACCTGGAGAACTGACTGACTGAGTGTGTGTGAGACAAATCTGAACACCAGCAAATTAGGGACAGATAGGTTCAATCTGGGAAATTATCAAATTCGATTTTGCTTGATTTTACCATTTTGTGCCTCGTGGCAGTGAAGGAGTATTTAAATTTGCGTGAAACAAACCACAGCGCACTGAGACTCTACTGAGTATAGAGTAATAAACAGGCTATATATAGCTCTACAAAATGGACAGACATTACATTGGAATAAAAATAAACTCAACATCCTGAGAGAAATAAAATCATTTTTCCTACTCTGAAAACTGCTGTGGCAGCAGTGACTTTAGTCTGTGCTCCTGTACCTGCAGGCATGTACAGGAAGATCCTTGGTGTAGTAGGTGTCCTCCTCATCCTCCTCAAAGTTCAACTCTGCCAGCAACTGACTGGCTTTTACCACAGGGTCGTCTCCATTCTGTAGCACACCATCAGGGCCATTAATCTGAGGGGACAGGTGTGTGGGATCATTACTGGGGAAACTCATTCTCAGCCTTATGTCAGATAAACGAACCTAATGGTGTCACAAATAGTATATGGCACAGAAATCGGACAGCCAACTAGATACAAAAAACCTTCCATGGTTACAGATTTCACTTGTCTTGATTGCTGAGTGTCACATCAATAAACGGTTTGTTGACAGCAATATCGCACCGACTGTATCGAGTCTGTTATTGTTATCAGTACATGCTCTTGGTATTTAGTGTACAGATGTGCTAGTGGATATAAATATGGCCATTTGCGGTTGACATGCCACACTGACAAATCCCTGACACTCTGAGTTTTTATGGCAACGAGGTCCTGCAATGACATGCTAGCTGTGTCAGCATGCTAACTGTGGAACGCTAGTTAGCTCGCTTGCTAGCCAATTAGCGGGATAAAAGCGTGGTAAGGGATGGAAGGCGTCATCGTGCTAGCCGGGGGTAGCCAGTGATGTTGTTAGCTATCGTTAGCGGGCTAATACACATTTTGTCAACACAGTGGAAGACATATTTTGACACCGAGCTGCCTCGAATGACCACACGCACCTGGCTGTCTAGCTGGCTCTGGGTCTGGCCTTGGGTCTGGGTCTGGCTCGGCAGGGTGAAATCGGTGAAGTCGTACTCGGAGCCCTGGGTGTCCGCTCCCAGCAGCTCGGCTTCCTCGGTGTCGAGGAACGTTAGAGTCTGCGAGCTCGGCCCGTACGCCTCGACACTCATGTTTTTGCCTTCTTAATCACGGTATCGTCTCGTTCCTACGAATATTCCACAAACTGTTGCTATTCCCAAAGAAACGGAATAACGGGACTGAGTATTGATGGGAAAATGACAAACAGTGGTGGTGAGAGAGAGGGAGATAGAAAGAGCCTCGACTATGGCTGCATTCCGTTTATCTTCTTCCCCGCTCGTTTCCTCTCCTCCCTCACTAACCGCTTGTCTCCTACAGGAAGTCACCTGTAGGGAGCGAGGAAGAGAAGGAGACAAGTGTGAACAGAATCACATCAGGGACAATTGATTTCTCATAAGGTCACAAAACCAACAGGTGTTGGTTATGCAACAAGGTCAAATACTGAAGCATTAATCATTCTATGCTTTCATATGTTTAAACATTAAGAAATAAAGATGCAACAATTGTGGGAGTTGAGAGACGTGTACTCACAGATTTTTCTTATTTTCTTTTCTTAGTTTATTCAACAGCAACAATGCTCAGTGATTAACAGACAAAAACAATCAAATTTTCTAATGCCATCCCAGGCTAGATGTTAACAAGGCATGCTAAAAAATAAAATAAAATGACATACTGTATTATTCATGCACAGCATGAAATAAATATGCACGATAATTCAGTGCACATCTACCAATAAATTATTCCACTGTGTGATAACACATACAACACATGCAAATAAAAAAACAAAGCAATGAAAGGAGGATTAAGGGGGAGAAATCAGTCTAAATATACACCTTTGAATGCCTGCATAGGTTTATTACAGCATGGACATTAGTGAGCATGGCATTGCTATACTTCTTTATAAGCAGGGACGTTTATTAGAAATGTTGGGTCCCCTGAAATAAACCTTAACAATATCTACTAAATATAAATATAACATTACGCCCTCTTCCCCCAGCACTGGCTGGTTTTTAGATTTTTGATGATTAAGCTGATTCAGTCATCAACTTTTTCATTTTAAGTTACAAGTTTTATGCCCACAACTGGCACATCTGCTCATTGTTTCTCATCTGGTCAGAACTCCTAACTGGTTTGGGTAGCTCCGAGGCTCTCCTAAATCCTGGTACTTTGCAAGGTTGTGAGAGGTGATTAAAATGATTTTTACTCATGTACCAAGCAGCAGCAATAACTAGGCATAAGTGTGAAGTTTAGAACGAATCTGGACCAATTTCATACTTTAGATAAGCCTAGATAAGTAGAACTTTTGATATTGAATCAAGCAGATTTAATACCATTTTAATGTTCTGGTAACAGCCTGATCCTTTTTCTCTGTCAGGTGAGAACAGGTTCAGCAGGTCTGTCAAAGCATGATTTAATACACCCAATGTAACGCAACCTGTATGAAAGGAATCCAAAAGTAAATACGGTATTAAAGAATTAATTGGATCAACGCAGTGCATAGTTGCCTCTTAAGTTTTTTACATCTCAGTGCAGGAAACAAACTCTAAATATCTTATTATTGGTCCTCGCCCATCCCTGCCCGTTTAGGTATGTCTCCATAATGGTGACAAACAAGTTTTGTTACATCCACCAGGCCTTGACTCCAGTTCTCAGGTGCCACTAAGTGGAAAAACCCAAATTTGTGATTTTGGACAAAACTTAAAAGACTGATACTCAAATTCGAAACCTTAAGTCTCAAAGTACAAAATGTTAACTATCTGAGTCACTTTGTGATCACAGGTCATAAAATGCTTTAGCAGGATGACAGTTGAAAGAGAAGAGAGAATAAATAAAAAATAAACCTTTGTGACGCATTTTAATTATACACAGCTTCAAGCTGGCTGCGCCTTGCACAGGTAGACTACATACATAGGACACACACACACATTCAGTTTATCACATTACTTAACACTGATTGCATGTGCAATATATTCCCTGAGAGAAACTAATTATTGAAAGTGTAAATCTTCAAATTTCCTTTAAAAGTGATTTCATTTCTCTTGTGAAAGTACAAGCAACACAAGGTGATGACATCATAATTTCTAAACAACAACTAAATCATACCAAGAAGGACCCAGGAGACAGACAAAACAGTAAGAAGATGCATTCACATTTGGGAGAAAAGGGGTGAAGCTTACAAAGTGAGTATAATGCAAGTTACTACACTAACTGTAAGCATCCAACAGTGTGTCACCATCTGTAACGAGTAGTTTCAGTTACTGCCTTTTTTAGCTCTATTGATTCTTTATTAACATAGACACATACATCTCCCCTTCCTTTTGATCAATTGTTAGTATTTCCATAATTGTTGTTGACACATATTTTTTATAGTATTCTTGAAGATTGGAGGCAGGACTGAAGAGACACTCACAGATGCCCTCTACTCCTGTGCAAACCTACACATGCAAAGACTCAGACTAGGGGCTCCAATACAGATGCTATTGTAAGGGGCCTGTTTTTAACACAAACTTGTAAAATCTTCAATATGGCACTGATGTTACAGTTAAAAGCACCAAATTTAGACATGAGCACCTGTTCTTGACATGGTGAAATCCATGCCATTAAGATCTGGACTTGATGGTTTACTATCTTGAGTCATCACTACCTGCACTCCAGTTTGCTGAATGTATCCTGCACAGGCTGTGAGTCACTTATTAGTGGTCGTGCTGTTGTTGATTCTTGTGAGTGCAGTGCTCATTGTGTTTGTGGTCCAGCTCCAACAGTTTCAGCATCTCCTGTATGGTGGCTTGAAGAGCTCTACCCAGCTCCTGGCTACTGTAGGGTTTTCCAAGTGGAGGCACATGGATGAAGGCAGAGTGACCCTGCCCCAGGTGCAGAGAGGTGTAGTAGGTGTAGTCACACAGATATCTGGTGGGGAGCCAAAGGATGGATGTTAGGGTGTGTGAAGTTTTTATTATCACGTTTCTACTTTATCAAAAAGACAAGAGAGTATAAGAAAACAAGACAGTGGTAGTGGGAGGAGAACCCATGTGAAGACTTTACAAAACAGTATGTGGCTGCTTAGATATTTCAACATGAGCTAAGGCACAAAACAATAATGACTTTGTCTATTATTAAGTGTAGTCATGGGCATTTAAGAGTGAAAACATTCTAAAATACAAATATTGTATCTTTAATATACACAGACTTATTGTAAATGTCTGAACAAACTCCTAAATGTATGATCTTGTGGCCTTATTCAGAAGAGTCAAGAAATTGGAAAGTATACAATGTTGAACTGGCTAGTTGTAGGGAATACATTAACATTTATCAATTAAAATAAAATATTGTCATTATACACAATAACAATGGCAACAATTGATAAATCTCAGGTCTGTTGTAATAACTGATCGTGTGATTATACGCAGCTTACCATAAACTTTACAGTGACATTCTTTACACACTGACCTTTAAGCTATTTACACTTCATCAAGAGTTTTTGCTTTCATGTATTTCATTATGAAATAAAAGTCTTCCAGAAGTCTCGACTCAATATTTGGTTGAGACCAAGCTGGAGTTTTTCCCAGGAGACATTTTGAAATGTCACAGTTATAAAAACACAGGCTCCCTGGGACGTTTAAAGAGAACAAAGCCATTTTTAATGTTATTGTAACACCTGTGATTTTCTTAGTATGACAAGTCAACATGTCAAAGGATGTAGACTGAATTTGATAAGGCTGTCAAACATCAAATATTACCTTCCAGCATCCTTCGATACAGAAAGAGTGACTCCAACATTTGAGTTGTTGACCCTTTTGCAGACTGTGTCCATATCCAGGACTGAGTGTATGCAGTCGGGGCCGTTTTCCATGCAACACTGGGAAGCGGGGCAGTAGCTGCAGTTGTCCAAGCGTTTGTAACCTTTGTTGTGGCCGCACTGCTCCAGTGTGACAGTGGTGGCTAACCCAGAAACACCAACATGGACCACTAACTACTCACGGGGAAAAGGCAAAGGTGGTAGAGGTTACTTTTAGAGTGACTGATGGATTTTTAGCAGCATTTAGTGTAAAGCAACCTAAATATGTGTTTTATTAACAGGAGTGTGTTTTTCTGAATACCTCTGGCTGGTGTTCTTTCCACAGAGATGGCAGCAGACTCTGAACAGCCTGGTATTCAACAGGCACCTCACACACATGAAGGTCCACTGATTCGCCCAGCCCTAATTGCTGCAGTTCCTGTGAGCACAACATTAATATGTACAGACCTTAACTGTAGTCTTAATCAGGTGTGGAAAAACTGAGCATAAATCAATTTTAAGGCCAAATGATTAAATACATTTCTATTTAAACGCCCGGTTTAGGTAATTCTAAAACACAAACCCTTAAGTGGAACTTTTACTTGAATTGGACAACCTAATTGATGTTTACCTGTACTGCCACCCAGCTGGAGTTCACTGCATGCTCACCAAAAGGCTCAAAACCTGCAGAGAAAGCAATATCAAACAGGATTCTTCACTGCAGCAATGCTAAACAGTGCTGCAAAGCTAATAAAAATACATATAATCAAGGAGGCTTAGCTGTATTGTAAAAAAGCAATAAAAAGGACTCTTTATTTAAAGTCTAAAGGTTGCATCAAGTTAAACATTAACTGAGGTAGTAGCACATGATAGTCAGTAGAGACACAGAAAGATATCCCACATACAGATGAGCTGCAAAAGAATTTTGCATGCCAAAAAGATCAAATGTAGAGTCATTCAGTCAGATCTTTGTTTCCTTGTCTAAGCCAGCACCCTTCTCTCCTGTGCAAGCCATTATCCTTAAATGCACAAAACCATAAAATCATTTTAAACAGATCAACTGTGCAGCTCAGACACATGTAGAAAACTCTATGAGCTGTAACAGCACTGTAGTGACAATAAAGAAACCATTTAACACACTAGACTTAATCCAGCCCTCTAACCAATTAAAACCTCTCACCTGTTACTATTACTTTCTTCTTATTGGCCATTGTTCCTGGTAGTTATGGCAGGAACTGACATAGATTGATGATAATCAAATATCCCAAACAGGAATCCCAGGATTGTCTATGCTCGCTGCTGTCTTCTTCTGGCTCAGAGCTGAAAGGAAATGACACACCAGGTCTGGATGGGTCATACTGCCATCTACTGTATGGGCATGCATCCCTGCACTGCACTTCAATAATATAATAACACATATGAAGCAATATGTGGTATTTAAAAAATCTGCCCAATAGGATCCATGTTTTTTTTTTTTCTTTACACAAGACACTTTTGGAACACTGACAGTAGAGAACATAAACTGGTCCTTTTAATCCAAATGTTTTTAATGCAATTGAATGTAATTCAGTCCATGTGTGCGCTGAGAATTAAAAACAAGCATCTGCACTGCATTCACAGATGAATGGTGAGGGGTGCTGTCTCATGAGTGAGGAGCTAAAGTGAGTTAAAAACAATCCCCCCGCCCCCACATCAATGGGAACTGTTGAGACAGCCCATTAATGAACCTCGAAACTGGCTGCTCAAGTGGAGCTGCGCATAGGTTTCAGTGGGCAGCTCGCAGGTGTGAATGTATGCACTGTAAAAGCGTGAGTGTGACACGGGGCGTTGCTGCACATGCCCATGCCCAGTTAGCTTCTCCCTAGAGGGTTTAACTCAAAGGACACTTCTCTGGCTAAGGGAGGAGAAGTTAAGAGCTTACACAACCTCTGACACACTCCATTATCTGAGTTTAGAGGACAAGCCTTTTCCCAGTTTGTTGTCATGAAGGCAGAGTTAATCTCATACTGCCTTACAGGAACAGCTTTTTCTTTTTCATTCTCTGTGCGCTCTGCGGTCCACACCCTTGGGTTGCGAAATGACTCACACATTCTGGACACTGCACCCTATGTGGCTCCTAGCTGGCATAGTGAAGATAGTATGTTCTCCATAGGGTGGAGATTTTTTCTTTCTTTCTCTCATTCATGTTAGTGCCTCTATGGTTACAGAATCAACATTGATTTCTGCCTCTGAACCACATCACACACTCAGACACACACTGACGCCGCCTCCAGCCACCTACACGACCTGCACTGCAGTCGCTAACAGCCTTGTCTTCTTCTCCCTCAACCCATTCACCTTTCTCTCTCTCTATCTTGCCTGCGTCACTTGCTATGTCAGTGTTGCCATGGAAACAAATGATGCCCTCTGTGCTCCGTGGTGCTGATGCAGACGGTCTGCTGACGTCCTCACTGTGTATGGGTGGAATAACAATGTTCTGCTGTAGTTTCCATCACAGGTCCAGGCTCAGTGTCTTATATACCGTATGCTTGGTGCAGACTGTGTTAGTCTCATTTACTTTCTAGTTTACTTTACTCTTTACTGTTTTATTCTATTATATCTGATATGCTCTATTATACTGTAGTTTTCTATAACACTGTAATGCATTTAATAGGTTCTATTCTATGCTGTTTTCACAGCTGTGTGATATTCTTCATATAAAGTTTTATTATCTTCTCTACTGCTCTACTCTACTCTATTCTTCTCTGTTGTGCTATTTGCTATTCTAAGAGACAAGTTTTAAGCATACAGATTTATATTGGATGTTCTTGAATTGTAGTGCATCTATCATTCACTGACTATTATATAAATAGTAAAAATTCATTTCGTCATTTTGTTAAAATGAATAAATATGTTTAAATGCCTGATATGTGCAGCAGTTTGAAACAACCTGTAGGAGACTGAGCGACTGATTAACTAACACATTACAACCGCGTAAACATATTTGTACTCACTGATGAGCATGTCTGTAGGCTAACCTTTCCACATGGTACTTTCAACCACAGAAAACACATGGTTTCTTCACTCTCCTGTCACTGTTTCCTTCCCTTTTCTAGTTCATGCTCAGTTTGTCCAGAACAACTTTCAGAACACTTTGAGATGTTGTAATGCCTTGTTTCAGTACTCCCTCTTGGTCTTGTGTGAGAGTTAAATGTGATCACCGTTCCTTAAAAGAGCTGTAATGAGAGGTGTTGGCCAGTCTAATGAACAGATATTAAATCTGAATTCAGTTTGAACTTGAACACATATTTTAAAGCTAATGTGGAAGTCTAGTCATTTCTATTCTATTACTCTTTGGCAATTTGCAGATCCTACATTCGTTCGTTTGCATCATTATGACCTGTAAGTTAATACTTAAGTAGAATCAAATCTTATTCTATCTAAAGCTGATTTCTCTAATACTTGAGACTTTTCAGACAGCCTCAGCTCGAGTTGAAGGAATATTTTCTGGAAGGTCTGCTTCTCTGTTCTTCCTTTCCTTGGCCCTCGCCTCTTACACCTTCCCCGCCCAGTCTCTGCTCTCTTTTGGCGACCCTGAGCTTTTTTATGCTATGACATCAAACCACAATGCATTGCACTGTTTGTAGTTTACTTAAAGTCTCCATGGCAATAAAGACCGGCTCGGCCCCTTATTCAAATTGAACCGGAAACCAACGTCATTTTGGGCCAATCTCCGCGCTCTGGAGTGACATAATGGAATTTTTAGGGCTAGAAAGCGAGCGAGGTCTGGCGCTGCGCATAGCAGTCGTGCCATCGGGAAAAGACAATATCACCCGCGCGCAGGAGAGACACATCAGAGCCCCTCAGGCACAACAAGCTCAAGTGGTCGACTGATACAGTGACTGAAATACAAGAGGGGATAAGGAAACGGGATCACGTAGATATAAGGATCAGCTGATTTCCTCATGTTTGGATGTGACTTTTCAACAATCGTTAATGCGTAACGCTCAACACTCCCTCATGTGAGGGTGTAGAATGGAAACAACCCTTTACCCAGGCACCGTAGTGAATACTCCGAGGGTCTCCAGCATCTATTCCCAGAGCACGATGATGAAGAAGGACATTAATCTGAACCTGGACGAGCAGAACTCCGAGCTCAAATCAAACCCGCTAAGAGATACAGACGGACTTCTCAACTCGGACTTGGGACTCTTAAAACTAACCTCTCCGGACCTAGAGCGCCTTATTATCCAGTCGAACGGTCTGGTCACCGCCACCAATCCGACCTCCCAGTTCCTCTACCCAAAGTCAGCCAGTGACGAGCAGGAGTTCGCGGAAGGTTTCGTCAAAGCACTGGAGGATCTTCACAAGCAAAATCAGCTGAGCGAGGCGGGCTGCGTCTCCGTGGATAGACTGGAGCTCCTCGGCTCATCCAACGCGGTCGGTTCCGCCGGGATCCAGACATCAGACCTCCCTGTTTACACTACTTTGAACGGGTATGCGGCCAGTCCGCTCGGAGCCACCACCATCAACTACTCCACAGACACCATCCCATTTCCCCCACCTCCGTCTCATCTGGCCAGCGCGCAGCAACAGGCGGCTGCTGCGGCGGCTCTGTCACGACTCCAGTCTGCCGGCTTGGTGAAGGACGAGCCGCAGACGGTACCAGACATGCAGAGCTTCGGGGACAGCCCCCCGCTGTCTCCCATTGACATGGACAGCCAGGAGCGCATCAAGGCGGAGAGGAAAAAGCTGCGGAACAGGATAGCCGCCTCCAAATGCCGCAAAAGAAAACTGGAGAGGATATCTCGGCTGGAGGACAAGGTCAAGAGTCTGAAAACGCAGAACACCGAGCTGGCATCCACGGCCAGCGTCCTCAGGGAGCAAGTTGCCCAGCTGAAGCAGAAGGTGATGAACCACGTCAGTAGCGGGTGCCAGCTTTTGCCAAACCAGGTCCAGGCTTACTAAACCCCAGTTATGGTGCTCTTTCTGGATGGTTTTACAGCTCTGAATATGCCCAGAGGATACAGGGCTGTATTATGAGGAACATTTGCCTTTTGTAACCTTAAGTCCTTATCAGAGACTTGATATGAGGCCATCGATGCACCCTGCAGATAAAGCCTGTAACTGAGAAACAAACAGAGAGCCTTGCACTGTGCAGAGCTGAACGGGCCTTGATGAGAGCTGGACACTGACAGGTTAACCAGCGGCAGGTGAGGGCTGCAGCCTCCTCAGACTCATGACATTGACAGTGTTGTGCAGCAAACAGACTCATTTTGTTGACTTGATTATTCTTGGGAAGCCATGTAGCAAACTGCTATCCAGTGGACAGGTGAAGGATAGCATTTATCTGTGCGTGTAAGCTGGACAATCTCAACAAGAGTGCAACCAAACACCAGGGTGTCACCAAGTGCTGTCATCCACAGTGTATTATAATGCCTTACTTGTTTACAAGCACTTAATGACAAATATATATTTTATTTACTGAAACATTTCTTATTTTACTTATGGTCTTACTTCTTGTCCTTATTCCTTTTTTTTTTTTTTTTTGCAAAAATGAACACTGCATGTCTTGTCGCCTTTGTGTACAGTAACCATTGTATTTTTCATTGTGGTGGCTGCTGTGTATTTTTTCAGTCGCCATTTCCATGAATGTATGTGTACGTGCTGAGAAACTATGTATCCATGTGTAATGGACTTTCAGTCTCTACCTGACATTTATTAAATTCACTACATTATTGACTGTTCACTTGTTTTGTTCCTTACTGGGCTCTGTTTGCTTTATTGCAGTTAAAATGAACATTTTAAAGAAAGATATATCAATTCATAGCTTTACATTTATTTCGTCCTCTGCAGTTGACACTGTGGGTGTTGTATTATGTGCAGTGGAGAAGCTGAACCAAACCATAGATGGTCAAACAACTCTGAGGGTAGAAAACAAGACATTATAGCAGTATTATGCCCTCTACTGGGCACAATAAAACTTGCTCCAAACCCTTTCTGAGACATCACATGTACATTTCTTGTAAATCACTGACCTTTGGGAATAATGGTTGAGCCAACACGAGGCTGCACCTTTTAGATTTTGTTTATTGATTCTTCATTTTAGCAAATCTGGCATTACAGAATTACAGCACATTTCACACAACTAATATCGGACGGGCAGAAAGTTCCTATTTACAGGGGTTATTCATGACAGGGAGGGAGGAAGAAGATGAACAGGATCGATAAGTGTTTCCTAAGTCACCGGCAAAGTTTACAGCTGTAGCAAAACACAATAAATAAAGTAACAAAAATGAACAAACAGGTCAAAAGTGAACCAATGCAGTAAGAATAACTAATTTAATGAAGTGTTCAGCGTATTCAGTTTACTTTTCACACGTTCCCTTTTTTGCAGCTACTGCACAGAGCAGGTCAACACTACCAGAAAAGTTTGTCAGTGCAAGTCTAACAAACAGGAACAAGCGCTCTTTTTGGCTCTAAATTTATTGTCTCTTTGGAAAGAACAATTATTAAGACTTCCTTTATACAAACTGTACATGCACACACCCACATACAGCAGGCGTATAACAACCCTTGAGCAGGCTTGTATGTATTGGGTGTGGAGAGAAAGAACAGCTATTGCTTGGTGAGAACAGTCTGCTTTTACACTATAAAGTCTTAAAAGTTACATAACTGTTATCAAAAGACAACCTCCCAGCAAAGCTGTGCTGACATGATAAGAGATTCTCACACTGGAATGTTTAACTTTCCTCTTGAGGAAGCATCTTAAGCTTTAACTTCACTGTAAACACAAAAACATTTCCATTTAAAAGCCAAGACTGTTCAAGCAATTGAATACTATTGAACATCTCTTTAAAATGTAGAGTGCAGATTGCAATGCATAATCTAGGAAGAGCATCATCTCAAAAATAAATAAAAATTAGAAATAATATAAAATAAATAAGTTGTATTTTGAAATAACTTAGTTGTTACAAATATTGTCACATGCCTCAGCTCATCTGTGAATGCATGACATACAGGAGGTTTTGCACTGTATACACAAGCAGACAAATCCTGAACCTCAGCATCAGAGAGTTAAATGAAACTCACAATTTGACATTTAACATGCGTTAAAACATCATGTCGCCCCCAAAATAAAGATGAAAATATCATCTACTGTGACATAAAAGACTAGCTGGACGTTGCAGAAGATGTGTGATATGCCAGTGCTCACACTGAATCACATGCCTTTCCAGTGAGTGCATGTTGCACATTATATGCTGCGAATGAAAGTTAATACAATGACAGGGGGCCACACATGAAACCTTTGGCCCCATTTTGTACTGAAACTGTGGAACAGATGGGTTTTCAATTCAGACAACAGTTCATACAAATAACCATCCAGTCAACCAGAACGGGTTAAAAACACCAACAACATGCACCTCTCACTAAAGCACAGGTGGGAATCCAAAATCTTAGATAATTGTTATTGTATAATATGTTCATTATATTTGTATATATATTATTTATGCATTTTAAAATGCATATCTATTAACTTTTTAACATTTATACAGTCTTCTCCATGTAATGTAAGATATCCCTTATCCTTAAATTTTGCTGTCTTAAAAAATAGTAACAAAATTTTTTTTTTCAAAACAAAAAAACAACAACAACAACAAAAACAAACAAACAAAAAGGCTACGCAGCTCCTTAAACTGGACCAACCAAGCCACTGACACTGGCATTCAATTTCACTAAAATAAATTCATAAAAAACTATCTGGGGAAAAAAAAGAATAACGTCAATAATAACGATAACATGACTTGCAAATTGATATGTAGCACTTTTGCTATTCTTCATTCCTAAAGTTAAAAACAAACTTTCAAATGAATGTGTGTGATGTCAAACTTGGACTATCTGTAAAAACTCAATCACGACACAGGGAAGGACTTGTGATTTCACATGCTCAAAACCACGCACAACCAACTCAAAACTGTAAATAAAACCCCAACTCTATCCACAGCAACAAACTTAAATTTCACTGGGACTATGAAGTAAAACAACCGATTCGTATCCACTTGAGTCTGAGGCATTGGTGCTGAGCGGAAGAAGAGGTCCTTCTTCACAGCCTTTTAGAGTAAAACCCAATTGCAGACACATCAGTAAGGAATGATGGCGTCTGAGCCTAAAAAAAGACAGTATAGTGTGTGTTTGTGTGTGTCTGTGTGTGTGTACATGAACAAATAGGAAAGATAAACAAGATAACTTGGGATTGTTTCTCTGGTAAATGTTCTACACCCCTCTGACAGAGTTAGCACTGTCACATAATCTCTGTTACTTAAATTAACAAAAGCATCATTGGAAACACCAAATCTTTGGGGAGAGCTGGCTGATGTGGACGGAGCTCTTGGTGTAGTGTGAGGGGTGAAGAATCTAAGCAGCCAGGTGGTGTGTCTTTGTCTGGCAGTGTTTGTGTGTCATCTGTTTGTGTATGTGTATGGGAAAGAAAGTGAGCGACAAACTGGAAAAAAAAAACAACAACAAAAAAACCAAAAAGTTGTGTGGATTTTATGACAGCAGACTGTGTGTGTGTGTGTGTGTGAGTGAGTGAGAGAGAGGAGAGAGAGTGAGAGAGTGTGTGTGTGTGATCATGTTTAGCAAGCACAATCCTGATGGGACCTCTGAGGCTGCTCGTTGAGCTGTGGCCCCTGTTTAGCTCCGGTGACAGCCGGGTCGTTGTTGTCCAGACTCTCCGCCATCCTCTCACAGATGATGTCCACCAGTCGCTCGAAGGTCTGCTTCACGTTAATGTTATCTTTAGCGCTTGCTTCAAAGTACTCAAAACCTGGCGGAAGGGGTGACAGAGGCAGAGACAGAGGCTTTGGTTACACTTATTGTTCCAATGTGAAGCTTATCCAGTTAATCCACTTATCTCATCATGTCAGGACACATCAAGGCAACTGGTCGGACCACCAGCTCAAACCTCGTTCATTTTGCCCTACATGCCTGATCTGTGTAAGTAAATGTATGCATAAGTCTACAAACACAACTGTCTTTTCTCATAACATTTAAACCTCGTTCATGTGTGGTTTGAAACAATGCCTAATTACGTTCAAATTACAAGTGATACTATGACTCAGTCTGATCACTCCCAAAGCACGTATTTGATGTTACATGTTTCAACAAGGAGAGCAGAAAATAACACCTAGCCTGTCTAACAAAGCAGCTACTTGGCTCTCTGTGCCTTTGCAAGCTGCCTTTTAAAAACTGTGTTGTTGTTGTTTACCAGACCTGACACATGATGCCAGTTCAGGCTCATTTTAGCATGGCTCATTAGCGCAGCTGCCTTTGATTTACAGTTGGATACTTAAGTGGAATGATGAAGAGATTAAATGATGCCGTATGGCAAGGTGAAAACACACTGTTGCATGAACATGAATTTTGCACATGTTTAGATACATAATTTACACATTCTTATACCATCTTTGAAGGAACTGTATGGCTCACGATTCGATTTAACTTTTAGTAATACTCCCAAAATATTAAGATAAACACAAATAGTGGAAAAACATACATATGTACATGAACATGGATGTGAAAGTAGTTTTCAGTGCACTCCCTGACCAACTGACTTACCCAGCTGCTCTGACAGCTGCCGGCCCCTCTCTGAAGCCACCACTCGTTCATCCTCCATATCACACTTGTTCCCCACCAAGAGGACCTGGGCATTGTCCCACGAGTATGTCTTGATCTGGGTTGACCTGTTAGCAGATACAGCACAGGGTGTTCAGCTAAATCGACCGATTCGCACCAGCAGCTTGCAGTTGTTAGATGCTGCGCAGAGGAGGGTGGCACAGCGAACAGAGAACACGAACACACTGGCACACCTGCTTACTGGTGTGAGAAAAATAAATGCAGTCTTTACAACTGTCACTTCTACTGGCTGCTGTGACATTTTAAAACACCAATTTCATTCAGAGATAAGCCCATAATAATAGCTTCAAAGAGAAAAAAGGTAACATTACACAAGTGACCGAAATTAACTTTGAAATAATTACTTAAACTACTAATTTGGATAGGAAACCAAAAGGTGAATGTTGTAAGCCCATGTAAGCCCAAGATATCTGGCGTAAACATCTATTCTGCTTAGTTACTTTCCGATTCATGACCTACATTACTTCCTGTTCTTGCACAGGATGATTTAAACACTTGCAAACAAGTCCTTAATAACCGAGAACTCCTTTGAATCTTGAAGCCATGTTCAGACTGACAGTCCAAATCCCTATTTTGGCATATCCAGATTGGTTCCAGATAGATATTAGAAAGTCTGTCAGCTGTGTCCTAGTCTGAATGCTCAAATCAGATTTCGAGGTTTCTTTTGCATCACTTGCTATGTGGCACGCAACAACAACGTTCAATCCAGAGGGATGAAAGTCCAACAGAGCATTTGAGCAGAACAGACTAGAGGACATCTCTTGGCTACTCGGGTGGTTGCCTCTTGCACTGTGTCTAGTCCATGAAATCCCTGATCTCTGAAGTTCAGTGGGTGGGTATACTGTTGTCATGAACAACAAGAAAGCTAAAGGAAATTAATAAAAGAATTAGGACTGTAGGTCGTTGCCACCTTCATGCGTACAGACATGAATTTAAGTTTTCCCTCACCAGTCTTGAACGGCGTTAAAGGACTCCTCGTTGGTGATGTCATACATGAGGATGAAGCCCATTGCTCCCCTGTAGTAAGCTGTGGTGATTGTCCTGTAGCGCTCCTGGCCTGCAGTGTCCTACACAAAGACACGCAAACACCAAATGTTTTTAAATGCATACCCACCAAAATCGCCTGCGGACTGCTGGTCTCACAGACACGACAACATCCACAGTTGGTCTCCCTCTGGGTATGGTCCAAACGCTGTCATGTCCATGTAGGGGGTATATCTTTTGTCTTTTTGTGGAGACCATTGTCACCCAGCACCTGCAAAGAATTTATGACATGTGCACGTGCCTCCTGATGACTGCCGAGGTTTAACATTAAGCCGAACTCCCATGAGCATTAGGTATTC
This sequence comes from Datnioides undecimradiatus, assembly GCA_008933995.1. Taxonomy (NCBI): domain Eukaryota; kingdom Metazoa; phylum Chordata; class Actinopteri; order Lobotiformes; family Datnioididae; genus Datnioides; species Datnioides undecimradiatus. Next base: position 6,783,770 of record WARS01000030.1, on the reverse strand, counting down.
CTTTGGTGTCGTATGTAATAAGCGGTTGGTCCTCGGGTCAGACTTTATGGCTCACGTTAAGTACACTTCAAGGGTATAGCCATTACACAGCAGATGAAGTGATTCCGGGGATTGGGCCAGTTCAACATCTGGTAATCATTAGAGATACCTGATAACAAAGGGCGCTTCAGCCACAGATGTGATGGGGCTGCATGAAAAACAGCATTTTTGTTTAAGACAATCTGCAGGTATTTATTTTGCTTTTAGTCTGATTAATGCATTTTTTGCAGGCTTGTTAAGTTGTAAGCACCGTAGAGCTGAGGTGATTAGTTGAATAATAGATTAGTGTATTGACAGTAAATGAATGTGCAACTTTTTACTGTTAGAAGTAAATATATCTAATCTGTTTGCACCTTCTCTAATGTGAAAATATGCTGAGTCACTGTAAAGTGAAAATCTTTTCATTTGTCAGACAAAACGACATTTGTGAAACACATCAATTTAGAATATGGGATAGTAGAATGGACCCTTTAATATTGTATTGGGACCTCAGTGTTGTTGAAAACTGTACATTATATCGTATATATTGTATACTCATATACATTCTGTATATTGTTCAGGGAGATGCACAAATACAGTTTATATCCTGTGAAAACTATGTTGCCACACAACAGGTCTATCATTAAAGAAACCATTCAAGTAAAGCACTAGTGCAGGCAGCTGTCAGCCACAACTGTTTTTCTAGTCTGATACTGTAAGCCTATTTTATACTCTGTGTGCAATACATCACTGTACTATGGGAGGAAACAAAAATATCACCTTGAACTCTATTTCAGTAGATACAGAGAAAAGACTGATTGCAACATCTATAGAAGTTATGGAATTTAAAATAAATAAGTGTGCGGTCATAAACCTCTTCATCTGTTACACCCTTACATCTTCAGTGGTGCCTGACTCTGGATAGCACGGTTTAGGACTGCAGTACTGAACCCAGAAGACAGTAATAAGCAACATGAGCTTCAAATTCCTTTTCACAACACCTCAGGCATTCAGAGTAAAGTGTCAGGTAAGTGAAGCAAACTCCAGACTGATTCACTGGCTCAACTTTTCACATTGTTGTCGTCATCCACCCCTCAGCTTGCTCTGGAAACAATCACAAGATCTATGGTTGTCAACCCAAGCAGGTCTGCATGTATGCGAGCGTGTTCGCTTCCTCACCCAAATCTGCAGCTTTATCCTCTTGTCGTTCCTGTAGATGGTCTTGACCTTGAAGTCGATGCCCACTGTGCTCACAAATGCTGGCGTGAATGAGTCGTCTGCATAGCGGAATAGGAAGGAGGTCTTTCCTACGCTGCTGTTGCCAATGATGAGGATTTTGAACATGTAATCAAAGTTCTGGTCCGAGGACTCCTTCTGTCCGTATGTGGCATTTGCAGACGCCATCTATGCAAGGAATTAGATCATAGATCAAACTAGACAATCCACCACAAACTGCAGTCAATCAAAAGCTCTCTGACAGTGTCCGCAAAAACATACATTTACAATGGTACAAGTACAGCTGCTGTACAAACTGTGCAGGTAATGGATTCATGACATTGTGTCCACCCTCCATTGCTGTCATACACAATTTCTCTCCCACTGGCTGAAATATCACGTTTGGTAAATGATAAAACTAACAAAGAAAATATAAAATTCTGCATATTTAATGCACATAAAATAAAATCAAGGTTCTGGTTTCAGACATATGACAGACTGATGGACCATTCGTCAATTTGTTTTGTTGTGTTATTATACTGACTTTGCTGACGGACTGGATTCATTAAATTTATACAAACCACATTGTGAGCATATTTAAGAAATACAAAACCTTTGAAACAAACCTTATCAACTAGTAATATCCTCTTTGTCTGCTCTTAGACTGACACTAGAGGTTTAGGTATCCTTTGTCTGAGTCATAAAGTAATGTCAACATCTCTGATGTTAAACACATATCGACAAAATGGCAAGTGTTATTCATATAACATACTGAAACAATTCTAGCATTATGCTTAGAAGGTGAAAAGTAACACTGCGGGAGGAAGAACAGGGGACAATCAACTGAGCAGAGCTTTTCTGATGTAACAAAGGCAAACATTTTCATATTGTTCTTGTTGTAAGACACAAAGCATGTATCAAGAAGGCCTGGCAGCTGTCAAGTGCGTCGAATATCACAATTTCTGAACTGACTGTTCTAAATTTATACAGTCTGTGGCATCGGTGAGACACATCACTACAGACAAACCATTATGAGACACATCTGTGTAAGATGTCATGGAACCAACACACAGAAACCGGGGATTAGGATCAGACAGTCAAGAGTTAAACCATCTGAAAACATATGCCAATGTAATACACATTTCTAAATACCATTTAACACGTGACGGGTTTAGATAATGTCAGCACCGTATGAGGTCAGGTTACACTCCATATGGCTCTCGGGCAGACTCGTAGCTTTATCAGGGAATAAAATGATGCAACCGTTTCGCCAAGAGGCTGTGTCAATACGACCAGCCGATATCCACACACAGCCTTGAGTGCTCCCACTTCACGTCAATAATACTGGTCGGCCAAGGAATGCACACCTCCGCCCCACGCAAGATAAGAGGACGGAAGTACCAGGGCTTAGCAGGCTAAGCATCAGCTAAACTGACTATCCTCTCCCGTCCAGGATGGCAGGGAGCCTCCGCGGTGCGCTACGCTAGTCTGCCAATTATGAATGACCATATGGTTGGCCAGGATTTGCCTTGTAGTATATTAGAGAAAAACTGACAAACTGTCAACGCCTGTAATGCCCCCGGTCTCTTTCCAAACACAACACACTCACAATTTAAATTGCCTGAGCCACATCCCCCATCCACAGAGCAGCTTATCTGTCGTTAGCTTGCTAGTGAATATGTAGCTGTCTGAAATTGACAGTCTGGCTCACGTTAGCTGGAGAAAAACCGAGAAATTACAACATAGGGCGTTTTCTTCACACTACTAACCACCTTAAATAAAGATCAAATGATTGTTAAAGAGATGAAAGCATTTGAGACACAAATATAGTTTTTAGACCTTGAGAATACATGCAATTTGGATAGCATCGCTACGTTTGAAGCTAACGCAGCAGACCGTTACTAGTATTTAAAAGTGGCAGCAGGAGCTAGCTAAGCATCCCAGCTATGTCAAATGAAGGTTACTCTTCCTTATTTTCGGCTAAATTCTCAGACTAAATCTAGTGTATGACAGGCGACAAATAATCCACAAGCTTGTTGTTACAGCTGTTACATCCTACAATGACAATTAAACACCGGGTTTACCATGAAATGTGTGTTTTATCCTCGGCTTCGCAGCAGCGCCTAGCTCAGTGCCCAGCTTTGCACCTGCAGTAGCTCGTGCGCCTCTTGATTGACAGCTCCGGCATAAGCGGGTACAAACAGAGTGTAAGGATGTTTGGCAGAACGATTGACCAATCAGAGAAGAGAGTTTGCCCATTTGTACAGAGCCACACCCCCACAGTTCATACATTACTTCGAGAGAGGATAAATAGTAAAGGCAGTAGTTTTAAGTATTTGTTGTAATAATTTTAAGTTATTCTGATGTAGCTTTAAAGTTATTAAAAGCTCTTATCACCATTCTGTACACAATATAGTGTACGTTCTACGTGTGTCTTGTTCCTGCTCTTCATGGAAGATGCTTACTCTGGATATTTTTTTAAGCTCCACATTTATTCATATAAATTCAACCTGATGTATTTGGTCTTTAGGAACCATACTTTACAATCAGTTCTAAGAGTTTGCACAATGATTGTATAATAGTATGGCATTGTAAAGACTCTAGGCCGCTGCTTGCTGAGAGAATAACACTGTGGCAACCAACTGCAATCAATATTTCTTCCAGAGCAGTGAGGTGTATTTGTATTTACCAAAATAATAATAATAATAATAATAACAAAATTGTGTTGTTGCTTGTTATTGGATGCAATGTTTGAAATCACATCATAAGTCATATATTTTTTCTTATGAAAGGAGAGAACAAGACATCAAAGAGTGGAGAGTTTTTCCTTTATTGGCAAGGCATACAGTTCTAGTTGGAGAGAGGGCAAACACACCCGCAGTTAAACAGCGGAGTTTGGATTGTCAAAGCTGTAGAGTCTTACTTAGTTCATGACCCATATTCATAAAATCTCTACCAGAAATACTGATCTAGGATGGCCTGAGGCCATAGGGCTATTATCTTCACTAAGAATCAAAGAAGTCTCAGATCAGCACACTGACTGTGAGATCCTTCATGAATACGTATGTGATCGGACCAGATCAGTGGAAACGGAGGAAGACAGCAGAGGAGGGATGTTTCAGAAAATACAGATGAAAATCTGTCACTCAACTATTTTTATACCAAGTAAAACATGAAAGTGAGTATTTTCGCTTATGCATAATGTTGTTTGCAGACATGAAGAAACAAGAAGAGTAGGGAAACAAAGCTGAGTAATAGTTGAAATCTGTCCTGTTTGAGTTTCTCACATATTGAGCTACACATAAGAACTAAACCTCAGACTAAAATAAGGTCTACTGTTCCATCGTTTCTGACAGATAATACAGAAATAATAAATAAATAAATGTACACGAAGCACTGTGAGGAAAATGTACAAAACCGAACAATTAGTGACACGCAGAGACAGACTGAATCTTTGCATGTTGTGCTGGTTAAGTTGTTGTTAAATAGTCCTTAGTGTTGAAGGCATCCTTGAGTGTTGGTCTGTTTGGTGCTGTTTATGGCTACAGAAAGGATTGCACGTGTTTTACTCCAGCATGTCAGTGAACACATCTATGAGAAAAAAAGTTTGAAAATAAGGCGACAAAAAAAAACAAAAACCATCTTTCAGCTCGTTCACACTTTAAAACATAATTTCCTCCATGGTAATAAAATAAAGTTCCTCCACAGGCTAAGTTTTGCAAGTGCTCTGTATACTTTTCATATTCTTTGAATCCTGCAGCCAATGTCATGCATTTCAACAAAACACAATTTTTTGTACAGTCAATTATAAAAAGAACAACAATAACAAAAAAAACTTCAGTCCCTCCAACATCCAACCTTTAAGAGCTGTAGTGATCCAGCCCGTGCAATCCAACTCAACCATCCAGGCCAATTGCCAACAGAAAAACAGTAAAACAGTCACGTTATACATGTTCAACTGTACTGGAAGTGCAGAACTGTAAAAGTACCATACAAAGTGCTTTGGTTTTTTTCTTAGCAAATACATCAAAAAGTCAACCCAGTCATTCACTCTCACAAACAAAACACAACATATCACTGTTTTAAGACAATATCAGTTTCAGTTACTGTTTGAAGAGGAGTTAGAAAAAAAGGAACAGAGACGCTGGGGTCAGATTGGCACACAGGGTGCTACAATCAACCAACTTTATCAGTCACTGATGGAAAGTAGCCAGTGGCAAAATGGAAATTACAGTACGGGTTGTGTCATGCTTGCTTGGCACTTGTTTTGTCATTGACTATGTCCCTGTGAAGAGCAAAATATTGATCAATGAAAGAAAAAAGATGAAAATAATTCTGGCACAGGAAACTGTCTCTTGGTAACCTCCTGTTTGTTTGTGTTTTTGGTTTTTTTGAAAAATATTTTTTACAGTTTCAACGATGTTAACATCCTTCATCGCAGTCCTTAGAAGATGCCACCGTTATTGGTATACTAATTTATGCAAGGGGATGTTACCAAAAATGGTATCTCAGTAGGTAGACGCCATGTTTAACACATTATATGTTAACAATAATGGATTTGAATGGATGGTTTAATACATTTACAGCTGTACTGTAGCATTAAGTTTTTGCATGTTGTCTGTGCTGGTTGCTTAACTGTGAACAACAAACTGTTTTGCAGTCAACAGCCTCCAATGTGTTCATGTCTTGGCTCAAGCCCTTAAAAACCACAATGAGGGCTAGCTATGAACATAACTGTAAAGTGCTAAACTTGAAGGCAAACTGATAAAATGGGTGCCAAATATGAAAGAATGCAAAAGACAAAAAAATGTGAATTGAAATAAAAAAATCCAACAAAAATAATCAAAAGAGCAACAAAACTGAAACATAACTGATATCTTTGGTAGTCCTACAGTTAAATACGTTTTGAATGTATTTTCCATGTAGGCCAATGCAAAACCTTGCAAATCATTTGCCTCTGATGCTAGAACTTCAGTTCCTCTTGTCAACACTGGGAGGCACCATGTGCACAGCCCACTTGCTTTGGATGCGACTCCATGACTGAATAACACTACACGCTGCCCTGGCTCAGTTTTGTTGCTGTCACAATATCATAGTTTAGGATTATAAAAATGGAAAAAGAACGCCTGAAACAATTGAAAATCTTAAAATAATATGTACTGCCAGCCACTTCATTATAATCATATTCTTCCAAAACACCTGCCTGCTGAACACAGTGAAATGAGCTGTGCATCAGCAGCTGAGAAGAGCGCTACAAGTACAATAACAATGATAAAGTCACTCAAAATGTCTGCTACATTTAAAGTTTGCTGCATAACATCATGCACAGCTCCTTCCTGACATGACTTTGCTCACACTGCTTTGACGTTTTTGACTTCATGTACTGTATTTTACTGTGTTTGGAACTAAATAAAAGACAACAAAATAAAGAAACAAATGAAAAACTAAAAAGGCAGGCAAAACAGCACTGTCCCTGTAATTTTGCAAGTTTGGCAAAATGTCTTACAAGACCTTGTTGTGTTTTCACGGCCATTCATCGCTTCCTCACTTTCTTCACAAATACTCCAAAAGAGGAAGACAGTTCTGTCAGTTGTTGTGGTAGACCTTGGGTTGGCTGGTAAAAAGGAAGTTTCTTTTAAACTTCTCATTGTTTCTGTAGAGCTTCATCCACAGTGTGTCTGAGTGAGAGACACAGAACATAAAGGACCAGTCAGAAACTTGGTTTCCTGTCCTCTACTGGAACAGTGACTCAGTCTGTCTGTCTCTCTCCAGTGCAAGTGACTGCTGTGTAAAACTGCAGACTTTCTTAACACTCCCCACACCCACCCACACTCCCGTACTCCCCACCCCGAGGCTTGCTGTCACCCTGTCTGTGGAAACCAGAGGTGGAGGTGTTTGGTTTGAGTGGGAGAAGGGGAGTGACAGAGGATGAGGCACCGAAATCAAGAAAAACAAACAAAAAAAGGCTAAAAGAAATCTAACTTTTGACTGGTGCTATGTGCCGAGTCTGAAGCGTGGTGCCCCAGAGGCGCCCTCCTGGTCTGTTTCTCTGTCTTCTGCCATATCTTTCTCTGAGTCTAAAGAAAACGTCCTGCCTGAATCAGTAGTGAGCTTTTTGGTGAGCAGGCGAGTCGTAGCAGACACTGCATCAAATCCGCCGCCAGAATCAGTTCTGAGGAGTTCAGGCCCCCTGCTGCTGCCGTAGCCCTCCTCTTCCTCAGGTGGACTCTCAGTATCGGACTCTCCCTCTTCTTCCAAGGTCAGCTCAAACTGAAACTTGTCGGCCGAGGTGGAGCCACTGCTCCCACCAAGTGCTGACGCTTCTCCACCGAGGGCTTCCTCGTCCTGGACCTCTGGGTTGGGTGAAGGACTGTGGGGGATCATGCTCTGGTACCACTCTCTGTTATCCTCAAGTGTGTCCAGGATCTCCTGAGCATCTGGGTGAACAAGGTCGGCCCATGTCTCCCACAGAGGATGAACAATGTAGTCAATGAAGCCCACCTGAAAGAGTGAGAATTGCAGTGGTTTATATCTACACAGAAACTTCTTTATTTGCACATGTGACATTTCTTCTTCTTTGAGTGTATTTTCTGTAATTTTCTATATTAATTCTACATCAGTTTCAGTCTTTATGACGATTTACAGTAGATTTGATATATATTGTGCTGTAGCTCGTATTCAGTACCTGGTTCTTCTCTATTGAGGCATTTTGTTTGTCGCACATGGGGCTGATCTCCATCCCCTTGTCTCTCTCTCTGTCCCCCTGGGTGAAGAACTCCACCATGATGCGGTCTGTCCACTGCCGGTACAGCTCAAGAGGTTTGGTGGGGTTGCTCAGATCTGCACAGTGTACCATGTTCTGAAGGACCTGGGGTGGAAAGACAATAGTTCGTAAAATATCCAATGGCACTGCTGGAAGAGTTTTAAATATGAACACTTTGTAGTTCTTTTGTTCGACCATGAACTGAAATATATCTATGATATGATATATTTAACTTGAAGCAGCATTCATCGAATTTTTGTCACTTGGAGGCAGCAGCTGAGGTTGTAAACAACTTGTGAAGTGATTGTGATGAAGTGTTAGCAGATAGTTGCCGATTTAGACACACAACAGACACAGAACAACATTAGCATTGATTTGGAGTCATGTTTCTGGACATGGGATTGATGTAAGTCAACTCCCAAGGGAAACATCTGTGAAACCATGTTTACCAGTTAGTAGTCTGCTACTCTGCTGCTTAATACTAAGCAGGAAGTGCGCAGTGTGATTTTGGAGCATTTTTGCTGAAAACAAACAAATTCTGTTGCTGGTTAAAGCAAAGGAACCAAACCAAAACACTGAAGTTCCTGCTGTAATGTTAAAATAATGAGATGCTAAAAATGCTTTGTCTTTCACATTACACTTAGTGATTTTATTCATAGTTAATCTAAAAATAAAGTTTAGGGAAGCTCTAACAACAAATAGATGCCAAACTGCTCTCACCTGTATGCGGTCTGAGTAGTTGTCCAGCAGTAGCACCCCTAGACTGGTGACTTTCTTGGTCTCCACCATGGTTTTCAGATCTGCCAGTAGGTTCATGTGTTTGGACATATCTGTGGCCAGTACCTGTGGAGGTGAAGCAGATAAATTTGAAACATCATCTTCTGGGATAAACAACATGAAGTTGCTATGTTGTTGAGGCCGAGGTGTCTTACCATATCTATGACCATTTTGCGCAGTGACTGTCTCTGTTTTTTGCTGAGGTTCTGAAAGATGTCACAGTTGTCTTCCTGCAGAAGCTTAAAGCCAACAGCCAGGTGGTGATTCTCCAGCACCGACGAGTCATTGTACATCAGGGCCAACTCCGAATCTGAAGAGAGGCAAAGCAAAACGTTTATAGATAGAACCTGAACCATTCAACCTGAATGGGGAAAAAAAACACAACTCTACACGGATAAGAATATGCAACCACCTCATCCACACAGTTAAATACACTCCCACACGCATTCACATACTCCCTGCAGTGCTATGCAAACTCACTTGTGTTGATGAGAAACTGATTGGAAACGCCGGGGTGATCCACATCATGGATGGCGCTGGCAAACAGAGCAGCGAGGATCTCCAGATCAGTAAACACAGCCTTGGACAACACAGGAAGACAGCAACAGTCAGTGTATGTGTGTGTGGTTGCTCAAGCGGACAGGACATGTACAGGTTCCAATGTTTTGACTTGTTAATGATAACATTTGTCACTGCTCTTTCTTTGGGATGAATTAAAGTGACTGACTACCTCCAGTGCAGGTGTGGACAGTAAGACATGTGTGGACTGGACCACATCGGCAGCGTGGATATTGTTGTGGTAGGCCACGTCAGCGTGGTAATGATCCTCCAAAGTCATCATGAAGGTGATGAAAGTGTCCGCTGGAATCTTAAAAGACTTGAGTAGCTCACGTTCCTACGATAGCAGGAGAACACTGGGTCAGTTGAGGCACAGATCAATCATTTATAAAATTTGTTGTTGTTTCATTCATTCATTTACTGTCCTGCTCATTCGTTAACCAGACATTTGAGATTTTACAGAACAAGGACCATACTCAATGTTACCTGGAAGATGGTGTACATGGTGACCGTCAGTGGGCGTTTTCCAGAATACTCAGAAACCTTAAAGATGTCAATACCCCATCTGTTTATGTCCTCCAACTCCTGTCAGTGGACAACAAGCACATATACATATATCATTACAACTTACTGCACAAGGGAGATAATATTAACAATACAAAGAGATAAACAAGAACTAGTCCTTGTACCCTGGCTAGGAGTCCTTCCTGGCTGGCGTTGACCCCAAAGCGAGGGATGGTGGACGGGGCGAGGCTGGGGCTGTGGGTGGCCTTCTTCACACCGCTGATCTGGGACATGGGTCGCTTCTTCTTGTCCTTCTCCTTGGTGGGAGGAGACATGATGTCCATGTCATGTTGTTTCTCTGTCAGATGGAGAAAAACATAGTCTGAAAACTAAAAATGCCTTAATTATTAATTATATAATATTATTGGGTTCCATGTGTGATATTTTACACTTAAAACTAATATGCAACTGGTAATATAGGTCAAAAATGCATGTATGATGCATATGTTTATATACAGCATGTGGATCATACAAAGTGGAGGTATTTTACCTAGGAAAGTGCTAGAGATGAACTCTGACACCTGGTTCCCTGAACGACTGGTTTCTGACAGCTGGGTTAGTTCTCGGTTCAGCATCCTCTTAAACTAAACACACACACACACACACACACACATTAAAACACACACACACACACACACACACAAATAAACACAAGCATTCATGAGTTCAAAATTCACTTTTTGCTAAAACAAAAAAACTCATGTAACACAGACAGCCATTAAGGATCCATGACTACACCCCGAATGGCAACATCAGCAACAGCATCCACATGTGCTTGTGCACGTCTCACGTCACACACTGTGCACCAGCTTGTGATTGGATACAAAGAAACACATGGCTGGTTTTACTCGTAATAGCCTGCACCCAAACCCACACTGAATACTCACACATGTGGATCATGTTTGTCAAATGTAAAATCTAAAATATCTAATTGAGTGTGTCTCAGACTAAGTCTCATCCCTCTCAGCCACCGGTTGGTCACTTCTTCACACTCATTCACAAAATGAGCAACATGTGAGCCTCGAGCAGTCTCGCTCTCCTCCCTCCCACCCAGTTCATCCATTGCCTCTCCTTACCTGAATGAACATCCACAACGCGGAGATGAAATAACTCACTTCTGGCATTTCAGCGCAAAGTCGAGCATGGGAGCAAAAATAAAACTGAGCGAGGGAGCAGAGTTTTCTGGCTGTCCTCCGACTCTGCCTGTTCCACAGAGAAACAGACAGACAGCAGGGACACTTTGTGCTCCTACACTGCTTGCCTGAGCAAAATCCACTGCAAGCAGACAGCCCACTGGTTAGTGCTGAGGAAGCTTTGATCAGTACGAGCTGAACAGATGGATAAAAAGACGTTGTTCAGAGGTCCACGGCAGAACAAGAGAGCAGAGACATATCTGTGGGAATGCTGTGGGGATGCGAGGATGCAAGGCAGGGAAGCCACACTCCATCGCTCCCCCTGACTCTCCCTCATTCACTCAGTTACTGCCTGCTCCCGTATGTGTGTAAACAGAGCGAGAACGAGGTACTCTAATCCCCGCCTCCTTCCAAAAATGCCTAAGAATAGCACCCAATCAGGCCCCTGCTGCAGTAGAGGTTGGGAGAGACAGAGGGCCCTCATTGGGTGGAACATGTACAAAGTAGGAGGGGCTGAGTGTGTCAGAGGCGGAGGTTGTGAGACACACCATGTGCACAAAGTTTGAAGAAGATATGAAGGAAAAGCTTTGAATGGATGAGGGGGGTGGGGGGTGGGGGGGGATTTCATTCATGTATCCAAAAATAAAAACAGTACACCATGTACCACAAAGATGTGGGAACATATGCCATTACCATGGACATGAGGAACAGAGGAAATATTTTGACACAGAAACACACTCAATGCTGACTGCATTGTTATAATTAACATGATATGCTGATGTGTGGACATAACCACAGACTGATTAACAATGCCTCAGTGGCACATCTTTTCATAGACAGTTAATACGTTTAAATTGGTTAACCCAACTTTTTTATTCATTGAGTTCAGTTTAACCATATTTATAAGCTGATGTAAAATACTGAAACATAATTACAGAAGTTTTGTTTTGACAATAAGAGACAGGAAGTCACAGTTTGTGAAAGCCTCTGAATGGCGTTAAAAGAGCTCTTCAGACATGAGCGTTTCAATGGTCCATCCTCCTCCAAGACACTCTCAGGGGTCATTAGAGATTGAATTTAAACGAAACCGTTCAATGGGTCTGTCAGTGATGCAGAAACAATGTTCACTTTCGGCTTCCCATACGCCTGCCTTTGTTCCTAAGTGCCAACATGGATAATACCTCCCCACTGACTGAAGCTGCTCATTGACTGATCTGCAGCAATGGGGGGTTTGCCGCCGCCACGTGAGTGTGAGGCGTGTGTGATGGTATATGTACCCAAGCGGGCAATATATGTGACGGGAGGCAAGGCAGGCAATGCACCACGATGTGATGTGAAGAAGTGTGTGCACATGTGACATGTGTATGTGTGTGTTAGTATGAAGAGCATGTGTATGTTGCGTGGGCGGTCTAATCGTGGAATCACATGAGTGCTGGGGCTCCGGTCTGAGAGAAGGAGGAGGAGGAGAGAAGAGGGATGTATGGAACAAGAGTGGATGGGGGGGTGGGGGGGATGCTGTTTCATCTTTAGCTCCCACTTCCTCATTCACATTTTTCTGCACATGAGTGGGGGGAAGGGCGTGTCTGTGTGGGTCTAGTCTCTATTTGCATGCATGAAGCCATCCTGCTCATTCATGGAGTAAGCCCCTCTCCCATCTGCTGACGGATGGGAGATTCTATTCATATTTTTATGATGCATTTTCTGTATTAGTGAGCTTTCAGATTTGTTTAGGGATCAGTGAAAGCTAACTGCATGTACTAGTGCATTAAACACAATGTGCAGGCTTGGGGTGGTACTCTGAGCGCTGCTGAAGATTTGCGCTGCTGAAGATCACTGATAAATTCATAAATGGAGAAACTTAACATTGTTCTGATTATGCTTTCAAATGGAGAAACGCTCATGTTTTTCATCCCAGTAGCAAATCACCAGCTCAGTTTAATTAATTTGATTGCTGAGGTTTCACCATTAAGGTATCATCTGAAGTTACAGTGACTGTTTATTCCTGATATTCTGACAATCAGGAGCTTAAAATGAACTTTGCTTTAATGCTGCTTTTATCATAATAGAATAAATATTGTCAGTGCGACAGACATGTAAAATATTTTCAATTGTATTTTAAAAAATGTACCAGCTTTGCCCTTGATCAGTTCACGGTCACCCACTGTACCGTGTTCATGGAGCTGACTACCTTAAAAATGGCAACAAGATGCACATGACTAATAAAATCCCTCTGGGGGGTGAATCACAGTACAGATTAGAGTGAGCGCGCTGCAACCTCGCACTGAACCTGGCTGTATTAAGTGTCAACCTGAACAGTGTAGCAGTGCGGATCAACCAGTTATCCTGTGACAGGCGTACATGCTCAGCATATCATTCTCTGGTAACTGTCTCAGTGTTGTGTTTTATGTTTATGTTAAAATACCTTGTTGGAAGCCATCTCGCTGACAGAGTGACGAGTTTTCAGGGTCTCCAGTTGTTCCAGACACCAGTCCAGCTCATCTAAAGTCTCTATGGCCAACTGCTGGTGAGGCTCCTCTGCACCAGATAAACACAGCAGAGCATTATTGGATGGATACTATTCATTCACATATTGATTAAACATCTTTTTTTTTTAGATATTAAATTATACATGGGTATTCCTAAATTGTGGCATAACTCTTTTTTACTTATAAATAAACCAACGGACGTCAGGTATTTTTCATTTACTAAATCATAGCTGTGACGTGTTAACAGTAACTCAGATTTAGTCAATCACACATTGAGTCAAGTTGATGTTCTTGCCATCCCTCAGTCTTTCTGACCAGAGTCGGTGTTGATAATGGGCTATTGATTAGTAATCAGCCTGTTCTAATACCAGTACTGACCTGCGAGGCTGGTCTTGCACATGGATGGTGGGTTGCTGCCTGAGGATCGTGTCCTGTGGACAAGAGACCAAATTCAGACTGCATCTACAGCATCAGTATCTTTGTCAAGTGTGACAGTGAGATCACTTGAAGATCAATCAAAGGATATTTTCTGTAAGCCTACTTGCTGGCCGTGCGGTCTTGCTGGCCGGTTATAACGGCAAAGTTACTTCGGACCGTCCTCAGGCTGGCAAGGACCTTTAAGACAGGAACAAGACAGTGAATGTATCATCCAGAATGTCCACAGATATCACACACCTAAATTTAACCCTTCGAAAGATATTTTTTTTACTAAATACATGACACATATCTGTACAAATCTTCCTTCTTACAAGCATTGCAGGTGAGTATAACAGAAAGCAGTATATATGTGGTCCCATACAGAGGAAGGTATTATGTAGGATTATGGTTACTGGAGACAATTGGAGCAGATTAATGTATTTTTGCCAATAGGTGAGTGTAAGTATGAAGTTAAAGGAAATAAGTATGATGGGTGGTGACTTGAAAAAAATTAAAACATTGACAAATTAAATTGTTTGTGGAAATAAGCTAAAATTCAAATCTAAGGCTATTTAATGACTTTTAAGGCCCAATATGTATAGAATTGAATTTAAGACTTTTTAAGGACCTGCAGACACCCTGTCATCAAATGTAACAAACATAACATCTGTGATGCAGTGAAAGCACAGATGTCATTTCATTCATAGCCCTAAATACTTGCACATGCCTCCACTTAGTTCATCTTGAACAAGATCAAGTGATTCTTAATATGAATCGCTGACAAGCCTTTGAAACCAGATACTGTGGCTTTCATCCCACAAGCTGAAGTGCAACACAGAGGCATTCTCCCCTCTTGCCTGTTTGATGTTTTCATGGCATCACTGACGCTCCTCTATGTCATGTCTGTCACTCCATGTGCAGCCAAACACTGACTCAGCACACAGAGAAAGCCCACAGAGTATCCGGTGTGCAGGCCTGACCCATGTAGTGGCCTTATCAGCCACGGCATGCGAATTTAAACAGCATGAGCCAGCAGTATTGGATTCACCGCTTCTTTCAGTGTGTAAAGTGAGCACAAGTGTGACGCACATCCCACGCAAGAGCCAGGCAACGCCAGCGGGATGCCTGATCCTGTCGCAGGGCCAAGCATAATGCTCAGGGGCTGTTCCGATGAGGCAGTAAAAGCCCAGTCTCGTACCATCTGGAGTTTATTATATTTTTTTTTTCTACTGTCATTAGTGAACAAGTGAAAGTGATTTTCTTTTTGTTTGACTGTCTGGCACATTTTTGGTAAGCAGAAAAACAAAATTTGCTTCCAAAAGGAGGTTGGATGGTAAGGTTTCAGGGGACTCACCTGTGCAAATGGTGTGACAATCATGTCTTCTGTATGTCTGCAAGGCAGTGGAGAGAACACACAAGTGGACAAAAAGCTTGAAACTAAGACATGAAACACTGACTGGACCAATCTGTAAAATCCTGAATCTTAATAATTGATTTGCGTTAAGTCTTTGTTAAATAAAAATAATAGAAACCAAACTGATCTGCGTATAGAAAAGTTGGTGAGGAAACAGACTGGGGTGGGTGGAGGGGTGGTTGATGTACAGTAAGTATGAACTGGTAAATACTCACAAGTAAACAAAAACACAAGGTGTGTTATTATAGTTGGCTGTCTCGGATTAAGCGTCACATGCAAAAACAAAGAAAACAGAATTGGGGGGGGGGTCTAACAGGGATCAGGGTGAAGTGTTTGATATTTAGTCGCATCGGTTGGGAGGGAGGTGGGAAATGGCTATGAAGCCATCGAGAGGGAATGCAGGAGAGGGCTTTAAGGGGACAGTCAGTGTTTTGATATTGTTTTGGTTTTATCAGGTTCTTCTCACCGAGATGACAACCAGTTGACCTCCCAGTGCTTCAAGCTTTCTTCCCTTCAAAAACAGATAGGCAAGAGTCGATGAGGAGACCTGTGACCACTTACTTTACAGACTTAAATGTGTTTAGACATTATGAAATGTGGAGGGGACTGTTCAGGGACACACAAACAGCAAAAAATAAATAATAAGTAAAAAAGAAACAACAGCCCAAAAAAAGAAAATCCCCCACTTTTCTTCCAATTTCTCACAATCCCTGTGAAGCAGATTTGACATGCAAGTATTTGTGATGGAAAAACAGCTGGTTGTGCTAATGTTGGGCTTTTTGAGACTGTAGATCTGACTCTGGATATTTTAGACACATGCAACGCACAGCATGTTTTAATACAGCCAGACAAAACTGAAAGACTGGGCAAGAAATGCATCAAAGATAGACTTGTCTTATTAGGCTGGTGTAGGATTTTTGGCCAATGCAAGCAAACGTGTGAAGAATGGTTTTGATGCATTAAAACACAAAGCCACGAAAGAGATAGTGTGCCACCTCAACACAGAGCCCTTTGGCTTCAGAAGGCTCTCCAGGAATCCAAAGAAAATGCCAGAAAGACTAGTTTCAAATTTGCAAATACAGTTGAGACCACAACTGTTTGCTGCAGCTTGTAAGTGAGCCAACCCTCAAACCAATGCACCACATGAATCTGCCCATGTGGGGACCTCTCAGCACAACGAAGACGCAGGAAAAACGCACAGATGGACATGTCATTTTATTTTAAATAAATAAATTATTTTACTTTTGCATGGTGAGATATCAAATATCGGTATGTGTTCATTATTAATTCTAGCGTATCGACGCATCACAGAAATTTAGATTCAGGCAATATTGAGGAAATTTTAAAGTATGAACTTGAATATGATTTTTTACATTGGAGACAGCATGTTCTCTATTCAGATATACACAGACATACAACATAAAAATGTGCATATGTGGAGCCGGGACTACTAAAAAACAATGGATTGTCCCAGTACTGGGAATGTGGTTTGTCATAAAATTTGAATACATCAACACATTTTACTTACAACCCATCCTCATACACAAACAACAAACATAGAACATTGTATATCCTGTAGTAGAGCTTCACAGAGAAGCACCTTATCAAAAGTATGAGGTGGGAATGAACTTACAAGTCGCTGGCAGTGGAGGAATTTCTGGATGGACCTTTGGGTGAAAGGTCAAAGTCAGAGTCCGAGCGGTAGAGGAAGGATTCCCGCCGCTGGCTGTGAGGAAAGTTGGCTTGTAAGACCAGACCAGAGCCAGGGCTGGCCTGGGAGTCCAGGGGGCTGCGCCCCACTGACAATCCATTCTCCACATCAAAACTGAAAAGACAGAGAGAGAGAGGGAGGGAGAGACAGGATTTATTAGATCAGATGACTGAAGGCACGTTTTTTGGATAAAAGATTGAATCTATGGCATGGAAAAGAAATGACATAAGCATCAATCCATCCATCCTGGACACTCACTTCTTGGGTTGGGGGGTTGCCATTGTTAGAGCATTAACAGATGATCATTTTCCCATTAAAATATTAATCCAACAAAGACACTCCTACCACTCCTAAACATGTTGTTCTGGACAAACCTGGTTCCAGTTTGTCCCCTTGTTTATTGTATCAGGTAGGGACATCTGGAAAGCAGCTGTCAGCAATAGAAATCTATATCTAAATCTGACTGATTCACTCTGGTGTCCTCTTGAGCGCAGCAGGCATACAGCTTTTTAAAGACTGCTGAATCATTTCATGATGAAACTGTTACACTTGTGTCCATAGACTTCCTGATGAGTGTTTTTGTAAACTCTCCTGAAAAGCTAGACAAAACAATGTAGAAATCCCAGTACCGACTCCATTTGAGAGACTGGTGGTACTCCAGCAACTAGGGTTGTTCCTTGAACAATGACTGGGAAAAGGGAATATACAACACAATACTCCAAATGTAAAAATATCACAAGCTTTCATCACTGGCTAACAACATTGAGACGTTTTTATCTCTTGAACAGGAAACTGTGTCATTCTAAAGGAAGCGTAACCATTATAAACCAATAAAGACAAAAATAAGAGCTGAAAATGACTAATTTAGGAGGGTGACAAAAAGGATATGACAGTGTGAAATATGTGGGAATGCAGTTATCACATTGGTATAGTGGACTAAAATCAGCTCTGCATTTACACAATGAGGGGGTGTTGAGAGCCAGAGACTGTGAGTGGCTTCTAATTCTGTTGTCTGGATGTTGATGATGCTCCGGCCATAGACGACGGCTGAGCACCAGGATAACTGAACCACAAAGTCGTTTACATCAAGGCAATCAGATGGAGCAGAGCAGTCGACAGCAAAAATCTCTCCATCTGCTCCCTCTGAAGATATGGAGTAAATCAAGACAGACTCCCACAGTTCCCACCACTTGCAGCCAGTCTGTCTGTATGCAGATCAGCCCGGACATAAATACAGCCACAACACGGACTACATGAGCACTTCATTAAAGGTGTGAAAGCTGTGTGGCTAATGTCACGCCAGTGAGGTACAAGTGTATGTAAGAATCCAGAAGTGTGTGTGTGTATGTGTGTGTGTGTGTATGTGTGGTGAAGAACTGTGTTTGAACAGAGGGTATAAAATTAGCATCGGCATATTGACGTGAGGGTCATGTGAGTGTGAGGGTAAAAATAGCCTGGTGTGCAGGTGCGGAGGAGTTCCTTCCTAATCAAACACAACCTGACTACAGAGAAAAACACCAAATAAAGGCACCGCGAGGCCTCTTTTTACAGTCTGGGCACGTTTCTGCCTTGATCCACATCTCTACTTTCCCACAGCCCCTCCGCTGACATGCGAACCTGGAGAGACTCTGTGAGCCCGGCGCTCAGTTTGGCAACACGTCGCCTTTTATAAACAGTCTGAGGAACTCCAGAGTAGAAATCCACGATTTAGCAAAACAACCATTAGCAGAACGTGGAGGATTTTGGACGGACAGATGCTTAGACACACATTCACTCTTTTTCAAATAAATACAGCAGGGGAAGCCATGTTCAAAAATAAAAACCTCTGAGACCCAGAGCTAATAAAAACTGTTGTTCTGGGTGCAGGAGTGTGAGCTGGAGATGTCTGTTGGCGATAAGTGTGGGAAACACTTATCATCAACAGGAAAACATGAAACATCACAAACTTCTAGACAGTGCTGAATGACACAACACTAAATACACATATGCAACATCTGTATCAGGTTTATACATGACATGCTACCTGTGAGATCACAGGTAGTCAACACTGTGCTACAGCATACATGTTGTAATGAAAAACATTTTGACTTGTGAGACTGAGTGACTTCAGTGTCCTAGTACGCTATGCCAATGAGCCAGCATGCAGCAAAACAAAGCCCTGGAACTGGCAAAGCTGGCAAAGAGAGTACAGCCTTGGTTGATGTTAATCACAGCAGTGTGTTTCCTGATTTGACATGTTTATAAATCTCTACTGGCATTCTGCAGTTCAGCTCACATGGCTGTAAACCATTCAGCAGGAAGCTCAGTGTCAATTAATTGATCAATTAGCTGAATGACAGAAAATCTACTTTTGTTTTTATAACTTGTTCGTGGTTCACTGTTTGTGGAGCTGCTTCTTTTCTTTTACTTTTTCTTCATAACATCCTAACTAGGATACTCCTTGGACTGTTGTTCTAAGAAAACAAACAATTTGAAGGTGTAACTGTGAAATTTCGAACAAATTATTGACTAAATTATTTAACAATAAAAGAAATGATGGATAAACTGATGGTAAAAAGACTAGCTAGACTGAGCTAAATGCTAAAGCTAATTAGCAGGTACAATGTTTACCATCGCAGTTTTGTGTTTAGTTTTACAGGTACTTTTCGACAAATTCAATTTTTGGGCTGATGATATCTGACAGTTGTTAAAATATTTGACTCAAAGCCAGAAATGCTAACTTAATGGTGGCTCTCTCTGTAAAATCAGGGGATCACCAGAGTCATCAGGACTCATCGTCTGAGGACAGTGATCGCTGCCATCCTTACAGCCATGTGGCTAGCATGGCTAAAAAATGTTAATTGTAGCTTATATAGCATGCATACTAACATTTCATGTGATTAGGTTTTGATTAGCTTTAAAGGCTGCAGCTTGTACTGTGCTCTAATATTGGATAAGGTACCTACTGCAGCAAACATCCCGTTCACTCCTCTTTCTACTCCTTCCTTCAGTGCCCCTCCTCCTACCCTGCTACCCTCCTAGGATGCTGCATGAGGACAAGATGTTGGTGTGTTGCTGGCTATTACGTAACACCAGCCGAACAGAAGCCCCCATCCCTCCATTCATGTGACAGATTCAGATGCACTGACTGCACTATACATAGCCGAGGAGAGGAGTCAGAGGGAGGGAGTGAGGAAGGGAAGACGCCGTGGTAAGGGGTAAAATAGGGCAAAGAGAGATGGAGAGTAAATGAAATTTCAAAGGGGAAGAGGGTACAGCCTGTTCTGAGACTTGAACATGAGGGCTTTTAGGTCTTAACTGTGAGAACACGGTGGGACTGGGCCAGTGTGGCTCCAGCTGCTGGAGTGAAATGTGACAAAGTCATTATTTTGACAGGAAATTGAGGAATTAAACCTGTATCACCTGCAAAGGGTGCCTTTAATGTTCCACATCAGTGCAACGTATGACTTTACACACCTATAGTGTGTATTTGTTATGATCCTTAAGCACACACATCATCCAGTTATGACAAGTACACATGTAGCTTGGAGCTTCACCCGCTCCCTCACTATTTATCTTTCCTGTTTTCTCCTTCTATCGTGCTCTGCCCTCCCTAATGATGCTGCACCCCTGGCTGTTGTCCTGCGTGCTCTGACCATAAACTCGTTTCTATTTTTGTTTCTGCATCACGCTTCTGCCTCTGTGCAGCTAAATTTAGCCTCCCCATGCATGGGGAATAGACAGAGAGAGGCAGCATTGCAGCTAAAAATAGAGTTTCAGGTAGAATACAGAGCCCTCCCCTCTTCTGCTCTTCTCCCTTTGCATCGCAGAGCAACAGATTCTCCCCTCCATTCATGAATATTTATGAGGTTTCTATTTGAAGACGATGCTGAGCTAAAATTAGATCACAGATGAAAATATCGCCCACGTCTTTCCCTCGCTACCATTTCACTTCGAGTTTTCTCTTCTTTCTCAGGGGAAGGAACGTGGAGTCCTGACTTACTGGTGACACTGGACTGTTTACCCTTTCTTTAAACACACAGACACCATACTGTTGTATTTTTGCACGTGCCACACATCAATATGTAAGATTCCCAACAGCACAAACACAAAGATCTCCCTTAGGTTTGCATGAATTAAAACACAAAGACTTCAATATACACAGTGGCAGGAACGTCAGAGGGTTGTTGCCGAGGTAACGACAACTGGGACCCAAATAAACCAAAAACTGAAACAGTGATTTTAAAATACATGGAATCTTTGTGAGCATTCATTGTCATTGTTTTTGTGCGACTGTGTCAGAGAGGTGTGGATGAAATTTTGAGGCCATTTTGTTGTCTTATTGTTGCTGGACTTTTATTTTTTCATTCATGTTATTCCTGGTTCTGTCAATCACACCAGTGCCGCAAATGATGAGCATGAAAACTAAAACAGCAACTAAATTACAAATAACAGTCTATTGTTGTGATATTAAAATGGTTTTCACATGTGCTCATTGTTTCACTAGTGATGCAATTCATACTATTGTACATTTTAATGCAGGCGATGTCAATGGAGCAAGTGTGCTCTGAGGGCAAAGAAAAAAACCTCTACTTTACATTTAAACATACACTTTACAAAATACTAAATATGTCAGCAGAGGCATTTTATGTTTTCAAGGGGTCAAAGGTCAGCACTCAGGCTAATAGTACATGGCGTCCGGACAGGAAGCTCCCACTGAAGCACAGTGGCTGTTGGGACGGCTGGTCTTCTAATACGCCTCTATTGTCTTTGTTGTCTTTCACATGCCATGCAGTCGCACCCGCCCTCCCGCCCACCTTTTCACTCCTTCCCTGACACCTTCCTCCCTCTCTCCCTTCGTCAGTTTCAGACAAAAGTGATAAAAATAAACAGAACAAAACAGGATTTTTTCTTAAAAAAATCCTGTTTTTTCTTAAAAAAATCCTGTTGAGTAGGAGGGTGTTGTTTAATAATATGGCTGCTAAACTTGTTGGTGAGTGATGGCTGATGTGTGATACAGACACTGTCTGGAGAACTGAAATAAATCCATGAAGTCACTTTGAGGACAGGCTCCCTCTACTGGGCTTTGTTGAGACTGCCAGAGCTGCCTCAATGTGGATATCCCCCTGCTGACAATGGAAATATACTGCACAGGGAAGCAATTCACTGATTGGTCAATTCATCAGCAACATCTTTGGCTGGTTCCTGCCTGTTAAATGTGACAATCCTCCATTTTCCCTTGATCTTAAATGATAGTTAACTGAAAAAAATTGGAAAAGGCAAACATTTCCATCAGCATTTTACCTTGGGCATTGATACACTGTGTTTTATAGATATTGGTCTGTTTATATCAATAAATTAAATAACCTCCAGCTGCAGACCAAATAGACTGTATATACAGTAAATCTGTGATCAGAGCTAGATGACAGGGCTGAAATTAATATCACAATATCAGTGACAATGTTTCTGATATTGACATACAATAAATGACATCAGGATATTATACAAAAAAAATGTTAATGCATTGAAAAAATATCACCAAATTTGTTTTAGTTACAAAATGCTTGGATTAATTTTTCGGTTTCACTGAAAGTCAGATGATACTAATATTCACTTATCACCGCATATTGTGGGTGAGACAGATTAAAAGATGGAACTATATGAGGAGAAGGTAAGAAAAATGTGATTATTTAAGTGCAATAAAATGGTAAAATGGGATTGGAGTGGTGTTTAAAATGATCCTAATTCTAATTTGACATCTGCGAGGGCACACAAGGCTTCATTCAAACCTGACATGCACACCCACAGAAACACACACCTGATTACTGTCTCTCATCTAAAGACAAAACTCGAGCCAACATTCCTGGGCATCATAAAGCCTTTTACAAAAAAAAAGTGCAAGCAGAGAGGTGTGTTACAACGTTTGTTATTTAAGTGGCTGGCTGGTAAGAAGTGTGATTGATGGTAACTTGTCAGTGGCCCTGATACTCGACACCCTGCCTGCGTCACCGCCTGTCACGGCAACGTCAATCCCATCTGGGGAGCATTAAAATACAGGAGCTACGGGGCAAAGCGAGAGAGAGGGAGACAGAGAGATAGGCCTGTAAACCAGGGCGAGCTGTCATCTGAACCTTCATTCATCATTCCCAGGCCTTAGCTGTGACACAACCAGAGGTAGAATTTGTTACACCAGAGCCGAGTCGCAGGACCGGCTCAGCCATTTATTCAAAAGCCATTTAAAGGAGGATGGAGAGCTTTTATTACATGTAACACAGATCTCTTTTAGTGACGCTCGAGAGGATTTTTATTTCCTTCTATAATGTGAAGCAATTTCTATTACGCGACAATAAGCGTGTTGAAAACAGTTGGAAGCAAGGGCAAAGAAGAAGAAGAAAAACAGCAGCAAAAGTGTAAAACTTTGTGTCCTTGCTGTGCTGTTCACACGTTGTAATCTAGGCTGGATGTATCCGTGCTGCATCTGCACATGACAACGTGAAAGATGTACTGGAGCAAACGAGGATTAGCATTGGCTTAATGAGACCACAAATTTCACACCAGCAGCTGAGCGTCCACACCCTGAAGCTCAACACACAGCGCAAAGTGAAGTAAGCATGAACCACGGAGGCGGTAAATCTGCCCACTTTAGAAGACAGATGTTAAAAAGTGGAGCCTTTTTAAATTTACAGTGTGGATTGCTGTATGACACAGTGAGCCACCCGTGTGTGTGTGTGTGTGTGTTAAATAAAATTGTCTGGTTGTTTTTGCTGTGCCCCCTCACACAGAGGGAGCACCACCCTGTTTGTTTGCCTTGCCCTTCCTCTCTTTTCCTGTGACAGCATATTATTTAGCCATGAGGCGACCTGTTGGAGGTGTTTTCATGTTTTCAGTTTACCTACATTAATAGACAATAGACTTGCATAATCCTTCATTAAGTTGCGGTTGAACCTCAACCAGCTGCATGGCTGACAGTTTTGTCTTTGTCTTAGCTTGTTGCAACTTGGGTATAATCTTCCTGTGCAGTATGAACAAAGATTACACATGATGGCATTTCAGCTGAGTTACAAAGACTAGTTTCATATTTTGCCAAATACACAGATTCACTTTCTTGTGAAAATCAGATAAAAAGATTGAAGTCTCGCCCATAAATATGAAACTATAGCCAAAACAGACAGATTGGAGACAGAAAGCCAAGTTTTTTTCATTTTTGTGTCCTATTTTTGTCACTTTTAGGACTTTTCCTTGGTTGCTTGGCAACTGCTACAGATACAGATACAGTTATGTAGTACATAAACCCTGTAAAATGCCACATTAATGTTTTTGCACTTCACTTTGTGTAGTGATTAAATTAACAAGATATGACGTGCTAACTGGAGAGCTCTAGAGGTGCTTACCTTTGCACACAGCCAGGATAGCTGCTTCATTACCATCTCCAGTTTTCATGCTATGCTAAGCTGCAAAGTTGATGTCTACAGCGTCATTGTTATTATACAGACATTAAAGTGGTGTTGATCGTCTCGTTTCACTTTCTACAAAAACAGCAAATGCGGAGATTTCTCAAAATGTCTAACTTGTCCCTTATCTGATTTCAGTGGTACAATCATTAGATCTGCCTCCCAGCCATCCCTCTTTGTCCGTGTGTGTGTGTGTGTGTGTGTGTGTGTGTTACTGACTAACACCCCACCCGTTAAAAAACATGAGGGTAAATGACTGCATGCTGTAGATCCTCCTTAAACCATTCAGCAAAGTCACACACAATTCAAAGTCAAGCTTAGCTGCTATTATTTAAAGCGCTCATGAATAGCAACACAAACAATAACCTTTCAGGTATTGTATCATTTCACACCCAACAAAAACAGAGCCAAAATGTGAACCTCTGTATGTCCAAATGATAGCTAAGTATAGACATTATGCAACTGCGATATCCATGTATGTCCATTGTTCAGAATCAGCCAACCTGGTGTTAGCTGACATAACAGAAAGGCAGGAACACAGAATCACTTCAGTGACCTTTGAATAAAAAGAGTCAGTGCTGAACAGAGTTATGAGACATACTTTATAATAGGACAGGTCTGTATAGAGCAAGTGAAGTGAAAAAGACAGCATTGTTTCTTTTGTTTGTGTGTGGACGGGAAGTGTTTGCCATAGGAAGAGGGAAACGTATGATTTCCTTGATGAAGTAGGAGTAGTTTTCCTAAATTAATACAATGATTTAGCTGACAGCATTTTATTTTTGAAAAAACACTGAATAACAGTAACACACTATTAAATGTATAATTAAGTGTTCAAATATAGTGATGACAAATGTATCTATGCCCATGACCATGTTTGTTACTTTATGTCAGGCTGTATTTGTTTCTTACAACGTGTAGCAACACACACACACACACACATTGGCAGTAACCTAACTGACTTGTTGAAACCAACAGCTGGTCTATAAATTAAAGTGTGTGTGTGTGTGTGTGTGTGTGTGTGTGGTCACTGTCTTGCTGTTGGTCCACTGTGATTAAGGCAGAACAGTTTATTTTGCTATGAACTCAGAAAAACTGAAAGGACGAGACGGACGGAGAAAAAAGCTGGATTGTGTGTGTCTGTAAGAGTGTGTGCGTGTGTGTGTGTGTGTGTGTGTGTGCAGTTATTATAATATGTGAACTGTATTCTTGGTGTTCCCTCTGTGATGGCTGTAATCACCGTCTCGGAGCCTAGCCCTCTTCCTCAGATCTTTCCTTTGGAAAACAACACAAAGCCGTCATGACGCCTGCACGGGTGGACGTGGAGCGCACGCTGACCTCTGATGCACTCAACAGTATGTATGAAGTGGCTGCTGGGGACAGGCTCTCTGTCAATCATCAATCGGTTGATACAGTATAAGCACCAGTTGATATTTTTATCCATTTTAAATAATAAACTTGATAAATTTTATAGTTGCTTATCTGCTGCAAAAATTCCAGAAATTTCAGCGCGTTCAACTCGTTGAGCAATTCCTGCATTTTTCCTACCTGTTCTATGAAATTAGACTTTGGTAACCAGTCATCCACTGTAAATGCATCCCTTGGGTTCAAATCCTGCTGTTTGTCTTTCACACAGTGAACTTGAATAATCAAAGTCTGGCAGGCTGCAGAATCATGTGTAGACAGTTAGCCAAGGACATTGGACATATTGTACATACTGTACTCTTTTACACTGCAGACCATTGTTTAAACTGGAAGTGAACTGTAGGTCAGACATACAATATGTCTCAAATAAAACATCTCAATGCATGGAAACTTACACAGAACGACTACAGAGCTGTCTAATTGTACCGTTATGACATATGGGACAACAGAAGCACCGGCAGTGGTCATTTTAATAAACCTGAGTGAGCTGGAGACCAGAAGAGATTTACAGTGACTCATAGGAGTGTCCTCGTCTACCTACGCACACACACACACACACACACACACACACACACACACACACACACACACACACCAAAGAGTCTCTGTTATCCTCCAGGATCGTGTAGCGCAGCAAAGAAAACAGTGAAGTGAGAGGAGAAAAATTGGTGGGAAATGAATATAATTGGCGGGTCTGAAGGTGAGAAGACACATGAAGAGAGGAAGCGAGTGGAGGAGTGAGAGAAGGTTCAGAAAAGTTCAGAACCTGGTCAATAAAAGTGCTGCAACGTGATCAGCGTGAGGTATTAATGGTGATGCCTCCTCAGGCGAGATGAGAGGACAGAGAGAAAGAAATAAATATGTGGTGAAAATATTATTTAGATTTGGTGTGTCATGACAGCATCATGAATTCAGGCAATATGTAGATGTCCCTTTGTTCTAAACGTAATATAGTATAAATGTTGATACTAATAATTAGCATAGAATTTAAGCACTGTCAAAAATGACAGTAGTCAAAGAGGAAAACCAAGCAGTTTGTGTTGGTATACTTAGTATTAGTAATTTGATATTATTTATTATTTGTTATTCATTCTAACATAAATGTGTCTACAGTCTACTAATGTCATTTGAATCCATAGGATAGAGCATAATGAGCAAAGCTATGACAAAAAGGTTATAATAAAAATAAATGAACAAAGTGATTTTTAAACACATTTTTCAAACTTGAATCTTTTTAACAAAGATGTTACACACAAGAAGGTCAGAGGCAATGTGAATGTATGTAACATTTCCACAAATGTCATTTATGTACTGAATGAATGTGAAAGGATACCACATTTGTTGTATCATTAAGGCAAGAGAGACACACCCGAGGTCTAGATGAACATGTTCAAAAGCCAAAAAAATGCAGAAATTCATCTTGTTTGCATCTTGCGTCATGCTTGAATGCAGGGTCAATGCACTGTGATATCAAATGCGCCTGGATAGTACAGGGCAGAAACAAGGTTTTCTCTTTACACATAAAAGCCACGCATAGTGAATATGAACACACAAATACACACACACACACATTCACACAGGCACATAATTGCACAATTATTCTGTCATGCTACAAAAAAATGATTCTTGTGCCTGGGAAGCTCGTTACTGGACGGTAAAGCTGTGAGGTTTGAGGAGAGCAATCAGCCCGTAACGCCTGTCACACTGAAAACACTCAGCCACAACTTAACTCTGAACTAGAGAAGTGTACAAACGAGCACACACGTAGGAGCCTAACTTCACATCCCACATGAGCACTGTATGTATTTTGTGTGTTTGTGTGTGTGCATGAGGCCAGCAACCCCACACCAGTGGACCTGTTCCTGTTGCTTGTGAGGCAGATAAATGAGGGTCCATGACGCTCCGTGTGGGCCAGACCACCATTTGAATCCACTAATGATTTAAGAAATGCTTTGGAAACACTTTCAGACACATTTATTACGACAAAATGCTTTTTGGCTGTGACGCCTCCTCCCCTTTGCCAGGAGCGCTGAGAGTTATGGTTGGTGGAGGGCACGGGATCACTTAATAATTTCTGAAAATGAGGAGATTCATGTACTGTGACTGAAAGCTCGGATGAATTCATCATGGCCACATTGACCTGGCAAATTTAGACAGTGAGTGACCTCTGGCAAGCAAGTGGTGTGTGTCTGTCTCAAGCAAGAGTTTATGTACACAAACTTATCTGTAACAAGAAAAAACCTAAAAAGTTGCTTGACAGCATTTGGCATCTCAAACATCAGAGTGTTTCCAACATTCACACTTGGAGATTTTGATAAATTAAGAAAGATGAAGATTTCTCTTTTCCCCTCCTGTCCTCCCAGGTTGCACTGACAGGACAGGGGATTGGGTTTCTAAGAAATGCACGTCTAAAGCTCAACCTCAGTTACCTCACTCACATGCAACCTGCCAAAACTGTCATCTCTGTAAGACTTTTAATTCATTTTAAATTACTCTGCACATAAATCACACTCTCTCATTCCCAAACACCAAACAAAGCTCATACTTGTATTTACTGTCAGTGGTTCTTCAAGGAATAATCTTTTAGCATTTTTTTCCCATTCCCTGGCTGTCATAACTGCATAATGCTCTGTGTCATTGCCACTTCATTTTATAGCTGGCCCTGTGCAGACGGCATTGAAATTAGATCAATGGACTGTGGAAACACAGCAGGCTTTAAATGGTGAGAGAGCAAGGGAGAGGAGTAACACGGCTCGAACTGGTGGAGATAATTAACTGGCATTTAATCTTCAATCTGACATCAGAATGAAGCTTCTGTGATCTGTTGTGATGAAAATAACTTTTAAATGAGATGCTCTTCATTTACTATTCACAGAAAAACATTCGTGTGTATGGGCTTTTCTTAAAACAACACTATGGCACTATCTTACACCTGACAAAAGCAGCGCACAGGGCAGCACAGCAGTCACATCTAGTTTCTGAAAGACATTTTCATGCACCTACGTTGTGTAATTAGCAAATGTCTTTGCGCCCACCTGTGTGCCCGCGGGCATGTTGGTCTTAAAGTGAGGTGTGGTCGAGTCAATTGTTGGGGAGTTGCTATCTTCAGGCAGCAGAAAGTGATTGCACCATTGACCAACAAAAACCACCACTATTTTCTCACTATCTAAAGGGTACATTGTTCAGATAGTAAGATGCCTGCTTCTACACTCCTCTTGTTACACACACATCCATATGCAGCCAAATGGGGTTGGACAAAGGGCTGTGAAACAGTGGAGACAGAGGGTCCACCGGCCAAGAACCACAGATCTCTACATTAATGCTGCTTAAATAGCAATAGGAGATTACACTCGATTGGTTTAATACAAGTCAAACTCGAAACACACCTCTGATTAATTAGGAAACTTCATACAACCCCTTTACACCTTAATATAATAATAATAATATAATAATTAACCTAAATGCCTTAGCCTTAGCCTGTCCAATATAAGTGATTTAAATAGGGCCCACAACCCTGCGAAGGGCTGTTGAAGGTATTTGTTCACGAAAGAAAGAATTAAAAATTTTGACCAGATGATGGCGCTACAAGAAAACGCAGAGGATTACCAAAGTTAAACTATAAATCAGTATCAAATACTATCCATCCCGTAGTCCTCTGGGGATCACGAACGCTGTTGGTAGAAATCACGGCAGACCATCTGGTAGTTGTCGAGTTAAATCACTCTGGACTAAACTGGCGGACCTACACCCCTGAGCTGTGCTGCTAGCATTAAAAAAAACAAGTTCCATCACGTTGTTCTGAGCTGGCAAATACAGTCAAATTAAATGTGCCTTACAGACTGCTTTCATAGCCTAAAGCCAATTTCAGCTTCATAAAACTGAAATCAAAGGATAAATGGAGGCAGCAGAACACATCAAAGTCAATAAGCTGCTACTGCTGCTACAGAATCCTCTTATCTGTCCTCTTTTAGGAAAAGCAGGTGTTACCTTCACAGCTAAAAGGTGAAACCAATAACCACCACTGGGCAAAATAAGTCGGTTCTTATCATGTACAGTTCTGTGTATTAAGAGCAAATGTATTCAACAGCTCAGTTTGTATTGTACCTGTTACGCTCACAGACACGTAAAAACAGGCATCCCCACACCACATATCCATCTAAGGAGAAAGGGCTACTGTTATCTGGCTGTTGTCGTCTGTGGTTAACGGAGATAATTGGGCTTTAAATCACCCACCAAAGGCACGCAAGACACTCTGGGTTTGATGTCAAGTGCTGAAGATTTATGTTCTTCCGACCCCTGCAGGTTCACCTTGTCAGCTTTTCTCATACCTAGGTGAGGAGTAAATTTAATGTATTAAAAATAAGCTGGGTGCCTACATTGGGTCTCTGGGTGCCACTTTGTTTGTTTTACTCTAGCACTGTGTATAAGTAGACGAGAGAGAAAGAGAGAGAAGGGAAAATAAATACATACATAGAGATGTGTGTTTATCAGATACTAAACACATATCATAAACAACATAAATCGTTACTGTCTAATCATTTTATACAGAAATACAGCTTTTACTTTAAGTGTCGACTTCTTAAATATGTGATATTAATAGATTCCCAAACTGGGCGCTGACAAGGCTGATGATCGCACGTGTCCCCCTGCACTCCTCCATGCTTTTCCTCTAGAGAGTAAAATGGTGGTGGTGACTCCGGCTCCAACAGAGTCTGCTCTTCCATCACCATCACGGGTGTACCCAGAAAGATCGATACCTCAACCCAAATAAAGCTCCTCCGTCGGTGCCTCCCACTCGGAGACTCCCCTCCTTGGCCAACACTTATCGATCAACAAAGGCTGCTAAACGGCGATTTAAATGTGCAGGGAATTTCTGGACTGCTTTTCAGATCTACAGGTGTAAGTAAGCTGAGCAGCAGTGTGATAAGTAAATGTCTGACATTTCCATAGGCCTTCTTTTGATTTGAAATTTCTAGCTAAGGGGGAGATTTTTGCTTGCTTAGGAGCAGAAGTCAGTTACATTTCTTGGCATGGGTCTTGGGGGGAATTAAATTGAAAGGACAACTGCCCTTTAAAATCCCCCATGCTCACAAATGTTCCACATTACATCTGATAAACAAGGATCCTGGCCTGAGAACGACGACGGAGGACCGTAATGTAAACACAGCTTTATCTCTGAGACCTCCTTCACAGCCTCCCCACTGGCACTGAGGATTATGTTCGAGGCTACAAACCTTATGGACTTTTCCTGTGAGAATATTTGTGCAAAGGACACTGGCATTAAAGCTACGTGCCACGCAGAGACGCTTTAATGGGAAAGAGCCAGGGTATTACACAGACAACAAACAGGATATCTCATGTATTAAAGAGTAGGATGCACAAACAGGACACGCTAACACACACACTCGAGACATTTGTCTTGCGTGTGTGTGAATCAATGTGGTACTTTTACAAGTCGTGACAGTGCAGGGAAAAGTTGCTGTACGGAGATGTAACAGACTGGGTGGTGGTTACAGCTACAGCAAAAAATCAATAAGTTAATTAAAGCCCATGTGAAATCTATATCTCTGAATTCAGTGGCCTCATTAGTGAAGTTGGATTAAAAAAAAACTTAACATACATTTTCCCCCCTCCTGTGTTTGAAAAGTTGTTTCAAGTTAAAACATATCATTGCTAAATGTCTGCTAAATTTAACCTTACTGTAAAAGAGCTTTGCTGGTAGCTAGTTGAATATCAAATGCAGATATAATACAGTCGTCTGCATTTCTATCCCCCACACACATTTAAATCACACTATGGACTTCCTAGACCACAGTTAGTTTGTCTTAAGCCATAAATGTGAATTGGCAGCAGCGTTCATGGCAAAATAAACTGAGTAATTTAAAGTTCCATGAAGGCCTGTTTTTTATAACCAAATGCAATACAACATTCAAATGATCCAAAAGCTATTATTTCACACAGTCCCCATGTGTTGACTTGTTGTTAACAGCCGTTTTAAATAGAAACTATATTTAGTGTTTCGAATGCTCTGAAAAATAAATCAAGAAAAAGAATCAGTGCCTGGAGCAGCGCCTCGTCCACCAAGAGCGGAGACGACACAAGCGATCAAGAGGAAATATGATAAAAGAATATTTTGGGAAATGTAGATATGAACCAAAAAACAACTGATAAGGCTGAAAGAATGTGTTTTTGGAAATACAGCGGCTGATAAAAGATTAAATGCAGGCTAAAGACTTCAGACACTCAGATATAAAAGATGTCCACATGCTCAAATTCACCATATAGTACGTCCTGCTTACTGTAGGTGTAGGATATTATTTTTACGTTGCAGTTAATACTTATAGCAAATATGATTTACCTGGCACTCCTGGTACTAGAAGTCAAAATTGCTAAACAAAAGCATTTTTTTGCCTTTTTGTCAATAGGACCATGCTCCTAACTTCAATGATTGCATAATGTATCTGTACAATGTAACACATGCTGTATGCACAGTATGTCTATGTGTGTGTGTGTGTAAGAGATGAAAGGAGACACTGAGAAGCAGAGAGAGACAAAAGGACTGAGTTAGAGTAAATGAGATAGCTCTTAATTACCGCCTGCGTTTCTGTATGATGTCAATAGGCCTGTTGACAGCGCACGGTGATCCCCATATGTTCCCACTCCTCACAGTGATACTCCGCTCCACAGAGTAACAGTACCCACAGTTCGTCGGCACACTCATCTTTCTTTAGTCTACTCTCTTTTTAACTCGTCCTCACCCTCCTCTTCTCGGCCGCTCCACTGCTCTCCCTCTCTTGGTTCTCCTCAGCTTGGTGCTGCTCTCATCCCTGTAAAACCCGGCCCGCTTCCTCGTCTGTCTCGCTCTGTCGGGCTGTCCGGCTCTCCACGGCTTCCCAGGAGTTCTCATTACCTCTGGCAGGAGTGGACACCAGCTCTAGGACCGGTGGCTCCAGCACAGAGCAATTATGCAATCCATGCTACTGTGCGCTGGTGAAAAATCTGCTCTTCCTTAGATGATTTGAAGATATTTGGAGTGTGTTTCTTCCTGAGCACCTGAATTCCTCGTGCACACTCCCTGCTGCCTGTCTGTCTGCCTTGCAGGCTGTAGAAAAGCTTTTCATCACTCTCAGCAGAGCTCCATTAATCGGTCCCCCATGTACATCTTGTCTTTGCTCCGGGTCTAAATGTGGCGCAACAACGTTACCCTCTTCCCCCTCTCCCTCTCTGTCAGCCTTCTCCCTCTCTCTCCCTCTCTCTCTCTTGCTCTTCTGTTTCTCTCTCCGCTTCCTCCTCTCCCCTATGGCTGTTACACCTTTAATCACAGAGCAAACAGAGACTTTTCCTTTCCCTGGACAAACTTGCTCTCCTGCTCCAGCCTGTCACAGTAGTTGTGGGTTGTACGTGTGTGTGTGTGTGTGTGTGTGTTAATGTGTTTTTGTCCGAGTGCCCCACAGAGTGTGTACAGATCTCTACGAGGTGTGTATGTGTGCGGGAGCAACTGAGTGTGTGCGTCAGTACGTAAGAGTGTGTGTGTAGGCATGTGACTGAGCAAGTGTCTGTGTGTATTTTTGTGTGTGTGTGTGTGCATCACACACAAGGGGGAACAAGTTTCAGAGTGAGGTCAGAGCTGAGAAAGGGGGCGGGATCAGAGCCAGCATGGTTCCTGCCTTCCACAAATGTTATAGCCATTTTAACCCCTTCCTACTCTCTCTCACACTTACTTTCACACTCACACTGAATCCTAATGCAGTCTCAAGACAGCACTCTCCCTTTGGCTGCAGTACCATTATCCTTTCCAGATGGAGTGTGTATTCACGTGTGTGTGTGTGTGGCAGGTATGTCTTGTCTATGTTAGATAAAGAGATTGATGACAGGATGAGTATGATAGGGTATTACAGTAAGTAGCTCTTGGGACACAGCTTGCTGAGAGCGAAGAACACACGAACACACACACACAGACACTTACCGGTACACAGTATGTACTCACGCACAGGCTTAGGCACGAGCATGCAAGGTCACCCATGGCCAGGGGCAGTGTATTTTTGAAGACCAGAAATGTGAAAAGTAAATATGAAACCTTAGCTGGTCGACCTTCTGTAGGCTCCTTATGAAAACTTAAACAGGAAATATTTGACAAGAGATCAGTAAAATGAGACCCGGGCCATGAATCTACAGGCTATGTTCCCAGAGACAGACCAAGCCTAGCTTCGGATTTTCAGACCACAGAAGAAGAGTTTGTAAAATGTCATCAGGACGGGATGTGTTTGAGAAAATTTCAAATTACCAGAGGATATATATGGGAGTATGATCGGGTTTCTGACAGCTAGCAATTGCATTAGTGCAGCGAAGTCCTTGTGACAATTTGTATATCTATGACATGGCACCAAGTATTATATATCGGTTTTGATCAATCGGCCGTTTGCTAATCCTTTCTCTGTTTGTGTCTGAGGGGAGGTGTCTTATTTTTCCAAAAACATAATTATAATAAAATAGATGTAAGGACTGGATTAAAAAGCTGTGTTTTGTTTGGTAAGTAGCCAATCAGTGTTCTTCTCGTATCTAGATAAACTTGGACTAACAAGCTCTACATTGCAACTCACAGAACAATGCTGTTTCTTTACTTTCATGCCGTACTCGGCTCATCAACGAACTTGACCAGTTGAATTAGCTTAATTAGCTCGCTAGCTACAGCTAACAAACTCTGTGTGCCAACTGATGGTTGCTGACAAAAAATGGAAAACTTATACTATCCACCTAGCGTAGCAGGGCTTGATAGTAAGTCATTTGCTGTTAAGCTAGCTCCTGCACACAAAACAGATCTCCATAAATGGACGTGCACTTAATGCTACATTCTGCAGAATGACATGGTTCAAGTAAATTGGCAAATCAATCGATAGCATGACCTCATTGCTGTGGAATTTACAAATGTTAGGCAGTGAGACAGCAATAGGTAAAAAGGAAAAGAAAGGCAAGAAAATGAGTAATAGAAACTCAATAGGTATCTTTAACATGAGCCAGGCTCCCTTCTAGGGGCCATCACGGGACCGCTGCTCCATTACCTACACATGTGAAAAAGCTGCCTCATATTTCTTTTTTTCATATGGGCCTGGTTTTATTTTTCAACATTATATTTACGTTGGTTGCGATATAAAGCACAGAGAGCTTACAACTGTGGTATCTGCTCTCTAAAAGTATTTAATATAAGTCTTTAATATAACACAAAGGTTCTCTGTCTGTGGTATTCAAGAAAAACTGCCATTTAAGGAAATCTGAAGAGGTGCACACACAAGAAGGGCCAATCAAAACCACAGGCTGAACAGACCTGCTGTATAATGTGGAGCCTGAATTCATGGGCAACAGTTTATAAATCTGATCACACGTATACAGTGAATTAAATGGAAGCTGTTTGGGTTTAGCAGCACTGACTGTGCAGGAACAACATCCCAATCATGGTTTGAGTCAAACCTGGTACACTGAGCACTATGAAGGATCTCACTTTGTTTAGCTTTCCATATCCTGTATCACACCTATCTTTTGTGAATGCATACTGTACAAATATATTCACGATGTGACTTTGGACTTGTAAAACTGAGGATTTCTCCCCGTTTTCCTGATGCAAACTGGTGGGCGAAGACATGTTGTGAATTGGCAGAATACACTTTTGACACATTTTCATGACAGGAAAGTTGCTGCCACGTGCAGTCAGAAGAATAAAGTGTTTGAGCGGCTCAAGAGTCTTCTCCTTGTTATTTAGAATGGACATGCACACACACTTACGCACACACACACGCACACACACACTCACTGGCTGGCAGTACACCAGAATACTTCACAGTGTTCGATGCATCTGCGTCACAGTGGTGGAAGACAGTGGATGTTTGAAGAAAGACAGACATGCGATGTTTAGTTCTGCTCAGTATCTTCACGTCTCGTCTTTAGACAATCGTGCTCTGAAACGCCAAACGCTGAGGCGATGTGGCGAGTTAATCTCTAAAACTCATAAAATAGCGAGGCATCATAAATTCTGGCTGACCCCTCAGTAGTGCGTTTAATAGTCCATTATTTGCAAAGGGGCCTCATGACATCATGTGTTGGCTACATGGAGGCGTGGTGAGCATTCCTGGATAACGAGCTGTTTTGAAGTCAGCGAGGAGAGCTGTGTGTCAGAGTTGTTGCCTGTCAGTGGACATAGTGTCAGTTTGTGGTTTGTTTGTCAAGCTCGCTGACACTGATTAATTTCCACCGCCAGATTGTCCGCTGAGTACCAATTATGTCTGAATGAAAGAAAATATACAATAAAATAAAATACGGTAAAAGCATAATCAGGAGAAATCCACATTCTGAAATATAAAAAACACTGCTTGCTTTGAGTTTTATCTTATATTTATTCAGTATAAACTCTGCTCATTGTTTGTTTTGTTCATTTGAAGTTACTGTTAAATAAAGGAGTTTTTAAAAGCAAGTTAATGTAGAGGTTTAATATTTATGTTAGTGTCTGCTTTAAATGCATTTGAAAAGAAAATTTTGCATGCAGGTAGAATTTCACCAAAATTAAGTTGTGACTGGGCCACATGCTCATTCAAAGAGTTAATCTAATAACAAGACAGCTGATAATGCAATAGCCATAATTAGGTAATATGTGAGTTAATTACATGACATAAATTTTGTAATAGTAAAGTGTATAAACCATTTTTTCACAGCTTATTTATATATGTGTGTCTAACAGAGGCTTTGAAAAATTGTGAGACTGTAATTAATTTTCTTGCAAACTTCTGCTGGACTTTTTTAAAATGCACGTTTTATTACAGTATTTGTATATTTTGTATCTGCCTGCTTGAACAATTCAGTTGAGTGTATTTAATAAACCAAGAGTCATGACATGAATACACGGCTGCAGTCAATCTGAATGCAGTTAAGCCTCAACTGGGCCGTTTAGCCTGGACGGAACAGATTTCAAAAGAAGGTGTTTTCGGATACTGACACTGAAATACTGAAGAAAACAAACAACATGCAGTATTTTAGAAATACACGTAGGTGCTGTTTAGAAAGGTTATATGCGCAGAAATAACAAATTCAATAATTCTGCTCCCAACCGGTTATTCAGAAACGAATGTTTTAAGCACTCCTTAAACATTTAACTCACTAGTGTGTGACAAAGCATTGAAAATCCTGAATAAACCCACCTAAAAATGTTATGTTGCTGCATCATTACACCAAATGGAAGGGTTTGAAATGTATTGTGCCGTTTTACACACGTATTCCTAAATTCGTCATGTTTGCTATCTTTGGAAAGTCTGGGATCTCCACTAGAATTTAAAATAAGTCTCTGTTGGTTTGAGCCTCACTCAGCCGTACTGCGTGAGTTTGCAGAGGGACGCTGTGTTGGGCACAGCAGAGTTCAAGAGGTTAAGAAAGCAGCTGCAGAAGAACAGGGTATACAAACACACCGGCACACACACACAGGCATGTTCACATGAGCAGGGCTGCCCATTTCCACTACCGTTTATCACATCTGTGACCGGATCTCCAGGATCCAGGATTAGTCCCAAAACTGACTGCTTCCAAAGAAAGAAAACTGACTATATTCTCACTTGAGCTGGCTACTTTTTGAATCCAACAATGATCAAGCACAGGGAGTACCGGCTCGCTCGCAGTGTCTCCTCAAAAGCACCCTGACGGCACACAGTAGTTGCTCTGTTCATTTTAAACTAAAAGGTGATTACCACAGGGCGGGAGTAAAGCAAGCAAATTAAAAGACATTTCTCTATGTTTCAAATGTCATATATAATAATGTGTACGTAACAAAGCAGCAGCACCAGGTGTGAGCATGTGGCTGTTGCTGGCAGCCTATATTTAACTGAGTCTCTGTGATGTCAAACGTCGTGTTACAGCATGTACTGTAGTAAAGGCTATCAGTGTGTCGCCTCATGATTCATTAGGCTGCCATCTGCTAGCATGATGGCAGGGTTTGGGGCTCATCTGATTTGGGGATTGGGTGGATGACAGACTTGTACGCGCAAATGCAAAAGGTTTGCAGTCACAGAACACAAACACACACACACACACACACACACACACACAACCAAACACACACAGCCGAAAAGGCCAGCACGTAGGCGCATGGGAGCTCACTAATGCATGCACATGTCCAGGGACATGGACACACACTTAAATGCGCAATCAGATGGTCCGTACGCACACACAGATGGCAGGTGGCCACTCCTTCAGCAGTGAGGTGTTTGTAGGAAAAACAAGGACCATGAAATGCTCAGTCACAGGAGCCACGTCACCAACTTATACACTCTAACTCACTGTGTAGGCTATAGTAGAAGCTTGTGCATGAGTACTATATGTGTAATAGTAGGTGTAAGCAGGGTTAGTGGCATAGAGTACACCAGTGTCCTGCAGAACTACAAAAATTGGTACTGAAAATAAAAATGTTATTGAATCTGAGCTGATGAATTGGGTTTCGAATTAAGTCAATTTTATTTATATATCCCAGAATCCCAGATTTGTCTGTGTGGGCATCACAGTGTCAACACCCTGTACCTACAGAAAAAACTGGGATAAATATGATAAACTGCAGCTACTGTACTTGGGTGTGGAAAATAGGGAATAACTTTTACTTCTGCCACATTCAATGTATCAATATAAATGTTCATCTTGATTAAACCAACACGTTCCTTCACATTGCATTATATTCAAACTCTCCACAGCAATGTGAAAGTCGAATTAGTGACATGTGGCCTCTTTCCAGCAGCCTAAAAATAGATAACCTACCAAACCACCAAATTGTTTTTTTTGTCCTGTATCCAACTACTGATGGATACAGGAGGTCCCTGCACTCTGATGGTCTCTGAGCATAACTTAGTCGGCTTCCCCCTCTAGTGGCTACAATGAACACTCATCCTGAGGCTGCTTACATTGCAAAGCTAACACATTTGTCAGTTATAGGAACAACACTTTTTATTGATCATTTTGTTCTAATTGAATTACTGCTGTGACAAATATTGAGTATTTTATTACAATTATTTTTAATGATTTGATGTCGAGGGCTACACCTCTGCTTTTTTGAAGGCTAATGGTTGAGGAAGCAGCACGTCAGATCAGTTCAGGATATAGCACTGTTTGTATAATGTCAATCATAACACTCCTTTTATTTCTACTCCCAACTTTTGGATAAAGTAAAGACATATGTGTCCCCCTCAGAGTGTGCGGAGGAAATACAGTAAACTTTCTAGTTTTGAATTTCAGTAGGGTTGTGCAGAAGCTGCTGCTGCTGCTGCTGCTGCTGCCAGCCTCAGAAATCAATGAGGCTCTGGAGGCGATTGGGGAAATCAGTCATGCTGAAAATATGGAGTACAGCAGTGACGCACACAGCAGCCAGCCCGCCACAGCCACACAGGCCCTATTGACTAATCTGGGTGTGTGTTTGGCAGGGAGGGGAGGGGGGCCACTGGCGGCTATATTGGGACCTCTGACATTGACACTGGTGCCCTTTGGTTAGATGGCCTCACTTGACACTTTTTGGTCATCCTCATTAGCCTTTCAATCACAATCACTTTCTGTCCTTTCTATCTTTTTTTAATCCACGTCAGAAAAACATTTTTATTTTTTTTCACCCTATAACAGCCCCCCATGCTGCCTCTCAGTCTACCCCTGCCCCACAGCCATTATCTCCACTAAAAGCAGCATTATCTTGGCCCACGTCCTCTCTATCACTTCTTCACAGCCCTTCTTTACCCGATTTGTCTAAATTATCTCTTTTTCCCACTCGGTCAGGCCGTTGCGTGTGTCTCTCGCTCTCACCTCACTCAAGTCTTTTCCCATCATGCTTTGCTTTAGATAAATGGCATCATCTCAAACTGTCACAAGCTGCACGGATGGAGCAGCACCAGTTATCTTCTCATGATACTGACTAAGAGCTCTCCAGCCCCATACGGCCTTAATGCACTGACACTGTGTTGTTTAAATGTACACTGTTAGAGAAGCCATAAAAAGCATTGTTGAGAAGGTTACTAGTAGTGTGTGTGAGTGTTTCTCTGAGTGTGTGTGTGTGTGGAAGACAGAGGGTATTATGAATAGTACCCTGGTACTGTTAGTACAAGTGAGGATAAGAGCTGTCTCTGTTGTGATGGACACACATGGATTACAAGAGACTGCTTTGTCTCAGTGTGTGTGTGTGTGTGTGTGTGTGTGTGTGTGTGTGTGTGTGTGTGTGTGTGTGTGTGTGTATGTATGTGTGTGCGTGCATGTCTTTGTGTTGGACAAGGGTAGAGAAAAGATTAAATTACAAAATTAATAACTTCTGCCTTAACTAACTTAGCGCATGCTGTAATGCACCCACATCACTGGCACCTTCTCCATCACTATACAATAAATACACAATTGTCTTTGTCAGCTGAAAACTAAAAACAAGTTTTGAACTGTGCTTTGATCTATAGCTCCCAACAGTGACTCCACTTCAGTGCTGTTTTGTTTTTGTTTTTTTTCAGTCAGGAAACTCGATGTACAAATCAGGTAAAGAGAATAGAGGCTTGTTCTGTTCCCTTCTGCACTTCTGTGTCTCTGGCTGTGGTCTAAAATCTCCTGCTTTGATCTCCTCATATGATCCAAACAGGCTCACGGCTGGAGGAGTTCGGATGACACTCGCGAGGCACATGCCTTATGCCCAGAGTTCAGAAAAGTTTGCTGCACCGCACAAAAATAAAAAATCCCACAACAGCTCTGAATTTTTTCCCCCAAGTAAGAAGAGTGTGATTCTTGACGAGTTGCTGCAGCATTCAGAGCTTATTTCCCTGTTTGTAAGCTTCCTGTCACAGGGCATATGGACCCACGCTGGGCTCCAGTTTCATGTGTGTGTATATCCATAGTCTGTGTGCCGGTGTGTGTGCGTGTTCTTGCATTTCATGTTCTAAGTGTCTGCTTTAAGTCTCAGTAAACTTACATAATAACATGTCCTACAGGGATCTCATGACAGCTGTAGTAAATTTTATGTTTTTCCTGAATCCTGCCTGGTGATTACACAGTCATATCAACTTACAACTGCAATTAAACCAATCAGTCTCATCAGCATGTGGACAAGAGGAGCATGTTGCCATGATTTACCTCTTGGAAGTGAGTCCGTTTGACACATTATTTTATTACTCTCTGTTTTGTTTCCTAGAGCACAAGATAGAAAACAGAGATGAAATCTGCAACATCTGCTGCTCTCATGAATAATTTTTCCTCAGTGTGCCGATATTTCTTCAGTCCCCTTATGAAACCTCAAAATCAGGGACCGCATGACAGCCGTACCGTGCCTGACACAGACGCCTCAGCTTGGCTTGGGTCCAAGGACCCCCCAAGGAGGGCCATCAGTGGACAGAGCCATTGATCCACCATGTCACCCCAAGGCCCCCGCAACGCCAACTGCAGCATCCAGAACACCATACACAACACCAACCGCCGTCACCGAATCATGCATCTAATCTATTTATCTTTAGCGTTAGAGAGAGTCTAAGTTAATTCATAGCATTAAACAGGACACTGAGCAGACTGACAACTAAAAAGTGTTTGTTCTTAACAAAGCAAAACAAACCGATGATTTCATCTAAAAAATATTCATCTCTATGTCAAAATGTTTTCTATCATCAGTTACTTTTTATATTCCATGCAATCGAAATGTTACTGTCTGACTACACAAGAGAATAACACAGATAAATCCACTAACAAAAAGCAAAACAACTGTAAACACAGAGACAGAGCAGCAATGTCAAATAATTCCCCATCAACTGATTATATTTCATGCATTGAAAAAGTTGAAAAACAGGCAGTACTTGCCAGGAACAGAAACAAGTGAAATCCGCTTTCCAAAACTTCCTGAACATCTGCACACACATGTATTCTGTTGCCCTCACTGTAATCACAATCACAAAAACTCTCAACACACAACCGGATACATACCCAATACACGAGTGCCTGCGGGTAGAGAAGTTGCCGTGCATCTTCCTTGAAAAGCGAGAGTCTTTGTTCATCATTTCTTTTTTTGTGCAGGTTCAAATAGAGCTGGGTTCAGTTCAGAGAGGCATCAAAACAGCAGCTCTGGGAGGCGGGTGAGAGAAACCATAAACTTCTGTGGTGCGACCGAAACCCCCATGCTGTCACAAATCAGAAGGGAAGGCCATCCAAAACGTTTGAGTGTGGTCACAAGTTATGAGAGACAAGCTCCTTTGACAAGACAGTGCAGGAAAAACAGGTCCAAGAATGACAAATGTAAAACAACACCAAGATGCAAAGCAGCAAAAGACACAAGAGTGTCATCAGCTGCACCTGGTAAGAGCAGGAATGAAAGTGAATGCAACAGTAAGAGTCAGGCCTGCTGAACCCTCTGTGTTTATTAGATAAAACTTATTAGCTAGAAGCGATTCTGACTTCCAGGTCAGTGCAGAATCAACGGATCAAAGTGCATCAAACTGGAAATTCAATCAGCTTTTGGTCCTGCCATCAAGGATATGTCTATTTGTTTTTGTGGAAAAGAAAGAATCAAAAAGGTGCAGCTCAGTGTGTGGGTGTGTGTGTTTGTGTGTAGGTGCGTGTGTGTGTGGGTATGTGTGTATGTATGTGTGAAGAGCCTAAAAAGGCAAAGAGTCTTGTCTGTTAAAGACCAATCAGGGAGAGAGTTAGCATATCATCTCACTGACAGTGAAAGCACGGGGCCAAATCAAATCAAGTGAAATTGAGGATGGTGTCAGCTGTCAGTGCTCATCTGGGACTACTTCCTCACGCGTCCGTGCTCTCTGCTCACCACAGATGTGCCAAGATAAACGCTTCTCTCTCTCTCTCTAGTGTGTGTGTTTTTTTTGTTTCTCTCCTCGTACTCCTAAATAGGAAACAGCAAGCCTGAATTCTTCCAAATGAGCTGCGGGCCGACAAAACCAAATTCCTCAACAGGTATTTTCTGTCTTTAAAAATCAGGTCCATTTGAACATGGAGTTGGCTCTGTGATGCTACACCACCAACAGAATGAGCAGAGTTATTCTTAGTGGGGGGAAAAAAGTGAGTTGGAAAGAGTGTTATAATCCCATCAGATGCTCCCTGGAGTGGGTCGTCCCATGTCGTCCCTGTCAGCGGGCTATAACAGACTTGTGCTCTCTCTTCTTCTTCTCTCCTGAGAGTGGTGGGACCAAACTCGGGCTTAAAACAACAAACAACAACACTATCTCCCCTGAGAGTGAGAGAGAAAGAGAGAGCGAGAGATTGTGGAGGGATAGGGAAGGGGTGGGGTGCTGTGCGGTTGAGAGAGAGAGAGAGAGAGAGAGAGAGAGAGAGAGAGAGAGAGAGAGAGTACAGAGACTGACAGTCATTGCATGAGAAAGAAGACCAGTGTGGGTTTGAGTGAGATGAGTAG
Source organism: Datnioides undecimradiatus (assembly GCA_008933995.1). Classification (NCBI taxonomy): domain Eukaryota; kingdom Metazoa; phylum Chordata; class Actinopteri; order Lobotiformes; family Datnioididae; genus Datnioides; species Datnioides undecimradiatus. The sequence goes on along the minus strand of WARS01000030.1, from coordinate 6,740,473 downwards.
AGATGAGGTGAAGGGAGAAAAAAGTGTCTTAGGAGTGCTTTAAGCTCGCACAAGTTTTTACCAATTCTATTTTTTTTCTATGAGAGTGTGTACAGTTCCTGTTTTCGTGTAACCAGCCTGCCTCCATGCCAGCAGCGACAACAGTGCAGTGGTCGATCAATACTTCAATACTGTGTGTGTGCGCTTCTTTTTAAATTTTCCTGTTTTAATATCGAGTTCTCCTCCCATGCCGTGACATAATCCATCTGATTCACACAATATCCCCTTCCTCTTCACATATATGCTGACACCAAGTACATGACTGTAAAAACACTGCAGAGACTTGGGCTGATAAGTAAAGCAAGGGATGATGGAAACATCGAATTGTTCACAATGTGAGGGAGAAATAGACAGGATGTGTGCGTTACAATGCACCTGAGGGTTTGTTACTGTCCCGATGAGTCTAAAAATGCATTTTAACAGTTAAACAGTCACACGAAAAAAGCAGAAAGAAAGATTTTAGGTGGTATTTGACAGTAATGTATGTACAAGTAGATGTACATTGATAGGCAAATGTTTAGAGTCACCTGTTTTTCTGTTGTTTTCTTCCAACAATGGCTAATTAAACCTACTGTAGCTAAAAACAATATAATTCAGATATCAAATGTTTCATTTACACTTGAAACACTTCTTGTTTCCATACAGTGTCGCACGTCAGGAGCATTTAATCATTTTTCCACAAATACCCATCTTTTAAATACTTTTCTCTTTTGGTTACACACATGTGTGACTGGAAGGTATATATTCTTTAAATGTTTGGAGTTTCTACACGGCTACACGTCTGTCTGATCACAACTTGCCAAACTTAACTTAACTCTCTCTGTGTACAAACAGGATCTCAAAGACCGAAAACTCAAAAGTCACCATCACTGCAACAGTCTTCACAAATACAACACACTTGGGAAAATCCAATGAAATACTTGACACCTGCCTTATGTTCGACACCCCACATGACAAGGCTCCTCTACCTACCAGTGCCTTCGTACTAAGTCTCAATGCTGGACAGTTTGATTTAATGCTTTGCTTTAATGTTATAGCTACTACGGGCCGACCTGCTGCAAACCTGTCCCATGTATTGTCTGTTCTCAGATGGTCAGCTGTGAATAGCCTAGGTATACACAAAGTATTTGTTTATTTACATTCAAAAGTATGGCTTAGTCATGTTCTGCATGTCTGCATGTGACAAAAATGGCATAGCCAGTATCTCTTGGCTTTGTTTTGTTTCTTCTTGCTTGCTTGCATAACTGCATGTGAATACTGAATACTGTTGCTATATTACTGTATTAATGTTTTGTTGCCTCCTGGTTCTCTGTGCTGCTTCTGTACTGACTTGAGAACGATTGTTTTGTTGCTTTTGCAGTCTTTGTGGCGTCTTGTCGTCTACTGTCTCACTTCATTGGTTTCAACACATCTGGCCAAAGGACTTAAGCTGAAAATGAGCCAGCTGGTTAACTCTGGCAGATTTACAGAGATATTGATTAATGCGCGTTATCTTTATAAATAGATAAATTAAGTCAAACACAATATTTTATCAACAGCCACAAATACTTCCAGGGCCAGAAACATTAGAGTCACACACCAGCCAAAGGATACCAGCACTTTCCCCTTCTCTATCTACCCATCAGAGGCACAGAAACACGTCCGCCTGGTGCTTCATGCCCACATGTCACAATACAGCAGCCTCTAGTGGAAAAGAACAGGAAATGCAAGGTCATCTGGAGAAATACATGAACACCCTGAACATACACCTTTTGTTTTGTTTTGGGGTTTTTTTTTTGGTCTTACTACTTGAACTGTAATGTACACCTGAGACAGAGTGGGACCAGCAATCTGAGAGTTTAGTTCTTTTCACACTTTTTTAATACATAAACTGCTCTACAATTACTTATCTTAAAATGAGTAAAACAGTATTGTGTATTGGGATGATCACATTTAGCCTTTAAAAGCCTATAAACCTTTTAATCAACAAGCTCAAGTTTGATGATTTTAGATGACATAACACAAATCAATGGTTTTTTTTGCTTTTTTCAGTTGTTGTATTGTCATATATGATAATATGTGTTGCAAAACATTATAACACACGCTGTACTGTGTTGTATGTACAGTCTGTGCAGGTCTGGTACATAACCAATATTCAGTGAGCTGAGTTTAGCTGCTAATGTTAACTTTGCTGCATTCACCATAAAAAAAAATACTCCTGGTCAACCACAGAACCAACGAGATGGAGACACCCATCGTATGAAGTAATAATTATTGTGTTTGTTTATATTCCATCAGCCCAGAAAATGTTCTACATTTATCAATGAAAGACATAATGGAAACAAAACTGGCCGTCAGCCCAGAGCTGGCTTGAAAAAAAAACAATTTTCATGTAAGGTTTTTCACAGAAAAAAAGCCATTTGACACAGTGTCTGTGGAGTGGAAAAAGAGGCTTAATCAACTTCGACACTAAGTGAAAATAACTTTGCAGTTATGTTCTATATTTGAGCTGCCTGCGACATTTATTTTCCGCTGGACCCCCAGTTTGTTTAATTCCTCCTACTTGCCAGCCATCCTGCAATAACTCATCTCCATCCATTTATTTCAGCTCTGACATTATGGGACACTGCGCATACCCTGCAGAGGGACACTTCCAATGACCTGATCTCGGAGCTGTACAGTGTAAAAGCAGTGACATGTTGAATGTCTGTGTTGGACTGCGAGCATCTGACTTTCCAGATTGAACCTTGAAATTCCCCTGACTTGACTCTCGCCCTCTAATATTTAGATTTTCAACAGACACACTGAAATTAATGAAACAGTTTGGCTGGAGCATTACAGTAAACCTTGGAAAAGACATGCGCCTGCCAATCTCAAATCCAAGACTATTAAACCCCTGGAGGAAAAGGACACCACTCCCCACCACTGCATGTTTATAAGGGTGAATGAACTTGTAAACACTGTTTGAGTTTTCTAGTAGGCACTATCTTCTTTAGGAATGTTTAATACACATTTCTTGCCAATAAAAATAAAGCAGGATTTTACAGCGGACACTCAAGTTACTCTTAGGCTTTTAATTAGAGTCCACTGAGACGGATGTCACCAAACATCGCTGCAACAAGTTGAAGACACCTAGTAACAGCCCAGGATTGGTGGGTGCCTACATCTGTGTGTGTATATGTTGAGGAGTGAAGGGTAAACATTGACAAAGAGATAGAAGACCATGTGAGCAAAACAATTGGTTTTACAGCACTTTACAATTTTCCACAACAGGTTCTTCCTCTGAAGTAAACCTCCAGGAGTGTTTGACACACCAACGAGGAAATGTACTGTCCCCAGTGGAACAAGAAAAGAACAAATATCCGTATGTTTGTATATCCATCCACACCTGTTTATTCTTCCTCCCTCATCAAGTTCAGGTCAAGTATGGTTGAATTCATCACACGACTCTTGCCTTGACATTGCCAACCAAGTAAATGCTTAATTTGCATTGGAATCACGGGCCAGGCCTCATGCAATAACTCATAAAACTAAAGTTATCAACAGGTACCAGAGCAAAGCTGCCTGACAGCAAGGCAGCTGGACTCTTTACAAACAAGACTTATGACCGCTATAACGGATGAAAAATGATGAATAAATCAAATGTGTTTCAAGCCAAGCAGGAAACATCCTGTTACAGGCTGGAGGCTTGCTTCCTTTTTGTGTTGCTATTAAAAAAAGGGATTTTTTTTTTTAGCACCGACAGATTAAAGCACTTGCTCGACACAAAAGTGGAACAGCAAACTGCTGATGCAGTGACGGCGAGGATGTCACTGAGCTGTGTGTTTACTGGGATGATGCCGCTCAGTAGGAAAACAAAAGCTTTGGAAAAACACATTCACCTGTAGGAAATTAAGCACTGAAGCTGAGCAGCTTTCAACACCCAGCTCTGAATACTGACAATACTACTCAGCAAAATCCAACAGGGGTTACTGTGTGAATAAAATGTGTTTTGCAGCTACAGATATGTTAAAAGTTTTAACCAGGCATGAAGGAAGGAAAAATCAAAATGTACTGATAACAGCCGTCCCGAATCTGCTGTGTAATATTCTCAGATATCAGCTGGTCCATTCATAGAGGATGAAACAGCACTTTTTTAAAATACTCACATTATGAGATTTTCTTTCCCTGCAACAACAGCTGATTTGATTCGGGTATAGAACAGAGCGCTTAACTGAAACGCAGCGATACATGAGCATCTTGTGGTCGGGATCAATTTCATAACATAAGCTTAAGGGCAACCTTTTCCCTAGTGTGAAAGGCTGCTGCCAACCCAAAAATAAATCAACATCTGCAGCTGAGAAGAGTTACCCTCGGCCACGGGACACAAAACCTCTCCTGCTATAAAAAAAACCCCCCACAGACTCACAGAAACACACCAGTGGAGATGACTGGTAAAGAATTGCCTGAGGTGCTAATAAAAAACCCTGGTCACAGTGCAAGTCTGTCCACTGTACTTTCGTACTGGGATACCAGTTTAGGTAAATCACTACAACTGCTTGTGTAATCCAGCGCAGGTGCAGAGGCAAGTGAAAATAATTTTCCACTTTGAATAAAGAGAAACGTGTCTGTGTAACTATAGCTACGTGTGGTTCACGTGTCATTTTTGCCATCTTGGTCTTAGATTGACAGACTCTACCTGGGCGTGTGGGCCAGAGTGAAGCGGCGCCTCTGGAGGTTGATGCTGCGGTTCATCAGCAGCTTTCTGAACAGCAGCGGGGAGTTTCGAGGAGACCCACGTGGGGAATCCTTCGGCGAGATCTTTGGAGATCCTCCAGGAGAGCCCGCTTTAGACCTGGGCATGAGCTGAATGATGGGCAGCCTGGTCACCCTCAGGTCCTGTGGCCTCCCCACAACTTCAGCCTGCTCTTCCTCAGAGCTCTCGGAGCAGAGCTCACTCATAATGGACAAACAATGGTTGGGGTCAGGTAGTTGGTCCCTTTGTATGCCGCACCTTTGGTAACTTTGGTCCAAGAAACAGTTTCTGTCAGCTTTTTCAAACAAACTTTATAATACTTGTTTGTGACATGACAAATGGCACGTTGGTTAGTTCCTGTGGCTGTCTGTCTGTTGATTTTCCCAGCACAGGTGAGTCTGGTGCTTCTGGTCCAATCCCTGCTTCCTTATACTTGAACAAAACCTGGGCCTGTCAAAATCCAAAAAAAAGCACCAAATCACCTCAAAAAGCCACCTCCCTGTCGGATTTTTTATCTTTATTTGAAACCTATCAGCCCCTTTCTTCTCTGCTCCTTTGGATCATGCTGACTGGCGTGCGGGCAATGGACTCAAACATTAACGCTGATGTACTCTCCCTACCTCCCTCCCTCTCCCAGGCTTTGTTTACATTACTGTTAGGCCTTCCCTCTCTCCAACTAAATATGGACGTCTGATTTACAGGGAGGAGAAGCATGACAGATCACCTCCTTCTGCTTCTCTCTCCCTCTTTCCAAGTCTCTGCTTCCCCCCCTTCCCTCACTCCTAATCTCATGGAGAATATTGTTCATCAACTTCAAACTGAGCTCCATAATTACTTCCTCCACTGTATAAACATTGAGCCGTCGCTTGGCTCGGCCCTCCAGCTCGCCCTTCTCACTCTCACTCCGACTGACTTTGCATACTCAGGCTTTTTCCCCTGGTCCCCGAGGTGCTATTTGTTGTGAAGTTGCCTATTTCCTCAGAGACAGCCTCTTTGCCTTTCACATGCTCCAAGCGTACCAAGAAGAGTCACATGAAGGGCTTCTGACTATAAAAAGCAGAGGTAGATAAAAGCTATAGAGAGCATGGGGTGCTGTCACGATGGCGCTCTCTATCTGTGACCAGAGGCAACATCATCTTCACCCCCACCCAATCTCTTTGTTTATCACTGCAGAGTGAGGAAAGGTCCTCCTGTGATTAAGGACTCACAGCTAAACACCGGTGCTGTCTAGAGTAACTGAAATAACCTAGGGAGCTGGAACATCTGACACAGGACTGAACCTATGACCAACAGATGGTAGGAAGAGCAGGGAAGAAAGATTCTTCGGTTAAAGGCTTTTTATGGATATACACTCATACTGACTGCACTGTATGGATTTGAGAGCAACAGTACTGTACTATAACTCTTTAGTTGAACTCTTGTCCAAACGTGGCCCCGCACAGTTAAGCTTTTATTTGCCAGTTTAAAGTCAAAGGCATGTCACTAGAAGGTGTATTTAAGGACTACACAAAACACTTTTGGTCCTCCACATTACCCGGTTCAACACCTCAGCCTTCACTAACACATCCATTACACATAGTAACACATGTAAGGTGCTATTAAAGGTCACTGCCTACTGTACTGTACTGTACAGCTTCCTTTGGATCTACAAATTACACAAGTTTTGTACTTTAAGGCAGAAAGAGGCAATAAAAATCAAACCTGTTTTAAAGCTGCACTTATCAATATTTATGTATTAACCACAGGTCAAATTACTGTGAAACTCAAAAAGAATTACCACATGACTCTGCAGTTCAGCATCTTTCAGCTCGCTGTTTCGGTTTCAAGGCCCACAATCTGGATGTTTGGGTTCTGTCATCAATACCTTTATCCGGGCACGCTATGAGCTAGGCACCATACACTAAACACACAAAGTTTGCTAGTGAATGTATTACAGCAATTAACAGCTCAAGAACCAGATATTATTGTCAGGGGTAGGTGGAGACTAAATCTGAGCTAAAAATAGACTTTTTATTGGATTTAACATTCCTCAGGTGGACAGAAACACAATTCAAAGTGAACGGTGATGTTGCTTAATGTCTGCTCAATGAATCAATAAGTAGCTATTTTCTATATCAAGAGAGGCAATAAATCAACATAGCCACCACAGTGGCAAAAAAACATTTAATACATGTTTAATCTTCTTTGTTCTTTGCTAAAATCTTTCATTAACCGAAGTCACTGCATATCAATCCTTTTTGGACATATTTGTATTACTATAGTACATCCTGAGTATGAAGCAGTTAAACTTGTGCCAAGGCCAGAGGACATTTTTAACCACTTTTGTGTTGTCTTGTTCCAATGCCCAGGCGGTAAAGATGCTCTCTCACTCAAGTTAAACACATCTGAGAAATAATCTTGGACGCAAACTAATCCTGGCCCCGAAGCACATCATCATTCCAGTCATGTGGGTGACAGAGGCAGAGGTGAGGGCTGTCTCGTTCCCAGTTTTACTTAGGAAGACCAGCGTGTACATTCCTGCGGTGGGACTCCCACAGGTCCTGGAGCAGGGTTGATCAAGTTCAACAAGAGGTAGTTCTGGCAATGTGAGATGGCATTAGTTTGTATGATATAACATATTCCATGGTGCCCATATCAAGTCATGTAGACAGCATCCTAATGGTCTCTGTAGTCTCTACTTTTTTAATGGCACTGTAATACTTTCGATTCAGGAAACTCTGTTAAACCTTTGATTTTGAGACAGCTTCTGCTCCCCCCTGGATCCATCACCTGAGTTTCCGTCTACCTCCTATCCTCCTTTTGTAAGGTAATTTCATTTTTTTCTGTTTGAATGGAAATCTAAGGTGGAACTGCTAATGAGAGACCTGGAGAAAAGCTCCAGAAGAATAAACCATTCCATCTTATCGAGGCTGACAACGGTTCCCCATTTGGGAATCTTCCTTTTTCCGTATAGGAGTGTGTCTGACTGCATGATTGTAGACATTGCCTGTATTTGTTTTAAAACGGTCTGTGGTCAACTTTCAGATAGCTGTGTCTTTGAAAACAAGCTTCCACTGACCTCTGTATCTCCCTCTCAGCCTGCATCACGTGACTATTTTAGAGACAGTAATTGCCAGTTTCATTTTAACTTTGACTATAGCAATATCAATTTAGCGATATCACAATCAACAAATTCAGTTCAGTTCCCATTAGATTTTTCCTGTTGTGTGTCATTTCTAAAACACCCTGTAGCTTTGAACGCTGCTCCATAAACAGCTTCTCTGGCGCCGCATCAAAATTGCACTACCAGCTTGTAAACAGGCAAGCACATGGCCCCCTTCACACAGAGAAGGAACACAGCTATAGGCGTTTCAACATCATAGGTGCTACTGCAGTGTGGCTTTATACCTGCTGGAATAATGAATGTGAACCTATTTTACATATTTTCATAGATTACATAGTTTTAAAAACCGAATCATGCGACCACACACGTTTTCACTGATATCCATTGGACTGCACTATTCATTCAGTTTTTAATGTCTTCCTGGTAAACTCTGAATTTTTCTCCCTGGGGCCATCATCCGAGTAAAATAATTCTGTGTTGCAGTGTACTACAGGAGATGAGTTGGTGCAGGGAAAATGCTTTACTTACTTGTAAGAATTTGTGTTGAGTTGTTACCAAGAAAAGCTAAACTCGTGTGCGTCTGCTTGGATCATATAGTATTTCAGAATTTCACAGCAGCAAAATCCAAAACGTTTGCAAAATGTCTAAAAATCTTTCCTCAGGCATTAAAAGTCTCATGGCCAGGACAATTTTAGTGAAATTTAACTATGCATGTGTGTATTGTTGATTAATACCACAGCACTGAAGGGCTGTTGGTTATAAACAAGAAAACATCAATGACACAACTGTGTCTTTGTCATATCTGATCACCTCTGACATGCACTTCAATTACCTACGTAATCAAACAGGTCTGACTGCATCCCTGTGAAAAAGGGATCTGTGAAAAAGAAAACAACAGTGAAGCATGCCCACAAACGCACACACACATGCACACATTCAGCACATTCACACGTACAGTGCATGGACGCAGAAATGCTACAGATATGTTTGCAGCCGTAGCTTGAAAGTTGTTGTAGAAACAATCACAAGAGCCTTGTTTGTGTGATCTTTTATGGTGATAATTGTTCAGCAGTATCACAGAGGGGAGAGCAATGCCTAAAGCAGGATACTTTGCTGGATCATATGCTCAAGAAGCAAATCAACTTTTCCTATCTAAATTATAATAACACCATCATCATCATCAAGCTCTGCTGAATACTCAAAACTTAAAGCTCGAGGACGGTGCTGCAAGGCTTTCCGCAATGTGCACTGACTTATGAGACTGCAACATGCTGGAGTCACAGGTGTTAGTTACTGATTGACCATGCTTAATTTTAATCATTAAGCTGGAAAATGGGCCCTTGTTTTCAGGAACTCACTGCTTTTCACAGTGTCCACAAACACCAGAAAAATAAGAGAAGAGAACCAGAAAAAGGAAAGAAGAGCTGAGAGGAGGTGACGCTTTTAAGTTTTAAAAAATGTAGTTTAGAAGCGTTAAACATGTGGCATCCACTGGTGTCTCTATGCTACATGTATATTATACAAGGAAATTAATCTGAATACCAGCCCATTTTAGGTGATGGTAGGTAAAATTGTGTTGATTATTTACTCCAAAGGTTTGTTGATCATGATATAAAAATAAAGGAGATGGTGTCCTGCAGAAAGACACTGACAACAACAACACAAAGCATCATCAACTCACAATGCTCTGGAGATGCAGCTGGTCAGAGTCCCCAGGCTCCTGGAGGGCTTGATGCTGTGAGTTGAGGGGCCACACTGTGGGCCATCCTCGGGTCTGTCCTGCACAGGGGGTCTGCAGGACAGCCTGGGCAGCTGCAGGGTGCCTGAGAAGAGCCTCTTCACAGCACAACTGACGCTGGGGTCCTGGAGCGGCTCGATGTAGGAGGCCTGCTCCGAAGAGTCCCACTGTCTCTGGATGGACAGAAGAAACAAAAAGACCAAAAAAACAGAGGATGAGAGGAAACAGCAGTCGGTTTGACATTATTAGATCAGATATTTGTATTTGACAAAAAAAAAAAACAACTGTTATTTGATGCACTGAAAGAGAGTGATATTTGTTCAGCTGCTCCACCAACACACAGCACTGCAGAAAAAGCAAAATGAAACTACTAATGTGTCTGTGACTCCCGTGTCTGCCACTGTTTGTCTTGGACTGACAAGACAATATGTATTACTAGATGATTTAGAAATCAGTAAATGAGAAAAGGGCAAGCTTGGCCTTTGCTGAACTTCTTGAAGAGATTGTATGACAAAAACAACATTCACTGAGATCTAAAGGTAAACTGCAGACAGGGCCGTTCTTGTGCTGTTGCCTAAAATATGACGAACCTCACTAAAAAGCCCACTCGGCTGGCATTATTTTTGGAAGGTTTATCTGATTTCAGGTCCTGAGACCCGCACACTATCACCTTGGACACAATAGGCGGTTCTCACAGTGTAACAGTGTTTGGGATTTAGCTCTTAGGGCATCTCTCTTTCAGCGTCAGTGTTGAGGGAAAACAGATAAGAGTCCTTGTTTTCTGCTGCATCCCGTGACCTTATCTCTCCATCTGCTTAGGAGTCCCACCTTTCTATAAACAATGTCAACACACTCCTGGGGTTTGATTGTTGACCACTTCTGACCAGAGCACAGTGTTAAATTGCTTCACTTATTAAAAAAGACATTGACTTTGTCTTGTTACTGGTAAATTATGTATGAAACTTAGCTATATAGCTGTTGAACAGACTCCCAGACGTTATTTGTGTCATCTCATACAGATAACAGACATTTATTAACCTGAACTGGCTATTAGACAGGACTTAATTTATTAGTTTATTAATTTAATCTGCCCATCCATTGCTTGCCAGTGGTCAAACGCATGGAACAACACGAGTGTTATTACATAAGCCAGATGTATAATCAATCACACGAATGACCTGCCATCTTGTTATTTAAGTTTATAGCAAGCTGTCAACATTTTGTTTCGGAGTCCTAAAAAGATGTCAGAAAATAAGGATACGTTTAAACCCTCCACCACAGTCCAATCTTAATTAAATAGCATTTTGTTTTTAGTAGTTCTTAAAGCTTCATTAATTACCCTTACCTCAGAGAAGACGAAAAACTTTGATGAGTTATTTCTCCTCATGTTTTCAGCTACTCTACCATGGGAACGAGGCAACTGGGAAGGAAATACCAAAGAGGAGGATACAGATACCACATTTAAGATCAGATATGAAGTAGTCAGTGGGACCAATACTTCCTTGGACGTAAAGATCAACTATTTCTCCGCCTCTGCATAAACCCTCAGCTGTCATTAGTTCAGTGATAAACTGCCAACTTCTGCACCATCATGTCCTCCTGTGGCCATTTTCTCAGGCTCTAATACAGCTAAACATGAATATTTTAGAAAAAGGAGAGAATAAGTCTGAGGAGCAGACGTGAGAAAAGATGTGTCGCCTGCAGATGTTAGCCAGTAGTGAGATTGAGGTGGCGGAGCTGCGTGCATGACAGCCCATTATTCATGTGTGTCTATCGGCCTGTGGAATCAGCAGACCTCATGCATCCAGACCTTCTGGTTGGGCAAGACTCTGGCTTTAATCAAGCTGCTGCCTACAATCTGTCCTTTTTTCTTACAACATAAACACAACTTTTGGACAGATTTACAACATCTAATAGAATTTGAGTCCATGTAAAACATTCAGTATGATCATCAGGAGATGATGTGAACCTTAATGACCCTGTCTCAGCAGTGTAGCCATAGAAACCCAAACATAGAGTTCAGTACTTTAGTATAACATCAGCTGTGACTCATGAAATCCTAAAATCCTCTCTGATTTCCTCATCATAGCATGTATCTGGTCTATAATGTATTATTTATTATGTTTTGAATGTTATTGAACTTTCAATTAAGTGTGTACACTGAGTTTAGGAATCAGCTTATTTTAAGGCAGTAGTATGACAAAATTAAGAGTTTATTTTAACCTCCATGTAACTTGCTGTATGTTACTCCTGTTCGTTGCCTCTACTGACAGACTGAGGACAAGATTATGATATGGTGCCATCTAGAGGTCAGTGAAAACACTGTATTTGAGTAAAGTTTGCAAAGGACCAGAACACTTCCGTGGAGACAAAATGCTCCAAACGCTTATAGTTTCAGTCAACAACATTTCAATAATGACACTTTTTTTTATTATATTCCAGGAATTATAAGAGGCGATTATTCTTCCCTTCATAAAAACAGACAGTAAAATCACATGTAAAAAGTATCTGTTGACATTCTTCAGTGTTCCTTATTTAGTGGCCACACCTGGGACAGAGCAAGCAAACAGGTGTGTACTCCTTCACTCATTGTGGCAGTAGCTTTTGTAGTGTCTCTGGCCCCCTCCGCAGGCTGGAGGCTTGGTGCCCTGGAGAACATGAGGAGCTTGTTAAGAGGTCAAAGGTCAAGTCTAAACAAACATCAAAGCAAATGGTACTCTTGCTTTTATAACACACACAGACATTACAATATTATTAGATATTAATAATATTATTATTATTATTATTATTATTATTATTATTATTGTTGTTGTTGTTAGAAGGAGGGTCTTAAATTGTATCCTTAACTTAATCAGAAGTCAATGTAGTGACATAAGCCAAGGGATGATATGAGATTGATATCACATCTCAGTAAGTAGTCCTGCTGCAACTTGCTGTAAGTGTGTAACAGCATTTTGGTTTGGTTTTGCAGTAATTAATGAATAATCATTTCCAACTGCTGTGAGAAGAGCCCTGGGTGTATTACCTCAGTTGGAAGAAGTACTGAAAAACTGTTTTTAAATAAAATAATAAAATCTAACTTAATAACAAATAACTCAGTTTGATCCACTTTAATGGTACCTTGTACATGCTGCAGACCAGAGTGAAAAGAGAAGACATGGCCTTGTCCTGCAGATCTTCTGTGTGCACCTGCAGATGAATAAAATTAAGGTGTGAGGCTGGCTTTCTCTACAGCAGATCAGCAGGGGTGAAAAAAACCCCCAGAACATTAAATTAAAAAAAAAGGGGTTAGGGCTTTAAAACAACTAAGCCAGAATGGTTATGTCACCTACAGCACATAAATGGGACTTTTGCAGTATGTGTCTTTAACAGAAATAAGACAATAACTAACTTTACAACATATAAAGACTTTTTTAAATGACATTCATTGGCTGTAAGACAAAGTTTACAACAAGTCAAAGTGCTGGTGACTTGCAAGGTCCAGTGGTTAGACTTGTGTTCGGGAGATGAGTTCAAAAAACTATAATGTTCCAGACAGAGCAGAGACTTCACACATTTTTTATTGTTCTGTAGTCGGAGCCCAAAGAGCCTGATTGTAACAGCGAGGACAAACTATAATGATCTGATGATCCATCTGTTCTTCTGAAGTATAATTCCTGTCAGTGCTTAACAGTGTTTACAGCAGACACAGACTTTGATATGAACAACTATTTCTGAGTCACTGGATATGAAGACTTTTCTGGATGGTGACACAACAGTCAAGACATCTGAAGTCACTTATCAGGGGCACCCTGTGGTGCCAAGTCTGCTGCTTGTGATTTTCCCACGGTGAAAGGTTTGTAACAAATGTGGAAATATTTTCATGAAGGGCCTTACCCCATTAATGGTCACCCAGGGCACGTATTGGTGTGGAGGATCCAGGGCTTTAGTCTTCAAGGCATTCTGATGCATCAGCTGGTTTCCCAGGTCCCCTTTCACACAGCTCATGATGGTGTCCCAGCTCAATTTAGGATCATAGAGTGGCACGCACTACAAACAATAATCAAGGGAAATAAACATACTGTGCACCAAATACCAGATTTCCTTAAATACTGATTTACCTAAACAGTTACAAGGTACTGCGTGCTTATTAGAAACAAGCCTGTATTAGAGACAGGCCTTTATTTCCTATTTTATTTGTATTGTGCTCCTAAATATTGTATGTAAGAGCCACTCCCATTTTCTCTGTTAAAGTTGCAGCCTAATGCTGTCACAAACCCTATGTTTCAAATTAAAGGCCCTATTATTAAATAAAAGCAAGACTCGATTGTTGAATTTATGAAAGTGGGATATTTGTTTATATTATGCTCAGTTTCATGCGCCTAATATGACAGAATCCAAATGCTGCTCATTTTTTTCTTATCCTGGCCCGTATTTGCAAACCAGACTTTATTCTGTATTATTTAAGCCCCAGCATTTAATTTGATGACTTATATCTATTTAAGGAATTACATAATGTTTAGGGGAAGGCACATTTATGGAGAGAAGTAGAGAACCAGGCAGACACCAAAAGGGGTTAAGACACAAACACACACTCCTTCCTTACGCTTTTAGCTGCGCTGATGACATCTGTGGAGGACTCCATGCAGAAGATGATCGGGAAAGCAACGTCAGTCATGTTCAGTATACAAGTCTGAGAACAGCAGGATCATCAATTAATCAAAGTCAACAGTGACATGCAACAAAAATACAATACTGACTTCATTTATAAGTTGGAACAGATAAAACTGAGGCATGTTGAAGACAGAGGAATCCTTTGAACAAATACAGATTCACAAGAATCCATATTTCATTCTCTAGAAGATCAATAGTATTCATTTGACTAAACTAGGGTGCATAAAATGGTTCCAAATTGTAGTTACACAGAAGGTTTCTCTCTTTGCACGTTTGGTTATTAACTTTACCTCAATCATGTTGCCCAGACATTCCTGTTCTCCATGCTGGCAGTCATAAATAAACTTCTGTCCATCAGGTTTTTCCTGGGGTGGGTAAGGGGGTAGGAAAATGCAAGACTCTTCAGTTAAAGAGCAAAAATCAGAAAATGATTCCACGCTTACATCTACCCTCGAACAATCATGTTTATTTGAGTATGTTGTGACCACATGTGGTTTTAAAAAGGCTTTCGTCTTATATTGAAATTCATTCTCCTTTTAAGGCAACATCATCACCCACTCCCTCATTAAGCAGGAGGAGGAGGAAGTACAATCCCAGTGTAAACCCAAGGTGCTTGATTCACTGCATACCTGTGCGTTGCCGTAGGGCACTAAAGTAACAGACATGATGTCCATCAGCATGACCCAGGTGGGGAAGAGCATCAAACTGAGAAACCTTCTGCAGCCGGGACACAGACTCTCATAGTAAAACCCCACTTCGACGGGATCTGCTGTCTCACGAGACCTAGTGAAGTTGGATTCAAGGCACTGCTTCAAAACCTGCCAAAGTGAGGAAGAGTGGGGAGATTAACTTTCATGTCTTCACCCTCTCCGTTTCTCTTTTTTGAGTGAGAGTGTCTGCAAAGTCAGGTCACAGAACAGGGTCACTGGTAACCTATTTCATATTTTCAAATGTTCAGTTGAGAATTTGGTGGCACGGCCACTTCATATCAGTTTAAATGACCACAAACAAAATCAGCTTTTCAAAACCTACAAAGCAACAGAGCATGCTCTATACTCCTACATTTCACTCTGACTATCCTGTACGCACTACCACAATACGGAAGATGTGCTTTTAGTTTTACATACCTTGGGGTAACTGAAGTGTGGTTTCATGAGAAAGAGAGTGAAGGGCTAATGTAGCAAGAATTTAACTGGCAAAGCGAGGAGAAAAAAAACTTTTTTACTTCCTCCTTTGCTCAACTGTTCCATAGCCAACCAGGTGGTTTCAGCTGTATGCCTCTGCTCACCAGCTGCAAATTACATCCGCGTCGGTCCAGAGTCAGTGTAGGTAATCACTGAGCCGTGGAAAGTACGCAGTAGAAAATGCTTCAAATATGGACAGAAGAAGCTACAAATTCTAAAATGTGGATGCGTCGGACGAATCTTCAGCATTGTGGGACAACAGATCTCTATAATCAGAACAGCTTCAAGATGGGCACCCAAGATAAGTGTCATAATTCTGTCGAATAATGGCCACAAAAGTGTTTCTGCAGAACAGTACGGTGTTGCAGTAAATGTGACCTTTGACAAATTGGAAATAAAATTTTAGCACGTCATATTTTATCCTATTAGACTTTTGTGTCAAGTTTTTTTTTTTCCCCTTGGAGTCTTGAGCACATATTAATGAGATCACAATGACATTTAAACACCAAACTCTTCTCTCTTCATTCTTGAGTGCAAGGCGGCCTCTGAAAGGATTTCCCCTGCAGGTGTTACTGAGACTGTGACGTGAGTGGGGACGAACGGCTGAGTCCAGATGACAGAAATGCAAACTGTGGCACAAAATACAACTGAATAATAGCGATAGTTAACGCACAGCTACACAATTATGACGCTTAGTGTAACGTCGTGGACACCTCGAAGTCAAACTTTAAACGTTACTCACCCAGCCTCAAGGAGAAGCTACGTACAAAAGCATAAAAGTCACCAGTGAAAGTTAGTTAGCTGACTAGCTAGTTAATTACTGCTAACCAGTGGCTTAGCGTGAAGAGCAACGCTGCTGCTGTTGTTTTCATTAGTCACGTCTACCATAGTGAGTGAAAAAAGTGTTGAACTGTTGACAAGAAGTAGCTTTATCTGAGGTGTCTTTTAAACACACGCCAAGCATTTAGAGACAGCTTTTACATGCTCATGCAGTAAGATGTTGTCTAATATGCTTACCCCGCACTGTGTAGCTGAGTCCAGAGATGAGCACCACTTTGACGGAGGATAGGAGCATAAAGAGGAGAGAGCGCTCGCGCCGGACTGAGTGTTTAACAAAACAGTCAAAAGCACCAGCACGTAGCCCTTCATCTTCAGTCGGGTTCGTAAGGTAAGGTTGTAGTTTTGCGTTAGTGTAAGTTCAGCAGCAACACTGCGGTGACTTATCAACTACTGTACCGTCCAACTTTAAATACGGCTCAGCGCTTCCTCGTGGGGCTTTCCCATTTTTTGATTGGCTCTCGATCATACGCTCACGGTGACGTCACTTGTAACTAGACGATATCCTTTGCCGAGAGGCACCCTTTGCTGATCTGAGAAAAGATGTTTCCACAGAAATTAGTCCAAATCACATGAGATAAGTGCGAACATAAGGTTTTCAATGCATATTTTTAGATCCTGAAGTGAATTTGGATATTTTATGTCTCTCAGAAGTAAATAATGTACCCCACAAACAACACATACCCACCCTAAACTTTAAGAACTGGTAAAAACATCACACGTGTCATTTTGTCATAAACGAATTAATCTTAAACGACGCTAATAAGACGTAACAAAAGGTATAAAGTGTATTGTCAAAATACAGAGGAGGTTGAATGAATTTAAACCACAACTATTTGCATTCATGTACCCACTAAACATAGGAACTGTTAGTGCACTGATAAAGAAAAATGAGGAAATTGAAAATATTTCAAGGAGGAGTCCTTAAGAAGTCCTGTGATCAGGTCACCCAGTTTGTTTTACTAGATTTATGGGCTGGACTTCAGCAACACACCACCTGGCCAAGTTTAAAGCAGTTGCATGTCTCAGCTCAGTTACTCAGTCCATAGGTCTTACTCAAGAAGAGTCATAAGAAAGACACACACACACACCAGGCAGCAAAACATCACAAACCCTTGAACATTACGAAAGGCTTTACCTGGTGATTCTCACATGATCTCTCTCAGCTTTCCTCTAAAACCAGGACAGAGACAAAAAACACATTTATATTTGTACAGCCACAGAAAGTGTAAAATTGTGGGCTGTACTGTCTAAGAAGGTGTTAGTTCACTCAATGACAGACATTTTTTCACTTCCATCTTGTGGCACCTGGCCTCTTTGGTTCTAATTTCCGAAGTTTTGAGAAATGCTCACAAAGGTTAATGTCTCTGGAGGTGAAGTGTGCGTCATATGCGCTTTTCACATCATTAAGGGTGTTTTTCAGCAGCAATATATTTCTAGGGAAAAAAATCCTGGTTATCGCACAGACTACGATGATAGGTTTTCATCAGATATGTTTTCTACCAAGAAAGAATTGCTACAAAAGTTCAGTCAAAGGGAAGCGATAAATGTTTTTTATTTCCTGTTTGTGTTACTGTTTTATGTCTGAAATGTATTGTGTATATCCTCAAAACCTTGCAAATGTGTTGAGTGCATTTTTCCCTCACAAAACATTTGCAAGGAAGATTTTTTAAAAATATTTCAGATCCTACAATTCTTAATTTTAACTCCATGACCTTAGTAGTGGTCACAAACACCACCCAGTGCCTTTGCTTAACCTTTAAACTGCACAAAGGAAATGGAATAAAAAACGTTTTTTATACCTCATCAAAAACCAGATAGTCAATTTTGAGAAATGCACTGTAACAGACATCTAATGTATTCGTATATATACACACACACACACACACACACACACACACATTTGTTTGGTACAAAGTTTTAAAGTTTTGTACGCTCTAATTTTTGACCCAAGATATCAGATCTTTAAACAAGAGCTACAAATAAGGGATGCCATTATGTTTAAGCTGAGCAAAGTCAGCCAACGCATAACTAGGACAAGAATATACGAGACTTTTAAAGTGTGACAAGGTAATTGATTGACCCATTGTTATGAAGAAAAGGAAAAAAACCCTCTCAAAAAAACAGGCGGCAGCAAACCTCATTTCGTATATCTTTTATTGTCTTTTTAAAATCATTGCATCAGCCTAAAGAAAGAACCGTACAGATGAAAGAGTACCTGTCTGAAGACAAACACAACTCTGAAGCAAGCTGTACACGAAATATCGTGAGAAAGAAATGATGCATCTGAATTAAGACAGACCAACGGAAGAAGGATAACACAAGAGAAGAAGAGTAACCGTCCTTTCGTGCATAGGGATTGGGCACACCTCAGCCAATAGGCCTCTACTGGCTGAAACAACAGTGCTCCCTCTGAGTTCAATTGCACTTTGGTGTAGAGTAGCTTTATCTGACTGCCCCATTCCTTTCCACTCATTGTTTTTGAAAGAAAGAGAAAACCACATCATTGCTTGCTATGCATAAAGAACATCTGTTACTTCTGCTGAGGCAGTGATACACTGAGGCGGCTCGCTGGGCAACATGGCAAAAAACACACAAGTTGCCTTGTTGGTGTAAAAATGTGTATATGTGTTTTAAACTGTCGCTGCTCTTGAATGTTGCCCAGGTTGATGCCGGACGGATCACTGCCACTCTTGTCACCAACGTGCAAGAGTTGGGTCTCGAATATGAACTACTATACACCAGTGAAGAGATACTACAGCATTCCCATCAGAATGTTCAAATAAATGGCAACCTGGACAATCAGGTTAAAGCCCAGACTGTGAAGGGATGATCTGAGTAGACTGACTGCAGATAGAAAAAAGGGGAAATGAAAGTGCAGTTGTTAACGTCATCATATTTGAAATGAAAATTACACACAAACTGAGATTATAGCGGAGACATTTTGGTCTTAAAAATTAGTCAACCAATAAGTAGATCAACTGATTCAGCTTTTCCTTTGAGTATCATCTGCTCTGTAGTGCAATGATCAAGAAAAGGATGCCTCCTGATATTTATTCCTGAATTTTCAGACTTTTGTTTATGTACTAAAACTGTACTCAAGCATGTTCACCGAGTGGTGTGTTTTTACAGGTATTCTCAACATGTGGGTATCAACCCCTACAGATTCTTTGTGCTGAGTCCATACCAGAGAAAGATACTGAAATCTATCATACTGTACATAATATCAACAGCAAAAGATCAAGTTAGGGTTCAGTCCTGCATATACAAGGCTCAGTGTAAGTTGAAGTAGTCAGCAAGTAAAGAGTGACAGATGAATACCTGTGTGAGATGGAAAAAGGACTCTTGTTGAACTATCTTGTTGAGTTCTTACTTTGAAATTGAGGGAGCACTGTTTTTGTAAGTACAAAAAAAGAAAAGAGGAACGAACTGAGACAGAGAACA
This sequence comes from Datnioides undecimradiatus, assembly GCA_008933995.1. Lineage (NCBI taxonomy): Eukaryota > Metazoa > Chordata > Actinopteri > Lobotiformes > Datnioididae > Datnioides > Datnioides undecimradiatus. Next base: position 6,720,761 of record WARS01000030.1, on the reverse strand, counting down.
CAGAACAAGCAGTCATAACATTTTCAAGTTTAAAATGACAGGAAAATAATGAAATATAAATCAATCTATCACAGCCACTTTGAGGGACAGACAGATTGATTCTCCAACGCATATTTACTATTTGGTTAATTACATATTGTAAACATTTTGTATTTCTTTTTTTCTGTATGGAGGAAAAAATTTCAAGCTAGCTTATTTTTTCTTTATAGGCTCTGTAAGGTTATCATTAACAGATATAAACAAACAAACAAAAATAACCAACACTTGGACAGACAAATCTATCAAATAAAAAAAATATACTCAGGCACCATAAAAGAACACTTTCTAATGCCATCATTGTTCCATGTACAAAGATCAGCGTAAAGGAGTGATCATGAACCGTTGAATTGTGTACCTATCTCTCTGTCAGCTTAACAGGTTTGAACTTTTTTCTTTCTTCGTGCCCGTGTGTGTAAGTCCAGGCCAAAGAAACAAAAGAAAAAAAACCCTTCAGTGACCACAGAAGCCCACCAGGGGATGATACAGTGGTAAGATGGTTCACTTTGCTACAGCATCAGCGTCCAATCTGTGGTGGATCTCTGTGGCGCCGTCCAAAGTGTATCTTATGTGGTGCATAACACTCAGTCTACTCACAAAAAAACCAGAATCTTCCAAATACAAAAACAGATTCTCAAGTTCAAGAAAAAAAAAAAAAAAGAAACAACTCCTCTCTAATATTTAATAAATGCAAAGCAGCCAAGACTGCATTTAACATATAGACTCAGCTCTGTAAATATTAACACATGTACATAAGCTTGCTTCATCCTCTGAATGCACCTGATAATCATGCGTAATAGATTACATGTATGTCGATCAACTGTAACCACAAAGTTTGTTGCTGATCACGATGAAGCTCACTGCAGCTGATTAGTACAAATGCTTGCGTTTCAATAACTGCTCGGATACATAGCAGCTGTGGAGCAAGTCTAAAGATCATGTTCACATCAAAGCCTCATTCTGATTTGTTTCAAGCACAATCCAAATCAGAATTACATCATCCAAAAATATAGATATCTGAGTATATATTTCAAAATATTTATTCTCTAGTATGTCTCTTATTCTTCAAACCTTAATAGACACCAAATATATGTCTTTCTTTGTAGTCAGTGAAAGGTGTGCTTGTGTGTGAGGCCAGTTCAAGAAATATCATTTACAGTGTACCAAAGCCGATGAAAAAATATTTAATTCCTCGAATGATCATTCGTCATATAGAAAAATGTTATCCAAGAAGCTCTGACACAAATGCATATCTAATAGGTGAGCAGGATGAAAGCTTTGAGTTTCAGAGGAACATCTACCAAAAGTGGGGGAGAAGTCTCAACTCGAAGTCAAAGCGCAATAAAGTCTTCATCTTCTGCCCGTTTCAAGCCCATCTCACTGCGTGACCAGGTTTCATTGCTACTAAAGTTGCATTGCTTCTAGCTATTAAACATCTGTGATTAACATGGCATATATGGCAGATGAAGGTGTTCACCTACACTGCAAAACTGTTCACCTTAACAAGACATGCAAGAAACTGTTTGGTTTAACATTTCTAGTTTTCCTTAAGCAGCTAAAAACAGAGCAAACTGAACTACCTGCTTCATGAACTGTTTGAACACGTTTGGAATTAGTTGGTTGGATCAAATTGCTAACAGTGACGCCAAGTTTGCACCTACCTACCTAGCAGTACCTCGCCGTGCATTTAATTTCGCTTTTATGAGCTTTTGAGATATTCATACCTGTAGCTTCTGTCACAACACGAGTACAAATAAAAACATTTTGAAATGACATTGGAAACAAAAGGGAATATGTTCCAGAAAAATTGGAGAGTTTTGGTTACTCTGAATAATCCACACTGTGGGAGGGTCTATATTTCTTCAGTAGAAAGTAGTTCGGACGAAAAACACTTATGTCGCAAAATCTCAACTGTTTGCGTGATCAGATGTTACTAGTAGGAAGTGAAACCACGTCTTTCTGTCCTTTGGGTGAACTGACCATTTAGGAAAATATACATTATTTGTCTTGTTAAATTGGACAATTTTGCTGTGCGAACACAAATTGCATAATGAGCCAGCAGCGCTCCTTAAAGTTGTTTTGAAAAGAGTTTATAAAGTCCATATAGTCAAACTAACGCTATTATGAAAACATTGCAAATCAGTCAAAAGAATCAGAATTACATGACAAGGAAAGCGCATACTGTACACTGTATACTCTGATATCGTAAAGAAACAAATGTCCATCACTCCTGATACACCGTGTGGAAAGACCTTAAAAGTATCAACTAAAAACACTACTGACAACTGAGCTTTACCACTGTCTGGGAGTTTATGGTTGTTGGGCGTTAGACACACTGCTTAGAGTGTGTGGAACAGAAAAAAAAGTGCAGTCACAAAAGTGTTGGTCCAACAAACTGGATAAAGGATGTGTCAGCAGTGGCGGATGACTCAACCGGATCGCCCGTTCACAAAGGAACTGACTCTTAATACAGAACACTGAGAAACGCTGCATGCACTAACTTGAGAGCTTATCAAATGAGCTTCAAACAACTGGGCTGGGCCACGGATGTGTACGGTTCACATTTCTATCTTATCTGAGTTTATTCAAAAATATACCAGACAAATTAAAAAAAAAACACACCAAAGGAATCGAGCTTTGGTGCACAGTGAGAGAGCACCAAGCTACTGTACAGCCCCCACCATAGAAAGAAGGAATATGTAACAACTATAGATGTAACAACAAAATCTGTCACTCTATTATCTATAACATGCTCAGATTTGCTCTAACACACACATACGCGCACACACACACACACACATATACACACAAACATACACAACAACTATGCTCATTTGCCAGATACCCTTTTAGTCTCTGATAAATGGCAAACGTACGAGCCGTGGGGCACAGCATATGGTGGCGGTGGCACCATCTTGTAGAGCAGCGCTCCAATGACAACGAGGAGAAGACGAGTTCATCACAATGACTGAAGGCACTTCTAATCTTTCTCACTCACGTGTTTTTATAGCCCTCTAAGCAGAAGCACCGCCATCACCTCTTGTTTAATTCTTGGGAGTTTCTACGTGCCAAGAACTGTGCAAAGTACAGTACAGCTGATTCGTCCTGACTGAAATCAAACTGATGTCTTGATTCAAACTTGGATTTGGATGGGTTTGGATGCGGTTCGGTTGCACCTGGAAACGAGATCCGTCTGCTTGGAAAAACACTGCAACCTGAATTTTGTGAATCAACATTTCAAAAAAGAAATGATACAATGCTGAAAAAGCGTTGTGTTTGTTGGGAGCTTAGGTCTCGAGATGAAATATCGTCTTGATATTAATTGACTTTCACGACCAGAAGAGCAGGTGAGTATCTAATTTTGGAACAAAACTTCCAATTTCTGTCTGTCTTCAATAAAAATATCCAAAACGTGGATCCTTTACAAACAATACACTTTCTTCTCTAAAACTTCCTATTGCCAATAAACTTTTGACTCCTCTATACGTTTCTACAAAAGTACATTTTTTTCTTTTTGGCAATCTGATTCTACTACGTGAAAAACTGTGAGATTATTCATATTCATTCTTCAAAACATCAACTATGTAAGTCAAATTTAAAAAGAGGCATCATGTGACGCTTCTCCTCTGTTTTGTTGACCACGCAGGAATAACTCAATGACCCTGCCTTGACACAAATTAACTGCGCTTTTACAGTGACAGAGAACAACGATGGTACAATCTTCACCTCAAGCCCCACGAACATGAGGAAAACAGAGAAATTCACAGCAACAGCACAGAACAGAGGGAGGAAGTGATCGGAGAACCTGGTCTCTAAATCTAAGACGTTATTATCCTCATATGACGGTGTTTGTGCATAGTACTGTACTACCACACATCATACTGTATATGCACTGCAACAAGTACAATTATCAACCACTGGTGCCAAGTGAAAGACAAAAAACAACAACCCAAATGAAGGACTCCATGCATACTGTACTAGGTAATCTCTCAGACCACGGGGCCCATGCTTTATGGCAAAAGAACTGGTCCTTTTTTTTCTCTTTTCTTTCTTGCTACATGAAACGACATCCTTCATTTGGCTCACATTAGCTGGATACTGTGCATCCTGACACAGAATCTAAGAGCATAGCAAATATTCTGAAAACGCAAAGAAACACAGCGATGAAACTGTATTAAGTCACATACACTGACTGCATGTGTGTCTGAAATATACTGTACATGAGTTATATTACTGCTTTCTTTTTTTGTACATCAATGTTCTACAGCTCTGTGAGTCAAGCTTGTGATGAAATGAACAGTCAAGCACAAGAGCAGGATGCAGGAAGTACCGTGAGTGAATCCGCATCAAGAAAAACAAACAACAATAAACATCTGCAAGGACATTGTACCGCGAAAACAGTCAAATCTAACTAGAGACGAGGCAAATACAGTACCGAAGATACAATAATCACATAGATTGATGCCCTACAAGTGTCTTAAGCATATAGAAACAAGACACGTGAGAGGAGCACTAACAGTTATGCCTTAAGTCAATGGCTACAGGTGCTACAGTATCAAAGAGGATGAAAAAAGAAGGAAGTCTGAAACAAAGAGCAACTGATGCAGGAGTCTGTCCACAATTTCCATTTAGAAGGAAACCTGAATCATGTGGAACTGCATTTATCAAAGTACCTCTCCATCTAGTGTATTGTGATTAAGAGGCTGTTCTATATTCACAATATACCAAATATGTACCGTGCGTTTTTGTCCTGTAATACAGTATTTACTGTACTTTGTACCTCGTCAATTCAAAAGGAGGCCCACTGAGAGAGCACGACGAGCCAATGCAGCTGGAAATAAAGATTGTTTCATAAAAAATATGTGTTTGTCTTTTAAAGCTGTAGCTTCGTCTGCGTCGACGGCTGCTCGTTCCCTCCTTCCTTCTTTCAACCTCGACGTGCCTCCTTGTTCTAGTGACACAGGCTTGTGGTCATTCAAAGCTATTACTATGGCACTTAAGCAAGCTTTAAATTCAATCAATCTTCTTAAAAGCCATGAAAAACAAAAAAACAACCAACCCCAGCCATTTACCCGCCTCCCCTCCCACATCCATCCCCCTCCCGGCTCCAGTGACTACACCCCCCTGGTCCATGGTTTCTCAGCCGCCTGTAGGTGTGAAGCGAGCAGCCTGGTTTAGCCAAGCCCGTCCTGTCAGTGAATGACAGCTCAGGCTTTTGTCGACGGAGAGTTTGCAGGCAGTCTGGGGATGACAGATCGGGCCTTTGTCTATAGACAGTTATCACACGTTCAAGGCAAAAAGAAACAAAAGTGCCTCCTGTAAATTTCCCATCATCCCTCCATCTGGTTTCTCTCCTCTTCTCAACAATCTTGAAAAACAACATTTTTGTGTGCTTATTTTGTTTTCTTTCAACACATTTAGTTATTTTCTCTGTATCAAAGGTATTTTCTTTGCGAATTTCTCACACTTTTTTTTTATCATAAGTGACACCGTAGAGTCACGGCTGGCTAATGCAACACCCTCCTCAAGTTGAAACTCACTGTGTCAGCCAGGCCAACTGTACAGTGCTCTGTTACTGGTAGTAGTGTGCTTGTTTTGAAGCCATGCTGTTAGCTGGAGTGGGGTCTGTGTGGGAAATTAGCACCAGCCTTCAGCCAAAAACGTATGAATTTTAAATTGTGGCTGTTGAGTCTATTTTTTTTTTTTTGAAGCGCCACTAAAACAAGAGCAAGCATTGTTCAGAGGTTCATTCTTTCCCCAATGCATATGAGTGAAAATTTAGTCTCCCCACCCTGGATGACGTCCTGCACTGCTGGTGGATAATTCATCTGGGGTGCTGGTTGTGGTTCTGAGAGCGGGCCAGGACCGGGTAGGCTAGATTTACATTCAGCTGGTCGTTGTGTTGGACCAAGGAGACGTTTTTGTAGTGGAGCACCAGGTCTTTGAGGGATGAGTACAGATTGTAGGGCTCTGCGAATCCATAACCTGTGGCCGTCTTGTAGATGACGCAGTGCTTGGTGTCACCCTCCACACTGGAAAGAAGAACACAGATCAAATTAATAATTTCTTACTTCCCAGGAGGAATTTTGAAAACCCATGAATGAGTGTTTAGCAACTGGCTTACGTGTCAGTGGACAGAGAATGAATGTTTTTTACAGAAGACATTTGATTTATGTCCCAGCAGGACAACCACAGGTATAATCAACAACACTAGAAATGACTGCATGCCATTAAGGTTTCAGGGTCCTGGTGTTGAGCATGCTATGACTTACTGGGAAACTTAATATAACAGTGCTATTGTTGATGAATGTTGAGGGAAACATCTGTCTCCTTTAATGTTCCAGTATCTTCACCAATTGATTGATAACTCTGTTAAGTCGGACGTTTACAGCCTTTTCACTGTAAACAGCTTCCTGCTGCTGTAAGAGCAGTGATGGTGAACCACAACAGAAAAGTTGTGTCCAACTAATAATGATCAGAAACTCACTATGAGGCTCAGTAAGCTGCAGATTCAGGTGATAATTCAGGTGATAAAGTTTTGTCATGAAGCGCGACATCAGTCACAATATAATTTCTTATATTGTTATTGTAAAAACACACATTATAGCTGTTTCAAGACGTTACAAAATAACTAGTGTTAAACATTTAGATTTTAGGTAGTAACCGGTACTAATATTAGATTAGATGTGCTTAGATAGCCCTTCATAACTCAACTTCTCATATGTAGATTGATGACTTAATAGAGATGTATTTCCCCACAGAAAAAATACAGGTGTCGTTATGGTTACATGGCTATAGGTAAATGCATACAGGATGTAGTGATCCTGGATTTGTTGATGCTTGTGCTCTACCTCGTTATTACAGTCTATACCAAGGTCCCATTTATTCTTTGATTTTGGCTTGTCTGCTCAGTTGTGTTTAGATTGGTGAGAAACTTTGTTATCATAATAATATATCTGATAGTGTATAAATAGTATATATCCTGCTATCTAACTAATTCTGCCAACATTTGGTTTGTTAGGTTTGGATCAAGAAATTCACCAAAATCAAACCAAGTATCAAATCAAAATGGAAACGTAATATCTCAACAGTGGCAAAGATGTTTCCCAAAACAAACCAAACTTACACTACAGAACAGGCATAGGAGCCTTTCTGTGATTGGCTCTCACGGATGAGGAAGGTCCCGTCACATTTGCCTCTCAGCATTTCTTCAGCCTGGGTGCGTTTGATGTCACCCACATACCAGGTGCACTCATCATGGTGAGGTGAGCCCTCGTCCTCCTCCAGCGAGTAGGAGCTGAAAACAGAGGCACAGCAGCAGACACTTGATCACATGTCACACCATGAACAAAGCACTGAGCTCCAACCGCTCCCTAAATTACAGGCGGAGGCACAACAGTACCTAATCATCACAGCACAAGTTGCTGAGCTGTCACTTCATCTTAAACACTTACTCATCAGCATCGTTCTTTATGCCCAGCCACTCATTAATCTTTTTCTGCCTCGTCCCCTTCTGCGTCAGCCATCTGCAAAACCAAAACACCACAGATTTAGTACTGACCATTTACCAGCATATATTCTGCATAGTGAAATCAAAGCGTGGAGAAAAGTACATCTCTCATTAACTCTCTTACATCAAGTACTGGTCTCTGATTTTGCGGAGCTGCATGAGATCTGGCTTGAGGCTGTTCATCTTCTTGTCGATCTCTCTGTTATCAGAGACCTGCTGTCTCAGGTCTTGCTCCAGCTTACGCTTGCTGTCGTGGATCTCCTTCACACGAGACTTCAGGCGCTCAGAGTTGCTCTGGATCCTGATTTGGGAGAATTAAGTCTATCATTGTGTTTCCCACGTACAAAATGTGACAAAAAGCTGTAAATGCCAAGCAAAATGTATACAGCCATAAAGGATCTGAAACACAAAAACATACAAACATAAATTTACTTTTGAATCTCTTTTTCGTTGCCCTCTCGCTGGAATCGCTCCAGAGACTCTCTGCTGTAGCGCTCCTGAGTCTCACACTGCTCCTCAAAGATCTTGATGGTCTCATTAAAGGCCTCGATGGCGGTGCGCTTCATCTGCAGCTCCTGTGGGAAAGAGGGACAGACTGTGAGCATCCATTTGATGACACCTGCTCATGATGAAACTGGTGCAGACGCTTTACTGGTGTCATGGTTAAGTAAGCTGGTCGAGTTTAGTTTGTTTTTGTGTCTGTATTGTCTCGTCTGTATTGTCTCGTGGCTTCCTGTTTTTATTTTAAAAGATCTAACTTCCCTCTCGTTTCAGGTGGCTTGCCCCTCCTCTTGTGTTTCCTTCCCAGTCTGATTGTCTTCCCCGCCCTGATTGTGTTTACCCGTTCCCCTTTCCTCATGTGTATTTAAGTCCGCGTCTCCCCGTCTTGTGCCAGTTCATCGTGTTCGTTCCTTTGTCCGACAACCAGCACCCTGATCCTGTTCATGTTATATGCCTTGTCTCGCCTGTTATCCGGTTTGTCTAGTTTGCCACTTTGATTTGTTACTTTATTAGATTCCTAGATTTATTTGTTCCTCGAAAGAGTGATTTTTTTGTTAGTCGAGTTTTCCTCATTAGAGAGTATTTTTGTTGTTTGCATTTTAGTTTCCTTTGGGATTACATTTTGTTTTCAGAGAGTTTTAGTTTCTGCATATTCTTCCTCGTCAGAGTGATTTTGCGTTGATACTTTGTGAAAATAAATACGGTCTTGAATTTAAGTTTTGGTCTCTGAGTCTTGCGATTGGGTTCACTATACAGTTCTGTCAACTGGTGGCAATATAACATGTAACAGAGGGTGATCAATCCTGTCTTACTCTAGTATCTGGGTAAGAAAGGTCTCGTTCACATCACATATGTCCGCAGCAGAGCACTTACACTGTGTAAAATGTTGAACTTTCACATTCACAGTTCTAGTCGTCAAACTTTTATATTTATCTATTATTATACTGAACACTGCAGACATGAAAATATTTTCAGTTCATGCATCTAACTGTGTTTTATGTATTTTTTTATATTGTACTTGCTTTCACATTGCTTTCATCTGTGTCTTTATTAGTCGGAGTGATGTTCTGCACACACTTGTAATTGACTCTGGTCTTTTTCCTCATATTTTCTGGTTTTTAATATACTTTTTACTGACAACAAATGCATACACTGGGTTTTATAACTCAGATTAACTATATTCTCATTCAACTAATTTTCTTTAACCAGATTTCCATATTTGTAAATTGATCATGTGTTTGTGTTGTATATGAAGTATAACAGAAAGTATCAAATAACAGAACTGAAGTCATACCTGTGAGGTACGTGTGTACTCCTCATACAGAGTGTCATACTCGCGGCTCTTCTCCTGGTACTGCTCGTGATACACCTTCAGCTGCTCTCCCACCTCCTCGATGCTGTTCTCCTTCACCAACTATGGGGCGCAAAATGCAGACAAGAGCATAAAAATAATTCTCACTTTGATGAATGAAACAGTGAAACAAAAGGAGGCTTGCAGGTTGTAAGTGAATGTGAAGATACAAAGTGCGTGAAGTGAATTTAAAGGTTCTCACTTGAATCGACTGCTACACAGTCTGCAGCGTCACCCACCTGTTGGTATTTGGAGACAGGGTACAGGAGCTTGGTGTCCAGTTTGGCGTTGTACTGGGCCAGGGACTCGTGGCGGTAGTGATTGATGAGATCCACTACAGACAGGAAGGTGAGAGGCTCCGAGAAGCCGTACCTCCCATCTCGATGGTAAATCTTTATGAGCTTGTTGTTTCCCCCTTTCCTGCAGGGGGAGACAAACAGGAGAGAAGAAAATTGGAGGACTTGTGGCTGTAGATGTGCGGGATGTTAACTTTTAGAAAAGGTTTGGTCTGTTTCCATTGGATGATTTGTTTTCATTCCTATAGCAACTAATAAATTGATCTCTTGGTACAAACTGGAGTTTGAGACAGTACATCAGTGCTACAGATGTTTAACAAAAGGTGTTGCTTTACCTGAGGGTGAGAGTGTACTCGCCCTCCAGTTTACTGGAGGCATCTCGAACAAGAAAGGTGCCATCTGGAGTGTCTCGCAGCTTCTCATTCACCTCCTCTCTGCAAAAACAAGCACATGCGGGACTTAACTTCACGAGCACTGACTATGATAAGCAGCAGTTGAACAGATATTGATAAAATAATTGAAAATAATTTTCGCAGACAGACAGAAACAGTGATTTGCACATGACAATCCTAATTCTCTGCCATCCACACAAGGTGACTAATGACTTCAGTGCTGCCTCTAACAGATGAATGAAAAGTCAAGAGTAAAAATCTATTTTCATAATATACCTTGAGATTTCTCCCCAGTACCACTCGGCATCGGACAGCAGGCCGTTTGTGTCTGTCATAGCTGATGGTGCCATTTTTGACTTGATCGGCTTTGCTGGAAGAACTGAGAGGAGCAACACACAAACACACACAAAGATCACCATTAACAGTGATTTATACTAATGGCATAGATCCAGACAGTAACTGGAATTCAGCCTCTCTGGTAACTGCCTCACTAAACATACCTGGAGGAGTCAGGTCCTGCTCTGTGTTCCTCTCTATCAGCAGCCTCTCCACTACAAGGGAAGGGAAATCCTCATCCAATGACAACCTGAAAATCAATCAGTCAATTCAAACTCTTTACCTCAGCACCCACACTATTGCATCAGTATCAAATGTCAATTAAGCAAAACTTACCAGGTGGTCGAGGGGCCTGTCCGTATCAGCAGCGGACCAAAGATCTGTCCAAGTGTGTGTGTGTCCAGGCCATTGCTGGTCTGTGCCTGTGTGACCTTGGCCAGGTGAGTGAGGAGGTACTGCAGGGTGAGACGATGATGGAGAGGGACGGTCGTGGAGTTCTCAATGACTAGGCTTACCTCTCTGTCATGGCTTCCAGCGACTGCGCCATCTGGAAAAGGTATTCAAATGACGATGAAGCTGATCCATACATAAAACACATGCCACGATTTTACCACATGAAAGGAATCTGAGGAGAATCAAGACAGTAAATACAATAAAGCTGTGCTGAATGCATCTGAAAGTGCAATTCACAAATGCTCAAAATGCACAGAGAAAAGAGGTCAATGCATGTTTCTGTAAATAGGTCTAGCACATATCTGAGAATTAAATTATAGTGTCTTTGTGCAGAGGAGAATCAGCTGGGGCATTTCAAACATACCTCGATGAGCTCATCCTCTCCCGACACTTGACTCTATTTTCTAAATGCTGACATGCGACTGACCTCGATCAGCTGCATATTAGGCTCAGTTTAGGCCTCGTGCAATTCTTTTACAATTACAATTACTGAAGCAATGAAAGGTGCCTTTCTGTGCACTGAAACAACATCAGCAGCACGCAGCTCATTTTTGGGCTCGTGCTATTCTACTACACAGCAAAAAAATCTCCTTTTTGTCCACAATCCATGAGATCCCCCACTGAATCGAATCTACATCAACTTTTTTCTACTTCTGACTGGAAACATGATTAATAATATGAGGAAAATCACAACACTTGTTTCAGCCACTGATCAACTTAATTCAAGAATTGTTTACAATTAAGTGTAAGCAATTCATACAAGATCTAAAGCAGGAACTCATAAAACAAAATAAATTAGGATGAGTTGTTTAACAGGCCGTACTGGTGGATTTACATGGCCACATACTGTGTGTGCTTTGCATCACTGTAGACCAGTTTCCAAAGTATGCCATGCGGTTTCAGATTGATAAATGCATACTTTCCAAACATTCCAGGTGCCACTGGTTTTAGTTTGTGCTAGAAATGTATGAATATCAGCTTGCAGAGACTTGAAGCTGGAGTGATCCACCACAGGAATCGTGTAGTTGTTTTTACATCTTTAACCGTTATGTCATGGCTGTAAGTTCATTTAGTTGGCGTTGGTCCATATTCTTGTGAAACATTCCACCATCCAGCTCCACGTTGATTTACTGTTTGTTTTCTTCGTCGTCTTCGTGGTGTGCGTTAGACAGTGGTCCACGGTAAAGCAGATAATCGGTTTGTTGCATTTTATAACCTAACATCAGACCTTAGAGAAACGAGAAAAAATGTCCTTTCCTTGCTACAAAAATATCCAAGACCCACCTGCTGACTGCTGGAGGACCTGCTGCTGCAGTGTGACGGCAGTTTGAAGGTGAGGGTAGATACAGGCAGGGATGACTGGTGATGGGAGGTCTCTCAGGTAGCACAGGACACACTCAGACATTGGACCCACATCCTTCTGACCCATTTCACTCTCTGGATCCCCCCAAAAAACACATAAAGATATGGGTCAGTTTATGCCAAGAAAAAAAAAAAACTCAACACAATAAACTCAGAAGTGCAACCACATCATTATATATTGTAATTCTATGAAATGTCGGTTAACTTCTGGATAACATCCAAAATACAGCACATCTGTGCCACTTTCTGCTGTTCACTTCAGTATGCAATGTGTAGCTAGACCGATGCTGGATTTTTCAGGTTGCTGCTGAGAATTTAAAAACAAAAGTGATCGCAAAACTAGTTTTGAATGCCTGTACTGCAATTTTCTCCAACATATGCACAAATACACTAAACCTGCAATATGCAAATATAAAACAACAGCACAGAATATTACAGACACTATGCAAAAAACAACAAAATGAAGATGAAAATATGTGAATCTCTGACTCACCAGAGCTCAGGCTGTACACTGGGCTGTCTGAACCTGAGGATTCAGTTGTTCTGTACAATGTCTTTGAGTCCAGACCTGCAAAAGACAAAAACAGCAGATAAGTGACGGTTCACACAACAGGGCTGATGAAAAATCTAGACGACTGAGGAAAAGCAGAATACAGTTAAACTGAGCAATGTAGAAAGGAGAATGGAATTAAAAGTATAAACAGTAACTTTTAGTCACAGAAAACAAATATTCTTAAAATGAAATGCACATGTGAGCCTCACACTGCAGCCAGGACCTCACTCTAATACAGGAGATGATGCTAAGACTGCTTGACTGGGACAGGACAATCTAATGCAATGTGAAAAACATGTAAGACGCGGCATGAAACACTCGATACATACATTTTATTACTGTCTGGACAGTTTGTGTGTGACAAAGCGCATGGCAGCAGAACATTTCTTTTGGAGATAGTGAGATAAATGCTGGAATAAATTTCAGCTGCGTGCCGTTTTCATTCCAGCTTCACATCCAGCAGCAAAGACGAGGTGATCATTCAAACGGTGGGAGAGTTGGTCCTTCAAATGTTTTTCCGTGCAAGTAATATTTACAAGAGGAAAGTCAACACATGTTCCAGAGTAATATATTTTGTTTTTGTTTGTTCTTGTGACTCTTTTAATGACTCTACTGTCAGACACGGCACAGAAGGTTTACAAAATTCGAAGGTGAGACATGATAAAAGTCTTTGAGCACATGGTTCAGGCGCTATGAGTAAACTATCCTGCCCATTTTATTGAAGACATGCCAGTCTATACCTTGTTAGAAAGAGTCTTCCATGAGAGACAGATTTCACAAACATCCTGTGAAAACATTTTGACTCTGCAAGACTCCATTTTTTCTTTTGGGTTCCAAGCTTGAAAAACAGTTTAGGTCCACTGGGTCTAGACAGCTTGCATCTAGGAGGCAGTTCTCTGAGACTAGCCAGTCTCTCAGGTCATTGTGAAAACTGCACCATGCAGTCAGAGTGTGTGCAACTAACACTAGGAAGTAATTCAATATTACTGCTATATTGTATTAATTGTATTCAGAGGCAAACCTTCTGTTGTCCCTCAAATAGATTCCAGCACATTCACATCTAAAATGACTTAAATTCACTATCCCAAACATTTCTGCTTCTCTTTGACTTGATTGTTTCAGTTGTGATCAGCCCAGATTTTATTAGTGACATCAATAAGCTCTAACTGCCTTTACCCCGATTCTGTATCACTGCACTTCATGAAAAGACCAAAGCTGTGTCCCAAACGCATGCAGTTCTGTCCTACGATGAAATGTACAAAATGATTTGAACTCATAACGGCGGAAAAAGAAAAAGAAAATAAGTTGGTGGTGAGAGTATTACTGAAAAATCATGGAAATCAAGCAAATAAATATATATATTTCCTTTCTCTTTGAGAAGTATTATTTTTACCACGTGCATAATTTTCTGCATAAACTGGTAAAATACACTTAAAATATAATACCATATAATACCATACCATAGCATAGCAATACCATAGTCGGGGTGCAGCATGCAAATGCATTTGTGCACATGCTACATGCTTAAAACCTAATGTCATTAGTGTGTAGCATGGGTTTGAGATACAGCTTTAGTGTCATTTCAGCAGAGCTAAAACCTCTGGTCAAGTCATTGATTAGTCAGGTATGATGATCTTTTACGTTGTGGTGAATTGGTGCTTTTTAAATCATTGTAATGTGATGTTTTAATGGATTAATTGAATTAATGGATTCATTGAAAACATAATAAGCAGATTTATTGATAATGAAAATAATTATTGGTTTATGTGTGAGTGTGTACGTGAGAGAGTCAGACAGAGAGAAAATACAAAACGGAAGATTGAAAAGAAGCAAAACTGTGAATGGAGACTCACTGAGCACTATTTGTTAATAACATAGTGTGACTCAAACCCACTGGGCAGGACTGTCGGCCAATGAGAGCAGGTCTGAGTTAAACCACATTAAACCTGAATGTAGAAAATCTATCTACCAAGCCACTGAGGAGGTGCTGTTAGTGTGAAGGAACTTCTACATTTGCGTGACTGCCCATCTCAATCCATGTGTCTGTATGTCTACACTTGTGCAAATGCTGGCAAGAGAGCAGGAGGCAGATGGTGGGAGGGAGACAGTCGCACGTAGACAGAAAGAGACAGACGACAGACGAATATGTTGGCCAGTTGACATGGATATACCTCTTTTCTCTATGGCTTGGATCAGGCTGACGAGGGCTGGGGGAGCCGTCTCTGGTGGTGTGAACTGCTCGCTCAGGTCCGGCACAGAAACAGCTGAAACAACAACACAAATCACTGTTACACTTCTGGCACAAAGGCTCTGAAAGGCCACGGGGGTGCTGCTGCACTGACAAGGGCACAGTTAACCAGGAGCAGAGCGAGATATAGAGCGTGTATAATGTGAGTATATATAAAATCTGTGAGGAACACAATAAAATATGATAAGGTGGATGTCAGTATCCATTTTGCAAGAAGCACACCTGTTTTGTAAAAAGGACAGCAGCAGTCAGTCTGCTGTGTTGTGTCTGCATGGAAAGTATTTCAATAAATAAAATTAACACTCAAAGAGGAAAAAAAACAGAGAAATCACGAAGCTTGTGATACACGTCCCTGTAGTCTTGAAGTCTAGCGGATGAGAAACATGATAATAAAACCAGAACAATTTAGAAAACGTACAAAAGAATGAAAAGAGGCTTTATTCAGAGGAGTGAAAATAAAAATGGCCCAAAAAAAACAACAGACTGCTGATGGCAAGCAAAAACTTTATCTACTTTACAACTCCCCATAGACTAAATCAAACATCTTTTCTGTCCGAGAGAAAGAGAAAAGGAGAAAGCAAGAGGGAAAAAAGAGAGATCCCATTTCCCTCCCACCCCTTCCCTCCCCTCCGTCTCTTTTTTTCCCCTTTTCTTTTCTCCCCTCTCGCTTTCTCTCCTCCCCTCCACTCCGTCCTGCTCGGTGTTTCGCCTTAGCTCTTTGCGTGAGTGGAGCACAATAAAGGATTTAATCAAAACTCCTGAACAAGCAAAAGCCCTGTGGCAGTGTGCCAGGCCCGGCCCGGCCCGGACAGGCAAGCAGCGCCTCCTATTCGGCCCCAGAGCAGGGCTGCGAGCTGGGGGTTGACGGGGTGGGGGTTGTGGAGGGGTAAGGGGTGGGGGTGACGGTGGGAGCAGGGAGGGCCTGGCCTGGCTGGGGCTTGGCAGTAGGCTCCAGTTCCTGGCACAGCTCGGCTAAACCGCTGCTGATTATTAATTTGGGGAGTTCAGACAAGAAACGCCGCGTCAGCACATTCCGTTCCCCTCTCTCTCTTTCTCTCGTTCTTGTTCTCAGTTTCTCTGGATGTCCCTTGCCCTCTCTCTCTCTCTCTCTCTCTCGCTCTGTCCTTTGCTCTCTTGCATTCTTGCTCTTGCTGGACTTTTTTTCTTGCGCCTTCTCTTTCTTTTTCACTCTTTTGGTCTCTATCACTAAAGTTTTAATTTGATCTTTCTTTTTTCCTCTGAGTCTCCCTCTCTCTCTCACTCTCTTTCTATGACTGCCAGTTAAACATGGAAACTTTGCCTGGCAGTGTCTCCAGCACTCTAGTGAGCGCACAGACAGACCTCTGCCTCTTCTTTAAGCCCGTTGGCCATTTTGGCTAGCAGGCCCTCCCCTCCTCTCCTCTCATCACACAGAGTCTCTCTTGAGGACAGTTCGTGGAGGACAGTTTTCACATACATGTAAGCACACAACTACAGACCCAAATTAAACATCAAAATAATCCAATGTCTTCTAAAGCAACTCATATGTGCTGTTCCTGATGCAGCGCCCCTGTCGGCAGGATGGCACAGTTTTTTCATGACTCTTCTAAAAAGTGGGACAGAGTGAGTTCCTGGTTAAATAAAGTAATGTCACTATTGGCATAAAATAGGATGCAAAACCTCTTGTGTCTCCTCCCTGACCTGCTGTGCGGACGGGAGCAGCAGTATTGGTGGGGGCATGAGAAGATGAAATTCAATTCAGGAAGTCCAGTTTGCGAAATGGATGCACGACGTTTTAAGGCTTTGCAGACACCGAGGATTAACTGCAGAAAGTTTTCACAGTAGCAACATTCATTCTCCATGTAATATATACGCACATCCATGATAAGGTATTCATGATGCAGAGTAATTACATGAGCTTGCATGTTCGCTGCAATGTTTTCTGATACAGTATTATGTTGTAAAAGTGAAGCGTGGCCTAACTTCTGTATTTGCTGCTGTAGCCCCATGTGCCTGCAACCCTGTGCTGCCAACGCAGGTGTCTAATTGAAATGAATGAGGAGGCACTTTTTTTACACAGCCCCAATGTCAGCCTGAAGAGGTTTTGCAGCTCTAACAATAACACGGGACATCCGCCTTTGCATTTGACCCATCAACACATGATGTCAATTTTCTTGTGAGAGCTGCCTCCACAAACTGAAGAATTACAAACATTTAGGAGCGTTTCATTCTTCATATTGTTTAATTCCATGCCCTCGCTTTAAGGCGTGTCTGAATAAATAAACCTCGGCTAAGTGAGGCTGGATTGTCATAAATACAGATGCAGCAAAATGCAAACACGATTGCATTAGAAAGCAGAATGTATCAATTATTCAGTACAAGAGATGAAAAGCCAATCTCCATGGAACTCATATATACTTGTGTTTAGAAAGGTCCCCAGTAATAAAACAGGGAAATTAAATGAAACAGGGAATAAGTACAAATATAGGCTATAAAACCACAAAGTGAATGTAGTTTAATAGTCTGGGAGGGGAGCAGGAAGGAAAAATGGATTGCCATATTTTCCCCGAGAGGAATGAACTTTCTCACTCCAATGTGCAAACAAACACAAACATATTAAACTATGACTTTCGTGACAAGAAGGAGTCCCTTTTTTCCGCTTTCTCCTGTAAGATCAGCTGTAGCCTTGGAGTCTTGTCAGGGTTTTGGAAAGGTATGGAAAAAGAGGGGAAGGCAGAGCGAGAGAGAAAGATAAAGTAACAGCAACTCGTTAGTCAATTAGAGCCACTTCCTTGGCAGCCTACCCGCTGGAAGACAGGCATATGACTTGACATGCCCTGAGACATAGCCAATGGGAGAGATAAAGAGAAAAAAAAGCATGACACAGTGTAGTTTGGCACTCTTGCACTTTCTCAAGTATGTCCTGGTTCATCTGAGGCCTTATAAGTCTAGTTTATGCGTGCAGTCATTGTATGCGATTTTTACACACAAGATCTCATGACTGCATTTGAAGCTTTGATAAGATCATCACAGCGAGTAAATCATGATCAAACTGACTCGTTCAACATCATGTGTGTGGAAAAAAAACCCCTACTGTGTGATCTGTAAACTGTAAACTGTTCTATCTACACATGGAACTGGGACTGTGGAGGTCGGACAAATGTTGCAGATCCTGTCTTTGTGTTTGCAGACTGGCTCGCTCAGTCCTCGGCCAGCAGCAGACAGGCCAAAGTAGCCTGGATGAAGCGAAGCTATGTGAAGCAAAATATTTGCTCTGTATCTTCTGCATCAGTATGCTTATGTAATAGCTAGCTGGCTCTGCTGCATTCTCCCTCGCAGAGCTCTGTGTCACAGACTGAGGTGCAGAGATACGCCGTGAATTCATTCACAGGATTTCACTGTTCAAATGAAACCTCTGGAATTTCCTTTAGATCCAACACGTTGGCTGATTTTTCTGTGAAGGTCTTTCTAAACACAACAAAAAACACAACAAAAAAGCTGTAGTATCAAATTCAACAACCACCACACTACCACTGGTGTGGGTATTAAAACCAAACATGCAGTTGACAAAAACAACATTAAGTAAAGGCCCATTACCACCAGAGCTTATAACTACAATCGAGTCTCTACTGGTAGGAGAGTGAATTCTGAGACAAGACTGAGACTTCGATGCTCAATAAATACTATGTTAATTAATACTTTTGCATTCTGACAATAATTTGAACATTTTTGATATTCAAAAGTAATGTAATGTAAAAAAATCACTGGCTGTTGGATTCTTGACTAGCACTGCAGATGAACTTAAAGACTAATGTAAATATTTTAGTTTCCAATAAAAAACCTTCTTCTATTTCCTAACAGTTTTATCTCGCAATCAGTAACTGAATCCCCAATGTTTCACTGTCTTCCAAATGCACTCATTAGAGATTAAACTAAAACATCCAAACAACAAATGAGGATAAAATTTGCCAAAACACGCCAGTAACTCCAGGCATGCGTTTCTTATGTGCAGTGTTGACAAGAGCAGTTGGTGTCTGGCTCATGGAGGGTGTGTAACTGTGTGTATGCTCCTGGTCAGGTTTCACTGCTACATGTCCTCACTGCATCACAACCATGTGGACAAGCAATGCATCATGACCGCGCACCCGATCCATTCCTCTGTCACAACATGCTTCAAAGCTACACGTGCACAACTGATCTCCTGCAACCATGTCAAAAACATGTGATTGCTACACAACGCTGGTCCTGGAGTTACAGGCCTACAGGCACTACTGAGAGAAAACATTAATGCAGAGATGTGCTTCTAAACCTGTAATAACAGGCTGACTCAGGCATGTTTCATGCAATGTGGCTGGAGATGTTTTTTGGTTTATGGGTAACCTAGACCCTATTTACCTGTGTTTTGGTGTCCAGTTGGCTAAGAAACGACACTTTCAAAGTATCATTCTATAGAAACTGACACAATCTTGATATTATTTCACTTTTGCCTACAGTAAGAAAAGGTACAAAATGTAATTTACTCCGTTTCTGGTTTGCTGAAGCCGTTAATCTTTTAGTAAGACAACTTCACGCCTAAATGGGTTCTCATTAACTGCCCTGGACATGCTCCAGAACACAACACTTTCTGTAGCTCTGCAAACTGTGACACGCTAACTTTAATAAACTCCAGGAGAATAATACAACAGTCAGAGGAGAAACTAAATACAGCTGGTTCCTATATTTGCAGTTACACAGGGTGGCCTTGGCTTAAAATGTAGTCTCCCTCTCTTTCCAGCCTCTCCATATCTTTCCCATTCACTTTCTCTACTGTCTCAGCCCCTCTGCCACCCCCTCCAAGCGTTCTTTGAAAGTGTTTTCCTGGTAAGGCGCAGTGAGCGGGGAGTGAGTGGAGGCCTCTCCTTTCTGAGAACTGGTCCCGCTAACATGGTTTATAGCTGCCCAGAGACAGTATCAGACGTGTATGTGAATCAGGGAGAGAGGCTGCAAAAAAAGGAGGGAGGACGAGGGGGGGGTACGAAGGGAGGAGTTTGCAAAAATGCCAAGCCATGGTTCACTTCAGCAGGCAGTTAAAGTGAGGCCAGGGAGAGGAGAGAGAGAAAGGAGGGAAAGAGGAAAAAACTCTCTCTGGGTTTGTACGATTAGTCCTGCTGCAAGTTGAGAAACATTTTCCCTCCATGTTTGGGAAACAAAAATGACTGTTAGTCCCAATTTGTCTCAAACAACAACAAACTAATTTTCAATATGGAAACAATATTGTTGTATTGCAAGCAGGTCCTGTTTCATGGTGGATATACCACAAGGAAAAGACTAAAACACCGCATTAGTACAGAGTGATGTGCATTTCATTCCCTATGCACACAACAATTAAATACAGACACATAAAAGAGGGTAAAGTATCAGCTGAACTAGGGCACCTCTGTTGCCTGCATATCTCTGTATATCTTCTGCAAATATTCGTACTAATGCGACACAAACTGAAATATGCATCCAGCATTTCGACTGCTCCTGCTGCAAAACATTGGTACATTAGGCTGGGTTGTTGTCGACATTCTGCAGTAACCTGATTTCTTAAATGCAAATGA
The DNA here is from genome assembly GCA_008933995.1 of Datnioides undecimradiatus. Lineage (NCBI taxonomy): Eukaryota > Metazoa > Chordata > Actinopteri > Lobotiformes > Datnioididae > Datnioides > Datnioides undecimradiatus. Next base: position 6,700,162 of record WARS01000030.1, on the reverse strand, counting down.
GAGACCTGGTTTCCTTAATCTGGGTAAGGGATTAAGAAAAGCCCCCGTTAAAAGTAAGATTTCTGCTAAAGAAACCTGATTTTTGGCATTGTGTTTGCTGAATAAACTGGATTCTGCTCAAAGTTTTACATTTGTGAATTTGCATGACAGAGAAAGTATTGCTGTAAAGATAGGAACTACTGTACCCGTATTCAGTCAATTAAATCAAAGGGTTAGTCCCGACCTTACACTAAAACAAATAAGTCCAAATAAGTATTTCTTTTAAATAAGAGCAGCACGTCGACGCTCTCATTTCAGAGCACGTTGTCACAGTTCGCAAATCAGTCAAGATGCTCTGACCAGCAACAAACAATTAAAAAAAAAATCCCCTGCTTTCAAATGATTAAATTATGTAGGGATCATGATGTAGATAACAAGCTATATATAAAATAGAGAACACATTACAATTCAGTATACCAATGGTGGCAGTCATTTATGTCCATTCAACCAAGAATATGCATCTGTGCGCATGCAAACTTAGTATGCAAGCTTTCCCTTGGACTTTGAACTTGAAGAAACAAAAAGAACAAAAAGAAACTACGGGTTCTAAAACTGTGGTTAAAATCAATGAATTTAAGCTAAATTGCTTGCAGTCAGTCATTTGTCTTAAAATGTTGAAGGATGGACGCTGGGATTGAACCTGTAACTCTGTCGACCGTCCTAACCAGCAGGCCGTGGCGCTGCCCCTCGATGCCAAAATGTTACAATCCCTGCGAATAGTAAATGGGCCACACTAACAATAGCTCTATTCACACGACGTCCAGGGCCTCTGTGCCTTCAGGGAACTGAAGATGATATTTGTAAAATTTGGGCTCGACCATTTCTAATCTACAATGCACTTTTGGTTCTGAGCCAAGGTATCTTTCCCCAGCCGCTGCCGTGCTCCTCTCTCACCCCCCTCTCTCTGAGTTTCACTTGGTTCTTCTGCCCCTGTCGCTCCATATCACAGACACAAATGCCTGCTGCCCAACTGGTTTGTCTCACTGTCTGTCAAACCACGAGGACTCTGTTGTCCCCCTCACCTGTGTCTGCTGAAGAAGGTTCAGGCCGCTGCTTATTCACCAATATACCCCCTTCACTCTCAAGCTTTTATTGTATTATTGGCAGGAAGAAATCTTATTTGATAAGAATCCTGTAGTTGTTCAAACTGCAGCTATGATATTCTCTACTTTTTTGTACTTTAAACTAAAAAAGCCACAGAGGAATGAATTCAAACTAATGAATTGGAATGAGCCCCAGTGTACTTTGTCGTACACGATGAATAGCCAATTGGCTCAACCAGAGGTAATTCAGAGTTCACAGCCTACGTGCTCGGAGTGGTACTTATCCCATCTGTCATAAAACAGCACAGGGGAATAAAAGAGAATACAGCTTTTGACAGAGGAGGAATGCATGGGTTCATATGCAGAATGATATAAAACTTTTATTTATCTATTTTGGCCCCATGCACCTTTTTCTCTGGCATCTCATACAAGGAAGAAATAAATTTACCAGCTACAGCCAAAAGCAAGGGAATGCAAATGAGGAGTAAATGGTGGAAATCTTGGGAGTGTTGAAGAACTCTGGTAACAAATCAAAGTTTTTACTTGAAGTTGAGCTCGCTAAGGTCAACCACTTCATGCCAAGAGTATGTTTGAGTTGGAAGCCGCTGGAGCTGAAAGCAGGCTCTAACCATTATGAATAAATTTCATGTGTGCCTATTTTCCCAAAGTCATGGGAGTGAAGGAGAGGTGTGAAAGAACAGAGCACTTATCTCAGAGTAAAAACTGTGACATTGTATCACCTGAAATGTTTAATAACTCAATTTGCATAGAATACAAAGACAGCTACTAATACAAAAGTCTCTCGCAAAACATTTCAGTGCAAGAAAATGATCTAATATCTCTAACATGGTTACAGTTGAGAACAGTACATGCAGCCCCTCCTGTCTGTGTGATCCTTTACTCATGGATGAGTAGGGTCAGCAACAAGTCACAGTGAAGGAGAGCTGTGCAGATAAGCCCAGATGCAGTTTGGACACCAAAGACACATGTTAATGTTGAGTGTAAAGGGGACCGCACAGACAGACAGAATCAATGCCAGACCTGTACAGGAGAGTCCAGTAAGTAGATGGATTAGCCGTTTATTATTCAGCAGAGAGTTTGGTTAGCTGTGCTTCCAAAGAGGTAAGGCTTATGACGTGTTTTAAGTATAGATTAAAGGGTCAGCTCGAGGTCACTGCCAAATGTGAAAGCCCTATCAAAACTCCCAAGGTGGTTAACTAGCAACTACAACAACTAACAGCCAATAGATGGTTGTAAATATAAGCATTTTTCGAGAATATGCTTAAGTCTCTGCATAAAAACCTCACAACAATGAAGTATGGTTCAACCATTGTCTGACTGTTTTCTGGGAGGGTCCATGGGAAGGTCTTTGTGTAGAAGGAGCTGATTATCAAAAGAAAATTGAATGTGTTGGTATATAATGTCATTTGTACAACTTTTAAATTATTTGGAAATTTGTAAAATAAATTTCAAAAGAACAAATCACACAGTGTGACACATTGTGACGTTATTTTTACATGGCAGCTATACAAAAAATCTGCAGACACCACACTACAATTAAAAAATGCTCTATTGTTCATTTACATGATGAGAAATCAACCTTACTTCTGTGCTGGTCTGGTTTGGATATGATACTGCACCCCTATATCATAATATATCTATATATTTCGAAAATTGTTACCGTGCAGCCACACCGCCGGGAAAAACCATGTGGTAGAATATAATATATATATATGACAAGGTCTTACCTTGGGACGACTCTGGTCTTGGAGCAGCGGGGAGGGGTCGCTGGGACCTGGGTTGACTCGATGGCTGTGCCATCTTGACGGGACCCACATACTTGACATAAGTCCCTGGGAAATCGCCTCTCTGTTTGGTGCGCTCGTTGTACCCGAGGAGCCAGCCGAGTCGCTCAGGCTGCTCCACGCAGCCCTCCTGGTAGTTCTCTATGGACAGCAGAGAGGCCTTGCTGACTGTTAGAAGGTCTCCAGGCTGCAGGTCCAAGTCCTCTTCCTGATCCTTGGTAAATGCGTAGAGGGCGAGGTACTGAAAACCTTCCGCCGCCATTTTGTTAGGGAGGCTGGAATCAAAATGGCCACCGAATAGAGGATTAGATGGTGCAGCCTAACTCGCACTGCAACGACAGGGTTCAGCTTTATCGAAATCCTCCTCAGAAACCAAAAAGGCTGTCGAGTCACTAAACTCTGGTGTTGGTGGCTCAGGAGGTCAGGGGGATGAGGGGAGGAGGGGAAGTCACCCGAAGCTTAGAAGCATTTTCAAAAGTCGATATGGTCGCGTTCTGCTGCTGTTATGTCTGCGGTAGCAGCAGTTTCAGACCTGACCAGTGTTGGTCGACTGGTGCACTTTCCTCAGCTTAATACCACGGTTGAGCCAAATGATGGAGCAAAGGGACTGCGTTGGCAACATGCTCTTTCAAGCAGCGAAAACCTGCTGGCTGGGTGCTACTGGAGCAGCCTAGGAAAAGATTTTGCCAGTCGAGGGCCCGGCGTCGTTGGCTCCTCGCGGTCAAATGAAGTGGTCTGATTGGATGACGAGCACCAGACAAGTGGGAAGGTCTTTAATCCTTTTCGGTTCTCTCAGGCTCCAACATGTTCTGGACAGGGATTATGACCGACCTGTATGACATAAAAACCCAATAAAACAAAGACAGAGCAAAAGAGGGAAAAAAAATTAAAATTAGTCCCAAAATTTCTAAAAATGAAACTGGAATCATGAAAAATAAGAATTAACAGTCGATAATAAATGTCGAATCTATTCGATACATGACAGCGGCACATATCTAGGTGAAACGAAGCTTAAAGCGGTGCATGAAAATGGCGAACTGCGGCAGCTCCATGCATTTGTGCAGTCTTCGGTTAGGACAGAGAGATCGGATGATGCTGCTGCGTCATGACCAACAGCAGACTGGGTCCCTGGACAGGAGCCTCCATTCCCTCCACTCTACATTCACACACTCACAGCCGAAACTGACGCATCACAGTTTCCACAGGAACAAGAAGTTTTACTGTGAAATAAGCGTCCCTTAAACTCACACAACAACATGAGCAATTAGCAGGATCCGAAAGAAATTCATGCAAAATGGCGAAGAAAACGTTTTTCGCAGAATGAGCGTGCAAAAGAAACTAAGATCTGCACCACGGCTGTAGGGCAACCAGAATTTTCTAAAACATGCAGAACCCTCCTCAACATTTCCCTCTCCGTAGGAGAGAAAAAAGCAGCTCTCTGTTGCCTCAGAAATATTTTCGGCTTCAATCTGTCAAAATAGCTAAACCAAGTGTATTCCAAATGAGAATACCAAATGGGCAGTCAACTAAGAGACCAAAACCTGGCACAATATCGGATAAAATCATTTAATAACAAATAACAAATGTTTCATGCATGAAATAACACTCCTTCTAGTCAATCAGAACCTCATGTCGATATAGAGCAAAAAGGTCATTCATGGACCCATAATGAATATGCTCTGATAAGGATGATTGCAGGGCCCAAAAAATGCCAGGCAAAAGTGGGCAATAATTACCGTACAACAGCAACACGACGGTTCAAAAAGGCTGGATTTTTATCAGTAGGAGCAATTCTACTTAACCAAATTAATCAAACCCATCAGACATCACGTTTAAAAAAATCCTAATTTCCGGCGTTTGAAAACATTATTATTATATCCACAGCAAACTCATGTATCTTTTTTTGGCCATTTAAGATTTGAGCAGGGCAACAAAAATAAAATTGCTGCAAAGTAAAGTTAAATTCAAAATGGCAACTATGGTGAGAGATGAGACAGAGACCGAGGAAGAGAGAGAGATTAGGGTTTCCAGATTAAGTACGACATCTGTGGTCTGTGGACCAGCCAAGGACAATGGTCCTGGTAACCTCTCTGGACGGGATAAAAGGATGTCAGTGAGAAGGCGAAGCAGGTAGAGAGGGAGGGTGAAAGGGACAGGAAGGTGGATGGAAGTTTTGGTCTTGTATGCTCGGAGGAAGGAGCTATGTGGGGCGATTTCCCACACCGTCCAAATCCAAATAAGCATAGGCCTGGTTTGCGAGGCCCGATGTTGTACAACCATTGCATAAATGTTCGTGAATGGACAAGGTTTTGAGTGATGCATTGCGGACGTTTCAATAAAACTAAATGAGTGCATAAAAAAACAAACCTACACCTTCAGTTTGCATCTTTGAATGCGAAAGTGCATGCTTTTAAACCATAGTCTAGATTATCCTCTCTCCCCCTACGACATTCGGAAAGCGAACGCACATTCACTGCAAGCCTTCGTGAGTAAGAATATCATCTTTTTAAACAAGGTTTAAGAGTTATCGTGATAACAGGATGCAGTAGAGTGCAACACTCACCCCACTTTTGGTTCAGAGAGAAGCCGGACAGGCTCAGCCAGACTCTCGGTCCAACATCCTTCGAGTCGAGAAGCAAGAGGTGCCAGGCTAGACACGTGGCACTGGCATACCCAACCACAGCCCGCAATCCTCACACCACCATAACCCCCCCCCCAACCCTAAACTCTCCCCCTCCCTCCTCTCTCCACCTGCTCTTCACCCCCCCAAACACACACAGAGTCTTGCCTCCAACTGACAGCCCCCCCCGATCCTCAGCCAGCGAAAAAGTCCAGTCGTCTTTCCAGTTGCCATGTTTTATTTGTATATAGCCAAAGCGCTGTCGCAGAAAAGACGCAAAAACAAGATGAAGACCAAGTGAATGAAAAAGCAGAGTGCAGGGCGCACTCTCATTCAGTAATCCTTTTTCAATGTTTAGTTCCAGAGCAGAAAAAGTCGTACGAGGTGAGAGAAGAGTCATCTCTGTCACAGTCCTGGTCTGATAATGTTGTAGTATCTCACACTTCAGGGCAGCAACAGCAGCTGGCAAGCTCAGCGTCACTGGGTCCATCCTATTTTAAAGACTTTTTATTCAGTCTGAGCAGAGAGCGACAGAAAGCAGTGAAAAAAACAGAGTGAGACTGAGAGACAGAGCACTTTGCTATCAGCACCGTCCAAACGGCTGAGGGAGACCACAGGAAAATAATTAATGAATAGGCAGCAAGTAACTCACTGTTGCTAGAGAGAGGGAAAGCTAATCCTGTGCTCTGATTGGCTGCTGCTCTGGCCATGTGCTCACCAGTCACCAGAGAAGCCGGGCAAATCAAGGAAACGTTCTAATATTAGAAAATGTATCTAGGCAGTGATCAAACATCTGACCCAAACAACTCCACCTTGTCCCCCACATACTTGACTTTTTTCATCTTTGCAACATTCATGATTGCTCATCATGTTTGATGGAGTGATGATCTGAAGCAAATCAAACTGCCACAGGATAATGAAGCAAAACATAACATGGAAACACTGAAGGCTGCCTGTGATTGGAGAGAATTCCATGAGTCATGTTGCAGTCGTGCAATGAGAAGAAAGGAGATGATTTTTTGTTCTTCTGAGCAAAGGGGATGAAAAAGTGATGAGTATGTGCACAAAAAGAAGGAAAAAATGCATGCTGACCTTAATAAAGTGGCAGGACTTTGAGAAAAGACGTAAAAATGTACCAAAAAAGTGCGATGCGTTGCTATATCAGTTAAAATCATATAATATTAGGCAAACCAGGATGCATTATAACCAAAAAGCAATTTAAAAACAAGGGTAGAGAAGATAACACTTGCATAGTCACACTAAGTCCTTATTCTTCCCATTTCATATTTGTTTTTCATCTCACAGACATTCTGTTTAACTGTGGGGGAAAGTGAGATCTGAAATGAACTCAAAATGGCATCTAGATTTGCCTGTGCTGTCTGCAGACATCAAATGACTCTTGATGTGTGAAGTCAGCCAGTGGAGCTCTGACCTGTTCATTATACACCAGTATGCATAATGTAAAATGGCAAATAAGCTATTCAGAGCATCACTAACACAGTCAAAAGAAACAAAAGCTACTGGCCGCAGACCAACATGCCATAAACATTTAATAATATGTTCATTTTATTGTGATTTTACTGCACCTGCTGTACTTCAATACACACGATTTAAACTACAATATTTATTTACAGTTGATCTTTTAATAATTACATTAACTTGAGGAGGCAGGTATAATTTCAACATAAAGACCAGCGCTAATCAAAATATGTTACTAAATATTAGGAGTGGCTCATACATAATTTTATATGGTGATACAGATATGATGGTCTATAAAATTTTCTTGAACATCACTTGTTCAGTTATCTAGATAACTGGTTTTGGCTGATTTTCCACATCAGGGTATTTCCTTACCCTGACCCAGAAGTCGTTTAAAAAAGCAAACAAACAAAACAAAACAAAACAAAAGTACTAGCTTACTACCACAGCACAGCAAAGATGCTGTGGTGAATTCTCTGATGGTAATTTGTTATTATAGCCCCAATTCTAAGGCCACTAATAACCAACATATATAATATTAAACATGTTTATTACACACATGACCAAACAATCTTATCTAAGGATTTTTACAAAATTAATTAATCTGTCAGTGTCTCTTTGTGGAAATGTTATTATGTTATTATGACACTGTTATTTATCTTTTGAGCTAATTAATTACCTCAAACCTAGTCTGACATTACTGTGCTCCATTTTCTCGTAACTTCTTGGAAGGCATATACACCCTTAACTATATACCTGCAGCAAACTAATGTCAGCTGATATTTCAGCCAGGTAATTTATCAGTCTAGCTCTGTACATTTGTAAATAATTACTTACATAAAACAAAGCTGACTAGACCATATGTATTTTATTATTTCTTCTCCCAGTCAATCATCCAGCTATGTTTCTCTGTGAACCTGCTAGTGATGTACACTTTCTTTCAATTTTTAACCTACACCATCCTCACTTGTTACTCTTTTTAATACATGTAGATTGCATGTAAACTTGGTGAGCGCACATTTTCTTCAAATGTCTGAAGAGAAACATAGTGTAGCAAATCAAATCCAAATATCAGCAGCAGTTCAGCCCAGCTGTGTGTTACTGTTTTCCAAAAGGAGCTCATGGGTTAATGAGTATAAGAATGTCGTCTTATCGTCTGCACTTTTTTATAAAAATGAAGATAAAACTGCGTCAAAAAGAAAAGTTGTTGTTCTTTTGTCCTTAACCTACTTTCACTGACAAAAAGGTGCATTGTACAAATTTTAGCCATTTACATGAATCCACAGTTATTGCTTTAAAGTTTGTGTATGTGTTGGCCCTTTACAGCCCTGCTGGTGAGGAGCTGACTACAGAGCCACCACGCATGCAGCCTGGCCTCGGGCCATCTGTCCACATGGAACTGAAAAATCTACTGCGCCACAGGCAGGGAGGACAAGCCAACAACACAGGAGCTTCTGAGGACTTATTTTTCAGCCTAAAATGAGGGCTTAGCCATTTTATGATTTAGCATGTGTTCACCTGAATTCTATCTGTCCTTAATGAAGCTGAAAAGCTCATTTTGCTAAATAGAAACATCTGCGACCAAGATTACGCAGGACTGAGACGACACTGTTCTGAAAAGTCAAATATACCACAGGGCTCCGCAGTTTAAGAGGACTTACTGTGTTTATCAGAAGATATAAGATGCAGGCAATTCATAGGCTTAGCTGGTTTCAAATGCAAGTCCATGCTGTTAAACACTTTGACGGCACCGAAGAAAAAAATCTGATAAAGCTGCAAAGTCTGCACCAGTTGAAAATACCACAAGCCTTTTCTTGCTGCGTAGTTAACATGTAGTACGTGGTTAGTCTGCCTCGTACTTGTTTCTTACAACTGGATGACTGCATTCTTTTGGTTATTGAAACACATACACATACACATTCACGCCTCACAAGTCAGATATAAAATGCATATAAACTACACTCCAACTCCTCCAGCATGTAACATTCAGTCGCCTCCACTGTAACACACGGTAATGACACAGTTAATCAAATACTAATCCCATTGTGACACAGAGAGATTCATTAGGAACCGGTTTTACATCATTGGTGATGAAGCAATTCAAATTAAGTGGCACCTACATCGAATTAATTTAAAGTGACTTCCCCTGACGTTATCGAGTCCAGTACTCAGTACTTGTCAACCGCCACTCACATCGAGGACAGATGTTTCCAAAAAGTGGATTACAAGTGAGATTTGTACTCAATGTGTTGAGCCAAGAATGGTGGAGTCTGGATTCAACCATTTATCTCCCCAGAAAAAGCTGTGGAAATCATACTTTCATTATGATAAATATTCTTTATTGTCTTGCAGCACAGTTTGTCTTTGCTCTTAGTTTGCCCTGCATCACACAACACACTGTCCAACAGCATCACATAACTATCAGATATTTAGATTCTGCAGCATTTCCACACGCAGCTGCATCTAAAAACTTTCCTTAAAGCTGTAGTCTGTTGCTATTTTGATCAAATAACACCATTTCAATTTATATGGGTCCCAAAGCTGAAGGACATATAACAAAAATAAACACAGCTGTACTGTTCCTGGTGAAACTTAAAGTTAGCTCACGCTTTGTTCATGCCCTCTGAGAAGTGACAGTTGGTATTTTGAGAAGCTCCACTTCTTTTGGAAGTTTTGACAACACAAGCCCTGCAAGTCACTTGTAGCATTTGAAGACATTTAGAGGAGGAATGTGGGCTTTGCCACAAGTCATGCTTCACACTGATGAGGCAGAGTAATGAAAGAATGACATTTGGTTGCATAATGCTGGATTCAGTAATTATGGGGGTCTCCATACAGTTGCGTGCCTTGTCTTATTATGCAAGTGGCACAATTTCCATTAACTCCTAGATGCATGGCAAATCCTTAAACCAGGGATGTAGCACACACAAACACACACACACACACACATCATGCCAGGCCTTCAGCTATGTTAGGCCTCCACACTGCGTGGCCTCATACAGTCTGCAGTCAATGTAAAGGCACTGTTATAGTGTAACATATACCACCAATGCTCAACACACGGAGTACACTGCAATGTTGGCTTATTCGTCAGGTTTTTGTATTTGAGGACAACTTTCACAAAGGTTGCAACATCTAAAACGTTTGAATTTTAGCATTTAGCTTAAAAAACCCAACAACTCTGAAGTCGGAGGTTTAAATTCTGCATGAATTGGCAACTTAAAGAGCTACAAGCTAGTTTAAAAGTCCCCCTTTACCACAACCCCAGAGCACATTAAGAATAACCGACCAGTACAAAAGCAAAAATATAATTCAACTGTAAAGTAACTTCGGAAAATAAATGTAAACGTAACATTAACTTAACGGGCTCAGCATTTTATACACGTCAACTGTCGACAAGCGCGAGCGCCGAGCAACGCGCTTCAAGAATAAACGTTGCGCTTTAGCGCAATGTGCTCAGCGCAAAAAAAATACACACATACGTGATAAACTCATATTAAAAGCTTGAGTTAAAACTTTAAAACTAGGGCACAAGTCAGCAGCATGAAGTTGCGTGCGCTCAGCACACTTGCAGCGCTTCCACCATTTTCCAGTACAGTGGCCGCTGCCTTGCTGTACTGGATATGTGCAATAACTTGGAAAAACTCACCCGCGGATATTTCTTGACTCTTCTCACTTTTGGCTGCGGCGCTTTGACACTTCAAAGTGGCAGACAGGGTCCGTGTAAGTGCTGTATCTGCGGACGATAGTTTCTCGAGGTGCGTTTAACTTTTAGAAAACCCTGTGTTCACTTCTCGCTTCGCCTGCTCTCTCTCGCTCTTTCTTTCTTTTCCCGTTCATGACTCCCTGCTCTCCTACACAGCCATTTTCCAGCTCAGCACGGCGCAGGGAAGGAGAGTGCGTGGGAACTAATATGAAGAGCGCGGAAAGTGACGAAGCCGAGCGGAAAAGTCCGAACGATTAGTGAAGGGTCACGGAATGGCCTCGGCCCATAATGGAAATTTGAACCTCACAATCTGAGCCAGTAAGGGAGATTTTCCCCCAACTGTATGCTTGAAGCTCTCTTTTATTGCGTGTTCTTATGAAAAAGTGCTCAAACACGTGTGCCATTCGTTACGGATCCTATGTTAGGTTATAAAGGTACATTTTCTCATACTATACCCCAAAAGATAGAACATTTCACCTGCTCAACGACTTATTCATATATTTTTAACTCTGTGACTGATTTAGATTTAATATGGGAAAATAGAATAGTTACAAGAGTAAAGGCAGAAGCTTGGATTTCATCTGTGTGCTTATATCATGATTGTGACATCTAATGTGTTATTGATACACAGAGGATTCATTGTAGTGTTCATATGTGCTGATCAGTGTTGAGTGCCATACACGACCAACATCAAAAGAAGATTGTGGCTGCTTATGGTACTACAAATATTGTTATATGTTGGACAGATGACAAGTGCAGAGACGCTGTAGTTCTGGACTTGGTAGTCCTTTTGCAATTCATTTATTTCAAGCACTGTTAAGACAATAAAAAACAGACAATGTCACACCGGTCTGCATCAGATACTCACATGGTAGGAATTTCACAAAGGCCAGTTTGTTGTGTGGGGACAAGGGGTTGATGGGGAGCAACAACACAAACACACTTAAAACAAGTGTGGTGGAAAATGACAGTCGAGCACCTGTGTGAAGTTTAATCACACACACATACACACATACATACACACATAGGCCAAAACAGAGATGAGAAGAGTCAATGCGATGCTTCATTTTGATGTGCGATGCCCAACAGCTTGGATGGACTGCTGCAGAGATCTTCATGAGATTAACTCTTGATTTACAAAAGTACAACATGATAATACAACTTAAGGTCAACAGACACTGTGACAGTTTGGTAAGGGTAAAAAGTAAAAAGATCAGATCCTAAAAAACATACCAAGATGTATATTGCATCAGATATTCAGTGAGAAATCCTACAAAGACACACGGTTTTGTTCCCCAAAGTCAACAAACTTCTAACTTGAACCCCCACAATCTATAACCACTGTTTCAAGGCTTAGTCTGTGCCAGACTTCCATTATAAGTTCCCACATTAACAGTTTCACCACAACTGGGAAAAAAAAAACCAAAAAAACCCCAAAACTGTGCGCCTATGGGAACACAATTTTCTGTGTAATAAATGAATCTGAAATAAGACTGGAAGCATTTTGGTTGCAGATCCATACATTTCCTAATAAAAACAACAACAACAACAACAAAAAAAACAGCTTCAAAATGGGAACAAAAATAGAAATGAAGATTAAATAACTGAAAGTCAAATCCCAAATGTTCACATCTACTAACAAAACTTACATTTGAAAGCTCAAATCAGTGACTGAATATCAAATATAAGAATTCAAGACACTTTCAATGAGATTAAGAACTTCCAAGACCTTTAAAAATATGTTGCAAGAGTGTGGGAACACTATACCGGGATGTGAAGCATGCACAGTTGTTTGAGTCTGATCGCAACGTAAGATCAAGACCCTGCCACGTAAGTGACATTACATGATGAGTCCATCTACCCTCACAAGGTCACTTTCAATAAAAACACCACCGACAGCTGTTATAAAGGTCCACCTTTGTTTATACACTATACATCAACAGCATAGGTTATTAGTACTGCAACAAGACTGTTTCCATATCAAAATGTACAAAAAGAAATCACCTCTACCCATTCCTTCATCCACTCAGGGCCTCCTGTTAAATTCCCTGTCATTCACTTTTTCAGAATAATTTAGCAAAACCATGACAAGTCCACACACATATTTGCACTAAAGTGTAAACATTCATTCATAACACACATTTTAAAAAAAAGAACAACAAAAAAAAAAACAGCCAAGGGAGCCAGTTTTGTTTGTTGCATCCACTGTACAATTTGTGAATCCCACAGAGAAAGACTGTCCTGAAATGTAAATGTGCTCTAACGGTTATACGGCTACTACAACTTGTGCAAACACTTCAGCTAGACTAGGTTTGTAAGGAGCAGGACGGAGGCTTGATTCAACAAGGTACTTGAGGACAGAGACAACAGCTTTATCTACACACCTGTATGTTGATCAGGTTATGATTTTAACCACCGCTAGACAAGCGTCAGCATCAACGCACTTTTTTTTTCTTTTAAGACAGACAGCAAGTGGAAGTAGAGCCCATGCATGCATGAAGCTTCTTATATACAACTACAGTACCCCTTTTTAATATGGTTCCTATGGCTAAACCATGCTTTGGCACCACAGCTGGGCTTCCAAATGTTGAGATGTTGATATTGTTGTCCTTTAATAATGTTTATACAAGGCCTGCATTCGAGAGTCCAAACGGTCACCGCCACGATCTGTATGATATATTTGTTCTCAGCAGCAGCACAGAATAACTTGCATACTATGCATCTGCATAATACATTATATGTCGCAGGACCAAACACTGTGAGTTTGTTTCGAAGATCTGAACATGAAACAGCACCCACTTCTGCACAGGCATTGAGGTATAAAAATCAAATGGTACGATATCAACTGATGTTACCTGGCCTTTTCTGCACCTTCTGTAAAAGCACACTGAGAAGTAGTTGCGCGGCTTTTCTTTTGTGCAATTCCTGAACAAAGAACAGCTGAAGCATCCAAGGCATTTTCAGCAACCAAAAAACAACAAAAAACATAAGCATAAAAAGTCATAAATAAGTTTCTTCATTTAAAACAAAAAATATATATATATGTATATATTTACAAAGTACATCAGTTACAGTTGCCACAGTGATTTGAGAACCAAGAGAGAAAACAAGCAACGAGGAAGTAAACATAGTTTGGCAGTCATTCTGTTAACAGTGTTGCACGATGCATATATTACTGAGAAACATCGATGTTAATTTGCTCTTCCGTCTTCAAGCAGTTGCTTGTGATGATTTGGGACTTGGGTCACAGTTTTATGGACAGACATGCAAGGCCTTCAGATGTAAGTACAGTAGCAGGTCGAAGTCTTCTCTTCTCTTTTCAGGCTCCTCCTCACTGAGACTCTTCTTGACCTATTATCCCTGGCGTTGTGATAGAACTAAAAGCCCTCTTTGTCTCTTGACTTGGCTTTTGGCTGTGTTGTTGTACCCTGTGATCCTCTTCCTTCCAACTTCACACTGGATTCTGACTGGGCAGAGTTGATCCAGGACGCCTTAAACGCCTTCGGCTGTGTGACAGGGAGCGTCGGGCTTGGGGTCGCCTCTCTCTCCTCCAGATCGTCGAAGCTCACTTCCTGAACGGCCTCTTGCTTCTTGAAGGAGTCCCTTCGCTCTGATAGAGCCAGCTTCCTCATCACCACCACCTCTTTGGAGTGGTGGTTGCTGCCACGGTGTTGTGGTGAGGCGGTAGCACGGTGGTGCTCACTGCCTGAACTGGCCATATCCTGGTGGCCTCTCTGGCTTCCAAGGTACAGCCCCTGGCGACCATGCTCACCGACACAGACGAACCCGGTGGTGGTGTCCCCCTCTACGTCCTCCAGCCCCTCTCCCTCAGACAGAGGTACCTCCATGGTGTGGCGGCGGGTGCTGTAAGCCTTCCTATCTCCATGGTACCCCCCTGCTGTCTTGTCTCCTCCTGTTAGCTTCTCTGCAGACTGGACCCTCTTGAGGAGCGGTGAGCGTGGTGGTTCTGCACTGCGGGGACGCACAGAATGGCGGGCGATTGTGGGAGGGGACAGTGTCTTGCCATGAAAACCCTGTAAAGACTTGGGGTGACTGGGGAGGCAGGATGGAGAGCACTGGGGAGAGATGGGCTGAGGAGGTGGGATGCATGCAAGCGGTGAAGGAGGGATACTGCTGGTGGACTTGCAGCGGCCAGCTTTGGTGTAACGACCCAAGACATGTAGGGAACTGGGTCGTGCTTGTGGTACGGGTGAGTTAGGGGAGCTGGAGCAAGGAGAAGAACTTGAATCTGACAGAAAGAGAAAGAAATAAAATGGTTTAGAGACACAAAGAGTCGGACAGCTCCCTTTATGGGACACAAGTGATACATGACATCCTCACTCACCCCCCGAGTGGTCAGGAGCAGGGGAACGACAAGGCGTAGAGGGCCCAGGAGAGAGGCTCTGCGTCGGGGAACCAGAGAGGCTGTCGCTGGATGACTGGTGGAAACCCGAAGAGAAGCTGCGACTGCTCTGCATGGGCGGAGGAGGTGTATGCTTGGATAGCTTCTTCAAGATGCTACGCCGTCGGCTGTGCAAGAGGTGAGAGGTTGTGCTTTGTCAATAACAATGTTATTTGCTTTCATGCTTCCATGAGTGCAAAGACTCTCTCTCAGTTAAACACTGGAGGTAAAACAAAGACAAACACCAAAAGACAAAGACAGTTCTTAGTGCATCTGTCTTGTGTGACTCATGAATAAGCCAATTAACTTCATTTTTGCCTCACGTACCTGTCCTGTCCTTCCTTCCTCTTGCTCTTCTTGCTGCGCCGGGCCATCTTGGCCTTGTAGCTCACCTTTCTGGCAGGGCCCACCTTGATAGAGGTGTTCTCAAGTGCAGTAGTCTGCAGGGTCACTCTGTTGCCACTCTGTTGAAAACACATCATTACAACACCTATTTACAAAGCAAGCAGCCACAAAATGATGTGTTATCACAGAAGGCTTGTTTGTTTGATAAAAACTTTTATGCACTTAAAATGCACCACAACAATCACTGGGATCATCAAAATACACCATAAGCATTTAGAAATATAATAATATAGCTTAAGTGTTTCCACATACCTTAAGCAGGAGCTCCACCACCTCAGTGTGGACAAGTCCCTGAACCGACTCCCCATTGACGTGAGTGATGAGGTCACCAGCCCTCAATCCAGCTTCGTGTGCAGGGCTGCCTTCCTCAACACACTGTTGACACAAAAAGCACAACCTCTGATCAAAATTACTGGTCCAGCAAACATCTAATCAGCTGTTACTCTGACTGACAACGTTTCACCGGTGCCATTATTACAACCAATGTTTTTGGTTTACCCGAACAGTGGGAAAAAACAGGACAAATACCCCAACACAGCACTAAGCCATGCTGACTATTGCACATATTGTCATGTTACAGAGTCTTTCATATAAACTCTAAAGACCATGTAAGTTGTTTAAGGTAATTTTAAGTACAGTGTAAAATGACACTCTGGGGTTTTTTGAATATATGCAATCCTTAAAATTAACACTAGTGGCTACACCGGAGCTGAGAACACATACCCAGACCATGTGATGAACAGTGTAGACGTCAGTGTCTCCCATGTAGACTCTGATAGCGCGCAGTGCAAAGCCAAACCTCTTCCCAGAGCTGTGGATGACCACAGGAGGCCTGAGGCAGCTGATGCTGACAGACAGGTCACGGCTGGGGGATGAGTCTCTGGACGAGGGGTTGGAGGACAGGGACAAGGACGATTTGGGGCTCGTAGGAGGTCCTGCTGAGTCATCTGGAAAGAAGATCAGACAGGCTGTCAGATGAGTGTTTATGGGCAGTTTGTACATTTGATTTTTTTTTGTTACACTTTGCAGCATTTAGTATTTGATAAAACTAATTCTACAACTACCACAACACTAATAATAATGCCAAAATTGGATGTTAATAATACATTTTACAATTCCTAGTTAAACTGACTAGTGACATTATATTTTGGCCATAGTTTTAGTAACTATGGTTTGTGTGTTTATTTTGTAAAATACACAGTATCAGGCTGCAGAGGGCACTGTAAACACAGGAATAATCTTGTGAAATGATGACAGAAGACAGCCATGCTTCTAAAACTTTGGATGAAAAAATAAATATACATATGATTTTGGTTTTAATGTCAGCAAGCAACTGAATTCATACGAGATTTAATGAAAAACAGGCAATGTGATAGAATCAAATTATCATCCTGCGTACCCGGAGTGATGATGAGGGACAGGCCAGAGACAGAGGCAGACTTGGGGACTTTGCCAGCTGGGGATCTTGGTTTCTCTGGGGTCTCCAGCTGGTGGGCAATGCGTCGGGACGCTCCTCTTCGGAAGGATGGCCTGGTGCCCGTGCTGTTGCTGCGGAGCCGAATGCGCCGCAGGTTGGAAACCATCCCATCTGGAATCAGGAGGTGCAGAGCGTTAGCATTTCTACCATTTATCATTGAAAAAACAATTGGAGAAAAGAATGAACAGAGGTCTGAGCTCATCAGTCGCACCTTCCTCCTCGGCAGAGATGGCGAAGCGGGGCATGATGTCGAGGCTTTGGGTGCTGTTCATCACCAGAGGACTGGCGCTGCGCTCTGACTGGGAGGAGCTGGACGAAGCACGAGGACGCAGACTGTGAGGGAAGACACAGTAAACATACAGGATTTCAGTAAACATTTGGAAAAAAAAAAAAAAAAAAAAAAAGACTTAACCAATTTAGTTTTAGTGTGTATATTATTGGTATGACTTTCATTCTGAGGAAAAACATTACCTCGTAGTTACTTTTCATTTATTATTTTATAAATACTCATTTAATCTGCAAAATCATTACACTACAGATCATGTCAGTCTGGGGCACCAGTAAGCACTGAAAGGAAAGTAGGAAACTAGACACTGTCGTTCACACCCACGAGCAATGTGAAAGCCTCCACCCATCGTTTTAATTAATATGAAAGCCCGTATCACCACACATACAAACTCCATGAAACCTGTATGATGTTACAGTGTTAACCATTTAAACCAGTTTCAATATCTCAAACGATGCTAATTTTTAATACGAAAGGTTTGATATTTAATGAGACAATGTTGTCATATAATTTATAGCTAACAAACAAAAACAGTGGCTGGCTGTAATTCTTTTCCTCTCATAGTGGGGACATCACTCTCTCACCTCCCTCTGTGGCCATCTGCCCTCCTGTCTCCACCAGCCAAGTGTTTGTATCCATCGCCTGGGGAGAGGACTCCCCTGCCCTCCCATCGCTCCTCCTTCTCCTCACTGTGGCTTCGCTCGGATGACGACAGGCTCTGGTTGGATGGCGTGGAGGTGGACAGGTGCTCTGTGCTGCTGTACACCTAGAGTTTAAGAAGAAAATCAGTCATGATTCACGCCACAGTTTTACTCCATCAAAGAGTCTCATTCATTAAAAATATATTTTAATAGCATGACATAGTAGAACAGTGACAGTTACCTTGCTGAAGCGATGGGCCACAGAGGAGAACTGGCGGAGCTCCAGGGATGATTCATCATCGTTGGTTTCATCGTCATCGTCTGAGCCCAGGTGACAGTAGCGCTCTGATCGGGCTGTAGGAAACACAGGTACATGAAATATTAAAACTGGCGACACGGACAACTGAAAATGACCAACAGGTGTTATTGTGATATTATCATAAACATTCCTTATGTGTGTCCTCATGTGTTTTTAACAAAAGCGAGCTGGTCTGTCACGTACTGTCAAAGTAACTGGTGTCATCCTCTGTCTCTAGCTGAGGTATAAATTCAGCCTTCTGTCTCAAGAGGCCGTTCCAGTCGAGACCCAGGAAGAACGTGTGCATCTTAACCTCAGTGGTTCCACCTGGACAGAACAACAACAACAAAACAAAAATCAGAACTAGTTCTTGAACAGTGTCTCCTTTAATACCTGAATTACTGCCTTTGCTTCTTTCCTCTGAAGGAAGCGTTGACTAGTCATCACACTCTCGTCTGTCTCTTCATTATGATCCACCTAATTTTCCAATCAAGGCTTGTTTACATTAGTTCAGTCTCCACAGCTTTGACGTAAACATGGAGGTGCATGTTTGCTGGACGATTTCCATCAAATAAAGCCACAAAATGACTGCAAATTACAGCAACCACAAGGGCTGGAGTGTAGTCCTTCAAGCTGAACGAGCAACTTTAAATAATAATTTTTTACACTTGAATTTTACACTTTTATCATAAAACTTCTTTTATTTAAAAAATTCCATCTGCCCCTCTCTAATTAAACCCCAGCGCAGGGGTGGCCGCAGAAAATTAAAGGTGACAAGTGCAACCTCGGACCCAGCAGGCTTCACTCCAGAGGGCCGTGCCCACCCATTCGTTATCAGTCCAACTGCCACCAACCTGTTCCCAGTCGCTCCAGTGGGCTCTGTCTCAGCAGTCTGGTGATAAGGTCCTGGGCATCAGCTGGCAGAGCGTCCTCCCCATCTGGCCAGATGATGTCATCTAGACAAAGAAACACATACCAGTGATCCAATGAATATATCATATCATATGCCTAAATATATCCTCATAGTCTAAGAGGCTCAAGTGCCAAACTACAAAGAAGTGGGGTATAAACATAAAAGATAAACTGGATTATTCATCACTTATTTAGACTCAATAACAGCGCACTAAACTAATGGATATCTTACCGTTGACCACCTGACCAAAAAGCTGCTCTGGTGTGTCTCCAAAGAACGGCACACAGCCCACTAAGAACTCATACAAGATGATGCCCATAGCCCACCAGTCGACTGGTTTCCCATAGCCCTGCCTTAGGATCACTTCTGGAGCAATGTACTCTGGAGTGCCACACACCTGTAGAGCAGAAACACAGGCGAGGAGAGCAAAGACTGATGTAAGTTAAAATCAAAACGACAGATGAGGTGAAGAGGAGACAAACTGAGAAGAGGCAAACCTGTTTGTCGATGAATTCTCTGGTATCCTTTTCAATATGTCCTTCGTACAAGTTGGTGGTCATGTTCATTAGACCGATCTTTGACAGCCCAAAGTCTGTCAGCTTAATGTGTCCCATGGAGGTGATTAACAAACTGCAGAAGAAGAAGGAAGTGTTTCATGTTACATCAAACGCTCATCCCCAAAACACAGACTCCAGCCTCAGTGGTGAAAAATCAAAGGCTGAAAATTTCAGAAAACTCTGCTCCAGCTTCAAAAAGATTGCCAGTCTTTTTAAGATGATGAGTCTTAAAATGATGAAAGTACTTGGGTACTTTAAAGATAGGAAAAAATGAAAAATGTGAAATGAGGACTTACTTGTCAGGTTTGAGGTCTCTGTGCACAATGCCATAGTTGTGAAGGTACTCTAAAGCCAGCACGGTCTCTGCAAAATACATGCGTGCCATGTCCACAGGCAGAGGACCAATGTTCTTCAGCAGGTTGGCACAATCTCCACCTGTCGGTACGAAACACAGTCAGATGCTTTGTTTGGGTTTTCTGAGAAAATTGGGTGGACATAAAAATACTACAAGCAAAGGAAAACTGGTTTCAACAGATGCTTAATAAAAAATATATTTTGCATGCCATAATACTGGCAAATAGAAATTCCACTTCGATAGTGGATTGGACAATAGCATCCAAACTTACCTTCCACATACTCCATCACCATGCAGAGGTGCCTCCGCGTCTCAAAAGAGCAGAACATAGAAACCACAAATGGGTTTTCCGCAAAGGTGAGGATGTCTCGCTCCACAAACACCTGCTGGATTTGGTTCCTAAGGATCAGGTTCTGTCGGTTGATCTTTTTCATGGCAAAACGCTGGCGGGTCTCCTTGTGGCGCACCAGAAATACAGCTCTTCATGGCGGGAAAATGGAAAGGGAGAGACAGTAGTGGATTAACAGGTATGGAGAGACTTGAAGGAGTTCAGGAGTTGGAGTTCAGACTTGAAATGAAATTGCCCAGACATATTCTATGTGTAAACACAGAATTACTACAACAACACATCCTCATTTTTGTTGCTATTCCGCTTTCACTGTGCTCTCGCCATGTCCACAGAGACTGAGTCAGTAAAACGCAAACAAAGAAGTCTGTCTTACTCACCCATAGGCGCCATTGCTAATGAGCTTGATGGTCTCAAAGTCGCTCTCCAGTGGTTTCCTCCGAGGAGGGGTGCAGGCTGCTCGGCTCTGAATCACACACAAACAAAAAAAAAGGGAAGGGAAATAAGGGAAAATTAGTTACTGCAGCACTTCACTTCATTATATGTGAAGGTTTTCTGTCTGTATATGACTGTTTATTTGTTTATTCAGTTTATATTTCGGTACAGCTTCCAATGCCTTTAACGTTACTTCACCCACCACTGTTTAATGCGTCAGACTTAGAGTCACATTGCATGTCATTATAACGACTACATATACTACTTATACCTGCGTGGGTGTTGCCTCTCCAGTGTCATCAGAGTCTCTGCTGGACGCTCTGTGACTTGGACTCGTCTGCTCCAGATGGACCATCTCTGTAGAAGAAACACAGATCAAACTCAATTCAGCTTAAATGGACACCGATGAGGACAATGGGCGTATGCTTTGCTATTTGAGGTACTGACGCTTCACAAAATTACAACTTTCTCTAAAGATTCGTTATTTGTCTTTAGTCTCTGACCGATTAAGGATTTTCCAGATCAACTGAATTATGCTCCTCTCTAATGAACGTCACTGTGGGAAGTGTTTCGTAGTAGCTTTTGGTGTCAGCATTTTCAGTGTTCTCATCAAATAGATAATGGACGCAACCTGGACAATAAGACCCAGCAATGCTAAAGCAGGAAAACATGTACAAAGTCACTGCAGTGAAAGTGCACATGCTGAGTGCGATGACTGCTTGGACGTGCCCAGATTTCATTCAAAGCCATAAAAAGTTATGTAGAATAAAAGTGTACATAAAAATAATTCCTGCAGCAATAAAAAGACAGAAAAATGGCAACAATCAAGCACATCCAGTCCAACCGTACTGCTCAATTCATCCAAAACAAAATGCTACTTATTACACAAAATGCTAAATTTGATGCAGCACCTTCCAAAGGATCCCTGGTGAGGCCGAGCTGGCTGATGATGTATCTGGGAATGTCAGTCTTGATGCCCTGGCCCACCTTGGCCTGACCCTCTGCCGCCTCCAAACGCTGGTAAAACTCCTCCGGATCAAACTCCTGGAGAGGAGAGAGGGAAGACGTGTTGTGGGTGAGCGTGTGGTTCATTTAGTTGGCCTTGGCTTCTTTAAAGAAAAAAAAACAAAACTTACTGCACTCACTATAAAAATACTACAATAGTGCAGGAAAGAAACACACAGCTGCAAAGTAAACTAATGACAGGGTTGGTAAGAAGGAAAGTAGACAAAGTGAATGGAGCTTGTTTCTCCTTCACCAAGGGGACAAGAGCTAATTTTAGGACGGCTACTGTGAGTATTAAATGGCTTATAAAGGACTACAACTCAAAACAACATCCTGTTCGGCAAGGAAAGCCTTCTGCTGGCTTATTCCAACGTGTAACTGTGTTATTATGACAGCGAAAACTATCATTACTACACCATATCATCAACGCGTGTGACTCACCTGTGACATCTGCATTCGAGGGGACAGATACTTTGTTCAAGGCTCTAAGCTGGTAAGCGTCATGTTGATATTGCGTCACTCCTGTAACTATGATCACAACCGTCTCTGACAGTAAGTCTTACCAGACACTCCAGGAGTCTGGCCGGCCTGGAGATGATAATGAGAATCTTCTTGACCAGTTTGGTGATAATGGTCACCTCCTCGCTCTCTGAGCGCTCATACGCCTGATCAGGAAAGGACAAAAGGATGATGGATTACTGTTGTGACTTAATCCAATTGGCACAAACCATGAGGCAGCACAGCTCTTCCACAGAGGCTGTCTGCACTTTGGTCTGGCTCATATTATTTTTAGCATCCATTTCATCTTCTTACATTATCTGTTGGTGATTCAATAGATCAGGGCTGGTATTTCAACATCTTGCATCAATGCTCATTTCTGTTCGCTGCCTCGGCAGATTTATAAATAATAGAGAACACTTGCGAAATGCAGTTGTATTCCCTCATTGTGTCCATATCTTAGTCTAACTTTGCCTTGCCCTGGTCAAACAGCAGGTTCACAATCTGTGGTGAAAGAGTGATGTCATACAGAGTTCAGGTTAGACAGCTGAGACTCTGAAGCTTACCCTGTAAAACCTGTTATAATCTGTTTTAAACAAAGCTATAGGTTTCAGAGAAACTGCATTATGAAACAGCAACTGAAATTCCACATATGACCCTGCAAGCACAGGGACAAATTCAACCATTTTAACATGCGACAGTCAGGAGCATTTAGTTAAAATAAACTCTTACTAAGCTGGAAAATGATTGTCTTGGCAAAATGAAAGAATAATTACAGAAATGTGGCTTTGGTGGAAATTATAGAGAAGTAATGTCCATCCCTGATGCACCGTAGGATAAACTAAGTTACTGTGAGTCTGAATGAATGCAAGAAACACCGCATCAGCGGTGAAAAGGTGAGGTCATCTCAGGTTTTAGTTTGCATCACAGGCTGTAATCTCTTTTACAGGATGTAGCATTTGCTGCAGGAAAGTTGTTGCTGGAAATGTTATGTAATAAATCTTTATATAATCAAACACTTGACCACTGCACGACTTTTGGTAATAATATAAAATGACAACACTATTACTGGCCAGTGAACTGGAAACAGCGCTGAATGAGAACCAATCAAACAGGCTATTTTAATTCAATGCTTCCAGTGAAGCTACAGTGTAGCATGCAATGTCCCAGAGGGCAGACTGAGCCACCAACAATCAGGGATCCAATGACAAAGTCTTAGAGGGAACAAACACTGGCTGAACAGTTAGACGGCCAAATAAAAATGAAAAAAAAAAAAGGGAACAAACTTTGTCGCCAAGAATCAGATGGAAAAACTCTTTTTAAAGATGAGAAACACTCACCTCGTGCAGCAGCTTCTCCAGTTTCTCCTGCAGCTCCACAAAGTACCTGGAGGTGACCAGGCCTTTCTGGGACTTGTCCAGACAGTCTCTGGCGAGCTCTACCAGCTGGTGCTGAATGAATCCGAGCACACCATCAGCCAGGGGCAGAGCAGTGCCTGGGGAGCACTCTGCAATGATGTCGAGCAGCTGACCCTCCATCTGGGCTGTCGCCTGGGAAACAACCAAGACGGAAAACTTGATTTAAGACAGTGACAGCAGGTGAGGCAAGATTACAGCGTTTTTGCATTAAAAGCTCCCGTCCTGGTATCTATGTGTAAAAAAGCTCAAGCGCACACTTTGCAGATCACACTGAGGTGCATCGGCACCAATGAAGGTGTTTGGCATTTTCAGTTTTCAAAGATTCTCATTACTTCAGTGGCATTAGAGCATCAGACAGAGAAAGAGAGAGAGCACTGACTATACCTTAGGAAAGCGCTCTTTGTAGACGTGATTCATCATGACAATTTCATTGTCAAATGATCCACAGGTCCGTCCAGGGCTGAAAGAGACCCAGCAGGAAAGAAAAACAGAGATCAGAGACACAACCTATCAATAAGGATCATATCGTTCTCATCATATATTTCTACACAGATGAAGGTAAATTCAAAACTGTGGGACTCAAAAACAGATGAGGAGAAATGGATGAGAGGGGCTTACATTACAGATGTATGTTTAAATTTGCTCTTTTAAAATCAACACTGACATACTGAAGCCGTAAATCAATGTCAGTCTTCAAACTGTATTGTTAAAGCTGCATAAAAATCGACAGATTGCTCACGAGTAAACAGCAAATGTTTGACCGAGAGCCTTTGCTGCCATCACACGTGCTTGGAAATTACATTGATGCGATTCAGATCAGGTTCTCCTGTGAAGTATCCATGACCACATCTGCTGTGTGCACGGGGCTTCAGTTACAAGAGTGCACCTTTAAAACCGTCTGTACACATTACAAATCAATGTACTGTCATCACAAATGTCAGGAATAGCCACACTGGGTTCCCCCATACATCACATACTGCAAATAACAATATCAACATGTGACAGTCACTCTACTATTTCTGGGTAAACACAACAGATGCAGCGGCAGTAGAAACAGTTCACCCCTTGGGAACTATTCGAGGGCAATAAGAAATGCTTTACACACCCCTTGGAGCTATTTTAGAGCTGCGTAGACATTTGACAGTAATCTATTTCAGTAGCCAATACGTGCATTCATTTCACTCTGTTTTAATAGAATTACGTAAGTTGGTTACATGAATGGAGTTTTCCCTCTGATTAAATCATTAGAGGGTTAGAGGGATCAAATGAACCATTGGAAAGACAGAGCTTCTTCGCTGGATGTGGAGGTATCAGCGTACCTCAAACAGCAGTCATATCTGGAAAGTATGTACAACCGTCAATGGCACTGACAGGGACTCGTCAAAGAAAAAAAAAACCCAACCACATGAAGATGTGGCCAACACCCTACACAGCCCCATTACCAAAGCCTCCAGCAACCGCAACACTCCCACCGCTAGATCTATTTAGAGGCCTTGTTTCAGTGTTTAATGAGAGCGGCGATGTTAAATGATGAGGAAATGCTACATTCTAATCCAGGGGATCACTCGTAACTAACAGAGGCTTTTTTCCCCCAGAACCACATAAAAAAATTATCCCACCATCTTCAAATCCTCCCTGCTACTAATTCATTATTTATAATCATCCATGAAAGATGTTGCAGAACATCAGGCCAACCTTTGTCGGTTTGAGGCTGAGCAGCGATCTCACCAAATATAACGCTGCATGTTTCTCAGCAGCTCTGCTACCGATGCTAACTGCAGGATGGCTGCAGTGCTGCCAACAGGTTATTTAATCTCACATAAAATTCTTTTAAAGCCACGTTTGGGTAAGCAGCTGTGTAATAACAGGAAAATGCACAGGGTGTGTGGCGGCAGTCACCGCTGCTCATTGTGTGTCTTAAGCTTCTGGAGGTGGGAGGTTTTGTGTGAGCTCCGCAGCTAAAGGTTTCGATTAGTGCCACAGAACTTTCCAAACACAGTGGAGCGAAAGCAGCGCAGCATCACACTGCAGTCATAGTCTGACATACTTGTTGGCCGAACCAAAGAGCTGACAAGTAAATGTAGCTTACAGAAAGAGAAACTTTGGTTCAGTCATGATTGAAGTCGTGACAACTAGAAAGGTAAGCTTGGCTAAGAAGCTAGCGTAGTCGGGCTGGACTGTATTTCAGTCATGCTGGCTGTGTGAGGCTGAGCTTTCAATGTTCTACCTGTTTTTAGTACAGTTTCTGTTTCTGTACTGCATTGTGGGAAAACAGTGTCAATCAACACCACATTTTCAAAAACAGGAACATTTGGCAGCTAGCATCGCGATGTACTTAAATTTGTACTATTGCAGTGTCATTACACTGCTTATTATGTGTTTCGTTAATTAATAATGTGGGTGGTGGTGGTCTTCAAAGCAAGGTCTTGTGAAGCTTTTTTGTGCCAACTTGCCTTCATTAAATGTTGCATTTACACATTAACGACAACATCAGCCACCTCTCACTGTGTTCAAGGGTGACGGAAATGTTAGCGTCACAAAGACAAGCGCTCTATACATCAGCACAGCGGAGTTCCAGGCTACCTGAGACTGCGTGAGCGGAGCCTGACAGGGGGCGCGGGGTGTGCTCCTTCTTCGTCCGCGACGCTCTCTGTGCTCCGGAAGTGTTTGAACAGGAAGTGGAGATCATCTTGCGTGGGCTGGAAGGGCAACTGGTGCAATAACTCCTGGGAAGAAGAGGACTGGGAGGGGAAAGAGCAGGGGGTGGGGGGTAAAGAAAAATGGGAACGTGGGAAAGAATAGTAAACAGAGGTTAGTGTGCTGGAAAATATTGGAAATATGTCATAAAAACAATCAATGGCTCAAACTTATTTCCTACTTTTTGTCTGATTTTAGTGGCGCATTTGTATCCATGTCAGGGTGTGCTTTTACAGCTCTGATGATATGACATCCTGTGTTAAAAGGCTTCCTCGAATAAGAGATTCACACCAACACACTCTCTCAGATTCACTCATTATCCTGTGAATACTCAGATTCTTAAAGGCTTTCGTGTTCCAATATAGATCTGAACTGGATGTAATACTTAACAAGGACGTCGTGAGAAAAAGCTGCAGTAAACTAAATCATAAATCCCTTTCTAGATTTTCAAAAATGAGTCAGTGAGCTTTAGTGTTCTGCTCTCCCAAGGCAGGATCTTTCTGTCCTGCTGCAGCATGCCCCCGAGGCAAGCACCAACGGCTGTTGTGTTGGCCATGCATGCATTCATTTTCTTTTTTAGAGCCAAAATGTGTGACACGCAGCCTGGAATTTATGAGAACTCCCATCTGGCTGGGATCTTGTGTGTCACTGAAGGAAGAGTGGCTCATCGGGCCCGAGGAAAGAGAACAGAGAGACAAAGTGAAAGGAAAACAAACCGAGACAGAGAAAAGAAAGAGCACAAGAGCAAGGAAGAAACTAAGTGGTAGAGTGAGGGTCAGAGAGATACCCCGAGGAGGAAACTAGAGACGTGTCAGCAGCGAGCAAGAGCATAAAGACCTCACTGACAGCGAGCCTGAAAGGGGCATTGTGCAGGGACGGCTGACCTCACCGTCTCCAAGCCATGTGGTCGGCCATACAAAATTACAGCCGCGACAGAGGAGACGGGTATTGTTTTTACAACCAACTGCAGTCTCCGTACTGACTTTCGGGACAAAACCTCAAGATAAATCAGTACAGAAACCATCAACAAATACTTGATGGGTGGAGCTGGGCAGCGTGGCGCGCACACACTGCTTTCCAACTTTTCCCGAAAGGAAAAGCTGAGCGAGGAAACGTGAAAAGCTGTGCAGTCCCTACTCGTCTGTGATGTCAGCGCGGAAAAAAGAAAGCAGGCACTTCAACAAGGCCTGTGTTATTCTAGCGATAAGATTGATTATTCCCGTACTTTCCCCTTGGTCAAAAAGTGGCTATTCAGAGTTGGGCTCGAATCATTTTCGTATGAAGTCATTCCGTCAACAATGATGGTCACATGGTCAACTATTATCTTTCCGAGACTTTTCAACACAGTCTCATTTTTAATTCAGCCAGAAAAAAAAACACACCATATTTAGTAAATTATGTGCCCATAAAACACACCTATGCATTATAAATCGTACCAGGAAAACCCTGGGAAAGGCATCTGAGGTTTCATTCCCGCTTCCTGTCAGCAGTGGAAAGAGTGATACGAGGCTTATGATGGAGAGATGCATCATCATCATCACACATATCCTGTTGTGACTGAGTCATTTAAAGGATACTGCATCCATCCCCAGTCAGCTGTTCTGTAGAAATCAAGGGGCTGCAGAGGGTGATGGCAGAAAAAGTATTAAAACTAGAGGCCGACCGATGCGGGACTTTTAGGACTGCTACTGATTCAAGAGACGTCTTAGAAAATAGAGCTTTTCTCTGAGGCTTGAGCCCTGACGTGGCTTTGCAAATGTACACAGATAACTTAAGCAAACAGAGGATAACTTAAGGACGTGTTTCGGTTAAACATTCTTTATATACCTCTGCAAGTGACACCAACAAACCACTAAAAGAATTGTCTCTGTATTGTTTACTGAAAAAAAAAAGAAAAAAAAAAAAGCTTTACATGACAAGCTGGATCTCAAGATTACTCATGAGATTAAATATGCCTGCAGTCATTGGCTGGGAGCTGTCCAAAACACTAAAAAGACTTTCCCAGCTCATCTAAAATACAGCCCAGGTGCAGGGCGCTTTTATAAAAGACCTCAGTCTTTAAATGGACTCGACTGTAGCTCAAAAAACCATTTATAGGTAGATTTATTTCCTACGCTGTGTATAATATGATGGGATTTACAATTCAGTCGGGCAGCCCCGTAGGTTTACAAGACACTGTGGTCCCGTAAACTGATTGATACACTGACTGTAAGTAACACAAGGAGCTAAATGGTCCCACGGCAGTGGTTTGAAAAGAGGCTGAATGTGTGATGAGGAAAAGAGACAGGCCTCTACTGGCAATGATGAGTGCAGGGAAACAAAGACAGAGAGCAACACTGAAATCGACTCTGCTTACAGATACTGATGAACTGGGTGCGTTGGTGCAATATCCAGACGAGGGAACCGACGCCACAGACCACCTTCGCCCATCCGCTCTGCAGAAACAAAACAGCAACAGACTGCTCAGCGATAGCTCCTCAGCACATATGAAACCTACACATCCTGTTGACTCACTCCAGTCTTCAAAGCCTCTCACTTTTTAAAAACGATCTCCTCATGCAAGAGTAAAGCAACTGAGGTTTGAAACTGTGTCTATAAAAAAAAAAAAAAAAAAAAAAAAGGAGAAAGCTCCAGTTTGACGTTTTCTTACCGTTCAGTGCGGGCCAGTTGGCTACACAGACGCAACAGGAAGAAGAGGGAGAGGGGGAAGGCACAGAGACAAAGTGAGAAAGAAAATAAACACTGTTTAATGATGGTGACAGAGAAAGTCTGGCTGTCAGAGTCACAGCACTGTTTGTCTGTCACAGTTCGCAGCTAGTGGCGGTCTGCTGCTGCTGCTGCTGCACACCTGCCAAGCTGCTATCATACTGCAGCACTGACACTCACAGACACTTAGCTCGTGACTCATTATACATAAACAAACGCATGCCAACATAATACACTAATACACGGCACCATAAAAGAGACGTGCACACATACGCACACCCGTGGACCATCCACCTGGGCCACAGCTACAAACAGAAAAATGCAACATGTTGTGAGATTTCCACTTGTAACAGTGCCTCTGTCTCTATGTCCTCCCCTACTCTTCCATCCAATATGGCACTCTGAGGACTCGGCCCAGTTTCCTTCACTGATTCAATCTGTGACGACGGAGATGGTCAATTGTTTTCTCAAACCAGCTCTTGGGGACATGGAGCCAAATCGGGGGTGACACAGTGAAATTGGATGGTTCTGTTCTAAGATCTGAGGATTAGTCAGGTGAATTAGACGTGTGTGTGTGTGTGTGTGTGTGTCTGTATTTTCTCATTTGGTTCCCACCCAATAAGTATGTCATCCTCATGTGTTATTAAACACATCATACTGATTCTAGGTTGTTGTATTAAGGTCCTGCAAGGCTTAAGAGGATAGGGGCTAAGATTAAAAACAAGGTATTAAATCAATGTTACAATCAGTGCCTTGGCTGTGAAAGGAAAAAACCTATTGTGGACCAGAGGTTTGGCAGTCCTCACACCACAAGGATAAAAAAAAAAAAAAAAAAAAAAGCTT
This sequence comes from Datnioides undecimradiatus, assembly GCA_008933995.1. NCBI lineage: Eukaryota > Metazoa > Chordata > Actinopteri > Lobotiformes > Datnioididae > Datnioides > Datnioides undecimradiatus. Next base: position 6,670,188 of record WARS01000030.1, on the reverse strand, counting down.
CTTCAATAGTGAACAGGGAGCTGCAGCTAAACAATTACACCGCAGTCCTCAGATGGTTCCTTATCATGTTATTCCTTCATTTGCATTAAAAAGACCTATTTAGTATTTGCAGGAGCATCAGCTACTGCGTGTCTGGCTCTTCCATGTTTACATGACAAAATAATTGCACAAACAGCAGGGCTGTACAGCTTGTGTGAATAACAAATACACCCAGCAGAGCTCTCAAAAGTGCAGTCACAGCATCTGTCTCCACACTGGCAGCTTAAAAAGTCTCAATAAATTCAGATGAGTCATGCAGGCCCGTGCAAAGGCAATTCTATCAGGAGACGTCCCCCGTCCGTCCCCGGGCTTATGGTGCAGTATGCCATGCTGCACTGCAACGTTCAATACTAATTCATAGCACCTAATATTTGAGATAAGCAGCATAGGTGTAAATATGATGAGACAGACACGGCAGGTTCTTAAAGATGTAAACAGGTATCTACGGCGTTGTTTTCTCCGTCAGACGGAGCCTACGTGTTGCTGTTTTGCCCAAGATCAACATACTATTTTCTGCTACTGCATGAGGATGCTAGTTCCACCTCCTACCCCTCCAAATCCCAGTGGCTCTGTACAGTTGCAAGAAGCGTGATAAGGAGGGCAAGCGTCGCAATTTTTCCCTATAATCACAGAAGCCCTGAGTAATGAGTGTGTGCACCGACTTGGCGCCTTAATTGGCTTGACAAATGCCAAGACCCATGTCCAGCAAGTGGCCCTGGGGCCTTTCAGCTGGTTGGAATTGCTTCTCCATTCCCTCATTTCCACTACATGGGCAAACAGGGGAACAAGCCAGGGCATGTTCATTATTCATGCAGCTGAGTATCCTCTAAAACGGAGTTTCCTTGGTTATTTTAGCGTGTTTATACTGGAGTTAGCTTAAAATAAAGTGAAAAATGTTGACACTGGTTACATTTTGGTTTTGGTTTGAATGGGAAAATTCGTTAATGAGGCAGGTTGGCGATCTCTAAATATTCCGGCAGGTTTCCGGTTACAATACTGGGTGAATTAAGAATAGAAATATGCATCTGCTGAGGTTCATTTCCCAGGTTTTCATTTTAACCTGTCTGCAGTTTGCCGGTTCTCATCTCTGCAGGAAAAAAGATGAGCCCAGGCTAATGCTAAAATATGCATTTAATCCACTGTTGGTTTGGGGCATCTGCGCTGCATTTTATCAGTCTTAACTATTTCCCAGCTTTTTGGGTAGGGAACAGCTCCAAAGTTAATTCTTACCTGCGGGCAAACTGGAAGTTGGCAGAGGTGCTGGCAGAGACATTTCTGGGGCTTTCTGAAGGGCTGCTGCCAGCTGAGGAAACAAAATGAAAACTGGGTTACCAGCTTTGAAACTGAGTAAAACCTGAAATTAATTTGTTTAGTTTATGACTATTTAAATGTCGAATCATTCCCCTGACTGTCTCTCTCGTTGCAACTGGTTTTAGATCACAGCTCAACCTGAAACAATCAAACCTTTTAATTACAGTAACACACCCGTGGAAGTTAACTAGGTCTCTTCTCTGTCTAATCAGAGAATCTCAGTTTCAGCAGACAGCAGGGAGTTCTGTTGTTGATCACACCACCCCTCATACTTTTGAAAGGGTCACTGAAGTGTTTTCATGCCAGCCCCTGAGGGCAAAGCATCACCACACCCTGAGTCACTAGAAAAAAAAGATGGCTGCACAGAGTGAATGAGTCGTCTCTCGTAGAGCAAGTCAGGCAGCTGGATCAAGGAATGAGTAGCCTAAAGGAAGCTACATGAAAAATATCATCATGAGGAGGAAAACCATTGTATCTCTTATGAACTATACTGTCGGAACATTATGACTCAGCAGCACAGAAAACACCACCATGAAGACACCGGGGGAAAACCAGCACTAGTGACAAACAACAGCAAAAACACGGCTGAAGGCACATATAACAGACAAATAAGGCTAATGTGGTGATCTCGTGCCAGAGATGAACCCCTTTATGTCTTCATTACATCTCCACCCGCTTCCTTTATCAACGTGCTCACGTCTACGTAAAGCAAATGGAATGAAGCCCTAATCTAATTGCCCAACAATAATCACACACTTGACCAAGCAGACATGCAGCTAAAAACAACACACAAGTACCTGTGGCAAGTGGGAGAGGTGAAAGTGGTCGTGAGAGCGTGGGTGACGGGGTCCCGACCGCCAAACTCCTCCTCTTGTTGTTACGAGAACTGCAAAAGGTGGACAAAACAAAAACAGGGGAGAGAAAACATTTGCTTATATAATGCAATTACAAACACAATCGCTCATCACATGTGTCTTTTATCAGGGCAGTAAACACTCACGCAAGATAAACACACTCAACCTATGATCTGGAGCTGTTGATCGTGATAAGGAGAAACACTGCTCACCATTGTGATACCGGCAATGGTGCTTATACATAAACACGTATTGCTACAAACATGTCTGTATGTAAATATATAAACACGCACTCAGCCAGGAAGTATGCACTGTGTAATACATTTGGCTAATATGCCAACACTGATTAAACAGGACACATTGTTTGGTTTTATACTGGAAAAAAAAATAAAAGTGTTTATGACTCAAGCAGATACACAATCAATGAAAACACACAGAATAAATAAATAGCCAGTGAATATTAAGGAGCACTGATAATGTAGCGGGGTACTACTCCTATGTATCATTGATGATGTGATGAGGTCTGGAAGGTTTTTCAATGTAAGAAAATGGGAAACATCTGGAAAAAGAGTACTGCTCGTACCGCTGGGAGCACCTGATCCTATAAAAACCGCTTTGTCTGGCCGTTATACAGCGATGCAGAGAAATATGTCCCCGACGACTCCCATGACATAACTGTGCAGGCCATTACACACTGTCTATACCATTAAATAGCCATCACTGTGAATGAACATAACCCTTAACCACAGATAGACAACACAGTCTGATCAATCAGTAAGAAAATCAATGGTCAGATTGTTTTTCCATGGCACAGACATGGAGGTTCAGCAGTGGGACCAACTTTGGACACTCCTAAAAAAAATATATGTATTATTAATAATTAAAAATGCATCAGCCCGTTTATGTCATTTTGATGAGAGCTGGTTTCCTTCTGTCTGGCTTTTGTTACTATGCTTTTCTCTTTAAAAAAAAAAAAAAGCAGATTCAAACAGCCAATCACTTCTTTGGAGCTGTCTTAAGGGAACCCTTTTCTTTTTAAAAGTCACATGTAAAAGTGTCAACTGGCAGATACCGCTAAACACAACTCACCCACACTGATGTCACTGTAATTACGACGCAGTTACTTTTAAGTTTAAACGTCGTCCTGTTCACTTCATCTATGTTTGTGTATATATGTGGTGCCTGGAGGCCTCTGCATGCCTGGTGTTCACTCTGTCTGTGCTTAACTATTCATTCAGAATGTAATTAGGGATCCTTTTAAATTGCTTGGACGTTTAAAGAAAAAAAAGCTGGTTTTAATCTCATCATGCCCTCTGTTTCATCCTGACGATGTCAATGCCATCTCTCTTTCTCTCTGGCAATGACCTAAAATAATTGAGGGGCTGAGACAACAACAGATCCTGACATTTCTGGGTCGGTGCTGAGGCAGATTCACGCAGTATATGGCCCCCCAACCCAAAAAGAGACGGCACAGCAACAGAGGGGAAGGACAGCCAATAAATGCTTGACTTTGACTTCAACGGCACAAACCAACCACAGACGACGCTGGGAGTGTGCACCATTTTAATCAGATCAGCAAATAAATAAACACCCTTTCACACACTTCAGAACCTGGACATGCACACAAAAAGAAGTGACATGAAGGGAACACTGTATCACACCATGACCACGAGAGAGCTTTATCATGAGCTCGCACTGAAAAGGCTGCTCATATGTAGGACTAACAATAGTGGTTTGTAGGGACCTTGCAGGCAGACATGTAGCATGATGAATGTAGGCCACTGAGATGCGGGCGTGCGTGTTTCACATGTCTGCTGCTGGTGAAGGGCTGCATTAAGTCACTGAGCTGCATTCAAAGTCGTGAATGACAGTGTTGAACGGGTTACATGACTGATGCATGTTCACAAGCAACATGCAGAGAGTGCATAGATTGACGCTTCACATAATGTCATTAGCAGCCTGTTAATAATTAAAAAAAAACAACAACTGTGAGACGTGAATGACACGTGATTCGTTACAAGAACTTCACTCATAAGCTACGGGCCTTGCAGTTTTATGATACTGACAGCAGGTATGACAGATGCATGCCTTTCAGAATCACAACAAAACAACATTTGACTATGGTAATGTTTGGGTCATGACGAAGAGAATAATGATGCCATAAATTACGATAAGATCACCGTGAAGGCACCGGCTGCCAAACACACGCAGGGCATGCTGATTCAATTTATCTCGCAGATAAGAGCACATCTACAACCCTACAGTCCCACTAAGCTCATCAGTGTATCGATCCGCACTGGGACTTCAGTGTCGGTCTATGCGACAGCTGGTAGCAGACAATGCAGTCTGCTCCTCGTACACAACACTCCACAATGGCCACGTTTCTCTGTCGGAAACAAAAACTAGGGCGGATGTAACCGACACATACAGTAACGTACTGTCGGCGATCACAGACACCACTGTGACATTATCCATCAGAGCTGTGCGCCGACAATGTTACAGCACACTGTGGGGGTGTTGCGTTTACGTGCTGCGATTCAAATAGCTGAACATAAAGGATCAACAAATTGCTGTTTGTCAGACGGTGAATGGCTCAGCTCAGCGGGGAGCTGATGACAATCGCAGGCCGAGCAGACGTTTTCGCTTTGCGGTTGGTTGTTCAAGGCTGTAACGTTACCGCTTTTGTCGGAATATTCATAAAAAAGTCTATTGTCAAACACAGGCTGAGGTGTCGTTACCTTTTTGATCTTTTCATCATGGCCCCAGTCACAAAACTAGTTTTGTAGCTCGGAAGCACGGTCCAGTAGTAGTTTTGGTCAGACATGGTGACGGTGGTGTCCGACAAATCCAAACCAAATGTGAGAATGATCCTCTTGTTAAAGTGGAAGCACCATGTTAAGGCAGTCTCTCCTGTGGACTTATTATTGCTGGTGGTTAGGCCAGTACGCAATGTCCAACGGCACAAACTCCATTCAGCTTCGGTACAAACTGACCCCAGACCCACGACACGGCAGCTCGGTGCTGATGAGCGACTGCAACGGCCATGTCCGCTCTGCTTCTTCTCTCTGTTACCGGCAAAATCCCAGAAACTGTCCGTCTTCCGTGGTATGCGACATTATCGACTTGTATCCTCGCCAAAACATAAAGAGTGATACAAACTTTCCAGCAGCAACGCCGCACCGCGCAGCCGCGTCAGCACGCGCCGGAGGGAGGAGGCACTAATGATGCCTTTAAGCGCTGTCGGGAATATTCGTTTTCGCTACTGGCACGCAAGCGAAAAACAGAAAAAAGACTGAAGAATAATGTTTTTCCAGCGACATCGACATCCAGACATACACACCTACATGCACACATGAAGGTTGTTATATTTTTTGTTTTGAAATTCACGTTACACGTGCAGAAGGAGTCGTTTCTTAGCCACAATTTTCAGTCATCGGCCTTACGAGTAGTCTTGAATGTTGCATTTTTTGTTATCAGGGCAGACAGATCCTCGTGATTTTCATGGATTTCAAGGACTATGCAGCACATGTTCCCAAGAATTCAAACTGTCTCCTTACATTAAAAAAAAACTAAACAAATGTTTGTGCTAAAACTGTAAGCAATTGTCAAATCATCCATTTTCCTTCCCATTTTCTACAGCTTGGAAATGCCCAGAAAACCTCAAAAGGAGGGTGGCCTGGATGCTTCCTTATTTCCCTTGTGACCAAGCCCAAGAGATATATAAATCCACTGAGGCATCAGCTAACTTCTAACAAGGAGTGAAAGTTTTCTAGCAGAAAACCACAGGCTCAGACTTGGAGGTGCTAATTCTCATTTTGACACATAGTCACATATCTGAGTGCAAACCACCCCGGTGCATGCTGAGAGTCACAGTCTGATGGAGCCAACTGAACCACATTACCTGCAGGTTCCCACACTGAACACCTCCTCCTCCCTGACTGTGCCATTCCCACTGAAAACACGTTTGACTCCCTGGCATGAAAACAGGCACAGCTCTGCATAAGGACCAGAAGGATTGTAACAAGGCCCTCTGGTTTCCCAAACTATCTCCAAGTCCATAAAACACAAGCAGACTGGATGGGTAAACTGCCAATAGGCTTCCAGTAACCCTGCAATGGTAAAGAGTTGGTCCACTCTTCTATGACCAAGACAAGATCCATATGGTCTCTCCTGGGTCTGAGATTCACTTATTTGTCAGATTCTCCTTTGCAGCACAATGGCTAAGGAAGAAAGTGAAATGTACGATTTTAAAAGCAAATCCATATGATATGACAACTTTTACAGGGTATTAAAGGCCTATATAGAACCAGATTGACCATCAATTGGTAATCTGATTACTTACAAATTTGTCTGGTAATGTCTTACGTACCTAAATCAAAATTTACTCCATGCAAATTATTTTTTTAACTAAATTATTACAAACAGAGGTTCAACAGGAGCCTGTGGTTAATTTGGAGCATTACCGAGTTAATACAGCTCCTGTTAGGCTATTATACACTTTAAAACATACCACTGAGAAATCTTAACACTAAGCTTAATAAATGGAGGCACAATTCTTTAAAGTCTTTAAATTTGTCATCTGTGATGTGCTGCTGATGTGCTATCTCTTGATTCTGATATTTCCTTTTAGATATTATCTCTCTTCTCTAAAGACAAGGGAAAGTCCCTGAACAGGTTACAGTCATCATCAACATCAGAGACTGATGTTGTTCTGACTTGGGTGCCTCCTGTTTGAGCAGCACAATCTAGTTCTTTCATGTCGTTCTTGTGTGTCACTCCTCACAACCTGTTATGAACTGTTACTACAGTGTAACTTTCCCATTAATCATCAGCAGATTACTTGTGAGGTCTGGACAGGAAAAAGATTTAGAAAAACAAACAACCATCACTGAGCAGTTACCTGTAAGAGCTGGCTTAGCGTGTTTGCTCAGTTCACATATTTTAATACACACTCACATGGACACCAGGTTATTAACGCTGTTGCAAAATGACTGATTCAGATATTAGACGTCTATTCACAGAAAGCGTTGATTTTGAGCAATAAGTTAGGGGAAACGTGCTGATTCTAGCACACTGAGAAGATTTCGTGCACCCAGTAAATCATCCACAGTTTTCTCTTCTCTGTCTCTGAGTTTACGTAAAACCTGTCTGAGCAGTGCGACTGCTCTGACTTTCAGGCAGTCCTCATAAGCAACTCCAGACGTTCTTGTCTCGCAGGAAGAGGGGTCATGTAAATGTGTGCTAGTTTGGAATACAGCATGCATGCACAATAAAGCTGATAAGTGACAGGCACTTGGCCGGCCTGGTTTTGAAGAGGAGAAAGGTGGGGGTGGAAGGAGATGGAGCCAGACAAACAGCTCACAGAATAATTTAGCTGATAATACTTACACATTTCCCCTGCGAGGAAGACTCAGTTCTTTCTAAAAAAAAAAAAAAAAAGAAGAAGAAGAAGAAGAAGATATTGAAGTAAGAATGTTATCTTTAAAAATTGCTTTTCCATATTTTCGAAGGTAGAATTGCATTGAAATGCAGTTATCAGCTATTGCTGTTCAAGCAAAAAGGGATACTTATTGTTTGTCTAGAGAGCTGCATCAAAAAATCAATATCCTCCCTTTATCAGGGGACTGTTGTCATTTTAAATATGTTTCTGATGTTTCTGAATGTGAAGATTGTGCCATTTTAACAGGCAGTTTACATTCAAAACATGATTTTAAAATATGGCAGAGGATTTACCTACATGCTTAATTTTCTCTGTCAGGCCCACTTACAGTCCTTTCATTGCACTGTCAGTATCATTATCTGCAGAATGTGGCCTTGTTTTTTGCATGGTGACTGGATCTTCAAGCCATTTACTGGTGAGGATACAAATCCTTAGCAGCCCATGGCTACTGTGTTTGAGCTCAGGCAACTGCGAAACTGCCCTTGCCAATCAGGATTTGAAGAACAGGGAGGGGTGGCACTCTGTTAGACTGAGAGCCAGTGCACAAAATCATTGTGAGCCTATCTGCCCTGATTTCATTCTCCTCATTTTTCCAAAGACAGGCCATCTCACAGGGAGACTGATTAGCATCACAGTCATGTTTAAAACAAGTTGGGTAAACAAGGAAACAAGGACATTTCTACAGAGGAAGTAAGTTTTAATTATTGTACCTTGAGCTCCAACACTAATTAGAAGATATTAATTGAAATGTTTAAAGGAGACCTGAAAGCAAATCTGAATAATTTCACTGTATTTCGTCAAGTTAATTATTAGTATAATGACAGGGCTCCACTTAAATTTGAATTGTAGATGGATGACAGGTGAAAAAGAATCCAATTACAGTACTGAATGGGAACACCCAGTTTGGGCAGAGTCTTTCATCACAAACCCACCATCACCTTCACAATAATAGACCAGTGGTAGAAACAGTGCAGCCACCACTGCTTCATTTATGCAGAAAATATACACATGAATAAACAAGGGGGAGAAATAAAACATTTCATTATTCCAAATCTGGACGTTCCTGAGTAATAAACCCACCCAGGAGATGATTAAAAGGATGTTTCTGCCAATCACCCAGGAACCCTTGGGTTTTATGCTTCTATCACCAAGGCAACCAGATTCACCAAAGCACCAATGGGAAGCTCCAAAATAAACACATAAGGCAGTGCTGCTGAACAGATCTACGTTCATTAATTACATTATGGGCACTAATTAGGCTTCTCCAATTCATGGACTGATGATGGTGCCGCCGCCTGTTTTAACGAAAGGGCACCAGATATGAGCCAAAATGATCACAAGCTGCGGATAATACACATTTCCAAGCGATGTCACATCAGGAAGAACAAAGAGCAAAAATCACTGTCAATAAAATAAAATAAATGCTACACCCGAAGAAGTTCCTGGAGAAATCCGTTGCACCGTCGCCAGTAGCTCATCATCATCATATATATCATCCCGTTTGACTGAAAACAACCACATCCATGCGCTGACATGACATGACAGTCTCCATTTACCTGTAGACCGCGGCGTCTCAGTATGTTCGGCTCGTCCATCACTGAAGACAATAAAGAAAAAAACCCCAAAGCGGATCTCTGATCAGTCAGCCCATACTGCGCTCCGTCCTCCCCACATGAGCGTGGATACAGTCCTCCTCGCTGCTGCACCACCACCACCTCCTATTCCTCCTCCTCCTCCTCCTCCTGCCCGGGGCGAGCTGCACGACCGGTCCCAAAAAGGTCCCAAAAAGGACCGTGCTGCTGATCACCTGATCGGGAGGGGAGGGGGATATGGAGCTGGGGTGGTTAGTTAACTTAGACGTTAATGATGAAGTGAGAAGGCGTGTTGACCACCACCCTCTTATTGATATTATGTGATCGATTACTAAATGAAAATCAAAGATCATGTCACTTCCTCATCATTTAAGTAAACCCACAGTCTTTATGATCTTCTTAACAAACTTGTGGAATTCACCAATAACCTGAAGTCATAAATCACAGTAATCAGGGCAATAAAGCCCCCATCCCACCCATCCACCTACCCCCAGAAACACATGCAGTCCACTTGTTTCCATATGTTGTACATGCTGTGTGTTTATCTGCGACCCATCATGTAAAGTAGCACAGTGTCTGTTTGGTGAAGTAAAAGCTCACCAGAGAGGATGCGGAACAAATGTGCTTTGAAGCTTAAAAGCTGTGATTGATCTGTGTCTGTCACCCTGTGGTACCACGATGTGTTTTTCCATACACAACAATGGTTAGTTCACTTGTCCTGTGCCGTCACATGTCCATTTATGTAAACCAGAGGGATGTGAATCCTCCATTGTCCTCTAGTGAAGTTCACTGTGTCTTTGAAGCCGAGTGCTGAAAATGGAGCATCTACACAATTCAGTATGTCTAGCCTAGCCACACAGTTGTGGTGTCTTTTTAAGGTTTATTTCAATGGTGTATAAGATGCACCTGTGACCCATTGTATGATGTGGTATTTAAATAGAAAACCATGGTCAGAATGATGCGTTAATAAAAAAAAGTAGTTTTTTCTGTTTTTTGGTGTGGGTGTGGGGCCATACCGAGCCTTTCTGTAATTGCCTCATGTACTGCACGGTTTGTTTTTTGCCTGGATTTTGATTGGCTGGATCACTTCACTGTACAAGTATCAACAAACCAACGCTACAAAAACATAATCTTAAATTGGTGAAAGAAAAATTTATTTTAAGTAAAATTTGCAATGTTTAATCCTGTTATTTTGTAACAGTGAGTTTTGCATGATGTACAGTATTTTGAAAGAAGCTGAATAGTTACATTCAGTCTTTCATCTTCTCACAAACAGCCCCAGAGCCAGAATCATAATGAGCTTCTTATGAGGAAGTGATCTAGCAAGAAGCAGCTTAAGCCAGGTGATTAGGAAAATGCTTCCACCGTGCTTTAGCTGACGTTGTATTCGTATGACTCATTTTGGTTGTTTTAGAAGAACATTGTCACAAAACGAGAGACAAAATCCTTTCAGTGGATTTGTTCTTCACCGGAGTGAAGAGCTATAGAGCTATAGAACCACACACTGTGAAGTCGTCCTTTTGTCGTGCTCTCCATGTGATCCAGCGTAGGTCGTCTTTAAAAGGTCCAGGCTCATTAGTGGAACCAGTCAGGCATGAAAGTCAGCGCTTCCTCCTTTTACTGCTCTCTGTTTAAAGTCATTTGTGTTCCATCCTACTCTGTATCTCTGATCTTAGCCTCACTTACTGGTTTTATCATCCACTGCAAAGTTGATACATTAAAGAGTCACACTCTGACAGTCCAGCAGCTCATAATTTGGGTATTTTATCTTTCTGTGAACTGAGAGTTCAGAATTTAATGAAACAAATATGACAAAAAGAAAACATGAAAGAAATTGTAGAAGTTACTTCATGGTAGAAAGTTTGGCACAGTCACTGTTTAAGGATGAGTGGTTAAATCTCAGACCTAGTTATTTGTATTGTAAATTGTGCTTTCATTGCGTTTCTTAACATGGAGACCTCCTCATTCCGCCCTTTAATGAGTTTTATGTATGTTTTCTGCTCCTTTCAGCTTCAAATAAAACCATCATTTGGATCGGTGCAGTTTGTACTGCATCTGTCAGACCACTGGAGGGAGCCATGTTGCTGTATGTCTATTTGTGTTAAACCCACTATGGATGTCAGATTGCCCATCCTGGGAATATTTCAGTTTCTTGCCATTGTGAATGCAGTGCAATTTAAAAAAAAAAAAAATACAAGAGAAATTAGCCACAAAAAAGTCAATAAAATGACGATGGCAGTGGATCATAATTCACTTTTTCCACCTGTTGTAGGTTTTGTGGCATTAAGACGTTCATCTATGATGAGAAAAAGTCACAATAGAAAGTAATATTATTAAAGTTATTATTGAGTTGTGAGCAGTTTAAGAAAAACTGGGGTTTCAGTTCTGAGATTGTTTAAAACAAAAAAGGACTTCTGGTGTAAAACTGCACAGAAAAAAGCAAACAGAATTGAAGTGAAGTGTTATAGTTTAAATGATTATAGTTTCCTTGGGTTTGTATCGCTGTCTGTTGTGAGTGTGCATGATGAAATTTACTCCAGATATGCAGAAACTTCAGCTTCTCGTGATGACAAAACAAGTCGGGTGTGTGTTTTCTCCCCCATTCTCCATCTCATGCAACAAGAGAGATGAGGTGAGAAAAAGAAAAAACCAGAGGAGACAGTGAGAGTTTTGACGGTTTAAACAGCAAGCCCCAGTTTTGCGTGAGTCACTTTGCACCTTTCACACACTTTCGACCTACAAAATAGGCTCACATGATTGTTTCATCACCTCAGTGACTCACGACTCAGATATTCACCTTGCCACACTGTAGAAGAAGAAGAAGCAGCTCCATCCCTGGCACTTTTTGACATTTGGCTTTTGATGATATTTATGATGTTCTCATGTACCTTTAGAGCAAAGCACGGGCTCCTGGCAGCCCCAGTTTTATTTGTCTATGAGCTGCGAGAAGATCTCCCAATGTGTGATGTTCCTTTCTCTGTTTATTTTATTTTATTAGTCCCAAAGAGGAAGCCTCCAGCGTGTCACACATTAAGATCAAAGACTTGAGAAAAATCATCAGAAATAACCACAATTTTGTGCAGCAGAAACATTTTTTCTTCTTTCCCTTTTTTTGCAAGTCATTGCGCAAACGCTCTTCCGTCCTCACTGCGTGAATTGTGACATTTAGTGTGACATGTCAGTCAACTCTAACGAGCATTCACTTTGTTCATTTTGTGGTTCTGTAATGCTCATTTTTTTATTGTTTTATGATTGAATGCTATTATAATGTTCATACTAGCATGCCATTTCTTTTTTATTAACCCTCGTCTGACTCAACAGGTTTACTATCTGGCTGCTGAAAGGTCATATACCTCTGAGCTCACGATTTGGCACAAATAGCCATGAATGCACTTTCATGGGCTTTTTCCTCTAAAGGAAATCTTTGGCAGTCTGGAATGTCCTCATCTGGAAAGAATAGGGTTAATGACACAGACGGCCACGTACTAGGGCGGGGAAACTACTTTGCAATAAAGCAGTACACTGACCCTACTTGCTGACATAAGTGACAATTGTCACGTTATATGCTGATACAGTAACTGCGTGGCAACCCTCCACAGAGCAGACGCAGTTGTAGACTGTATGCAGCCCTTTGGTCTGTCCAAACAATTACCAGTGAAAGAGCAGGAATGCTGCTCTTTTATCCACCTGTGGAGGATCAGATGTGTCTATTTTAATCATTGTTGATGTAATTACTGTAAGAATAGGCAGAGATTGCGATCGCACGACAGGTCCCTTTCTCAGCAGATGAGATAACTTCTTTGTTTGTTTATCTCTTTTTTAACCACGAGGCCAATCATCTTCAGGCTGGTTTAAGGAAGGAGGGGTGACATACAGATATATATAACTCCCTTTACCTTTTTTTGTCTTTGTTTGTTACTATTAATATATATTACGTATACTATATTACTAAATTATACAAAGAGAGACCGGGTTGCTCATATAGTGGCTTGAAGGCTTAGGCAGTAGGGTAACTGGGTTTTAGCACCTTGTCTGTCACTGTATGAGACTGAGTTCCCTTTTTGCAGCGAATGTGATCGTGCCCTCTGATCATACTGGGCAGAGCTGCATGGGAACAGAAAGACACAGGGATCAATAAACTATCACATTATCATTATTAACCCTGGAGGAGCTAATGTAATTGCCCATTGTCCCCCTCCTGGAAGCTGGTCACTGTAAGACATATGGTCATTTATTTGATCAAGTGACCCATTATGTGACAATCCTGGTGACGTAGCACACTGAGGCGCACACCATGTACTCGTGACATAACCAAATCTCATCAAGAAATCCTTTTACTCCCATCTCTTTTCTCCCACCATTTGCTACTAAAACTTAATAAAAATGTTAATTTTCTTACTGTCCAAATTCATTTGTCAGGTTTCTAATTTGATTGGTCACATGTTACTATCATATCACACAGATGCTCCAAATATTGCCACATAGTGACATATGGCCTAAGCCCATCACAGGCTCACCTGACTAACCAGGGGTGTGGCAACACAGAAGCTCTATAAATAAAAGCATGTTAAGAATTTCATTTATGACGTGGACAAACCCCATCCACTGAGCTGCAGCACTCTCAAAGCAAACCTACCTGGCAGGCTCACCATGCTCCGATCGCTCACGCTCCACAGACCCAACTCCTGCGTGCTGCTGCTCCTCGTCTTCTTCTCCAGCTCAGGGGAGAGCCGGCCTAATGTGGCCCATGAAGATGCACCTGATGTGGACAGAACGGGCAGCCAGAGGGCTGCGGTTCTGGAGGCGGTGAAGACGGGGATCCTCAGCTCGTTGGGTATAGACAGGGAGCCGAGGCCAACCCAGAAGGCCTCTGAGGAAGAGCTGAGGAGGATGTATCAGCTCTACAAGGAAAAACTGAGAGAGATGAGAGGAAATTCCAGCCAGACGATGAGGGAAACCTGGCAGCCCACCATGTCTACTGCGCTCTTCCCAGCTACAGGTGAGACATTTGTTAGACAGGGAGACACCAGGAAGCCACTTCAGCCTTATTTAGCCATCGTCACACTCAAATGAGTGACGTGAAAGTTACACTTTGAGTGGGAGTAGGAAATTACATTTTATGACCAGTTCAAGAAATCTTGCAGCATGAGTCAACATGTGCAGCTGTTATGTCAATAACCCATGTCCCTATAGTTCTTGCTCCAGGTAAAGAGTTACCTCAGCTGTATCTGTGCGTCGCTTTAATGTATGTGAAGGGTTGAAAATAGAATCAGGTGCTCCAAATAGTCCTGTAAACAAAGCATTCCTACAAGCCTTTAAAGAGCAGGAGCGTGACAGGCACACCTTGTACATGGTGTTACACTTTGAACACATGGGTTTAGTAATGTCATCAGAAAGAAGCCAATGACAAGAGAGTACTGTTAATCACTTTTATGAGTTTATGTTGACTTTTTTCTACTTTCAGTCGTCCTATGATATGATGTTTTCTACATGTTTTCTACAACTATGACAGGGTGTTGCCAACTTTGCTTCCAATGAATTTTCTCTTTGTTCTGTGTTTTTCTAGTGGAGCCAATAAAATTGCGTCGGAGGGGAGAACACGCACAGTCAGGTCAACATATGCGATGGTTCAGAGCTGTTTTCCCCAAGAAGACCAGTCTCCAGACTGAACTGACGTTGGCTCGGGCTGAGCTGAAGATTTCCAGGCAGGTTTTAGACAAACCCACTTCGGCTCAGCCTGAGGTGAGACGAGAGATTAAAGTCAAAGTCAACAGGTTGAGGCCGATCAACTCTGCCGCATGGACACACGTGAACTCTCTGGGACAGGCCAATATGTCAAGCACTCGAGATGCCATGCTAGACGTCAGTCCTGAGGTGGACAGGTGGATGAGGGCTGAAGGCAGCGAGGCGTTGGTTGTGGATGTAGGGATACTTAAGAGTGGGAAGGAGCCACTCGAGGCAAATCCAACTATTTCTCTGGAATTAGGCCTCACAAAGCCCAAACCAGTCCGGAGGTCGAGGTTGCCTCGCTCCAACAAGGAGGATGACTGCGATGAGCGAGGATGGTGCTGCCGGAAGTCTGTCACCGTGTCCTTCAAAGACATTGGCTGGAACGATTGGGTGGTGGCCCCGGCCGAGTACACGATGCATTTCTGTGATGGCACCTGCCCCCACAACTACAAGCCGGCGAGCATGCACACGCAGGTCAAGTCTCGGATGCACCAGATCACCAAAGGAGGGACGCCTCGGCCATGCTGCGTGCCAGCATCCTATGAGCCTATGGTTCTCATGCACTATGACAGTAGGGGAAAGTTGAAGCTAACTCCTTTCGACGACTTGATTGTCAGTAAATGTCACTGTGCCTGAGGGGAAATTCTTTTTACTTTAAACAATAGCTTTTGAGGAGAGCGTTGCCACTATGAGAAATATGTTACATGGTTAAAAAACATGTTCTGAAACTTTTTGTATCCCAGCTGCATACTTGTTTTGTGTTTTAAACTGGTTAACCTAAGTTAAAATTAACACTTATCCACCATTCCTTTGCATTGTGGATCATGCATCAGATCGGTTCTCTTAAAACTTTGCCTCTGAAAATTATTTATTTTTAGTTCTATTTATGGTCTTGAATTTATTATTGCTTATTTGTGTGTTGTTGTATTGTTTTGTTACAGCATATTTAGTACTACTAACTATTTAATTTTATTGTCATTTATTATTTAAAGTACTGTATTGTTTCATGAGGCCCATTTACTTGTTGTCTTACACATTTCAGTAATTATGCAAAGACCAAAAAATGTTCTGATTTATTCATACTGAACTGTTGCACCTCAATATATCAACATGTACATTTCATAATAAACTCACATTGACAATCTTTTTGCATATTTGTCATTTATCCACAGAAATATTATCAGCCACTATAGATTAGAAAGGTCATGGTGTGCCAGAGAAATCAGCTTGTAAAGATATGATAAGTTCTATCTCGCATTTACAACCTTGAAACAGTATTCATGTTGGCCTTGACCAGCTAGTTAGCTAGAGCAAAACTAACAGAACCAGTTGTTTGATTTGACAGACAGAATGAGAAAAAAGACAGAAAAAGGTTAAAAAGCTGTTTGCTGTGTAAACTCCAGACTGCTCCGATTACATATCTATGAAGATACTGTAAATGCATTTTTATTAGAGATTATCAAAGCTTGTGTCTGTAATATTTGCTCTTAAGTGCTGTTAAGATAAGTTACTAGAAAAGGAGCAAATAATAATATGAGATATCCTACGATAAGTGTGATCGTAAAGAAAAACTGATTCACAGCAGAAAAAGGTTCACGAGGGGAACTCAGGCCATGCTGAGAGTGATATTTAGTGAGTGAACTGGGATCTGTATGGCAAGGCAGATTTGTTAAATTAGCACTATTCAGACTCCAAGCAATTCAAAGTGCCTTACATGGGCATAGAAATGAATTAAAAATTTGAAAAAAAAACTTTGCATTGCATTTAAAACATTTAAAACATAAAAAAGTGAGTAAAGAAAAAGAAATTGCATTTAAAACTCAAAGAAAACAAAGACTGAATATCCACAAGCTAAAAAGAAATGATGTACACCACAGTAGTGACCTCCACTGAAATGTTTGGAGTTCAATTATTCCACCAAGTTGCACCACCAACACTAACAGGTAATTAATGTTTTTTTTATCTTTGGATGAGTAAAGGTCATGTAAATATGACCATATGTTGTTTTACGATTAATAAAGTCGGTGTGTTACAGGGTGGGGCACATTGAGTGACCCTGGTCAACTGAACAAACAGGCAAATTGATGAATCAGTGATTAATCAGAGCTGCAGACACAAACACTAACCGTAATTACACTTTTCTATTGGTAAATTCAGACCTGCGTCGAGTAACTGCTCATTCATTTCATTGTTTCTATCCTGTTGCTCTTTGTTTCAGGGATGACATCCTCAGTTAATACATGACTGTGGGTGGATGTAAAGGTCTTCAATCTTAGATTTTGAAAGCTCCTGGGCTGCAGTACCACCCAAAGTATACAAGTATAAAAGAATTAGAGACAGTGTTTATCAGGCCCTTCTGTATGTGATCTAAGATAGTGAGCGTGAACTCATTAGCCTCTGCTATTTGGCCTGCTTTGATTCCTCACACAGCCTTCCTGGAAAACAATCCCTGAAATTAATTCTGGTATGGCAGGAAAAAAAATCCAAAATAAAAGCACAATCATCGCCTGTGCAGTGAATCATAAATTGCAGTTTATGCTCCGTAACTTTTGGACAAAGGTGTATGTCTTTCTCCTTCTCTGTGACTAAAATCTGTCAGCCTGCGAATCTGGGTTTAATATCCAGTCAGACAGTTTTCACATCCTCATCAACGGCACTTCTGAAACAGTGATGGCTCAAGAAGCACAAAAAGTGGTGCCGACCTTTTGAAGGTGCACCTAAATCTTTTCACGTGCTTTGTTTTGCAGGTGGGTCACGTTATGGATGACAATGGGAATTTTTACAAGTCTTTGGGACTAGTGAGCAAGTACATTAGTTTGAATTAGTAATTTCACTTTTTTTTTCAGAATGGAGAGCAAATAGTGAACAGCTTTTTAGGAAACTATTATAGTTCAAATTCAAAAGCGGCTGTCAAATATTCACAGACACAATTTCTAATGTTCACTGAAATCAATGTAAATTTTTAAAATGTTAATGATAATGGAAAAAGTTGTGTAAATACCAGCGTTAGAAATATTACGCTTTCATAAATCATAATGAATACAATACCCACGCATATATGTATTGTATTGTAAGTGCACACATCCACCTACTTAGGCATGTGCATAAATATGGAGCATATTTTCATATTCACGCGCTGGTTCTTAGTTTTTCAATGTATTTAAAAATAGTAAGGTGCGTTTGTAGATTTATTTTAGACCTGTTTGTTTACTTCATAAAGAAAATAACATTATTTGCAGGTATTTCTGTACTGCTAAAATGGTTGTGTGAAGGTGCTGTTCACGCGTCTCCCATTTAAAGGTCAAAATGAAAAGTGATCCGTAATCACAGTTATTTAAAAAAAAGCCATAAAACAATCAGATCTTATCAGCAAATTGATTACCTTGGACTGTTGTCAAAATGTGGTGATTAGTACAGTGTCCACTGTGATGTTAAATAAATTGTGCCAGAAAAACAGCAACAGACCAAGTGCAAAAAACAGCAAAATATATTATTGGAATGGAATTAATATTAATTAATTAAACATATACAACAACTTACACATACAGTCCTAAACCTTACATATGATGCACATAATAAAAAAAAAATGTCACTCAACAGAATTTGTTTTACAGGTCATTTGTATCACGAGGCAACGTGGTAATTTCAGTAAAAAGGAGCTGACATGAGCAGAGCTGTGTCCTATAATGAATCTGGCATAATATACACATCTTCTTCTTGGGAGTCTGGGAGGATGGAGAGGTTGCATGCTGGATCATTGTTGTATATTGCATCATCTGGTAAATCACACTGCAAATACAAATCCTCTTCAGATTCCCTCGACAACCTGTGGAGAAAGAGTAAATGTAGCAGATAATGGTCCTAACGCTTAATGATGTAAAACCATTGCGACACAGGGCAAACATTATGTAAACTGTGCTTTCCCTGTTACTATTCCTGCTCGGAGAAAAAGTCCAGCACTGAGTCATCAGTCGTCACGTTTGATTAATAGGCTTTAAATTGTAGGAAACAAAAGAAGAACAGACCACTTCCAGATACCAGCTAAGCTGTGTAAAATGGGGAAATTCATACCACAGTGTTTCTTCATCTGTTTCCTTTATGATCTCTTTTTAGATTGCTGTGCTTTCATGCATGATATTTTAGACATTTCCTGTAAATTGGCCTCAAATAATCAAACTGGTTCTGCAAGTTAAGAAATATTTCTCACTAAAAGTTGGATATTACTTCAAGTGTGGCTTACCCGCTCTGGTTTACTGAATGCCTGTTGTATTCAGTCTTTCGAGATGTCACATTTTCATAAATAGGTGTCTGGCTGACTGACTGTTCTCTGCCCAGACTTGTATACTGATGGGAAGCAGCTTCTGGAGTCTCAGTGTAGTCCTTCTTCTTTTGACTTCTTCTATGTCCAGACTGGAACATATTCCTGACTTCATTGCGGTATTTGTACACGGTGATGCCGGCTACAATCATGAAGAGCAGTAGAAAGAAGGTTGTCAACCCAGCAGCCAGACCTGCATGGTAGCTGGTCGGCTGACATGAGGAGGTGTAATTCCCGGGAACACAAGTATTATTGGTAATCATGATCTGCAAGTGTAAAAGTTACAGAATTAAACTGTATGGCATCACTCAAACAGTCATAAACAGAACCAAATATAGAGTATATGATATTTATTAATCAAAAAACATTTTTGTCAAAAAATGACTTAGGCCATTATTTTAAGAAGGTGACGATATATAGTAATTTGTGACAATTTACATTTCTGATTTATTTATTCAAAATGTTTTGTATGCTTTGTAAATGTCAGTCACTTATTATTGTTTATTTATATTCCAAAGGCATCTCCATAATCAAAATATAGTGCCCACTTCCTGATAATAGCTGTACATTTGTAATTTAGTCTTATTACATAACACATTTTTCAAGGAATTTCAGAAAAACAGTTCAAACTAACAACTCTTTACACGTACTGTCTAAAATAAACTCACGTAAGCAAAGTCGAACAGTTTACTGTCAAAGTGTAGGTCAATAAAAAGCGTGAGCTTACCAAACAAGCCTCCAGCGTTGTGGGTCAAGGTCTGAGTCGTGAGTCAAGTCATGATTCGCCGTTGCAATGGTTAAGTTCCCCTTTTAGTGAAACTATGGAACTGGCCTGTGAAAGAGCTGATATTAGAAGATTTCCTGTAAAAGGTCTATCTGAAAGTAGACAGCAACTGCTTTGTTAAACTGAATGACTCCCGGGACAAGTTTCCAATGAGATCTCTGAAATAGTTTGCATTTCTTAACTGGACATTGTTTATAATTCAATAATGGATATGGAAAGGTGAAAAAGTTAAATCTGTATTTTTTGCTTTCTGTAGTTAAAAAAAAGTCCCAAATGACCCCAAAAGAAATGAAAAAAGTAAGAATAGATTTTTTTTTAGAGTTGTGTAGAGGGGCAGCTGGGGCTCAGAGGTAGAGCAGGTTGTCCACATGCCTACTGATTCGATCCCCAGCTCCTCTGGGCTGCACGCTGAAGTGACCAAGACACTGAACCCCAAACTGGCCATCAGTTTATAAATGGAGAGTGAATGGCTGAATGCTGACATGTAGTGTGAACGTGCTCTGAGTGGTCAGATGACAAGAAAGGAGCTCTGCAGGTACATGTAGTGTATGAAAGTTGTTTGATGTATGGATAAGCACGTTTGGAGACTGGAGGCTGATAATGCACATGCACGCAGACACACGCACACACACACACACAGATAAAAAAGTTCATCCAAGTTAAATTAGTGTTATCTTTGATCTGCATGTCTGTCAAGCTACAATGCATTAATACGTGACATGGGGCTCTGTTGTAACACTGCTGAAGTGAAACTGTGTCACTAACACACACGCGTTCACACTGATATGACCAAGAGTTCAGCAGGACCTTTACCTCCCCCTGCTGTTACTCTCCCTCCCCACATGCAGAATAAACTAAAATATATTGCTTTATTACAATAGGACAGTAATTAAGACCGTATAATTTCTGCGGGACTGGAAGAAAAGGGTGACATTAAGCTAAAGCTATGAAGTTACCATTTTTCCGCTTGTCTTCTTCTTTTGTGAGATTATATTTGTCTGTCTTCACTAACAGTCAACAGAACTCACAGATATGAAGGTGTCAGATAGGGTGAGAAGTTTTGAGTTTCAGTTTTGTATCACACACCACTTAGTAGTATTAATGTTGGCATGTAGATATAATCAAGATGATATGGCGAATTTCAAACCAAGTATCAGAATGAGTAGGAAAAGTGACTTTTAGTGATCTGGGACATGACATGGTGGGTTGGTTATACCCGAACCTGCTGATCTACTGGTGTTTTCATGCACAACCATCTCTCGAGTTTACAGAGAGTGGGATGAAAAAGAGAGTATCCAGAGAGTGGCAGTGCCCTGGTGAAAAAGCCTTGTTGATGGCAGAGGTCAGAAGAAAAAGGACGGTGGTTCGAATTATTAGGAAGACAACAATAACTCATTTAAACACTTGCTGCATGGACAGTATGCAGACAAGTGTCTCTAAATGCAAGACATGTTAACCTTGAGGTAGATGGACAAAACCAGCAGAAGACCACAATAGGTGACCCTCCTGTCAGCTAGGCTCAGGGATGACTCTAGCAGAATAATGCACCATGCCACTCTTTTCTTAGTACCTCCACAGTCAGATCAGTGAGATCTCAATCCATTAGAGCATCTTTGCAGAAGAAAAGGAGATTTGCTTTACAGATGTGCAGCCAGCCGACAAATCTGCAGCAACTGTGTGATGCAATCTGTGTGTCCAGCACCTCGTTTAGTCTATGATACAAATGAGGGCAATTTCACGCATTGCTCCACAGAGGAAACAGGAAAACACAAGGAGATAGACTGAAATGCAGACACCAAAAGGAAAAGGCTTGTGGATGGTTGAGATGGGCAGGGTCAAAACCACAATCAGTCCAACAGGGACAAACAAATCTGTGAGCAGAGCAGAGAGTCCATTAAACAGGCACAGTACAAAGAAAATTATACATCCAAAAACTCGAAGGAAGCTTTTGGAAAATGGCTGGAACACAAGGCACTGAGTACAATAACAAACTGGCAAAATCAAAATAAATAACACACAATATATCCACCAGGGAGGGAAGGCCAAAGGAGACACAGGTGAAACTAAACAATAAGCAACACAGATGACAATGAAACCAGGTGAGAGCCAGACAGGAAGTAAGTAAGCAGACACATGAAGGAAAAAAAATAAAACAGGAAGTAACCAAACAGAAATTCAGAACAATGACAGGCTATTTTAAAGGCAAAAGAGGGTCCAACCCGGTACTAGCAACATGTACTTAATTTCGTGGCTGGTGAGTGAACGTCTATTACTGTTGCAACAAACTTCTGTATACCACAAATTATGTTTTGGAAACCCAAGGTGAATGAAAAATGTGGTTTAGTGGTGCAAAACAAAATTAAGGAAACAACCTCGAGACTTTCAGGTTTAATGGACAGAGTGAAACTGTCCCTTTCAAAAAAGCTTTCTCCTTGAAGCCCTTTAGATGCTGCTGCATGATACACTGCTAATGTTAGTGCACAGTGTTTGCATATAAGATAAACATTAACAATGTGGTTTTCCTACTTTCTACTAACAGGCCATTATAAACCGGATCAACTTCAAGGCTTTCCCCCCACTTAGCTTATTCAGTAATCCTGTGCACAGACTCCTTCCTCCACCTGCCCTGGAGTCACTTCTTTCTCTATGTTACCATGGTTACTTTACAACCAAATTACACTCTCCTGAATGGCAGGTGAAACAGCTCCTCTGTGTCTCCAGTGCCTGTAAAAACCAAAAAAAGAAAGAAACTGTAATTGTAGGTGTGGAGTCTGGACTCTCAGAAACAAATGTGATGTGGTGTTTTATGTTTCTGTGGTGTTTTTACTGAGCCTGACATAGCTTCAGAAAGCGCATAGGCCTCTCGGTGCTGTGCATGCAGTTGTTATTCGTGGCTGGTTCTGCAGTAGCAGTTTCACTGTGAAAGTGAAACTCCCACTGCAGACAAGAAACAAGAATGGACACGCAAAGGTCTTTTTCTCCTGACTGATGGATTCATCACATAATTCAATGGGGAAAAGACTTAACAAAAATGTCAGAGAAATACCATCCCCTCCTGTCCTGCCTAACAGTCATTTGTCTCCACATGAGTAAATCTCTGCCAGGCGTGTGCAGTCCATTCACCTTTTAAATCTGTTCAACTGGAATGCAGAGGCAGACGTTGTTGTGACAGTATTTATCCTCAGCCAGCAGGGGTACGCATACAACTCCGGAGGAGGCCCACACTGCCACTTTCTGGCCTAAGATTTCATGTCAGAAACCTTTAGGTCAACCCAACAAGGAGGCTGAGTTCTGCTCCACAAACTGAAAAAGCAAAGGAGCTGAATTTGGGTTTATTCTCAAACACATATTGATTTTCTCATTTACGTGTAAAAAAGGTTTGCACAATCCACCGTCTGGTGCATCGAAACATGTTCTGACATATTTATCACACTGGGTGAGAGCATCACCTCAGTGCTTACAAATGTAATGTAATGTAAAGTATTACTACCACTACTACTACCACCACTGCTACTACTATAATAATAAAGATAATATGTGATTATGATAATAATCATAATAAATAATAATAATAATGAATTCCTATATTCTGTCATTACACGTCATTTCTCGTAATTTCTTAAAAAGTGAAATTTGCGGTTGTTCCGCAGTCCAGATGTGCGGTGCGCCTCCGCTACACCCCCGCGCAGCGACGTGAGCACGCAAAGCTTTACAGAGGCAGCTGAGTCAAGTCGGACAAAAATAACCGTGTAGCTACCGGAAACTTGGCAATGTGGCTTCAAAATAAAGGTATGCCTAACCGCAACAAACGCTGACTCAAATTAACATGAGCGGATATTGTACTAAAAATAACGCAATCCATCATTATAAAGCGGATCCATTGCAGAAATTGGTAACAGTTACAGCCATCGAATAATGATGGTCCTGATGTGTTAATGATGGGTTTGCCTGCTCACTGGCACCGATCATTGGATCCACATCATGGAGTGGAGCCATTATTATAAGTGTCATTAGCTACACCTGTGATTTTCTTGCTTCAGCAGGTCAGAGAGACAAGGCTTTATTCTCATCTCTCTCACAAATCCAATGTATAGAACTGTATTCACCCATCTGCGGCAAACAAGGTCAAGCACATTAAAAGTTATCCTTCCAGATGGGCACAAAATTGTAGGTTCATCAGAGAAAATTACAGGATGGATAAGCTGTGGATACAGATTTGTCAAGAGCTGCAGAAGAAAGAGACAGAGCTACAAGGTGGCCAGAAACACAGATCAGTGAGATGGACACATTTCTGCTGAATTTAATTTAGTGATTGTTGGCAAACCTGTACGCTGTGTGTGATTCCCTGAGCTCTGTCTGTGCCCTGGTGACAGAAGAAACCCTTCAATTTAAACATAAAGTTAATACACCTTTAAACAGCGCTTACTCTGTGGTGTTTCGTGCCAAGCTCTCTAACCGGAAGTGGTGGGTCCTCACTATGCGTCACTTGACACTGGCCATTGAAGGAAAACGGAGCAGAAGAGCGAAACATGGCGACTTCGAACAATCCGCGGAAATTCAGCGAGAAAATCGCTTTACATAACCAGAAGCAGGCGGAGGAGACGGCGGCGTTTGAAGAAGTGATGAAGGACCTCAGCATTACGCGGGCGGCCAGGGTAACGAAACCGGTTCTTGTTTTTTTATTATTATTTTTGCCCACCACCTCTTCTCCGTTTGTTTTCAGCGAGCTGTCAAATATGCACGCAGCCAGGGCAGAATAGGTAAACAATAACAAACGACGCTTCCTGCCAGCTGTAGCCTTTCTCGCCCGTGAATGACAACAAGCGGAGCAGGCGGGAGTTAACAGTCCTGTAATGTAGATTTGGGTGAGAGGGACCCTCGTCCGAAAAACTTATTACAATTTTTGTCCCACGCAAGTGGATAGCAAAGGGGCGTGCATGCGTATTTGACAGCGCGCGTCCAACTGCTGCGGCGGTTCTGTCCTCGTCTCGTGCGCTCACAGAGGAGGCGATGAGACAAGTCGATGTCAGCCACCACAGCAGGCATTTACATACATGTTCTTATACTGGATCAGTCGTGTTGTACGTAGTGTGCGTGGTAGTAGTATTTGGCGAGGTGTGTTTGCACCGTAAACTTGTCTGACAGGTCCTCGGGCCTGTGTGCAGTGCAGCATGAATGACATTTACACCGAAGATGAATGCCAGCAGATTATGTGGAATTTAAGCCACATTCAATACAGGCCTCCAAAATAAATCCTATGCAGGCAGGGCTTCAGCTGAGACTGCTGATGAGAGGAAGCGTGGTGGGCAGACGGACTGTAACTGCACAGCAAACACGGAGCTGCTGCAGTGGTTGTTGTGTGTGTGGTCACTGTCAACGTGCATGTGTACGAAAAATAAGAATTGCAGAATATGTTTTTATCCCCTGACATCAAGCTGCCACAGGATTATTTCACATTTTAGATATAAAAGCAATTTCTGCTTTCTCTGCCTCAAAACTGCCAATTTAAGCCGGTCACCAAGAGAAAAAATAAAATATTCTTCCTGGTTTCTACACTGTATTATTTTGACATGTCGCAATAGGAAACGCACAGGTATAAATAATAACATTTTTATATGTGTTTCAGTTTGATGGTCATGATGCTGTGCAAGTGCATGCACGTTTGCTGTCCCACTGTCACATCTTATTGAAACAAGTAAATCAGTTATTAGTAACATCTGAGCTTTTCCTACTATAACAAGTCCAAAAAAAAAAAAAAAAGTCAAGCCTGCTTTGAAAAAGGCCTATTTATGAAGCTTTACATTTGGATTTTCTGACTAAATATAATATTTTAAAAGTATTCAAGTTGTTAAATTTCCAAGAAATTAAATAGGTCGTGTCAGACCTTATAATTATACGTTTGTGTTTTAGGCTACTTGTCTAGACTGGTTAGTAAAAGACCCCATCTGTCATCTTAATTGGAGGCCTGTGGCTTCATTTTTTGTCGATTTTATTTTCATTAATGCACAAACAAATGGCAGGAAGCTCATGTCTGAGCCAAAGTTAGACCTGTGGGAAGCAGACCTCAGGTTTAGAGTTTCATCCTTTCACCCTGTCTCCCTCCCCCCTTCAGTTTCCCTCCGCTTGTCTTTCTCTCTCCCACTCTCTGTTCCTCTCTTGCTGAGGTTGAAAGGATTGGGACTGACCTCTTCCTGATCCGGATATGTTACAATATGTAATCCTTTGTCAACAGAGAAGGTATGAATGTAGTTAAAGAAATAAACCCCTGAGGTCACAGGCCTATCAAAAGACACCAGTGATACAGGCAGAGTAATTGTTATTATTAGATTTTCTGCTCAGCCAACAGTGAGCAGTGGGCTCACATGAGAAAATTTAATGGACCGGTTATGGCTTCTCTAATGGGAAATGGAACTGCAGGTCATTTTGAAAGAAACACTATTGTAAGGCAAGTTGAGGTGCTGTAGTTTCCACACCAAAGTTTCCCTTCACATATAAAAGTTATTAAAGTCAGACATGGCAGACTGCATCAAACACTGCAGATAACATTTAGTGTTCATCTCAGTTTGTGAAATCTGGGATCATTTTGTGTTCAAATCAGCAAATGTCTGTCTCAAACAGGTGATTAGAGATGTGATCATGATCAAGGTGGTTTCAGTGGTGTTGTCTGTAGAACACAATCACATGGCTCTAAGTAAGATAAGATTATGGTTGGATTCATATAAAGATGTGTAAATGTCTTTTTTGTTGTATCTTTGTATGAAGTTCATATAACAACTTCATGTCTTACCTTTCTGTGTTTCCAGCTACAGTTACAGAAAACTCAGTATTTGCAGCTGGGGCCAAACCGCGGGCAGTACTATGGAGGATCTCTGCCCAACGTCAATCAGATTGGGAACGGCACTGTTGACGTGGCTTTTCAGGTGGGGGATTGTTTATATGGTCTTCAGATTTGTGTTTTAGCAGCAACTGAAACTGATGTGGAGGAATATGTTTGCATTGAACGCTGGTGGATGGACATTTAATTTGTCCCAGAATTTGTTTTACAGTAAT
This sequence comes from Datnioides undecimradiatus, assembly GCA_008933995.1. NCBI lineage: Eukaryota > Metazoa > Chordata > Actinopteri > Lobotiformes > Datnioididae > Datnioides > Datnioides undecimradiatus. Next base: position 6,643,070 of record WARS01000030.1, on the reverse strand, counting down.
CATCCACAGCTGTTTCGTATAAATAAATCACACTGTGCCCATCTCAGTGGCTTAGTAATATCCTGCAATATTGATTCAACCTGTGGCTGCTCTATAACAGTTTTACACTGGCTGTTTTCAAATACTATACAGCCCTCTGGATAGACTCTCTGTACAGGAGGTGACATACATACTATTTATACAAGCCACAAGAGCACTTAATATAGAATAAATAGAAGAAGAAGTAAATATACCAATGCAGAGTATAAATTAGGTGTTTTTGTTACTATAGTATGGTGGACCTCAGTTCTAGAGCTTCGTCCAAAAACAATAAAGGTTGCCTCCATAGTCTTGAGAGAGAGAGAGCTCAACAATAACGCGGAACCTCACATCAACCCTATGTATGCATGTGTGTATGACGCTAGTATGAATATTTATGAGATAAAGCAATGCTGTGCGGTTTTACATCAAAGCTTATATTTTCTGTGGAGGGACCCACAGTTTTGTTCGCTGTCTGTAACACACATTAAATGAACAAACGTGGCAATGAAGTTAACTGAAGCAGCATGAACGTCTCAGTGTTTGGCCTTTAAATCCTTGACAGTATTAGTTTCAAAGATGGAACAAGCTAAAAACATTTAGCAAGTTTTCTTTATGTCAGAATCACAAGCTAACTGTTGTTCTCCAGATACTTCAACTGCATAATAAAGAACAGTAGAAAAAATGAAACAAAGACTGATTTGTTTGTTTCTTTAAGAAAATATCTTGCAGAGTATCAGTTTAAATCAATGTATACTCAACTTCCACATGTACTCCCCTATGGTGGTGGATTGTTCTGCGGTGCCAGCTGTGTGATAGCAACGCTTTCAATTGTGTTAGCCTGTATATATGAAAGAGAAAAGCTGCTCCCTGTTCTACTCACCCACGTTGCACTGGGAACAACATCTTGCTCTGGGCGCCAATACTGGGACATTGTGAAACCTTGTACCTCACAGAAATGTTCACCTGGCACTGCAGATCGCTCTTTGACCTATATATCGTTATGATTTCATTGCCTTTGAAAAAAATAGCACAGCCTACAGTACACAGCCCTGACATGCCTGTGTGGAAAGAGCCAAACCTCTTCAACAGAGTCAGATTTTGCTGAACCTAACAGATGTTGATGCAATTTAGTGACGTCAGTAGCTTGAGAAGACCTTTGCTTAATACGATTGTGTGGGGAAAGAGGCTGAGACCCTCCCTTTGACAATCTAGCAAAACTCAAGTTGGGAAGTACTTGTATGGATTTTTCTACTGACAGAGGAGAGGATGGAGTTAGTCCTACTGTTGCCCCATCGAGACTCGCTCAGTTCCCCCTGTGAATCAGCTGATGAATAATGGCCCTTGCAAATATTACTCAAGAAAATTCATGTGAGCAGAACAAAAACAGGCACTTTCTACATCCTCATTTATAATTTTGCAGGAACTTTCCACTTTTCTGAAGTAATTTTCTGCCCTGATCTCCACTGACTTTTCATCCCTGCTCTACATGCAGTACATGCATCTCATGAGATGGACAGGTTTTTTCATTAATGACTTTGTTGAAGAAAGGATTTAGTTTTGTTTGCACTTCATATTTAGGACTGCCCAATTCTGCAGCCTGTTTGAAGAAAACCCTCACAGAAAAAGCTCACGGTTTGATGAGCTAATTATAATTTTATTCTTGACTTTGTTTGTCAGAATTCAGGTCTGGACTCAAACAGATCGACACGACACCACGGGTTGGTGGACAGAGTCTACCGGGACCGGAACCGCATCACATCCCCCCACAGAAAACCTCTTTCTATTGACAAACATGGACGTCAGATATCCTTTAAGACATCTGTTTATAATGCTACGTATGTACATTACACTGTGGTTACGTACAGGTTTATAGGTTGGTCACAGTTTCATGTCTCAGTATTGGAGGTCTGAATTTTGGTTTTTGGTTTTGTTGAAGGCCAGTGAAGCTGAAGGCAGTTTAATTTATGGAAACATATATTAAAATAGTCCTTTCCTTTCCTATAATAGTGTTTTAAGGCTGCCATGTTGTTAAATGACACAAAGCTTTTGAAGTTTGCTGTTCTGGCTGAATGAAATGAACGAAGGATTCCTTAATTTGCCTGGTTGCTAATGAAAAATGATCAATACTCTCTGATAGCACCACTGTAGTTTGTGGTGCCTTTGAACAGTCTTAACAAACATGACAATCCTAATCCATACTTATATGTACTGCATTCAACTGTGTGCGGCAGCTGTCTCTTCCTCTTGCTCCCTGTTTCTGGTTGAACCACAAGGCCAAGTGAGGTCGCAGAGACTCTTCTCACTGAATTTATACAGCGATCACAAAGCTGTCGAAGTTGTTTGTTGATTTCTTCACTGTGGTTTCTCACGTGCCTAAATGTAGCTCATGGATGTTACAGGTGTTTCTATGACTTCAGCCTGCAATTACTTCAAGTCAAATGATCACTGTGTTTGGTAGGAATGTCGCGTTTATCACATGCTGGTTTAATGTGACGATCCCACCAAAACTGTGCACTTTATTATATCTCCTGGTGGTTTAGGAAATTAAATTCACAGGAACGAAAGCATTGAATCGGCCAAGATGTTTCAGTCTCCAGCTGTATTTTCTTAACCTGCAATCTCACATTGACAGCTGTCCATATGGCTCAGTATATCTGTCACCACCACCTGATACCAGCTGGAGGAGGTAAGACAGCCTCTGAGGATGGAACACTGCCTCTGCATGACTGTATGTCTCACTGTTTACTCCTTGAATAACTATTATGTTACATGACATTTTCTAACAATTCTGACTTGTACCACGCTGCTTTGCACTATTCAAGAAGAGACAGGATCAGATCAATACAAACTGGGAACACAACACAAGACTTTTAAAACCTGAAAACATGCTACACAATCACACATTTACTGACTTCCTTTCACAGATTGCCACTGTGGACAAAATGTTCCAATCTGGCTCCCATCACAAGCCATTATAAGAAACGGGATTGCATTTAGGTTGTTGTAGATTCTTACAGATTTAATGTAGTTGTGACTGCTGCATATTATAATGCAATGTGCTGTTTTTTATGGACCAGACTCTCTATGAACTAAAAAAAAGTATTTAGGTTCAGGCCAGACCTGGAGCTTGAGTTTGTATTAAATATAATGGATTTAATGTGCTGTTTGTTCAAAATGTTCAGTTGTTCCTTCTTAGATGTTTTGTTCTTAGACAATGCACTCTGTGATTTTGTTTTAATTGTTGTGCTGCAGGACAAACTCTGACTCAGCACTGCACCAGAGCACATTAACTCCTGCCCAGCAGGCCTCGTTTACTGGAGGGTCACAGGAGCTGCAGCCCAAACGAGGTACATATTAAAACTTTATTTCGTGGAGTCAGGTTACGAGAGAAGATGCTCAGGTGCATGATATTCATCAACTATTGACCAGTTTGTTGAGATATGAGAAAAAGTGTAAAACCTGTGTTACAAGAAACTCACATAGCATCCAGTAAATACATGTTGTATACAAATCTCTGTTAATCAGTTTCTAATGAGTCATGAATTCTGTTCAGCACTAATCAGGTGCTTTTCCTCTTATCTGCAGTTGATAATGGTGGATAGGCGTGTTTTGTCATAAGCCTGTTTGTTTTTTGTGGCGTGTGTTGCTGCTTTCTCTGGGCGGTTCGTTCAAGTGCCCTCCAGTGTGATGAAAGAGTTTCGAGTGTGGCTTTGAAGGCAGAAGGGGGAAAGTGACTGCTGAGAAGAGTCCGAGATCCGTGTGTCAGATGAATCCAATAGCTCAGGGCCCAGTGAAGCAGATCATTTTAATTTCAGGAGCATGTTGATTGAATTAGTATAAATGTACTTGCAGGCAGGTTTTTGCCCACTACTGTTTCATCTTCTTACTTTCTTTGTGTTACAGTTTTTGTTTCTGTCTTATTTTTCTATTATCTTCCTTCCTTTCTTCTTTTTGCTTTTTAAATATCATTTCATCATAATAAACAAGGACATGTGGGCTGTGATTATTATAAGCCCAAACAGGCTGGACATCTGTAAACCCAAGAGACTGATGAGATTTTTTTTTCTGCATCTCTCCAGTTCTGCTGCTGACTGTACCCGGGGCTGAAGCAATTAAACAAGAGGTTGATGAAGATGGACAAAAACAGAACTGGGAGTGCAAAAAGGTAGAATTTCTTCACGCAAATACATTTTTCCTGTCATTTCAATGTTGTCTTTAAAATATTTTAGCTGTAAATTATTTTTCCCCCCTGTAGAACATTTCAAGGTCCAAGCCCTGCAAAGTTCCAGGGATTCAGTGAGTATTTTACTGGTTTTCCTGGTTACAACTGGTCGGAGGAAAGTTTAACCCTGTTAAAGTTACCATTCTTTCTAAATCTTTATCATTGGCATTTCTAACTTGTAAGAGAAGAACTATGAGGCCAAAATGCATGTGTGAGGACTCACCTGAAAGGGGACATGCGCTTGTTTGTGAAAATTTGCTCTTAATGTGAGGCTAAAATGCAATGTGCACAAGCTGAGACATTTGGTTCCTGTCTTCATTTCTGTGAAATTAACAAAGCCATGCTTTGTATTCCAACTGTGACAATCACCACCTACCTTTACCATCATGCCAACTACATATCTGTAAAACTTCAGACCTGTGGGTCAAACTCAATGAGAGCTGGCGAGCTTTTAGTCGGTGCTCAGCCGATCTTTTCGATATTGCTAAAATAACAAAATGACGATGGGACTGTGGCTGCGCTGTTATAATAGATGGTAAAAGTGAAAGTGGTATTTAAGAGCATGCAGTCAGCGTCAAATTAAGCGCACATTTACACACATCAGATGAACAAGTATGAATTAAACATAGCTTTAAATTGAAGCCATCTGACTGTAATTAAACATCATTTGCATTTGCATCTTGACAGCCAAAGTAACAAGAGAGTAGAGCCAAAGCAAAAGTACCACTGGCCAAATGCATCATGTCCAAATATTTCTGGAGTTGTCTGTATTGGAAAACATTTGCTCAGTAATTTTTTAAAAATACTACTGTTAATGTTTCTGTTCCTTCATTTTGTCATTGACAGTAGCCAGCTGATCTTATTTGTACATGTGAGTGTATTATTCACTGCACACGTCTGTTCTCCTGCAGCATATTCCCGTCTCCGGACCAGCAGCTGACCACGTCGCTAAAACCAGCAGCCCACAATACTGGCGGTTCTCTTCCTGACCTGACCAACATCCAGTTTCCTCCTCCGCTGCCCACCCCACTCGACTCAGACGATGCAGCAGCCGCCTCGTTCGGCTCCTCCAACAGCACACAGACCCTGAACAGCACACAAGGTGACACCGACGACATTTAACGTGGAGCATTTCAGATATTCCCATATTTACGTGCAGGATATTTGAGACTTTTCCTCATTCGACATTCAATTTCTCTCTGATTCTGTGTGCAAACCTCTTTCCTTTTGCCGTTTTTTTGTGTGCTGGGTAGGAGTGAACACATCTCAGCCCACAGTAACCATGGAAATACAGCCCGGGCAGGACAACATGGTTCCTCTCATCCTGAATGCAGGAGACTCCCACCAGCACCAGAACCTGCAGCTCTCCCCAACATCTCCACCTCTCACTCTCTCTCAGGTACAGCCTGACCTTGACCTCAAGATAATCAATCATACAAGCCAAATTTATCATTGAATGTTTGATTTCTTTATATTTTAGGCAGTTCCCATGGTTGTGGTGTAAATACCCAGAATTTTGATAATCTTTATTAGGAAGGTGTAAAATAATTTATTTAATGAGATTTTTATAGGTTATAATGGGGAACTTACACAAATGCAAAGTTTTGGACTTAATCTCTGCACATTGCATTTATACTTTCTGCTGTGAACATTTGCACATTCCTTAATCAGTATCAGTATTTTGCATATATCGTCTTTGTTTCAACAAAGGACTGCTCCTTTCATCTCAAGAACAGACCTAAATATATTTTATTTATATATTTTATTGTAAATAGTTATATTTTATATTTAAGATTCTGCTTCTTGACTATCTTTGGTTTTTGAATTAACTAAATAGGCAAGAGATATTGGAATAAATGCATTTCCCATAAAACACTGTAATCTGGCGTATTTTCTGTTACTGTGCCTCTTTCCCCATAGGCGGCCATCAACGCCATGAACCTCGAGCAGCAGCTGTCCCAGTACGCCTTCTTCAACCAGCAGCCGTCGACCCAGAACCACCAGAGCCAACAAGTGAGTTCCCCTCCATCCACAAAAGCTTCAGCAGTTGTTTTGATTCGATAGAAGAGAAGAAAATGAACAAAATTAACTTTACAGAATGCAATAAGAAATTTTACTTCAAGTAAGTCATAGTTTTTCAAATCTAAAGCAGAGGTTAGTTCATTCGACACAGTAATCTGCACTGAAAAAGGATCGGTTATTTCTGTGAATCAACGTGGCTCCTTTTTGTTGCTTCACTGTCAAGTTTGTTTTTCAGTTTTTGCAGACAAACATCAAGGTCTGTTTGCCAACTGTTTCTCCAGATATAAGTCCATCAGTTCCTTAATTCTTATAATCTTCAAGTCCAGCTAATCTGTGAATTGCATGTTGTTCATGTTATCCATTTACTGCAGGTTTTATGCAAAAACAAAATCGTTTCTCCCGAGAATCCTTGACTTTACCAGTCACTGCTGTCATTGTTAAAATACATTTCAGTTAAGCTGATTTGAATGTCATTTCAGTTATTCAGATCTCAGCCAGCGAGTTCTGTAAGACAGCATCCAGATGTGGGCAAACTCAATCACTGAGTCACATAAACAACTTTTCAGGTTGCTGAGAGACTCTCTGTCCTTTTTGCTGCGCCAAGCATCATACCACCATAACATACCATGACAGCACAGACTGGTGCGCATCAGAATCCAAGCACCAGCTGTTTTTTCACAAACAATGGTTCACTTGACCACAGCGAGCTCGACTAAACAGCCTGGCTGAGTGAGTTTGGGCGTTTAGGGAGGGGCAGAAACGCGTGTTCTGGCCTGAAACAGGACAAAACGAGAACATTGAAACTGAATTCAACACAGTGATTGTTTTAGGTTGATTTTTCTGTTTTAGTAATCGTTGGAAGCCAAAATAAAAAGTGATTAATTGCCCAAGACATGAAGGATGTCTTGTTGTTGACAACATTATTGTCAACAACAGCAGTCTACATAAACCGCTAACTGGAAATTAAATTCGCATAAATAATTGCTATACAACGTGAGGTCAAATCTAAGATTCCAGTACACAGAATTATGCAGCTTCTTGTTATTTATGATCGGCCGGTTCTTTTCATACATCTGCCAACACACTATAAAAGCAGATACTGATATACCATATCTGCGAGAAGCCCATATTAAAACTATAAAGTGTCACTTGATGACTACATGATGTCTCTATCTATTTATGACTCCCCTCTTTATTTTCCAGCAGAGCGGCCTGGTCCAGCTGTCGTCCTCCGTGAACTCCTGTTCCACGTCAGACAACCAGACGTCCTCGCAAACCAACATGACCATAGACATGAACACGGTGAGCAGTGGACGCATCTGTCTGCATCACTTCACTGGATCACAGCGCTGTGACAGCAACAAGCCAGTGACTGTGGTTCATGTGGCTGGTTCCCATTTCTTACCTGATAATGTGTTCTCAGATGCGTTGGTCCCGACTACACACCCTGCCTTTGTTCAGGTGTTCAGACCACTTAATGCTTTGATATAAGGAAACTCTTAAGTGCATTTATTGCAAAGAGTCTGTGTGGTATAGTGATCACCACCATCGAGGAGAAAACGAAATTATACTGTCTGTGAAATGTGTATGACAGCGCAATTGTTCTCTCCCGTTTATTTAACATTTCTATATAAACACATGCTTTGAAGTTGTTGCACAGGGCTGAGATAAAAACTGCCAAATTAAATCATGACATAGAAGCACAACAAAACGTGCAAAAACATCAAGGAATCTAAACGCTTCTGCAAGGCTCTGCGCGTCCTTCAGATCTTGGCTTTCGCTGCTCTACTTCTGTTGCAGTGGGAGCGTGTTTGGATAACTGCAGAAACCAAGTGGCCTACATTCTCCTGGTCTCAGTTATAGACTTTGCAGCGTGGGGTCAAGTGAAACATTGTGAGGAAACGCAACGCAGACCTAACTTTCTGTTAATTTAGCCACAGATAGGAAGCTCCTCTTCAGTTCTCCAGCGTTTACTGTGCACCACATTGTTCACAGAGATGTTTGCCTCCATTTCTAAGCTGTAAATCAGAATTACAGTGAGATAATAGAAAAATATACAGATATCTTCTTTCAGTTTCAAACAGTCTAGAAATTATTATTGCACTAGTTTATATCTGTGTCTAGTGACCTTGAACTGCTTTATCACTTCTCTATCTCATGCTACCACTATTTTGATTGGTAATGTATCAGTAGATTAGGAATATGGGGGTTTGAACTCCCGTTGGCTTTTGAGTGATAAATTATTATTCGTTTGATATGCCTCCAAATCAGAATTACATGAGAGTTTATCTTTTATTTACGATGATAGTCATTTTGATATGTTTCTGTCCACAGTTATGTTCGTGCATTGGGTCAAGTTGATTTATGGACAACTTTTTTTTAGTTTTCACAAATATTCCTCCTCTGATTTAGTTGGATAAGTAGATTGACAAGAGCAGATATGACAGAACAGAGCAAATGACGAGCCGAGTCATTTCTCTCTGATCATCCGGTTTTACAGCACTCACTCGCTGAGCTTGGGTAGCTGGCACTGTTTTCCCTCTCCTAATTAATCCCCTGCAGTTTTCTCTGTTTTTCCTAGATCTTTTTCAGTATCATTAATGCATTAACGTGACATGTAGCACATGGTGTTAATGACGCCTATTATTTTTTTAATTTGTATTGGATTAGACAATAATATTTTGACTTACAACAATTTAAAGCAGTAAATATTCATTTTAGTAATTCCTGGATAACCTACAGTAAGAAAAGCATTCATATAACACAACTCCGTATGCAGTATGAGCACATATGTGCACACAGACACCAATGTGAATAACTCAAACGTATCCTCTTGCATCAGGCCTCTTCCCTCCAACAGTACCGCAGTAGGGTCGGATCCTCTGCCAATCAGTCTCCAACCTCCCCTGTCTCCAATCAAGGCTTCTCACCTGGAGGCTCGCCTCAAGTAAGGGCGTGTGAAGCAGTGAGCCACTGACTCACTCTGTATAAACGTCACCGTCCGCTGCATCGTAGCTCTGTGGTTATCGTTGGCAAGTAGGACTCTGTGGCTGCCCCCCACCTACAGCTGCTTGTATTGTGTTGACATCAGCAGATCTGGGCAAAAACAAGAAATATCTCAGTTTATATGAAGCATTTGAGGAAGACAGCTTTTTTGTGAAGTAGTTACTTATTTACTTAGTTACTTTGCTTATGTAAATTTAAAGGATGAAAAGGGACAATTACAGTAATAAGAGGATCCTGTTTTATTGATTTAGTAAATATTCAGAGCTGACATTTTAACGAGTCGCAGCAGGAACTATCACAGGTGCCATCCTTCCCAACATACACAGCACCGTAATTAGTGTTTTTAATTACACCTGTGGTTTTCATGCTATGACATGACAAAAGGAAGTCAAACTAAACATCAGTATGTATTTCAGGAAACCCTCTGGGGAAGAAGCAGCTAATAACGCAGGAAAACACACAGGAAAACTGTACAGTATGATCACATTAAGAGGTGATGACATTAAAGACTGATGTGTTGTGAAGCTAACGTACTCCCTCTTTTGCCCAGATCTGACCACCAGTCTCTTTAAACACTCAGTGTCATTGATGTGCTGTTATGTAGCTGTGTCCCTGACCTTCCTTCTCTGCTGCTTTTGTGGTATTTGCGTTGCATCGCCACCGTTTCCTCCCCAGTCTTGCTATATAAGACTCTGTACTGGAGTTGTTGTTTGTTTTATATGTTCATCAGATCTTTGTGTTGACTGTGGTTTTGCCACCGGCATGGGACTTTAAGGTAGCATGGAAGGAGGGAAGGTAATCTGCACTCCAAGCCTTTTTGAAGAGTATCTGCTAATCGTTCCCATGGCTGAATCTCAACAAACTGAACCTTGCTTGCAGGGCGGCACTTTAAGATAAACTAAACACACCCAAGGTAAACATGGCTCAGGGGTGTTATTCTGTGTCAGTCTCAGTATAAGCATTTCAAACCCTGGTAAGGAAGTGAGACTGTAAATCAGATACTGCTTTTACTTTGAGGTTGAGGTTGAAAACTTTTGCTAAGATCATGAATTACACATTTAAATGAACACTATGTAAAGGATTGTACAGCCTTTATTCCACCAAATAATTAGAAAGCATTTTCAAAAAGCTTCTGCTTCTATTGAACTGTAAGTGTGACTTTGTTTGAAATGCTGAGAAAGCGAAATGTGATGATTAACTGTGTGTGTATGCATTTCTACATGTATTGTCCTGCTGTCCTTGCTTACCAGACTCACTTCCCTCCTGAGCTGAAGTGGCTCAGTCACAGCCCTGAGGTTATCCATGGGCTAAACCACAACCGACAAGCCGTGTGCTCTGTTATCCCGCTCTGCCCTGTGGGGACATCTGCAGCACACACAGATAATTTGGTTTTGAACCAGGAGGAGCACGGGCTGAGAATATGATCCAATTACTTATACATTAAGAGGCCACGATGAAACGGGAGAACTTCTGTTGCTGGTTCAGTGAGGACATTCAAATGAGAAACTTCAAGAGAATTAGCTTGCGCTGGATGAGTCAGTGAAGCGAGAATGAAGTCACAAAGGGATTATGTTTTCAATGACTCCCTTTAGCTATTTCATGTGGATTTTATGCCATGTGGTTGGTGTTAATTAAAACACTGAGGCCAGAAGGCTGCAGAGAAGGCTCATGTGAAAGGAGGAGTGAAGCGTCCCTATTGTTTTCTTTAGCTAACTGATTTTTGACATTTGGTTTTCCATCTGTCAGAATTTAGTGGATCCTGACCTTTGGGATTCGGGTATACATCTTATGGCCCCTTGTTTGTCTATTTGTTTGCTTCTTCATTAATTTAGTCACTTAGCCACTTAGTTAGTTCAATCATTTTCGTATAATGTTTGGGTGATCTTAAGATTTGAAATTGCTGCCAAAGTGGGTGAAAACATTTGAGCATCTCCCTTTATGAAATATTTATGCAGTTTCTTGTGATGGTTGATGTACAGTGTGCCTGCTACATCTGTATATCACAGCACACCCTGTAAATAATGCAAGGCTTTTGCAAATATTGCTGGGCTTCATCTACATATATTATTGAAAGAGGAGGCTACAAAGTCCTTGTTGGGCTGTTGTACGCTCTGTGTCTCTGTCTTGCTTTTAACAGCCGTTAAGATCGAAGAAGTTGCTTTTGAGTTGTGTGTGTACCACACAGCTGTTTACTGCTTCTTCTGTCAGCGCACATTTAAGTTAGAAACATTAATTACAGCAGGAAGCACAGCAGTCTTTCTCTCCGCTGACGCATACATACACAAATATAGTGTGGAGGCATTAGCATACACAAACTGGCTGTGAATTGGCAAACCCAGCTCAATAGAATGACATTTTCAGATGTTGTGGAATGACCTAAAGCACTTTGTTGTTTCAGTCCTGTTGCTCTTTTGAGTGTGTCCTTCTCACACCGCACATTTCATGTTAAATGTATGACTTCTGCAGCCTGGATGAAGAAAACTCATGGAGTTGATGTCAGCAGCAGGTTCTTCTGTTTTTTTTAACCAGTCTCAATAAACATTTGATGTTTCAGCACAACTCCATACTGGGCAGCGTGTTTGCAGACTTCTATGACCAGCAGCTCCCATCCATTCAGGCCAGCGCTCTCTCACAACAGGTCAGACAAAAGCCCACATACCCATATATTCAGGTCTGCTCTTCACTTGCTCTTGCTTCAGTTCGATCCAGCAGCCAACACTTGTGGTGTTTCTCTCTGTTGTGATTGCCAGCTGGAGCAGTTCAACATGATTGAAACCCCCATCAGCTCCGACAGCCTGTATAACCAGACCTCCACCCTCAACTACTCCCAGGCGCTTATGATGGGTTTGACCAGTGGACACTGCAACCTGCAGGACTCACAGCAACTGGGCTACAGTAGCCATGGCAACATCCCCAACATCATTCTCACAGGTGCTGCTTCCACATATCATGTGGCTCTCTTAAGTCTTCCAGCAAGAGGCTTGTATTGAACTGTGGCGCGCTGCTGCTCATGTTGAAAATCTTTTGTAGAGATTTCCAAACTCCCAAAGCAGAATAAAGCCTGTGCTTCATATTTGTTTGTATTCCTTGATGTAGTGACAGTTTCTTTGACAGTGCGTCAACAAACACTGAACATTACAAGCCTCGCAAAGATATGATTCGTTGCTTGACTGTTACAATGTGCGAGATTGTTTTAGTGTGTGCTATAAACTGGCTTCAAATGCCTCCAATTGTTGTTAATCTGCCACTCATTCAAGGAGCAAATAACATATTTGAATGCAATCTCTAAATGAGTGATAGTGTGAGCTCTGAGTTGCTGGAAAGTGCTGACATATCCCACACTTAAGAGTTGGCTGCAAAACAGCCCCACATTCATGGGTTCTCTTCCAAGTAGGAAAGTTATTTTCCCACTCTGTAAGACTGCATGTGAGCCATCCTGACACAGTGTTCATCTATTCACAATGTCAAATGACTTCCAGAGAAGGCTGGAAAGAGAAAGTGTAAAAATCATTTTAGTGGGAGGAAATCTATATGAGCGTGACTGTCAGATAGATCATAAGTGACAATGACGGCAGCAAAAAGTGCTGCTAAAATCACAACTTAAACGCTTACATATTTATGGATAAACCTATTAAGATTGTATTTGACAGCTTTTTTCAGCCCCAGTGAGTTTCTGAAAATCAGCGGCGTCTGTTGTTAACTGTCTTTTTACTGAAATGTGTAATTAAGATGTCAAGCTTCTTACAGCAAGTTATTATCCAATCATAGCCCAGACTTGTCAACAAGCTGTCTCTTCATGCTGCCATTGATTTCTAATTTTAACCACCTCCCCTTTTCCCCCTTAAAACCTCTCAGAGATAAACAGCTGCCAACTAATGCCTTTAACTACTAATTCTTGTTCTGACTTGCTGTCTTGCTTCTGCTTAGTGAGTGGAGAGTCTCCCCCCAGCCTGCCAAAGGACTTGACCAGCTCGCTGTCCACAGATGTCAGCTTTGATATTGACTCCCAGTTCCCGCTGGACGATCTCAAAATCGACCCGCTGACGCTGGACGGCCTGCACATGCTCAATGACCCGGACATGGTCCTTGCCGACCCCGCCACAGAGGACGCATTTCGCCTTGACCGGCTCTAACCACCGCTCACATGCAGGTGTGCGGATGCTGTTGCCCCCAAGGAGGAGCGGGAGTTAGCGTTGGATGTAACCAAGAGGAGCACATTGGAGTGTGCTGGCTGAGACCTCATCAGGGCAGAGCATCGATTTCACACCAACCGACCACAATCAAACCCCACGAGAGAGCTTTTAGAAACGATCATTGTAAGGAAAATGCATCAAAGTGTTTTTGAAGACTGCTGCCAGCCTCCGTTCTCTTCTGAACCACAAAGATGGTTTACGACTGACGACGTTCACGTCATGGTATGAAATATGTTCATAGTTCTGTCACTACTTTTTGACACATCCAATTTTGATTTTATTTTAGATGCCTAGTATTGAATTGAGGGAGCTTGATCGTGAGGGCTAAGGGAGCCCAGTCTCATATTCTCCATCAATGACTGACTAAAGCATGTCTTCAGAGCAAACCCTTAACAATCTACAGTATACTTATCACTCACCTGTTAACATAGAGGAGCTCGATCAAGTTTTGCCTCCCTCTGAGCCAAGCTGCTTGTTCTCACTAGTACATTCAGTCTGGATATTAATTTAGTGCTAATTGCTGTGTGATTTGTCATAGAAGCCAAAGTCAGGCCTGCTTTGATTTTTCTCAAATTTCCTCTAAAGTCTTGGGTTTGGACTAGTTACTATTATTACCACACAAGTTATTTTAAGGAAATGCTGAAGTTTGATTTTTACCATAGTAAATAGCAGTCCTTAGTTATGCATGAAATCACAAATCACTGTGCATACTTGTTTTGCCTTAATAGCTTGATATTTTGGTTTTCATGCAAAGACGACTATAATGTAAATGAGGAAAAAACATTTTAATTGTCGAGTAATTTGTACTGTTTTCCAGATGTTTGGCCTACATCATTCACAGTTGCGTTACTGTAGTTGTATTTCTGAGGTGTGCCGGTCTTCATCCACCACTTCATGCATCGTCACAACCATATCATTTTTCATATTGATTCCTTAGTCAGATCTTACATGTATAAATGCATTGTTTGTTGTGAAATAGATGTTTACAGGCTCATTTTGTTTTCTATTCTACATGTACAGAATGTGATTAGATTTTGCGTGATGGTATCTATGCAAAACTACAGCGATTGATTTTAGGACTGTAACAGAAACAGATTAAAATGAACCCTCATAAAAGGAAGCCAATGTGCAGGTTTCACACAGAATGCACAGCGATGGTGCCATGTTAGATTTCTTTTGTACTTTTGAAACGCTTTGCATTTTTCTTTCAGACTAGTGTGGTGTTGAGAAACATCAAGGCTCAGTGAGTGTGACATACAGTAGGAACTCTTCTGGATTGCTCCCAAAGATGTGACCTCAGCGTAGTTGATATATATATATTTTTCCAGACAATTGAACTGCCTCTATACAAAAACAGCATTGTTGATGCAATGAGAATGTATTTAGGTCACATCTGTACAGCTGTGTTGTTGCCATCTTGTCATCCTCATTGCCTCTCATATCTAGCCTTTATGTACTGTAGGACCAAATGTATTTCACCTGTTATTTAGTTTTCTCCCTGAGAAGGAGACTCATGGTGTACTGTTTAAAGTTTTATATATTGTGAATTTTTTTTGGTTTCATGGCACTACAGTAACACTGAATATCCGTTTCCTCATTGTGCTCACACTGTCTGTGCCCTTTTTTGATTAGTTCAATATCTCATGGGCCTTTGGTTCTGCATTTAAATGGCTTCATGCATTTACAAAATTCTCTGTGAACTCAGTGTGTTTCTCAGTGAGTGGACACATTGGATTCATTCATATCCATGTCCCATATCTCATATTGCACTTTATATTGCGTTTCTTTAAAACACTGATTCATCTGAGTTTATATACCAACCCCCCCACCCCGTGACTGTTACGTGCACTGGACCTGTTTTGCCCTGTCTTTGATTAAACTTGCCTTCTTGTTAAAAAAAAGAAAAGAAATATGAAAAAAAAAGCTAAATTAAACTGTGGTTATTTTTAAAAAGTCATATACAGATATTCTATTTAAAAAAGCTGTTTTTACTTAATTAGTGAATATTTTATTAGCTGTCTACTGTTACACAGTTTTTCCTAAATTTAGGAAAACATTTGTATTTTGGGACAATGGTGATCAGAGGTGCGTCGGGCAAGCTACTGTACTGCAGCTCCAAACTAGAACATTTATATATAATGAATTACTCATTAACAAAGTCAAATGTTATTATTAAAATATTAAAGACACAGGTACAGTGTAGTGTCATTTCTCAGATGAGTACATTTGTAATTTGCAGGGCATATTATCACAGAACTGTGCCAGACAGTTACTCTGTCCCAATGTAATGATTCTCAAAATGCCCATCAAATGAATATAGGTGAATTTCTAGTCCACTGTAAAGCCATTTCTCATCAGTTTCCACACTATGAAAAAGGCTATTCTTTAGCTGCAACATTATGTCGGTAGATGTGTGTCAAGGTCCTCTTGTGCCAGTGTATTTCACCATTGTTCTCACATTAATGTCAATCAAAACTGTTCTGACAAACAGTAATGAATCAGTTGACTTTAAGTTGTTGAGCTTGAAGACTTTTTGTTGCCCTTTTTTTAAATACTCTAATGTTTTGGATGCATTGTGTTTCTGGATTTTGATGCAGTGTTTTATGTTTATTTTATTTTAATAATGTTGTGACTGCATGAATCTCTTGATTTGTTTTTCCCCTTTATAGCATTATGGGTTTTTATTTCCTTTGACAGGTGGGGTCTGCTTTGTTTGTCTAAGTGTTATGTTTTTCTTGTTTGGTGATATTGTCCTTTGTCTCTTTATTACTTTTTTAATTCAGCGTCATGTGTAGACTATGTATCTGCTAAGTGAAGCCTAAAAGCATCAGAAATATGGTAATCCGCCTTTTATGCACATGTAGAAGCTGTTGTTTGGAACTGTGTTTTACACTGCAATATACAGTACGTGCTTATTTTCTGTGCAACCCCCCACAATTTTTATTATGTCATGGTAAATCTAGACTAGCTCTGTATATTGCTGTATGGTAGGAACAATGTTTTTCGTGCTTTATGTGATATGATGTCAAAGTGAGAAAATGCACTGAGAAATACTGTGCTGCAATATGTCATTGTGGCTCTATATTCTCTGCTGGACCTCAAACTATAGTGAGCCTGACATCTTTTTTGTGCTCATGTAGATAGCTCTGACTGGTGTGTTGCCTGTTACTGCCACCTTTTTATGCATCTACGTTCAGGTATCCATTGGTATTATACCAGTGTTTACAGAGACAAGAGTTTACAACAGAGCAATGTTTGTTTTTTCTCTCCTTCAACGTGTTTAAACTTTGTTAAATACTGTATATGTAATAGCAGAGTACAAATGGAACACTTGCAGTGTAAAAGAGCAAATTTACTTTGCTACTGAAATTTAACAGTGAATCTGTAATATAATTTCAACTGTAAGAGGATAATTTCAATATTATGACCATAGTTATGTATTTTGTGAGGTTTTGAAATCATATGACTTAATTATATTTCTTTTGAACTTCCATATGCATTTCGAGGCCCTGAAAGCACTTTTTATTTAATTTACTGATATTCATTCTGCAGAAATGCCCCTTTCTATGTACTTGCTATGTGCAGCTACATGCCGTGTTTTTTAAAAGAGTAGGTACTGTTTAAATTTTATTGAATTTAGTTTTATAGTAAATCTGTTATCAGCACTGTATCTTCTCTCTCTTTTAGTGTTAAATCGACAGTTGAACCAAAAAGCCAAAGTTCAAAACAGCCATAAATGAGAGAATAGTTCATCCTACCATCAACTGTTGAAACTCATCCTCTCCCTTGTTTTTCAGGATATTTAATGGTGATACAAGTTACTACATAATTAACGTTTGAGCTTATCGATGGTGTGTTTACATTGAACCTAATTACTGAAATTCTTGCATCAACTTAAAGAGATGCGACTCAGATACTACTACTACTACTACTTGGGAAATCTCTTTTCTGCATGATGCTGAATTACAAAAAAAAAAATCTCAGAAAATACTATGACATGTTATTTTGTTTTGAATAAAGTATTTAGTTTTGCCAATGTTTTATAAATCTGCTAAAACACTATTTTATGGATATACATCTTGTCTGAGAAATAACATATACATACAGTAAGAAATAACATAAGAAATAGCAGATACAAACACTGTATAGTCAGGCTATATATATAAAGATATACGTAGATCGACGTAGTGACGCAACATGTTAAAACAAACTGAATCAGGAAGATGAAACGGAGTCATAGTCGTGTACAGTCACTCAGTGGGTTACCCACATCTTCGAATCCTTTGTGTGCATTTTGAGGACAGCCCACAGCTGGTTCAAGCCTCATACAATGGCAGCTAAATTGTTATATAATGTATTTTGTTTCTGAGTACAGTGATATGGAACACTGCACATGCATTTTACTGCCGTGACTGGGTGAACTATGCTCCTATAGTACACTCGCAGCAACAGGAAACATTATGCTCATAGAATATGCAAAATCTAGCATTCTGCAGCACAGCTTGGCAAGTTTTTTGAGCTAACCCTTTAAAAATTACTGGTTTGAACCTTGTTCTTCAAATTGTATGTTTTCTATTTTAACTGTCAAATCGGACCAAAAGAATCCAAGTTGGCTGTAAATGTGTGCTATATTAAAGATGAAATACGCTTCTGTTTGAACTGTACCTGATGTATTTTTCTTGTGTGAAGGCTTCTGTCTTTGTATCTTTGCATTATTATTTGTAAATGAAATGAAAATAAATATATCTGAACAAGCAAAGACATTTCTGCATCGTATTTCGTTGTCATTAGGCAGACTACAAGAAGCACTAAGAAAACAATGAACTGAAACAGGAGTTACATGATGATTACAGCCCCCATAACTGGCATAACTTAGACTTTCTCACCCACTCTACAGCTTCAAGCACAGCATTTGCCCTGCCTCTCCCACTCTGTCCACGCTAACAATTTTAATGGGTTGACACTGGACATTTTGCATGTGGGATGGGTACGACAAAAGTAATGACCAAGATGACTGGTGGAAAGATTTCTGGTTGTGGTTGTAAAATGTTACCATCATTTTTGGATCATTTATTGGCTGACAAGAAGCTAGGTTGAGATTTCTCCTTTAATCCAGTAAACTAATGCTACAGTGTCGCAGTGTTTTCCGCTTTCCTTACATGAATTCTGATATGGACAATCACATTGAATTATTAAACAGTATGAAAATTTTGTTTTGGTTTTTTTATATTAAGTCACTTAACATAAAAAAACAAAAGAATATGATAAAATAAACGTACTAGAACTGAACAGAGATTCATTATCAGTGATATTCTCAAGTAGCTCAAGCGCATCTGACAACCAGTCTGGTTCAGTGATGCAGTATCCTGACTTGCTCTACGTTTGCTTGACCTCCTGGTTGAGCGGCAGAGTTGGCTCTTTTAGCTGCACCCTCCTGTAGAAACTGCAGGACTCCATCTGCTGGTGAAAAGCTGTAAGCAAAGTAAAAGTATCAATATTGTGGTAAACGCATCTATATCAAACATGATTTGAATGCCTGCCTCAACAGATACTACTGTTGATGTTCTGAATGTAGCAGGGGTGTATGATTGCTGAGGGATTTTGCTAAGTGTGTGTTTTTGTTTCTGTGTGTGATCTGTTGGTTACTGATACAACACTGAAAAAACCCCCACTTAACCCAAAGTCTAAAGTCTAAAATCTGAGTAACTTATAAGATTTTGATTGAATATGTAGTCTTCTTCCTGATAAATAGTAGACAATTCTGTTCTCTATAGTACTTATTTGGCATGTGTTGTCTATTTGCCTTTAATAGTTAAGTACTGTTTGAGTCTTTAATAAAGCAAAAACTCCAAGCATCACTTCTTTTTCAGTATCGTTTTGTATCATTATAAACTGAATAATTTTAGGGTTTGACACTCTTGGCATTAGAAAGTGTTATCTTGGGCAGCAGGGAGACTGTGAAAGACCTTTTTCATCACATTATACATTTTATAGACTAAATAATAATCAAATAATAAAAAAATGACCCAGAAATGGTTATGAAAATAAATTTCTTCAAATTATTATTTCACTTGCTCCTTAAACTTTGATTAGATACCACAGATGCACTGTAGGCCCGTGTAATAACAAATCAGGAGGGCCGTTTAAACAGAGGCAGTGGGTACACCCTTAATATATCCATGGGTATACCCAGGAGTGTAGGTGGACGGCATGGATGTTTACTTGGCTACGTGCAGACGTCAAAGCGCATACATCGTATCCCAGCATGCAGCAGGAGGCCGTTGAGAGATCCAGCAGCTGGTAGTGAGTTGCGAGAGCGCCGAGTAGGCAGCAGCCAACGGTCAACACAGCTCACACATTTCCTACTCCATGTGAGAAAAGCTGAGCCGTCTACCTTCCAGGCGACAGAAAAATATGCTGTTCGGACGCCTGACGAGTTACTGCACCGGCTTTTGAGTCATCATTGTCACCCGGTTTTCATTTTGGAGGATTCCTCCCTCCATCCTCCGGATCGCACCGAACAGGCAATGACAACGGTCTCAGCAACCCCGCAGCAGATGAGGGACCGGCTGCTGCAGGCCATCGACAGTCAGAGCAATGTGAGTAGGAGCTAGCAGGCTAGGGGCTAACATTAGCTTGTTTACCTGCACTCCGGTAAACTCGACCAGGCAGTTCACACAGCAGCTGTCAATTAACTATTTCATTGTCTTTTAAAACGCGCTATTTACGATTTAGGACGGCAGCGACATGTCAAATGACTCCGAAAGAAAGAGAGAGGCTGAGTTTTTGATTTGACAGCTAGCAAATTAGCTTAGCAGAGGCGCTACCATGGCTAGACATCAATCTGGCGTTAGCTGGTTTATGTAGCATGCTAGCTTCTAGCTTAGTTGTAACACTAAAGCGGGTTCATACTGTTTAACGACTTGAAGTAACATTACGCATACGTGTGTCCTGAAAATACGAATTTTGCAAATAATAATCCAATTGTTACTAGTTTGTCAGCGTTTCGTCGTGGGCCGTCACACGCTTGTAATACCTTGTTAACTTACCGAAGTGTGGGAGGCAGCTAGCTAACACTTAGCTGCGTTTTAGGAAATAGTCGGAGCCTTCCTTCTCAAGTTAGTTATATGCTAGCGGTAGCCAAGTCGGCTAACCCAGGTAAGTCTGCTGACACTCAAACGCTGGTTGACTTTCTCGACAGGATAAGAAAGTCGCTCAAATGAAAGTTTATTACTTTTTTTGCTCGGTGCTAAGCTTTTGCCAAAACGGCTCCAACGATGAAGGTTTTTGGAGTTGACACTTTGCCATCAGTACTTTTCAGCGTCGTTCTGTCGAACTGAAACAGACAGACAAGCTAATGGTTCCTGAGCTAACTTGTAAGCTAACTTGCCCCCATACTCACACGTTGTAGGCACGATTCAGTTTATTTTTCCATATGCTTGTTTTTCTGAATACCGGAGTGTTCCCAGTTTTCACAATAACTTTAGGGGACTTGATTAATCCTATGAGTATCAGTTATTTGCACTCTCTTCTTGTATGTCAGGATTTGATTAAAAATTCACGTTCAGCCCTGACTTTTACAGTGAATTTCTGTAATAACTGTGTGCATTAGTGCCAATGCTAAATATGTGTTTTCTGCACTTTAAGTTATACTAAATGTTTGTCCTTTCTGCAGATATGCAATATGGTGGCTGTACTGGAGGTAATTTCCTGTCTTGAAAAGTATCCTATCACCAAAGAAGCACTTGAGGTAAGCTATTTGACACATTTGAAGACAAGTTAATGTAGAAAGTGTGTTGCTTAACTTGTTTCTAACTTTCACAATCATTATTCATTTAGGAAACCCGACTAGGAAAATTGATCAATGACGTAAGGAAGAAGACCAAGGATGAAGACCTTGCCAAGCGTGCTAAAAAGCTCTTAAGGAACTGGCAGAAGCTGATTGAACCTGGGCCAGCTGTGGCTGTGAGCGCTCCTGGGTCTACCAATGGCAGTTCCCATCCCTGTAGAACGGAGGCCTCCCCTCCTGACATTTCTGTGTCAGGGAAGGGAGTCCCTGAAGTCAAAATCAGAAATGATGTGCACAACACATACTCTCCAAAAGCTGAAAAATCAAGCAGCCGCAAACGCAGAGCGGAGCACAGAGACAGTGGAGTGCACTTACCCGAAAAAATCTCCAAGATGTCTTCGTATGATAACTCTGTGTCACCACCACCCACCAATGGGATTGCAGGCAGTCCTGATGCGCCGCCTGACCAGCAAGTTGTCCCTTCTCCTGACAGATCTCGTATAGAGCACCTTGATAATGATAAAATCAACAGAATTCCGGTTAATGCTGTCAAGCCTCGCCCCAGCTCCCCTGGAGTGGCCAAACTACCTAGCACTTCCTCTATGATCAAGGTTGCAGTGATGCAGCAACAGGCCAGATTGGATGAAGGAGGAGGAGGAGGAGCAGCGTATTATCAAGCCAAAAGTCCCCGTGGCCTCACTACCAGTCCCAGGAGCATGAAGCAAGACTCGGTGACCAAGCGCTCTTCAGC
The DNA here is from genome assembly GCA_008933995.1 of Datnioides undecimradiatus. Lineage (NCBI taxonomy): Eukaryota > Metazoa > Chordata > Actinopteri > Lobotiformes > Datnioididae > Datnioides > Datnioides undecimradiatus. The sequence goes on along the minus strand of WARS01000030.1, from coordinate 6,621,066 downwards.
ATATGCACCCAAAGGAACGCCTATCCCAAGCCCGTCCTCCAGGGACTCTCCCTTGTCTTTGCCCCAGTCTGTGTCCTCCCCAGCCCAAGCATCTTATGCTGACAAGCTGCCACATTCTTCTCATAGGTCTTCAATGCACTGGGCCAGTTCGTCAGAAGCTCCCTCTCATTGCCCACCACAAGACATATCTGCAACACTGGAATCCCCATCAGTCTCCCCTTCACCCTCTCACACTCAACACAACTCGGAACTACACAGGCCATCATCTGAAGGAGCCATGTCTGTGTCTGATGATACAGATGGGGCAACGATCCCCAACTCGGAGCTTAAAAGGAGGAAGTACAGATCAAGAGACTACTCTGTCAACTTAGATGGCCAGAAAATAGAGGACACCAGTAAGCCTGTACGGTTAAAAGAACGCAGACTAACATTTGACCCTGTCACGGGTCAGATCAAACCTCTGGTACATAAAGAACCTTCTCAAACAGAGGAAGCCCCCACTCCTGACCCTGCTGAGTCTAGGCAGAGAACTGAAAGCACTGTACAACAGCCAGCTGCCCCAGCTACAGCCTCCACCCCAGCCTCCACCCCAGCCCCAGGTCCCAGCCCAAACCCTTTCCATCAAACGAACTGGAAAGAGCTGTCCAGAAATGAAATCATCCAGTCCTACTTGAACCTTCAGAGCAATGTGCTCACCTCCTCAGGGGTCCAGGCCCCTAGTGCACACTTCTTCATGTCAGAGTATCTGAAAAGGGAAGAACAGGAGATCAAGGACTCACGGAAGATACATGTTCTGCAGACGGACAACTCAGTAGGGGATTTACCGGGCGTCAGCCGGGAGGTGACGGAGGAGGACCTGGACAGAATACACACGCAGCACTGGGCGGGGGTGAACGGTTGTTATGACACCAAGGGTACCTGGTATGATTGGACAGAGTGCATATCATTGGACCCTCACGGGGATGAAAGCAAATTGAACATCCTGCCATATGTTTGCCTAGACTGAAGGGTTTGAGAAGGTTACGGTCCTTTTCCACTCCTTTCTTTGTCTCCTCACAGAGACGGGATAATTTGTGATTTTGTTTGTCCACTGTGAGTTCGGCTGAAGTCAGGCCTGCTAAACTCCCCCCTTGCTTCTGTCCCATGCCTCTTCCTCTTTCTGTGAAAATCGATTGAAGTTTCAGTATAAAGAGTAAAGATTAAAAGAATAGTTGAGTTTGTAATACCAAGGGCTGTTTCTGTTTTATTTTTCAAACTGAAAGCCACCGGGATGAGGAGGCCCGAGAAGCAGAGTGCTGCTGCTAACACTGAAGGCAAAAAAGAGACGATGGAATCATCCCAGACAATCAGAAATGGTGTTGTGATGTGAATTATTGACATTGTCACTCGTACCTCTCTTTCTGGCTCACTGGGATGATACTGTCTCCCCCTTTTTTACTTTCTAGTCTCAGTTGAGGAATAACAATCCGGGGTTAAATTTGAGGGAAGGCTGGGGTTTAGCTGTCCTGTCTAGGCCGCCATGTTGATGCCCAGAAAGGTGTTTGATAGAGTTCATCTAGCACAGGTAGAGCTAAACATGTCCAGAGTATGAAATACTGGTGCATATTTGGCAGTTACAAGAAGCTTTATGTGAGATATAAAGAGTAAATTATAAATTTCTTATGTATACATCTATTTATTTTGACCAGTTCATTTATGGGACTTTCATCCAAACAGACTCTCAGAAACCTATAGTTCTGTTTTGTTTGTTTTTTTTCAGTTTTTATCACATTGTTGTCAGCTTAATCTTCAACGTTAAAGGGGCATACAGATGCGTTTTTGTTTTTGCAGGGTCTTTCTGTAAGATTGGCCAATGCATTTGGTCATAGACATTCCATACTCCACCTGTCACCCAGTTTCATGCTCTGTCTCATCACGCAGCTCCTTTCTTATGTGTCCATGCCATCTCATCTCGCAAGAAGAAACTTGGTTTCATCAAAATTGTGGTGGTGCTGATTTATAGTTAATTCCTCTAAAGTGGGAAAACTCACCACACACACTTTCCCTCCAAAGCCTAAAATATTAAAGAATGTCACATCAAATTGTGCTGATCAATAATTGCGTCTTCGAGACAAAAACAAGGAAACGTTTGAATGCTGGGACTCACTTTGTTTCTATTCCTGTAGATGTTTGCCTTCTGGTATCCCTTCACAATCTCGTTTTGAGTTAAACAGCCTTAGTGAATGTACAGGATACAGACCTCTTATGCAGTTGACAACCTGTTGATCTATGTGCCGATTGTTTCTTCAGAGTATTAGACACATATTTTAGCAGCTGCTTTGGAGAGTTTAGAAATCATTTAGGATGCCCATTGAGATAGGATTTCCTCTATTTTTGAATACAGCAACTATTAACAGGAGAGCACGGAAGCTGTGTGCTTTACATATTTTTGGCATATTCCATGTGACATCTAATACTTCATTTTGATTTTCCTTTATACTCATCAGTCACTACCACTTCTTTCTCACATGACTATTAGGATTGGCTTCTGTGCAGCCTCTCTGTCCACACATTCTTTCAGTCATTCATCCCTACCAATGTGCCTTGGTAAATGGTAAACGTGGATTTGCTTCCGCATAAAACGCACCCGTCTGTAAAACCGGGTTCATGTGCGAGAATTTCAAATCCTGTGATAAATACGACGCTGTTATATGCACCGTTCCTTTTTGTACACTCTGATCTAGCGAGGGTGAAGCTGCAGACAATGAGAAACTGCACAACAACACAGCTGGCAATAAAAGAAAAGTGCTACAACTGGTTGATTAGAATCTGTTTTCTGGAGTTTTGACTGGGGCATCTTTATTTGTTCAGTGTTTAACATCTCTCAATTGTTTGAAAAATAAAATGATCTAAACCTTCAGCTCGGTCGACTGACTCTTTTACAGCGCTGCTGTGTTCAATGACCCCACCAGCCCTCATGGTCCTGCCCTGTTAAAACAAAATGGTCAGTCTGGGCTCTTTCCTCCTTCTGTATTTTATTTTGAGCTTTACTGGAGAAGTTGCCTTCTGCAAATTGTTGTACTTACCCAGTTCATCCATGCGGGGGTGCATGTTGCCCACTTGTCTGCTTTGTCTGCATCAGAATGTGATGTAAAAGTGAGATGGTATGAGTAATTTCATTGATCAGACGTGTCCTTTTTCTTAGCTCACATAAAATAACTTGCCCTCCATTTTTAAATAAGTTAAGATCTAGATGGAAGCTGTTAACTGTTAACAGCCCTTCTGCTAAGGAATGGCCTTGTGTGTACAGAAGTGACATGTTTATTAGCACAATTAACCTCAATAGAGACTGCCTGTGGATCCCTACGGGTTTAATAGTCTCAGGGGAATCATTAGTACGTCACTTCCTGCTATGACTCAGTGAGCTGATGTAATCTCATCACAGATATGAGGGTGAGTAGCCGTTCTCCCCTCTGGTGTTTTTACTCTCAGACTCTGAATCAGTCCTCTGCACACCTGTGTGATGTAATCATACCACACGTACATTCATATGCAACTGTATCTACGTCTGGACAATGGGGAGAAACACCTGGTCTTGTGTCATCACTGGTTTCCAGGATACAACATCTTGTCTGGTTGGTGTCTCGAGTGTGACGATGAAGCACTCAAACCCCTAAACAATATGTCAGACTGAAGATGTGCAGTTCACTGAAATCTGTTGATGTTTTGACCGGTATCATTTTAATTATTGATTAATTTGCTGATGTTCTCAAACAATCAGTTGTTAGTTGTGTATAAGTGTTTGTATTAGATCAACAATACAGAACCCAAAGATAATCAATTTAATATGACACATGCACCAAGATCTCACATTTGAGTAGTTAAAATATTTATGATCCAAAAAGTTGCTGATTATTTCATTGTCAACTAAAGTAAACAGTGAATTGACTGTATTGATAAGAAACAGCACATTTGAGTTGGCAGAGAGATGTTGTAAAAACATGTGTGCTCTGATTTATCAGTGGTTCAGTCTAAGTTTAGTTCCAGGATGAAACCTCTCAAACTCCCCAAGCTCAAACTGCAACTGCATCTGCAACTTTGACTAGTTTCTTTTCCCCAACTGTCCAGGAGTCAATAAACTCCATCTTTAAGCCCCATTGTCCATAACTAAGTTATGGCTGGTTTGGAAAACAGTTTGGTGTGTTGCTGTCAGTGAGCTTCCCTTTAGAAGATATATGTTGGTGAAGCTGTCAGGCCCTTTTTACTCAGGATTTTCCACGTGTACGTGTACTTCATGTACTACCATGCAGCAGGAATTATGATGGCATCCAGGCTGAGGTTTAATTTGAAAATTTAGTACTAAAGTTTCTTAGTTTTAACATAAATGTGTGAACCTCTGGCTCTCAGCAGCCTTTTCATGTAAGAGGAAGTACATTTTTAAGAGCTGAGCTATATGAAAATGATTGCTTTTCATAGTCTTGCTGTCTCTGTATGTAAGGAAGGGTTAAGGCTGCTTTCTTTCACTGACTTCAGAAAATGACCCCTGTGACCCAAATAGCAACCTCCCCTGGCTTTCCCAGCGCACAGTCAGGTTAAATTAAAAACTATCATCCATATGTGAAGAAGGAAGTGATCCTGCCGAGTAATCGGTTGTAAATCAGACATTACTCTGGAGCAGATTCACAAATCCCATCATGTGCAGTTGTATCTGTTATCTAAAACCTAATAGCACCGACATTACGTCACCTCAGTAGCCCATTGTACTTAGTTTAGTTCTTCCAAACGTTTTTTTCGCCAGTGACTCAAAAAAGTGCGACAATTTGTCTGCTCCGCTGCTCGTCTGGTATGCAGGGTGGGACCGGTGGATCACTCCCACCATTCAGGAATTTGGGAAGTTTCCTTCCATATAAGGAGTTTTTGATTTCAATCGCGACCTAAGGAAGAGAAGGGGAAAGGTGGAGCCAAGGATCGATTAACGAAGCGGAGTACCAAAGATTATACAGGAGGAGCAAGAGGATTCATGTCCGCCATTGCTAAAAACTTATGTACAACTTTACATTGGAAATAAGCTTATAAAACCTGAAATACTCCCTATAACTATGTAATATCATCCCATGAGGTTGCATTCCTACTGTGTGTTTTCTTGCATTTATTTTAATTGTTTGACATTGGCACATACTTTATAATACAGTAAAGCTAAATCCTTTGATATTTTATCACTTGCAATTAAAGTCTAGAAGCTTTCTCTGACTATACTATCAAAAGTAAAATGATGACTAGAGAGGCAATTTTATTATTTAGCATTTTGGGGACAAAAATGTAAAGAGCAATGTTTTTTAGATATAGAAAATGCCTAGTTTGTGCGGGTTTTGAATTGCATGAGGTTTTTTTAAATCCTCAAACTGATAAAAAGCAAAAGCGATAGGAAATGTGCTCTACATTATGAGCTTTTCTTAGAAAACATGGGGAATAATATTAGCAATACCTCCTGTAGCTCACATGTTGACAGCTAAATATTCATTGAGGACGATGGTTTGTTTACCTATTCCCACACGAACACCCACTGCAGCCTACATCAGTCGCACTTCCTGGCTGTCGCGCGGCGTGCTGCAGCGAACTATCTTGACTCGTGAGTCGACGCTCTTCGGCAGAAACCGTGGGAGCGCTCTAATTGGCGGCCGTAAAACAGAAAGGAAGTATTTAGTTCACTCCGTTTTCATTGGAAGAGAAAGTCGCAGATTATTTAGCGCAGGTTTTATCCTCGAGTCCGTGTCTTGTTTTACTCTAAATAGCAAAACTACAAGTCTTTGACAATGGCCTTTAACAAGGGTCCCTGCTACGGATTAACAGCGGAGGTGAAAAACAAGGTAGGTGTTCATCTTCTCATCTATCATTTAAAGTAAGTGGTATTGAACTTTTTTCCTCCCCCTTATCCCACACTCATTGCGCTTTTCAGTGAGGGAGTCACCTGGCCTCCATTTTGGTACGCGTGCCCAGGTTAAAGGGTAGTCAGAGGCGGATGAGGGAAAAAAAAGTACCTTTTTAAAAGTTTAACTAACTTTAGAATCATCCAAAAGCTTGTGTTGAGTCTGAATACACTGCAAAGAACGTATTTCTCTATAGGGTTTACACCTTGAAGAGCGAAATATTATTTTATTTGTCTCCCACGCAGGACACGAACTTAAAATCAGACTATGGGCGTTGTCCCTCTTGGCGGAGAAGTATGTCGTTGTGGCAAAAATTGTTCCCCGTTTCCAGAGTTTTCTGCCACCCGTGCTGGGTGTTCCCCTCGGGGGATGTGAGCCGCATTAGCAGATAATGTCATTCGCCTATTAGTCCCTGGATTGGATGCCATCCATCGTCGTTATTGGCCGTCATTCAGTCTTTCTCATTTATTTCTCCTTTTGAAATAGTTTCCTACGGCCCCCCTTGCGGTAAGGTGCCGTGCTGCTCCTCTGCATCAAACTTTTCTCCTGCAGGTTTTAGGTTCGTACCCTGCAAAAGGAGTGGGCCAAAAGTAACACAAACCATACACACGCACACGCCTCACACACTTAAGTTGTGTGAAACTTTTAAGTGCGTCCTTGATGAGGAATGCCCCCTGTTTATTTGGACCTTTCTGCACACATCCCTCTGCATCCGGATCCACTTAAAATACCAGCGCTGATGCTGGAGATAACTTGTCTCAACACGTTATTGTGTAATCTTCTGACCTCCCTCATCTGCTTCACCTTGAACTTTAAAAACTCGGACATACATGTGGTGTTACCGTGTCATACTGCAGGATGTATTTCCCGTCAGTGTCCTGCCCACTTTAAACTTGGTTCCCTTTCTCAGCCCGTCTCCCTTTTTGAGATCTGAAGGCTTTCCTCATCCTGCTTTAACTCGCTCTCAGGTTTTTGTTTTTTCATCTGCATTCCCCTGCTGTGTCCTTGTATAGAAGAGAAAGGGTCAAGTCCCCCTCCCAAATCTCTACAGAACAACATGTGCCGGCCTTAAAGAAACCATGTAGATTTCCTCTGTCTGTTAGCAGTGATGTCCTTGAAGAGGGGAGGGGCGGGAGGGGGTAAAGAGATGCTGATCTGAGTGGTATTTCCTGCCATCAGTGACGTAGCCTACTCGGTGAAATGTGAGGAATTTAAGGATTTACACACCTCGAGTTCCCCCCTCCCGCTACTTTACGTTTATCTACACCAAGTTTAGACGGAGAGCTCAAAGTCAACCAGCTACAATCAGCTACAGTGTGTGTGTGTGTGTGCACGGCTGTATTCATTCATTGGATCAACACACACACACAGCTCTTCAACCCTAGCCACTTTCATTCAGCTCCTTTTTTTTTTTTTTTTTTTTTAATCCAACCACTGTGGGCCAAATTCCTTGCGTTCAGCTTGTCTCTGCAAATTACATCTGTAGGATTCTTTGTGGGCAATTAAAATAGCCAGTGTTGTTTTTAATATGAGGGATAACTGAATGAAGGAAATGTAATTAGAAGACAGACATTCCTTCAGAGTGCAACCAGCTGCGAGGTGAATGCGGCCAACTTCTATGTATATAGTAGGTTGAACTCTGCGGTTCAGGCTCTCATTGCCCTCAGCACACACACACACACACACACACACGTTATTGTGAGTCTGCGCAGAGCTCAGTCGACACCTCACATTTCACCGGATGACAAGAAATCTTTGCCAGTGTCAGCTTTAGCGCGCGACTTCGTGATTTCATTCATTTCGGCTCTGCTGTTTGTCACACAACAGTCCGAACTGTGACCAAAGTGCTTTTTCTGAATGGCCTCTTTCAGAGCCAGTGAAATGTGTTTCTCACACTTCTGTCATCAGCGTTTACAAAAACAAAAATGGTAGTAACACCGGAACAGTGACACCCTCAGTAGAAAGCGAACCTTCATGCTGCGTTAAGCCTCTTTAAAAACTCTCCCTCCCATTTTCAGCAACGGCTTTCCTGTGTTTCAGGGGAGAATTTAGCAGTTTAGCAAACAGGATATCCGTGTGTGTGTGTGTGTGTTAGGTCATGTCAGTGTCACCTTTTATTTATGAGGGCAAAAGCAGACAAACCCCCTCTGTAGCCACAACATACAACGTGAAATTCAGGGGTGACCATGAAACCTGATAACGTATAGTCATAATAAACAACATGTTATGTGATATGATGACCCACAGTTCCATCGTTGTTATTGGTTTAGGTCAATTACTGGTTCATGAGTGCGAGAGAAACTCTGAATGCATTCACTGTTTTAACATATCATGCCTCTTCCAAATCACGTGTGACCTTTGACCTCTCCCCGCTCCTCCAGATCGCACAAAAGTATGACCTTCAGAAGGAAGAGGAACTGCGGATCTGGATCGAAGAGGTCACTGGCGCTTCCATTGGCCCCGACTTCCAGAAAGGCCTGAAGAATGGAGTCATTCTCTGCGAGTAAGCAGTACTGCAGCACACTGCGCCATAAGGGCCTCCATCATCTGCGCTCTCATGTGCCGCGACTGGAAAACTTTAAATGGTTTCCTCTTTTTCTTGCAGACTTATCAATAAACTTGCACCAAACTCTGTGAAAAAGATCAACCACTCAGCACTGAACTGGCATCAGGTGAGTTAGGCGATGACACGTGTTTAACCAGTTGAGGTTGAGTGTAGTGAAGTTGCTTTCGTACACAGCTGACAAATGGTTCCTTGTGCTGTTGTTGTGCTTCGAGTGTTGTCTACCAGTCAAGATGTCAGTGTTCTGAATCATGCAAGGTCATGGCTATACTTGCGTGTTGGCAGTGGTTCAAGCTTTTTTTTTCCTATTGCCTTTACAGCCACTGCTTCTGAAACAGGTTTCTTTGCTAAGGTGTAGCCAGTCAGAGTGAACACACTCCTTTATCCAAGTCTGGCTCAACATTGCAAACACTGTTTTTACAGCAATAGGACTGCGGCCACTTAAACGTAATAATCTTAAATAAATCCTGTGTGCACACATTGTTGTTGATCTTGTTTAAACTGGTGTGGTTTTTAGCTGGAGAACCTGACGAACTTCATCAAAGCCATCACAGCGTATGGCCTGAAGCCTCACGATATCTTCGAAGCCAACGACCTGTTCGAGAATGGCAACATGACGCAGGTCCAGACAACACTGCTGGCACTTGCTAGCATGGTGAGTCTTTTCAAAAACCAGAGCCTGGAACTAGGAAAAAGAAACTATTTATATTTTTATGGTGTTGGATTATTGTACATCCACCATGATGACACACTACACTGGTTTTCTATCAGGCCAAGACAAAGGGCTGCCAGTCACGGATGGACATCGGGGTGAAGTATGCGGACAAGCAGGAGCGGATGTTTGATGATGAGAAGATGAAGGCCGGACAGTGTGTCATTGGACTACAGGTATATTTGTGTGTGTGTGTGTTCGGGACTAGCGGCAGGGTTTGAACGGTGAAGAGATTCAGTTGCAGCTCAGCTTTGAATCTGAACTCTCATTAAACCAGCAACAACTGAACGCTGTGTTCACTTCAGCCCCCAATCTCTAATGATCGCCTTTCTTCGTTTGAACCAGTTCTCATTTATTTATTAGTGTATCCCATAACTGGAGTTTGTGTCTGTACACGTCTGACACTGAAGGCTGTGGCACGTAGAAGAATTAGTCCAGGGAGGAAAAGTGAAATATTCCTCCACAACAAAAGTTACCGCTTATTAATTTAGTGTTTCTGGCTGGATCTGTGCGTGATGAGACACTGTTCATGCTACAGGAGCCAAGCTCGATACTGCATGTGTTGAAACTACTGTGAAACCAGACTGTCGTGATCTCATGTCAAGCATTGCATACTTGAGCAGAAGAGCTGCTCATTGTTGTCAGTTGCCTCTTGTTGTTTCTGTCACATAGATATGAGGGCTCCCTAAACAGTGAGGAAACAGCACAGTCGGCTTACTGTCTCAGCAATCAGCTGACTGACACTGACGAGTCTGTTTACCTGCTGCCATGATTATATGAGCATCACACTGTTAACATAAAGCAATATCATGCAGCATTTTACTGTTTGTCGTACAGCAAAATGACTTTTCTCTTGCTGCTCTTGTATGTATTATGGTTTTTCTGTCTTCAGATGGGGACCAACAAGTGTGCCAGTCAGGCAGGTATGACAGCATATGGCACCAGGAGGCACTTATATGACCCCAAAGTCCAAATCCAACCCCCAATGGACAACACAACCATCAGTCTGCAGATGGGAACCAACAAGGGAGCGAGCCAGGTACTGCAGCACATTCCCAAGTCCTCATAAATCCAATATTATAGGACTCCAGTGGAAAAAAGCCTCAGGGCATCAGTTATTCTGTGTCACTCCGCAGCTGTATCGAGTGTTATGTCTAGTCTTGTAAACTGCTGGATTGTCTCAACAAGAATAAACTTGAAATCAACACTGTTTTGTTTTTGGTTTTTTTGTTGTCTTTTTTTTGGGTTTTGGTTTGTTTTTTTTTAGTGTCTAAATTGGGGGGGGAAAAAAGTATTATAACATCATAAAGGTCAATATTTTCTTTCTCCTGTGTCTACTCCAGGCTGGGATGACCGCTCCAGGGACAAGGCGTGCCATTTATGACCAGAAGCTGGGCACAGACAAGTGTGACAACAGCACCATGTCTCTACAGATGGGCTTCAGCCAGGGAGCCAACCAGAGTGGCCAGAACTTCGGCCTGGGACGGCAGATCTGTGACACCAAATATTGTCCCAAAGTCGAGGTAGATGACCAGAATGGCGCTGGGGTCACCTGCAACTACATCCCAGATTACCAAGATGAGGGTTACCAAGGTTACCAGGAAGAAGAGCAGGTGTACCAAGACGATGGGACAGATTACTAGACATTAAGAGGAAGCTGAGGAAGGGTAAGAGGTTATATAAAGGAGGGATGTTCTGCAAGAAAACCTCAAGGCAGGCAGTTTATTTTTATACCCATAGGATGTTGCACCGTATCTTTGGGTCATATCCTCTTTTAGTATTGTATGAAATTGTTTTCTTACCCCCATTTGTGCAAAACCATTGTTACACATATCATAATGAACTTTATTTCTGTGACTTTTATATTTAAAGTGATCACAAAAGCCAATCTTTTTGGCTTAGCTAGTTTTCTACCCCAGGGATGTTTTTAATGTGCCAAAGCTGGGGTTTTTTGGGTTATATTTTTTTTGCTGACTCAGTAAGGGAGATTCCTGTGTTTTTGAAACCGAAAACAAAATTAAAATGTTAGGGAGTTTTTAATACCTTTTTTATAAGTAAGTGCATCTCTTGTTCAAAACCACCTGTGTTTGTGTTTGTTTGTAATAACTGCATCATCTGTGTAAACATCAGAATTCCTGTGAATAAGAATGTACATGTTTTGTTTTTGTGACCTCTTCAGTATGCTCTTCATTCCTTCAGTGTTGGTCATTGACGTACAACAGTAAACAGTTTTGGTTGTTCAGGTTTTAAGAACAAACTGGTCTTACCTTTTTATACGCTCTGTCTTTCTCTCGCTCATTTCAGGTTTTGTTTTGTTTTGTTTTTTTAACATTTTTTTTAATAGTGGAAATATTTCCTTTGTTTGCATAACCAGTCCAACTGGAGTTAAGCTTGTTTTCTTTGGATTAAAGACGATGGGGGAGGACAAAATAATACTCAAGTGAAGTCTTGAACAGTCCAAGGAACAAGACTGGATACTTGTTTTTGTCAGTGAGTAATGTTAAAGTGAATCATTCTTGAATATTGGTTAACTTGCAAAACCAATCATACAATTACATTTGATCTTTATTATTTATGCATATTTGTGATTTTAATGGGGGTGGTTTTGTACTTTGAATAACTTTAGGTATTGGACTATACTTTTTCCTCTGGAATGATCTGGATGCCGATGGAAAAAGAAATGTCTGAATTGAGAAGTAAATTTTTTTTTGTGAATACGGTGTAATAAAATGTGTATTCATTATCACGTGTTGATTTTCTTTGACCAAAAACAAATGGAAGCAGCATGTGCAGCCAGTGTTACTCAGGCATGAATAAACATTAGAAGGTGCAGGGGAGCATTTGTAGCAGACATGGAGAAATTATAACCAGTGAGATTAGAAGTTTACTAGAGATAAGTAAAACAGGAAGTTATGAAACACTGCCTGCCACTGCAGCCCACAAGTTTCATTGCTATTACATTACTGTGCATTACCATGTAATAGGGCCCTTGTCTCAACAGACATATGGTATGTTTGTAAAGGATTAAAGCAGCTGGTTTTGGTTTTTACTATCCAGGTTTTGAGCTTCATCTGTGAAATGTCTTCCTTCATTTCAAAATGGAATAACACTTGTGTCTCTGGACATTAAAAGTAAAAAATACTAACAGCATCATGTGATTTAAGAAACAATGACTGAATCAAAAAGTCATTGTGTTATGCAACAAACTAATACTCAACTGTAGATCGGATCTATAATGAGTTTAAAGTAGAGGATATGCATACTCCATCTTGCCTTTCATCGTGGTATTAGTGTAAATTCTTAAAAGCCTGCGTAAACCAAACCATTTCAATAACCAGATACCAACAGAGGAAATGAAAACATAACTGTACGTGTTTCTGTAACAGGCAAACTGATTCTTTAAATTCCTACTGGTCCATGCGTACGAAAGCCGTTCAGCGTTGTTCTGGTTTATAGCTCAAGTTGAAGTTGCATAAGATCAGACTATGGTCAGATATTGAAAACTTTTACATAATAGCAGCATTCACATAAAAATGTTTAAATAGCCCAAAAAGTTCTCGTGTTTAGGTATCACATTTTATCTCTGCTTTGTTATTGTAAATAATTGCACTCAAAGAACAACAGTGCATTCCAGGGAGATGGAGCATTGCTGTAGGCCTTCATCTTATTTATTTTTTATTCGTTTTTTTAAGCTTTTCAAAAAATATATACATTTTAATGTGATAAAAGTGTGTGTGTTATAGTACAATGTTTATCTGAAATGTATGGAAATACTCCAGCAAGTAAGTTACTGATTAATATTACTGCTGGTAGCAGTCATTACATCCTTAATTTCAGTATTTCAGTACAAGTACCAGTACAGCAGTGTAAAAAAAAATACTTAATTACATTACAAAGCATTGCATTCAACATGTTTATTAACATTTTGTTTGAATTAACTTGAAATTATACTACAAGCACCTGTAGATGGACCAAGTAGAGCTACTTTTATTAAATGCCATGTCCTCACGATCTAAATCCGGGGGGGTCATGAGACAATACATGAAGTAGAAGTATTGTGTAAGTATTGCTTTTTCCACAAGTCTTTACGTTTTTATGTCATATTGGAGAACCTGGTTTCTTAAATTAAACCATGTGAGAAGTTTAGACAGGAGCCGTTTCTTCGGTGGAAATGTGCGTCTTCTTTCTTTCTCCTCATGTGTAGAAATGACGCTGTGCTTCTTGAGATTGTCAGAAAAGTTCATGTAAAAGGGACACGTCGGTAAGAAACCTGACACTGGGCAGAGATTTGAAGAACAGTACAGGCGCCCCCCCTGCTGCTTGCAGTGGGTATTGACGCCGGAAGGCACCACCGGATGTTTAGCTCAAATCGCGCGATATGAGACGTAACGAGACTTCTGGCCGTTCTTTTCCCCCGGAACATCAGGCAAGATGGTAGGTGTACAACCGACTGTGAAGCTTGTCAAAATACAATCAACATGCATCTGTGCCCCACATTAATAGTTTTAGTTAGACGATGATTTTGTCCGACATGTATACTCGTTCACCGACTGTCCAATAGGAAATTGTTGCTTGGAAATGCCGGATAAATCCATGTTTAGACCTTCTGTATTAGCCTCTGTGTTAGCTGTGGCCGTCTGTGGCTAAGCTAACCCGGCGGTTCTACTCAGCCTGTACCAGTAATTAAATATGACTTAAGTTTTTATTTTAGTTGGTCTACCAAAGGGTTAACAACTTTATACTGTTGCGTAGGTGTTAACCAGCAACTTTAAAGATGATTTTAGTAGCGGCAATTGCACGGCAATGCACTATCTGCTAGCTTCATACGCTACATACTAACCTGCGATGATGTCCCTCTCTTCTAGGCGGATACCGAGATCAAGAAGAAGCGTACCTTCAGGAAGTTCACCTACAGAGGTGTGGACCTGGACCAGCTTCTGGACATGTCCTAGTAAGTGAGCTTGAGCAACTGATGACGCACGGTGGTCAGCTGGAGCTTCTGATATGTTTTCTTCTAGCTTCATTGACTTGCAGTCTGACATCCTGCCTGCGATAAAAGTGTGAACAAGAGGTTCAAGTTTCAATGCAATGATGCTGCTTTGTATTTAGCCCTCAGAATGTTTTGTTTGATCCTATCATTATGGATATTCACAAGTCAAAGTTCAGAAAAGGGTGTTTTTATGAGCTGTCTGGATTTTGCTTTGAAAGCAATCATTTTGACTTTGTCAGTTGCAAAGAATCCAATGAATCTTTGAAAAGCAGAAAAATTACAGCCACTTTACTACTGTCCTGCATCTTTTCAAATCTTCCCTTCTAATTTTGAAGATGGCCATGGGCTCTACTGACATCACTGTTCTTTCCCTGTGTAGTGAGCAGCTGATGCAGCTCTACTGCGCCCGCCAGAGGAGGAGGCTGAACCGTGGCCTGCGCCGCAAACAGCAGTCCCTCCTGAAGCGCCTGCGCAAGGCAAAGAAAGAGGCTCCCCCCATGGAGAAACCAGAGGTGGTGAAGACCCATCTGAGGGACATGGTCATCCTGCCTGAGATGGTCGGGTCCATGGTTGGAGTATACAATGGCAAGACTTTCAACCAGGTTGAAATCAAGGTGAGATACTATTGGTCAGTTGGGAGGTAGAGCATATGAGTACTTTAAATGTCCAGCTTTTCTTCCTGTAAAGTGGGCTGTACAGTTTGTTGAAAAAAGACTACAACACCCACAAGAATGTGCCTGTAGTTCCAACTGGAGTGGACAATGGGATCTAATGTATTTGTACACAGAACAGGAAATCAGGCAAAGCACCAGTTCCTACAGTTGGTCCCAGTTTGAATCAATTTCTGATTTTTGTCAGCCTGGGTTTTCCTTGTCAAATCATTCATTATTTCGTGTTAAAGTCATGACTGTCGACATTATCCGGAAGTAGTTAAAACTACATTTTGATGGCTAACATGCTCTGCCGAGCAGCAGTATTGTGAAGAGTTGGGACCATTTGATTGGTGAAGTAACATGAAACTTTCTTCATACATACAGTACTATGGTTGAGGTGCTGTAAAAGACACAAAGTTAAATAAAATAAATTGAAATAACACATCACGAACAGCATCATCAATGGTGAACTACACACCTGCAAGAATTGTTGGGAAAATCAAGTCGATGTAGTGCTTCACATGATATTGGGCAGGTTAAGTTCATTCCAGTGACATCAGATTTATATAAAAAGGATGCTTCAGCATGGTGCTGACAAATGTGGCCTGCAAGACGAGACCGTTTAATGGCAAGGTAGTGTTGGCAGCTGCTGCTTGCAGAGTCTGCCACCACATGTGCACTCTAGTTAAAAGCCTTCAGCTTATAATTCTAAGTATTCCCCATTTTTGAGCAACTATGAGTGCACGCTTGAGACCGAATCTTGTTAGACCTCAGTAATTATGAGCAGCTACAACATTACTGCACCTTCAGCTTTACATGCCTGAAGTTTAATATTCTTACTAACCTGTTTTTTCTCTTCACAGCCTGAGATGTGCGGTCATTACTTGGGCGAGTTCTCCATCACCTACAAACCAGTCAAGCACGGTCGCCCTGGTATTGGAGCTACACATTCTTCTCGTTTCATCCCTCTGAAGTAGAATGGCTGTATTCTTTGTATAAATAAAAAAAGGTTGCTCCACAATATTTGTCCTGTGTGCTTTTTTTCAGTATTAAAAATGACATTGGATTTTTTGTGTATAGGTTATAATCCTTAGACCTCTTGAGGTGTCTTAATATTCCATCTGGTTGGCTTTGAGATGACTTGAAGAGTACACACTATGGGTTTTGCAGTGAAAGATGAGAAAAGCATGAACATTTGAATGGGTTTTAGTCAGCACATGATTATCTCATATCTGTGTGACATCAACAGATTCAGAAAATATATTTGTAAAGGTGTAAATTCAAGTGATACAAATTTGTCCCAGTGAATTAACACATGGGTTTGATTTGGACACCTACTTCATGCTTTCTGCTCTTTCACGTCCATCTCAGCGGTCAGTATGTTTCAGCTGTCAAACCTGTAATAGAAGACAGCAAGAGCTGATTAGTAGTACGGCAGAAATATCAAGATAAATGGTTAAACAGAACTCAGTCTCAAGATCCGTCGTGCTACACGTCGCGAAGCGCTGACCGCTACTGACGCCTCCTCTGAGCGGCAGTGCGGCCGACTAAAGGTTCCGGTGTGCTCCCCAGCCGGGCTGAAGGTTCCTCCTTTCCGATCTGAAAACCAGCTACATTTTGTGTGTGGCCACTGTGGGCCATGGATACAACCTTTAGTAGTTACACAATCTGTTTATTGACACCCAGCTAATAAAGTGTAGAACTTTGTTAAAGAAAGAGTGGCCATATTGGTAAGTACTCCCCTTAATTTCGGCTTGTTTCGTACGAACGGTGGTCTAAGCGCTTGTTTTTACAGAAATACCAGAAACCGCAAGCTAGCGGCTAGCTTGGTGCTAGCTAGGCAGCGAGCTAACGTTGGTTAGCTTTAGAGCGAAAATGACAGAGAGGAGCTGTCATGTCAAAATGTAGCGAAGCGAGGTTTTTCTAACAGTCACGGTTTGATAACGGGCGTTTCCCAACAACTCGAGGTTTCTACTTTAAAGAAAAAATATAACGAACGCTAGTGCCATTGGAAATGTCAACAAAAATGAATTTGCCGGTGTTTTCCCGGTGTGAGTGAGTAGTTGAAATCCGAGAACAAAGATCTTTTGTAGGCTAGCTAACTGGTAACGTTAACGGTACCGGTAATTTACTGTTAGAGCCGACTTCTCTGTCACTCTGAAAGTGATCTGTCTTGTAACCTGCTGGTTCACACGGGGCCTTTCCGTGTATCTGAACAAGGTGCAGTCTAATTCTTTCATTTTAACACATTTTACATAATAACACCGAGGTCACGTTAAGTTAAAGTTTAATGTCCAGGAGAGGTTTTTGAAGCAGAATACAGCCAGTGGGACAGCGATACCTCCTATTGTAAAGACACATAAATGATCAGATTTACATTCAGACTCCATTCACGAATATACTTCCGTCCACACTGTGCTGGTACAGACCTTCCCGGTAAGGTACCAGGTGACAGTTGAGGCTGTGATGCTGGTTATTGATGAATGCACTCTGTAGGGCACTGCTGACTCAAGCTGAGGTGTTATACTGGTTGGTGTAGTTGTTATGGGTTCACTGTTACTTATTTACAAGTTTAAGGTGCCTCACCACAGTATCACACTGGCCTACCACAACTACCTCAGAGTGACAAAAGAATGGCACTTCAGTTATTTACAGTATATGATTTTTCCCACTGCTGTTTGCGTCATACTAATCCCTCACTCAATACAGAGGGATAAAAGAAGGAATGTGGGGTATTCCTCTTACCCTGGACTTCACCTTCAGCAGACTTAAATACTTATCAGTTGTGTTTGTGCTGCCAAACACAAAAACACATGAGAAATTTCACAGGAATTATGATCTTTAATGACCAGTCTGGTCTGTACTTTTAAAATATACAACTACACATTTCTGAGTCATTATCATTTTAATGTGATCATTTAAATGTAATAATTTAAAGCTCTAATGACTTAGCGAAATTTTCATCTCATCTAGTTTATGAACTAATGTAACAGACAAACTATGAAACTGTCCGTCAGTCATGAATGTCTTATCAGTATAGAAAATTAGACATTAGACAAGTGTGTTCATAAAGTAAGTTATCCTCATAGTGTTACTATGGTTTACTCTATCTAATCATATTTTATGTAGTGTTTTAAATGATCTCAATGCTTTACTGTGTTCATAGGTTGCAGAATTGGAGTAAGGTGTGTTGACCGGTGAATGCATAGAGTCAAGAAGGTAAAACTCTGTGACAAAAAAGAAGGTATCTGGAAAAGGTACAGTATAATGTTTATTTAAAATCTATTTTAGCTGCTTCAGGAATATGGATGAATCAATGTTTTAACCAGTTCTATTCAAGGAATGTACAAGTGGAGGTGTGTCTTGGTTTCTGCACCTCTTATCAGTTCTTTCTATTGTTAACATCCAGCTGTGTGACCGTGAGCATGACGGCTGTGGACGGCCTTTCAGACAGCACAGAGGTGGTGGAGATGGAGGATGTCCCGTCTCAGTTCTTTGTGGAGAAACACTCTTGGGAGGGTCTCCGTGACATTATCCATTGTAGCAGGAAGTACTCGGGCATGATCGCCAACAAGGCTCCCCATGACTTCCAGTTTGTGCAGAAGAAGGACGAGAATGGACCCCACTCTCACCGCTTGTACTACCTCGGTAAGCTGACTGATGTTTGAGGATGCCGTGTAAGATCCCCCTGGACAGCTCATAATATGTAGTTCTGTGTTCCTTTCTCTAAATCTCAGTCATGTTTCCTGCTCTAGGCAGCAGGATATGATTGCCTCATGATGTTAAAACAAACGCTGTGTTGAATTCCCTTCTTCCTCTTTGCACAAGCCTTTCTTTTTGTTGTTGTTGATGTTGTTTCTTTGCTGTGTGCTTACCAGGAATGCCTTATGGAAGCAGAGAGAACTCGTTACTCTACTCAGAAATCCCCAAGAAGATCCGGAAAGAGGCCCTCTTAGTGTTGTCATGGAAACAGATGCTGGATCACTTCCAGGTGAATTTTCCCTCTCTTCCTCTTCATGCAGTGCCAATACCAAACAGCACAGGGCGATGGTGTCTCGCAATCGGTTGTTATCGAGCAGTCAAATGAAATAGATTGACAGTTGCCTTTTTAGAGTTTTACTGTAAAAAAGAATAAAGGCTTATGCAATCATGGTGTAAACTATGAGAGTAGTGTTTGTCCTGTGCAACAATTCTATATTTCATTGTAATAATACTTTACACATATTTGCACATTAGTGAAAATGTACATAATGTCCCTGCGAAAACCTCTTCTGTTATTTTCAGTGTTGTAAATCTGATTTCCTGTTTCTGATTTCCAAGGCTACACCACACCAGGGGGCCTACTCACGAGAAGAGGAGTTGCTGAGAGAGCGGAAACGTCTTGGAGCATTTGGTATCACTTCCTATGACTACCATGCCCAGACGGGCCTGTTTCTCTTCCAAGCCAGCAATAGCCTCTTCTACTGTCAGGATGGAGGCAACAATGGCTTCATCGTGAGTGCATTGCTGATTTGTACACTGAATGTGCCCAATTATGCCCCAACATCTGCTAGACAGAGCCGTGCTGTTGCCGGTAATCAATTAATGAAGCCCTCTACTTCAAACATTGTGGAACAGCGTATAGTTATTACATGCTGCAAGTTGTTTCCTTCATGATCTGTGTATTGCCGTCTGATGGCATACTAATTATTGCACCAACAAAAATATAAACACAACACATTTATGTTTGTTCCTATTTTTTAGGAGTTCAAATAAAAAATTAAGAATATTCTGTACATACACCATTTAATTTCTTTCAAATTTGATTACATCCATGTCGGTGAGCACTTCCTCTTTGCCAAAATAATTCACTGGACATACCAAGATGCTGAGTAAACCGCAGGATTGTTATACAGGTATGCCCTGATAAAACAGGCATAAAACTATAAATGTCACGTGATCAAGGATCCTCAGTGGCTCTACAAAGAAGCCAGATGTCAGAATACACTGATTGTGAGCATCCCAAACATGCTCAGTGGGTACAATCTCTGGTGGCTATGCAGTCCATGCAAAGACTGGGATGTTTTCCACTGCCAGGAATTGTGTACAGATCATTGCTACATGGAGCCATGCATTATCATGCCGCAGCCCAAGGCACACCTGTGTAATGACCATGCTGTATGTAATCAGTGTGTTGATATGCTGCATTGGTCCAGTAGATGGATTATGCTTGCAAAGGAGAAGTGCTCACTAACATCAGTTTTAACAAATATGCGAAAAGAAGAATTTAGTGAAATTAGCATTTTTATGTCTACAGAAAAATAAACAAACCCCCAAAAGTTCAGTGTTAAACGTTTTCTGTTCTACTGCTGATATGGCTACTACCCCACTCACCATCCACTACAACAGATGTTATTGGAGGAGAGACCTTATTAAAAACCATATTATATTTTTCTTGTGGTCAGGACTTCAGATTTTGTTTTTGATCTTTATGCATGAACTGGCTCTGCATGCAAACAAGTCTGCCAAACTTTTTATGACTTTGAATTTCCCAAATAAGTTTTGTGTGAGTCTTTCCGGCAAGTCTTTTATCATGTTCTGTTAGTAATGTTAGTGGTTCACTGTCAGCAGTTGGTTTGAATATGGGATACTGAGAATCTGCATGTTTTCAGTTCTGACTTTTTCTTTGTGTGACATCTTCAAATATGACCTCCTCTGCTCTGTTTTTGTATCTTTCTGTTCGCGCCTTTAACTTTAAGCTTGTTTGAATTTGAAGATTTGTTCGCCAGTCAATGGTCAGTTGAGCAGTCATTTTCCAATCTTATGATATTATAAACATCAGGAGGCAGGAGCTGCCTCCTCGGTGTGCTCTGTATACCTCTTCATGTCTGTGAAACTGACTTTATTTACATACTCGCATCAAATCAGTCTCCCCTATATCTTTGCATCCAACGCTCATTGTTCAGTTTGCCTTTGACTAACATTGTGTTGGTTGGTTTTAGCAGTCTGCTCCTGTAAAGCCAGTGGAGATCAAGACCCAGTGCTCAGGGACCCGGATGGACCCCAAGATCTGCCCTGCAGACCCTGACTTCATAGCCTTCATCAACAATAACGACCTGTGGATAGCCCACATTAAGACGGGCGAGGAAAGGAGACTCACCTACTGCCACAAAGGTCTGAAGGGTTTGATTTCAGTTGTTTAAGTAGGCAATAAAATGTGATGTGATAAGTAGCTTCACACGCTTAAGTAAGCTTTAAACTAACAATAAAGCTGCAAACGACCGCTCATTCTACACTACAGCATCAGAGGAAATACTAATGAGATGCCACATTCTTTTGTATCTGTTAACAGGACAAAGTACAACAGCGCATACTAAATGTTGCATGGTACCAGTACATGTTACATGTATATTTTTTCTCCAGGTGTGGACAGTGTTAAAGAAGACCCAAAGTCTGCAGGTGTAGCAACATTTGTCATCCAGGAAGAGTTTGACCGTTTTACTGGTTACTGGTGGAGTCCGTCAGCAGTGGAAGGTACTGATCTTTGAGTCGTTCACATACTTCTCACATATTTGTTAAACGTTTCAAAACATCTCAATTTCACGCTTAGATTTATTTATTAAACATTCAGATTTTTCCATTGCCCTCTAGTTTTACTACTATTTTGAGTTTGCATACATTGTTTTCTTTATACACTTGGCCCAGTGTAATGGTTTTCTGCCCCATCAGACCCTAATGGAGGTAAAACAGTGTACCTGCTGTATGAGGAGGTGGATGAGACGGAAGTAGAAATTATTCATGTTCCATCTCCGGCACTGGAAGAGCGGAAAGCAGACGCATACAGATATCCACGTACAGGTCAGTGTTAACCTACAAACTCTACACACACACATACACACACACACACAAGCAAGCACTGACTTTTCATTCTACATTTTCCTTATTTCTTTATTTACAGGTAGCAAAAATCCCCAGGCTACCCTTAAACTGGCAGAGATCAAGACAGATAACCAAGGAAGAGTGAGTCTGTCACTGTCTCTTCCTTGTCTTTTCTTTCTACACCCGTGATAATAGCAGAGCCGTTCCTAATGTGTGCGTGTGTGTGCACGGTTGTACTTACAGATTGTGAGTGCACAAGACAAAGAACTGGTTGTCCCCTTCACCTCCTTGTTTCCGGGTACAGAATACATCGCCCGAGTAGGATGGACGAGCGACGGCAAATAGTGAGTGTTTCCTGTCAAAGCTTTGACTCAGAATAATCCACCAGATTATTTGGAGACTTCTAATGTCAGGTGTTTTTGGACCAGAGCAACTTTTTCATAGTTCTGTGTACTGACGACATTTGGTAACCCTTGCCTTCCTAAAACCAAAACTCTAAGACCACGTCCCAACTCTAAGCTTATTTTAATTCTTTTCTACCAGCAACTTCCATTTTAGAACCTGCGTAAAGCATTAGCTGTGTAACAACTCATAACATTAGCCTTTAAAATGAACAAAAACACAGATGGATGGTGAAGTCCAAGTTTATAATGCACAGAAATGACACTGCTAAACCAACCACCGGCCAGTTAACGTATTTTCATGTTAACTTGACTGAAGTATAACAGTCACAGCTGACGTTTTCTCTGCTCTGTGTCCTAGTGGCTGGGCAGTGCTTTTGGACCGCAGTCAGAGGAAGCTACAGCTGGTCCTGCTGCCTCCAGCCCTCTTCATCCCTGTGACAGATGACCCAGCTCTGAGGCAGGAGAGTCTGCAAGCCGTGCCCAGTAACACACAGCCATACATAATCTACGAAGAGACCACTGACGTCTGGATTAATGTAAGTCTTTTCACACGATGCACTCTGCAGTCACCTTAAAACTAATATCTCCCTATGAGAGGTTCTCCTGCTGTGAGGACTCAGTAACTGAGCGTTCTTCTCTTTCTGCAGGTTCATGATATATTCTATCCATTTATTCAAACGACAGAAGATGAGTTTACTTTCATTTGGATAAACGAGTCGAAAACAGGTTTCAGCCATCTGTATAAAATCACTTCTCTGTTACAACCGGGCTGCTACCATTGGACAGAGGACTATCAACACATAGAGGGTAAGAGACGAGGAGACGCTTCTGCATTCATTTGAAACGACCCTATCAACAATTGGGTAATCACAGTTGGCGTCAGAGCGTTCCGTATGTCAAGGAACATGTTGATTCTTTTATCTGTTTTCTGCAGGAGACTTCAAATGTGCAATCAAGGAGGAGGTTACATTGACCAGTGGAGAATGGGAAGTGCTCGCAAGACACGGTTCCAAGGTTAGACACCAAGTCCACCAGTGTGGAATGCTTAATTTAAACTATTCACAACAGTTTTACTTGTCCTTTCAGTGTGCATTCACAGTATTCGGACACTTGTATTTAGTCAGGTGCCACGTGTTGACTCTGAAATTAAACATTCATTTTGAGGGTAAAGTCCTGACTTTCAGCTTTAATTTGAAGTTGTTTACATTTACATCTGTTTATGGACTTAAGCTGCCGAAGTCCGCAACTGATTGACATCAGCATACGCTTGTTTTCTTGTTGATGAATAACTGAACCATACGTCTTTACTTCAGCATTAATATCAAAATTCAGAACCGTTAGTTCAGCATAATGTCGTAGCTCTGTCATAATGTCTCTTTATAGTGCCTTACATGTTTTGGCCTTATTATTGTTGTCTCTTCATTTTATGTTCATGTTTCTCACTTTGTCTCTTCATTTCAGATCTGGGTGAATGAGTCATCAAAGCTGGTGTACTTCCAGGGCACCAGAGACACTCCTCTGGAGCACCACCTCTACGTGGTCAGCTATGACTCACCTGGAGACGTGGTCAGACTAACTAAGCCCGGCTTCTCTCATAGCTGCTCTGTTAGTCAGGTACATCTCTTTCTAGGTTTTTATTTTTTATTTTTTTTCAAATACATACATGAACATTTCATTCAGTCTATTCATTTATTCTCTCAGCCAGCTGTTTATTTAGCCATCAAACACTATAGCTCACAGATACATTTTTTCCTTATTTCTTTAGGCAAGTGATTAGAATATTTCCAATGAAAGATGGTGTAATAAAGACAGTTGTGGTTAAAAAGTGTAGTATAGTGTATTTTCTCACAACAGTGATGAAGTTTGATTGTGAATGTAAAGTTCAAGACAAATACTGAACATAGAACTGTACAATGGATTTGAAAAGTACGCACAGCCTGATGAAAGTGGAGGTTTGTTGAACTATAAAGACTGAAATAACAAAAATGTTGAAGTCAGACTTGGTCTATTGTCAGTGTGATCTGACAACAAACAGGGAGCTAATTATCAGGCACATTTTGAATAAAAAAACTGACAATGCTGAAATTGCACTAGTCTGCACAGCATTTCATTTAGCTGAATAATCTGCAGAACATAGGATACGTGTTCTCTGCTGGCCAGCTGTATTTTACACCAGCAGTGGTTCATTTGGGCTTTGTAACACAGATAATTGTAGCATTGCTACTGCGTGCCCTCTTCCCTCAGCCCTTCCTTTCCTTCTGTGTCCTCGGCTGTTTATTCTAGTTTCCCTCACTATTCTTTACAGAATTTGTCATAGTTATAATGTTTTGCTCCTCTCTCCTCTCTCACGCTGCAGAACTTTGACTTTTTTGTAAGTCACTACAGCAGCGTGAGTACGCCTCCGTGCGTTCACGTCTACAAATTGACCAGCTCAGAAGGTGACCCACTTCACATGGTACCTGATTTCTGGGCCAGCATGATGGAATCACCAGGTAAACAGGACACGACGTAACCAGCGGCATGAATGGTCGCAGAGTTTGTATTTGCATAACTTGGCTTGCTCAGATTTTCTCCTAAAGCAATCTGGCCAAGTGTGAAGGTTGTCCGTCTATCTGTGGTGGTATTTTTGGAACAATCAATAGAGACAAGTCTGCGGGGGAAGGTTAAGGTCTGGCTTTGATTAGATCAAGGACGGTTAGTTTGATTCCACAGTGGCGTCCTCCAGACAATCCTGACAGCAATCAGATAATGTGGTGCAAAAGCGCTTACGCCATCGTGAGCGCTTAGTGTCTGTGTTTATTGTCGTTTAGGATTCATTAAAACTAACAGGAGTGAGAAGGCAGGTCTTCACAAGTGTACGGGTTAAAGAGCAAATGCCACTCTGACAAAATGATCCGCCCTGACTTACTGATGATGGTGGCCCTACACATCTTATTATGAAAGAAGAACAAAAATATCAAATTGAATACCAGATATTATTAAATAATATTTATTAGGACTGTGTATTGTTGTTGTGTGAACCTTTGCAAACCCGTTTGTGATAGGTCAAGTGCTACTTGGAGCTGACCCACAGTTCCTCATACTGTTTAACACAGCAGCCTAATGACCATATGGGTTAATGTGTCTTCCAGGTTGCCCGGGTGATTACAATCCACCTGAGATTTTTGACTTTCCGGGGAAGTCGGGCTTCCAGCTTTATGGGATGGTATATAAGCCTCACAACCTGCAGCCTGGCAGGAAACACCCAACTGTGCTCTTTGTGTATGGAGGCCCACAGGTTTGTGGACATATTGAGTTTACTCCGGGCCTGTGATGTGATCATATTTTTGCTTTTGGAAAAGTTGATTTTGAATATTTTTGTAAATTATAAAAGCAACTTGTTTGACAACATTGGTGTGTATGTGTGTGCTCAGGTGCAGCTGGTGAACAACTCCTTCAAAGGGATGAAGTACCTCCGTTTGAACACGCTGGCCTCTCTGGGCTATGCAGTGGTCGTCATTGATGGGAGGGGTTCCTGTCAAAGGGGCCTTGAATTTGAAGGAGCACTGAAAAACAAAATGGTAAAGTAAAAGTCAGATGACTGAAATGAGTTCAGCGGGAGCACTTGATGCAAGAAAATGATGTCCGCCTGTTAGCCTAAATATCGCTGATGTCTTTGCCTCTTCAGGGTCAGGTGGAGATTGAAGACCAGGTGGAGGGGCTGCAGTATGTGGCGGAGAAGTTTAACTTTGTGGACCTGAGCCGTGTTGCCATTCACGGCTGGTCCTATGGCGGTTTCCTCTCTCTCATGGGCCTCATCCAGCGACCCAACGTCTTCAAGGTTAGGAGGAGTCTTCTTCATCCTTCGGCTCTTCTTTTATCCTGAAACCACACAGTCACTTTCAATCAGTCAGCGTTCTGTGCTGTGTCCTATAGCAAGAAATAAGAAAGACCAAAGTTTGGATCATGTGTGGTTGTGAAATCCTTGTAACAGCACAAATTGTTAAATTCCTGAGATGTGAAGTCTTTGAACTTGTGTTGCAGTTGCCACTTACATCCACATGGTGCCTGTGTTGTACAGTGTATTGGCTAACTGCTTTTCTTTTCGTGCACATACGTCTCTGTTCTAAAAGCGTTGAAAGCTACATTTTTGTTCATTTTTTTCCCACAAAGTTTAACCAACTGAGTCATAACATCACAGTGTACTTACTTACTATTCTAACCAAGTATCTATTTTAAATCTAAACCACTTTTTGGGTTCTCTACAGGCAAAATCACTATTACAATACAAGACATTACCGCTTCTTCTTTCTTTACATTGTTTTCCACCTGACCTGACATTGTGCTTGCCTGTCAGTTGGCAATCGCAGGCGCCCCGGTCACTGTGTGGATGGCCTACGACACCGGCTACACAGAGCGTTACATGGATGTGCCTGAGAACAACCAGCAGGGCTACGAGGAGGGCTCCGTGGCACTGCATGTGGACAAGCTGCCCAGCGAGTAAGTGCACACACGTCAATAAGCAGTAATGTTTGTGTGGAATTACAGCTTTTAGATTCTTGTGAACTCTAAATATTTCATACTTAAATATTAATTGAACTTTAATATTTCATATATAATTGTAGGTAACTTAAATCATACAGTTAGGCAGGCATCATTCACTTTCTTGACCAAAAATGGGACTTTATGAACTTTGAAGCTTTTGAACTGAAGGTGCCACTTTGCTTGTGTGTTATTAATGCACTTTGAGGTCTGTACATCTGACATGATCTGTCCTTTGCTCCTTGAAAATGAGAAACAGTCAGATCTCTTCACAGTTTTAAGTAGTTATTAAGAAGTGATTTTAAGATTTGAGATGATGGGCAAAGTCAAGCCTCTGTGCTCAGTCACCGAGGACACCCTGAGGGCCTGACTGACGACACGTTGGAGCACTGCTCACTGCTGACGTCAAATTAAAGAGAGGCTGAATCTCTTTTGAACTCGAAGGCTTTTCTCTATTTTAATTTGTGAACATATGTTGTTGACTCTGTTGTGCAAACAATGTCTTCCTGTTTAATGTAAGTCATCGTGTTTTAATGTCTTGTATTTTACCAATGTAATCCTCTTCATCCCAGGCCCAACAGGTTGCTGATTCTCCATGGATTTCTAGATGAGAATGTGCACTTTTTCCACACCAATTTCCTAGTGTCACAGATAATCCGTGCTGGGAAGCCCTACCAGCTTCAGGTAAACTTCACACTCACACTAACTAACTTTTTTAAGTAGCGTATGAAATCTATCCATACTAGTTTGACATGATTTACATCACTTCTCTGTGTAAATGTCTTGGCTTGGTATGCAGGCTTAGGCAACTGATAGGTTAACAGTCAAACACAATTAATGAGTCATAACACATATTCAGACTTAAACTGTGATTAACCCCTGACAGCATATTTTACAATATGAATACATTTTGTACATAGCAGTTTGTAATTTGGTCACCCTCTTTACATTTTCCAGGTATACCCCAACGAGCGACACAGTATTCGCTGTCCTGAGTCTGGAGAGCACTACGAGATAATGCTGCTGCACTTTCTACAACAATACCTCTGAGATGAGACAACAGGGGAGAAGTGAAGTCTAGTTTCCCCTCTGTCCTCCTTTACCCCTCCAGCTCACCGCCCATCTTTACTCTTACTGACCTCCCCACCCCATCCTCCTGTCTCCAACTGTTCACCACGTCACAGAGAGACTATCAGACACTCTGCAGCCACTAGCCACTCTCTCTGCAACAAACTAGTAATGTAATTTCTCCATTACACTTCGTTCTTTCGCTCTCTCTCTCTCTCTCTTGTTCTGTTACTCGCTTGCTCTCTCTGTCTCCTCCGTGCCCCCCTCTCCATCCCCACCCACCTTTTGTGTACAGTCTGGGGTATGGTTTACGAGCAGAGATTTGGTGTCTCACCCTGAAAGCTGAACAAAGACAAGGACATATGGAGAAATATTTGCAGACTGTGTCACATTGACTCATCGCTCACCCACGTCCTCCTCTCTGCAACCAACCATGATGGTTTTTTTGCCAAATGTGTCGTTTTCACCCCCCGCCCCATTGCTCCACCTGTTTTATTCACTTGAGTCAGTGGTAGGAATGGGGCTCACAGTTGAGACATATGAAAAGGAATCTATACACATATTCGCAGACACGAGCTCCCTCACAATACACACATATGTAAAATACAGTATATCTCATACATAGATACTCAAAAGCACACTAACACAGAATTGCAATATCCATACATACTGTGAGTCTGTACCTTGCAGTTTGTGTACTGATGAAGAATGGAAGAAAGCGGAGACTCTTTCTCTGTCCACTTGTTTTAAGTGTGTGTTGTTTAAAATAAAACATTTTACGTATTTTTATTCTTTTTTTAATGAGTGCTGACAGAAGCCGCTCATTGATATTTTTGCGCCATTTTCTCCCCTCACATTACACTGCTCGAGATGTCTGCTTGCCTTGTTAACACATAATTTATATTTGCCAAAGTACCTCTTGACTCTTGATCATGCTGGTATTTCCTTTTTTTACTGCAATAAAGACAACAGGAGGGTGAGCACTGGAGTCTTACAACAGCTTTGTACCACCGGGATACAATTTGTACATGATAATGAATAAATGTATGAATCAATCACATGCTCTCTTACGCTGCAGTCTTGTTTTTCAAGCTGTCACAAGTTATGCATGCTAAATAGTTGCAGTATTTTCTGTTCTGTTTCATGTTTGGCAGGATGTAACCAGGCTATCTTATTAGGGAATGCGCTCCTCTCAAGGGTGTTTTCCCACATTGATATTCCTCTCTTACCCTTCATTATACCTCCCGCCTCATCCACATCAGAGCTGCACCTGACCCAAACTCACATCTGTTACAACAACAAGGGCTTTCACGCACTCCAAACCATGCACAGCAGTGAGGCAGCAGCTGTCCGTCCTTGTGCCTCCTTTCTTTGTGGACAGCACAGTTGCCATGGTAACCTTTCAATAATAGACTACTCTTTATAGGAGACCAATGCCTACCCTTGATCTGATAACATCACAGAGATTAGATAATGCTGCCCATATTTACCACCAGTAGTCTCAGCCCTAAGCGTAAACCATCACCTAGCAGGTAACTGCAGTGTCACATATGAGGATGTGGCATCTAGTTTGACACTTTGGGAAATTATGCAACTTTTCTCTCTTGCAAAGAGTTGGATTAGAAACCTGTCACCACTCAGTTCTGTAATGGTAAATAGAAAGCTACAGCCAGTTGTAACTTAGGTTGTTTTTAGCCTAAAGGTGAATCAAAATCTACTTTATAGGATCTATACAGCTCACTAACTCTCAACTTGTGTATAAAAACTGAAGTATAAAAACAACGATCTGGTAATGGCAGTTATGTAATCACAGGACTATTTCTTGGGCCGGATGCAGTGCCAGTGACTTTCTGTAGTTTCTGCTGGTTGCCTGGCAACTGTTCCCAATCACATGTATCTGGTAAATCCACATACAACCACAACTTCTTGTTTTTACACCTCGGTTTTTTTGCTAGTTTTATAATTGCTGACAGGCCGATTTTAAAAAAAAACAAACAACAAAAAACTTTTTGGACAGAGCGCTGGTGGTTGTTATCTTGTTTTAATGCTAAACATCAGCTGGCTGTAGCTCCATGTTTACTGTAAAAATATGACGATGATGCAAACTTTCAACTATTTCTGTAAGATAACCTGATAAACTGGAAAGGCAGTCCTTATTTAGAACAACAAGGAAACATAATTGTTTAACTCTTAACAAGCTCTACTTTTGCTCTGCAGGTCACCAGTGCTGCGTGCACACAGTTTAAACCCATGTATTGTGTGACAGCCAGGCATTAACTTTCACCGGCTGCACTAATAACCTGGAGGGAGAGGTCAGTTCAGAGCACACTCTCATCATCAGATCAGCTGTTACAGAGGTTGATCCTGAGCCTGTTCTCAGTGCTCGGAGGATCAGAGTGGATGAACCACACTGACAGTAAGCCTGGCAAATAAGCAAGAAAGTTGTGTGATGAGAAATTAAAGCTGACACCTTCAGGATCCTGAAGTTTGCTTCCAGGTAATGTGATTAAGCTGCTAAAATCTTTTAGATGCAAGGGATTTGCCACGTGTGGTTGGATGGTTTAGGCCCATCTTGTATGAGTTTGGGCCTGCATGTGGTTTCCAGACAAAGGCTCACTTATCAGACAGGTTTGGTAAGACACGTGAAAGTGACATGTTCAGGTGATTTCAGGAGTTAGAAGTACAAAACTATATTAAAACTAAATTTAACAAACAATTTTGACTTAATGTAATTTCTTTTCACCACTATTGGCAAACCAACTCAGCAACTGCAGCATTTTTCCCCATTTCTGGGGATTCAGCTACATTTGATATGACAAAATGTATAATTAAAACACTGCTTGGATATGAGTCTATCCACTTATCTTGTCTCTACTTGAAGCCATATTTTTACACTTTTGCTAAATTTGTTTTGTGATTTTTTTTGTGTGGATACTCGCATAATACATAGACAAAGGCAAATTTTAGTTTAAAATCAATTTTATTGGCTCATTGTAGCCAAAAAATGGTTATTTTCTCTTAAAAAACAATTGTACATCTGGTAAACACAACAAAGACAATATAAATTACAAACAGGCAGCACCAGAAATATATATATATGTTGATTTTTTACAGCATTTAAATAAGAAAAAGGAAACATCTACAACAACAAACGCTCAAGTCACAAGGACAACAGACAATGTCACAACTAATCAGTTGTATTTCGGAAAAGACAGACGACATTCCTTCATACACTATGTACAAAACCATGTGTCTCATCTTAAAAGAAGTCAATATGACTTATCATCAAAGTCTCCACGGAAATAAAATTAAGATCAGTGAAGAATATGCTCAATTTGATTCAAAATTGCAGGCGGAAACTATATCGTACAAAAGGGTTGAAATGGTCTTCAGTGCCCCAAGTACTACATTCCAACAACCAGTCCTAACACAGTTTCTGCATTGTAATCCTAGTTTACAGTGATTTATAGCTTTATATAGCGCTTTTGAACACCAATCTCAACATGTTCATGTGGAAAATGACTCTTTGTTTTAATTAAGTCACCATTTGGTCCGCACCATTGAGTTTAAAAGGCTCGCTTTATTGGCCTGTATTTTGGTCCTGCATACTTTACCAAGCAAGAACAATTCTCAAGCTGTGTTGGGGCTGACGGTGCTGTTTACTGGCTAAACCACAATCAGACTGAGCAACAGCCCACATACACACTTGACACCACACGTCTGGTGAGGAGTTTCAGCTTGCTGGAAATCCTTTGTGGCTTACAGCACAGTGGACAGGCCAGGACTCGCCTGTGGCGGCCTCCTGTCTAGAGGCCCCTGCTTCACGCCAACAGAATCAACTGCTATGGTGGTACAACGTATGATTTTCTGCTGCACATTTGATTTTGCACTTTTTCCATCTGTGGCTCTACAAGCAGGGGAGGAATCTGCTCATCTCTCAGAGAACAGAGCAGTGGAAAACTGGAACTCATTGAAAGTGAGTTCTTTCTGCTTCTATTTTGAGGGCCTGGGCTCTGGTAGCTCTAGCGGGGAGACAACCAGGGAAAATGGAAACCTCTGCCTCATCAAATAAGCACCAAGAAAAAGAAAGAATAGTCCAAAATCTACTTCTTTCCCCCGTTCTCTTTGTCTTGACTTTTTCTCTCAGTCCCTCTCTTTTCTTTATGACTTTTGGATTGCAGCAGGAGCAATCATCATCATGCTGTACTTAAGAGGGTAGTAGCGCCCCCGCCAGGTCTTCCAGAAGATGCCCTGCTTTCTCTGGTGCCGCTGCTTAGGAGGAGGGCTCTGGAAGTATCTACCATTTAGGTTGGAGCGACCGCAGTTACTGAACCACCAGCCACCTAGGGAGACAAAGGATGATACCAGGGTAAGTTGTTTTACTTTTAAGGTCTGTTGCAATCTAAGACATGAACAAACAGAGGCATTTGAAGTCATTTATATCTTACCTGAGAGGTGCTTGGCACAGTTGGTGTTGTGTTTCTGGTCGTTGTCTTGGTCGCTGGTGGAAAAAGGCAGGCTGGAGGTGGCGTCGATCCCCAGGGAACTCTCCAAAGTGCTGAATGGGCTGGCCTTCACAATCTGGAGCGAGTACTTGGTTTCCACTCCTCCCAGACGGAAGGGGAGGCGAACAGTTGCCAAGTCACCACCCCAATCAGAAAGCTTGATGTTGAGGATGTAGCCACCGTCTTTAACAATGGAGTGGATCTTTTCCAGACCCAACCAGAACTCCCCTAGAAAATAAAAAGAAAAGAAATGGTGAGAAAGGGCCCCAAGTAAAGAAACTTCTGTCTGCCTTTGATCCATTTCAATGAGACTATGACTATGAGTGATAAGATTTTGTTGGAGGCCAGCTCCTGCTCTTGAAAGAAGTGCTTGTAAAAGACAGTAATGCTGTGTGAACTAATCTGATCCTGGCCGGGCCAATGAACACCTGTCCAGTCCGGTTTTCCAGTTAGCGAGAGAGAAAGATCAAAGTCAAAAGAGTATTTACCATTCAGGCCACCAAAGCCTTTCTCATAGGCCTGCCATAGCTGGTCAAAGTCCACTGAGCCATCTTGGCGCCTTTGGATCACTGTCCACCCACCATCTGGAAAGAGAGACAGAAAAGGCTTGATCAGAAAAAGTTTTAACTTAAAACAGCAGCTTCTTTTGTGCAGTTTGGGATCTCTGAACTATTCTTCTGTTTGAAGTCGACTGCCTCAGTCATTTTTTGGCCAACCTGCACTGAGCACAACACCAAGGGCAAAATGAGATGTTCCCTCCACTCACCAGCTGTCATCTCGCAGAAGACTTTAAAGGGCTCTGCATTGACCGGCTGGATGGTGTAGATGCCGCTGGTGGTCTCTCCTCTCAGAAACAGCTCATGACAGTCAGATGCCACCTCTAGAAGAAGACATAGAAGAAGAAAACACAACAATGTTGAGACAAAGCAGCTCCGTACAGTATCACTGCAAAACACCACAATGCAAATAGTGTGATCACCTTTCCACAACACTGCTGGCCATGTTACTTATACATGACGTATTTAATTGACTTGCTTTGCTTCATCTTTACTCCTCTAAACTTTGCACTGCGGCACTGTGATGGACAGGGAGAGAAATTAGGCTGAAAGCTGGCTGGATCGCTGCCAGAGGTGCAGAATGATCCTGTTCTTGTGCATGTTTCCTGTTTTGAAGCAGTTTTAGATATTTAATCTGGCGCATGTTTTTTAATGGGGGTATTCATGAATCTGTAGTTGTTTACTTTAACCAGGGTTCATAAGTAGGTCATTCACAGTTATGGAAACTCTCAATATACAAATACAGTTGTATAAAGATACAACTATTACTCCAAGTGCGCTTATCAGCAAGTCTGGAGATATTAGTGTGTATCTGATAGAGCCTTTCTTCTAGCCATAACAAAACAGAAGAGAGTGAGTAACAACTTCTCTCTCGGTTATAAATATGACCTTTCTCCCAGTTCCCAAGCAGTCTTAATCAGGCTATTGAGTTACACACCACTATCCTTTACATTCCTCAACCCCCTTTCCCCCCTCTGTCTCTGATCCCCCCCTCCTCTCTGGCTCGTCACACCTCCCTCACGTGCACAGCAGCCAGTCAGTGACGCAGGAGTGCATGGCCGCTGCATGCATGGGGAGTGATCAGAGGATGGTGAGGTGGGGGGAATGGGGCTGCTGCTGTAAAGGGACACATGAGAAGGTAGCAACACAAAGAAGGGGACTCCACAGCCAATTGGAGCTGTCATGTGCCCAATAAGGCACGAGACTAATAGCACCCCTCCAGTAATCCTTTTTATCATGGATGACATCATCATGTGATGCTATTTGATATTTGAGGGCAACAACAAAAAAGAAAAAACAACAACATTTAATTATGATAAATTAAATGTTTTTATGTCTACACTTCCGATAAATTTTGCATATATTTGATTGTTTCTTTTTTGGATATTTGCTGGTGTATTGTTTCAGAGGGAACACACCAGCTGACTGCAGAACAACAAAACCCCATTTGTGTGTAATGACCTTTCATCTAGAGGCATGAACTCTGAATGGCCAGTCATGGCTGTAGTCTGCCTCGGGGTCAGGGGTTCTCCTGAACTTTGGCACACTTCTTATTCATTACAATGGAAGAGAAGGTGGAGATGGAGGTGGGGGGTGGGGGCTGTGTGTAGGGATGGGGGAGGAGAGGAGAGGATGACTGAAGAGGAGGAGGGGGGATGTCTGACTCCCTGACAGATCTGGGGGAAAGGTTGCTCATTCTAAGGGATGTACAAGTGTTTGTTTTACACAAAAAGGTGGGATGTCTCAAGGAGGGAGGAGGCGAGTGTCCTCAAAACAGCAAAGGATATCTGTACAAAGTTCACAGATAAATATAGACTGCCTTTTCCCATTCCCCCCTCGTTTTCCCTCCTTTTTTTTCTTGGCTCAGGCACAAGAACAGTAATCTGAGGAACATTGCATGGTAGATTTGTACAAAGCCTCCTTGCGCCTTTTCCAGCCCCCCCCCCAAACAACTGAAATGATCAGTGTGAGTAATCCCACTGAGCTGTGTGACCCTGCCTGAACGCTCTCAGAGACCAGTGAACTTTCACCCAGTTGAAACCTTGCCAGAGAAATTTGTCTCTTTTTTTCCTCATTCCTCAAATCCTGCTGATGTCAGAGCTGTGAGGTGTTATTGTGATTTGTACTCGGTGACTGATCTCAACTATTGCCTCAGCCGTGTTCACCTTTCACCCACTTCTCATCTGTGGCCATCAGAAACACAGATTTGACTTCAAATTCACTTCCAATTGTTGCTGTTTTATTAATCCATGAGGATAAAAATCAACAATTTGAATATGCTTAGATTTATTATCATTTATCCAGTATTTCCTCCCATCATCCCATCCTCTTCTGAAGACTAAACAGACCTTTTGTGAGACCAAAATGTGATGGGTGAATGGATGAGAGAGTTGGAAGTGTGTCTCAGCTCAGTTCCCCAGTTGGTATGCCAGAGCCAGTCTGGATGAAAGCATTCATTATGACTGCTGGTCCAGTCACAGTCCCGCTCAGACGGGAGCAGCAGCTGCTTGGCGTGGCTGCACACTGAGGGCATCATTTACTGCCTTTTACGATTACTGTCACAGTATGAGAGGGCACTGACTGTACTGAGCCTCATTCTGACAATTCCCCCTTTCTTTTCTGACAGTATATTATGTTGTGATGATTGAGGCGAATTTGAGAGAAGGCAGGAAACAATAAAGTTACTTAAATTGTGTGAGAGTTATTCTTCATTAGTTTAATATGTAATGTAATAACGACCCTACAGGCTAAGAGGCACAGCTTCTGTAAAGAGTCTACCAGTTGATATTTCTGGCATCACGCTGAGCAGAGAAGCGTGCCTCAAATTGATTAGATTCCTTGATTTTAATTGCTCGCGATGTAAGCGTCTTTACAACCTGACTAAACAGATGGCCCGCCACATTTGGCGTCAGATTGTGTCCAGTCGACTTAAGACATTACCAAGAGGGGATTTTGGACGCTTTCTGGCTTTACTTACCGACCGGTGAGTCGTGTTGCTCCGCGACGCCACTTTGCACGGAACCGTCTGTGTTGCTGCTCCGCGGGGATGCGGACCTCTGTCGAGACTGTTGGACCTGAAAAAGGAACGAGTCAATGATGAGATTTCAGAGATTGGGAAAAGCTCTAAGCGATTGCTCTGACAGGAAATGTATTTTGTTTGCACGTTGTGTGCGTCATTGTAGCGCTTCCACACCTGACTTTGCAGCGTCCTGATGCGCACATTTTGCTTGTCAAGCTTCTCCTGCTGGAGTCTGATCCGCTCCATCAGATCGTCAATCCGTCGGTTCTGAGCTTCCAGCATCAACTGAAACAATACAAAGATGCCATGTTTTTAGTTTTTTAATCAACTTTATATGAAACAGTGCCTGTGCGTAAACTGTGCCCATGACGCTTCATAACTTTAGAAGACATCGCCATGTAAACACCAGCGATTGATTTAAGAAGCGGGCCACTTGTAGCGTTTCACTGAAAATAATTCGCCACAGACCCCACAGACATTTCCCCCTCTCAATTAAAAGTGTCTGTCCTTTCCAACCGACGGTGGCAAGGTTATGTAACTTCTCGCAGAGCGGGATTTTCCACCCCTCTATAAAATTTTTCAGGCTCACGCACGGCTTCATAAGCTCCTTCCAGCTTGGCTTTTGGTTAAAAACTTCTCAGGTTGTAAAATGTCACAGCTGTGTCAGATTATTCACACATTCTTGCAGCTGATGCGTGCAGATCCTTTGTCTGGAAGTCTTCAGGGCTTCCCTGCACGTACTGCACGCTCTTCCTCCTGCATGCATGCAGGCTTGTTAACCCCCCCCCACTACACCCACCACCCACTGCTTGCCCTCTATGCATTTTGATTTAGTGCCTTTGAGCTCAGGGAAGAAGCCACCACCCCCACCATTAAAGCCTAGTGTCCAAGCATACTGTACATCAACTAACCTCAAGAGTC
Organism: Datnioides undecimradiatus; assembly: GCA_008933995.1. Taxonomy (NCBI): domain Eukaryota; kingdom Metazoa; phylum Chordata; class Actinopteri; order Lobotiformes; family Datnioididae; genus Datnioides; species Datnioides undecimradiatus. The sequence goes on along the minus strand of WARS01000030.1, from coordinate 6,584,389 downwards.
CCTTTAACTATCTGCTGCAAATAAGTACATTTTGTACTGTGCTGGATATTATAATCGTCTTTTTTAATGAGTCAAACAGACTAATGTTTTACATACAAAAGAAAGCTTCAGTTTGCTTAATTTCCCCCCCAAACAAACTAATGACACTTCCCTTAATGGAAACAAGTCTCAATCATCATCATAAACCAAAGACAGAAACTAATGCGTTCTTACCTGGATGTTGCGAGCATCACTGTTGTTCTTGGTGCCAGCATTGGTCTCAGGCAGCACCGCGTCTCCCTGCAGCATGCTGTCCACCCTCTCTTCCAGCCGGCTCATCCTCTCGCTCATCGTCCTCCTCTCCAGCTGCATCTCCTCCGCCTTTTCCCTAAGCTCGGCTGTGACATTCAGTAGCTGGCCCTCTCTGTCCTCCAGTCCCTGGGCCCGAGCCTTCAGGGCCTCTCCTTCCACTCTGAGCTTCTGGCTCTCCTTCCCCAGCTCGGTCACAGTGCGATTGAAGACCTTCAGCTTGCTGGAGATGTCCCTCATTTGGACTTTGGTTTTGTCCACATGCTCCTTCAGCCCCTGGCCCAGCTGCAGCAGGCCATGGGCAATGACATTCACATCATCCCACGCTGCGTACTGTACACGCTTCTCCTTGGCAGCACTGCTGGTGGTTGAGCCCCCTTTCCTCTCAAAAGGGAAACCTGTGGCCATGAGCACCACCAGGCAGAGAGTCAGAGTTGCCAGTGTTGTCTTCATTGCTGCCGACGTCCTAAAGTGTTGAAATCTTGCTTGTAAATAGTGTGTTTTCCTGTTGTAGAAGTGGGCACTGTCCTGTCCTGTCTTCTTGATTTGGATATGCGAGCTCAGGCTCCTGGCTGAACAGTCACAGCACCACTGTTATATAGTTTCAACAGCCCTCAAGTCTAAGCTGTGAGCTGCCTGCCATTGGCCAGCCGAGCAGAGGGAGGGGTGCAGTTACTCTCAGGTTTCTGTCCCTCCTCCACCTCTCTGTTAACTATTCATGTCAGAGGCGGAGGAGGGACATGAAATAAAAAAAGATAAAGATGCATCTCAGCACTGTGAGAGACAGGGACTACATTATCTGGAGTGATAGTTTGCAGTGAGACAAACGTTCAGTTTAGTCCTTTAATGGGAAATGTTTCTGAAGCAAAACTAAATGTATTATGTGTAGTGTGTCTGGAGAAGTGAGGTAATGTGTTCATCAGAACAGGAACACCCTGAAATTGGTTGATAATGATGACAGAACCCAGAGTAAGTTCATAAAATAGAGTGTGAGAGTTCAGTTTTCATATCCAGGCCAAAGCACGACACAACAGATCTGTGGAAATCCTGCAAATCACTTACTGCAAACTCAGCTGATTTGAAATGAAGCTGAATTATGATAGTGGCACATGGCACAGGCTGCACTGTGAGGGGACCACACACACAGCGGGCAGTGAAAGATGAGGCCCGGGTCTTTATAGAGTGAACTCATCACACATCTGAGGCGAGGATTTATACATGTTGTAAAGTCACACAGTCATGAAATGAGATTCTCTATATATTCCATATCCTGTGACTTCATTTTACTGTCCCAAACTGATTAAATGCTTCTTTTGGTCTGTAGATCTTGTTGTTAATCTATTTTCTGAGTCAAAGTGGTTCCATATACACTCACTCATGTGGGATTTTGTGCAGTATACCTTAGAGAAATTTGATTAATCGCAAGGCAGAGAAGTACTAGGAGATGCAGTAATTTGTGAAAGACGAAGTGCGTTTCAATTTTGGTTTTTTATGTTTTTTAGGAAACTGCACATTGAATGTTACATCTTTTCCTTATAAAACTGCAAAAGTACTGTGGCAAAATGAAGGAACATGACATTGTTTTTTACAACCAAAAGAAACACAACAGTATAGAATGCCAACTTCAACTATTTTTTTTCCTTAAAATGAGATCATTTCCCTTTAACAAGCCTATAACCATAAAAATGTAAATTGCATGCAAGTGAATAAATCTAATCTGTTATCATTTTGTTTTACATAGATAGATGAACTCATGATTAAACATTTCTTCATGCCTTTTTAGTTGGAACATTATATCAGGATTTCTTCATAATCTCTGCAGGGATAACATGAAGAATGAATGAAGTCAGCAGCACCGTCAAGCACGTCAGGAAAGGAACACGCGTATGATTTGGCCCGAGGTGCTCCTTGGTGAAGACCTGCTGCTGGGAGGCTGTGAGGACTGTGAGAATTAGGGGAAAGTTCACAGCGCAGAGAATGCCCAAATTGCCGGCCGTGGGGCTTCTTTAACAACCTCCGCCAGGCGGCTTGTAGGCTGTACGTGGTCCAAGGGCCAGATGACAGAGAAGGAGTCGGTTTAACCCTCTCCTGTCTGCAACCCAGACTAAGTAGGTGAAAGGTAACCGGGAGACTGCTGACGGTGCTGAGAGGGGAAACTGAGTGCAGGGGAATTACAAGGCTCTCACTTATGTGTCTGGAATGTAACAAACATGCATTGTTTTCCCCAAATCCCTGACAGAGTGAGGCTTTCCACTAGGACGACCAAAGACTGCTGCGTTCCACTTAAAGATTCAACTTGGAGAGGTCAATGAAGACAGATTTGCTTTTGTTTGTTCAAACTGACAGACTATGTGTTCACTGCGGCCGTAAAGCAGGATTATCATGGAATGGAAACTGTTTTTTTATTTGCCGAGTATTTTTCACAGGAGAAAGGCAAAATGTTTGAAATGTATCTTTCTGAGGCAGGTACAAGCATGAACATGACATCTGGAAAAGACACTCACGTCACGTAACAAATACATTAATACTTGAACTTAATGACCTTCTGGTGCGTGACCGCCATGACTGTATGTGTAAAGAACATACATGCCATGTTGTATTCTTCTGGGTCATTAACACATTAACTTGGCAGCTAATGTGAGTGGGCTTTACAGTAAGGGTGCGAACAGAAGAACTGCAGACCTTCATTTTTGGCTTCCTGCGCTGATGTCTGCGTCATATCGGGCGCATTGTCTTACACTCTGAATATGACCAGATTTTAAGAACTATGTCTTGGTGTTTCAGATGAATTACAGCTGTGTGGAGGAAGAGCTGGGCTCTTAGATTGATGAGCTACAATGTATGCAGGGATGTAAAATGTCCTGTGTTGCAGTTGGAGTAATTCGAAACTGTCAGGGAGAAATCCAGTTTTGTGTAATATTATAATCATACTATAACTGTAGGTTGACTCATTCTTGTTTCCATCGTGACCTTAAAGACAGAATTGCATAGTAATCTTAGTAGTAGTCTTGTCGCTCTTCAGACTGAGGAATCAGTATCCGGTTCTTTTCCTTAAGTCAAAATGATGACTCATCTGCTGAAACATACTCTGTTAAAGGTAAAAGTTCTGCCTTTGAAATATTACTTAAGTACAAAAACCAACAATTACTTTAAGTGTCAGACACAGGGTACACATTATGTAGAAGTGTAGCTTTCAAGCATTTAATTTCATACAAATTATTATTGCAGATGTATTTTATTGTACCCCGCCAAAGTGAAACAGTTTTTTTCAGAATTTGAGGATGTAATATAATTAATTATTGCGGTCAGAAAAAGGTGGTGGAGTAAAAAGAACCACCTTTTCTTTCAAAATGTGGTGGAGTTGAAGTATGAATTGGATTTCATCCAAAGCGGAATAAAACCGGCTCAAACAAGGTGAATCAACGAGCTTGTCACATTGTCAGGAGACAGTATATTTATTTGAGGACAGACTAAACAGACGAATTAAATAAACATTGCTTTTCTCTGTGTAATGTCTACAATAACGTACGGGACTTTTAGAGGAATCTGTCTCCTCTGTATCCTCTCATTCATATTCACTAAGCCGTACAGTGGTCTGTAACTCATCATCACTGGCTCTGCTCCTCACCACAGCTGCTTATTCAATTTCCCAAAATGGCCGCTCCCTTCTGTAACCGGCATTGTAACCTTTTACCCAGATTCCAAACTCAGAACATCTGTAAATCTCAGTGCAGCCTCCAGACTTAGTCATGTACGAGGGGATGGAAAGAGGGAGGAAGAAAAAAACAGGTGCCGGAGCCTCTTAGAGCCGTAAACCTCTGGTTCCCATGGATAGACTGTGGTCTCTGAACTTTTCCATTTGGGACTAGTTTATGAGGATTTGGGGTTTTATATCCACAGATTTTTTTCCATTTTTGTTTGCCAGAAATACACATCTGAATATATTCCAGTGAAGTAAATAATTTCAAAGCAAAGATGTGACCACATTTAAGAGGAAATGACCAGCGGTTCCAATGAGACCCAGCATATGAAATGTGAGAGGGAGATTTAATATTACAAGGCATTGATCATAAACCACATAAACCATATCTCCTCACTTCTCTTCGAGTCACCTGCTTTAAGTTCCTGATTTCCGATATAATGAGATATTCATGAGTGACCTTTTCAGCCGAGGTTCAGAATTAGTGGATGGAGCTGTCTGTGATTGAGTGTGGAGATCAGTCAGAATTGACTGGGGGTGAATCTGGAGGAGCTGCATGGAATTATCTGCTGTCATAAAACACGAGAGGATTGACAAAGAACCCTAACTGATAAACAAAAAATACTCAATAATATATATGGCCGGAGTAAGACTTGTATCTCCTGTTGTGGAGCTGTGGTCAGGAATGTGCACTGTTACATTTCATTTTGTTTTTTCAAAGACTGATTTATGGGCAGATGTTTTGACTTTTATAGCAGGAAAAGCACAGGTGTAAGTAATAACATTAATGATGCCTCCGTTCCCAGTCAGACCAGCACCCTGAACCTGCTACTCTTAATATGTACTGAAAAAATGCCACGATTAATCACTTTCAGTGATGCGTTTAGGATTTTTAATGCTTGAATTTCTTTTTTTTTTCACTGAGAATCACATTTTATTTAGGGACAACAGGCTTGATAAATTTAGCCACACCTTTTTATGAGAAATAAGGCAACTGATAAATCTATTTTTTTTGCCAAAATGGAGTCAAATCAGCGAGGACAGACAAACCCGCAGATTGATACACATGTGATGACTCATATGCACTCGTGCACCACACAGACGTGCAGAGGCAAACGTGCACCTTGGATGACATGGTTTTGCAATTGCCATTTTTCCACAGTACGTGGAGAACATGCAGACATCCAGGTGAAAACACACTACTGCCTCCCAGTGGTGCACATCAAGAGCATGTCTTTTCTATTTGTTCAGCCTTGACCCCCTACCCATTTATCCAGTGGGGCCTCTTTAGTGACTGTGGTACTATGGTTGCCCCAGGGACCTCATACTGAACGTGACATGGCACCGAAACAAATACCTGCACTTTTTCTTTTAGCCTGTAGCAGTCATGAGAGATGAGGTGTGATTGATTTCAGCGCAAACAGGCCCAGGCAGGGAGAGCAGGCACAGAGGATATGAGAGATTTCCTGTAAGGACTCTGACATGCTGTCCTTGGACAAGGATGGTTCCCATTTTCCATCAGCATGTATCAAGAGACTCCCTCTGTTCCCAAGTGAATGTTTGACTTCTGCCTTTTAATGACGCCAAAACCTTAAATATCTGCATATGATATTTATTCTGTAACATCCTGTGAAGTCTGTATGACCTGAAATGTTCATATCAGAAGCTCTAGGCATTCGTTTCACATTGAGGTCAAAAACTTTGTGACATAGATTATATAAGACAAAAGAATGTGTGCTCCAGTGCCCTGTTTGTGCAGCTGACAACTGATTTAAATCAACACATATACACACTTCATTCATCCATGCATGTATCTTTGTTGCATGCTTAGATGCAAACACACAGACAGTTGTCTCCTTTTACATTCCTTACATCTCATGTGCAGCTTGCACATGCACTGACACGTGTTACGGCATACAGATGAATATCTTTTTGTTTTTGCTTCTGCTTCACTGGTTCAGTACTTGTTTGCCCTAAAATACTTTTTCCTCTCAGACAGGCCATAAAGATCACTCTCCCACTCATGGACAACCTATACATATCTACACTCTTTCAGACGCTTCATGCTTTCCCCTCAGTTCTTTCACTGCTCACGGACTAAATGAGCGTCCCAGCTGGCGGGAAGCAGAAAAGTACAGAATGTACACATTTCCCAATTTGGAAAATGTAAATACATACAGACTGTGGTTGACCTCAGCAGCTGCAGATGCTGTCAGTTCTTTATGGTGCTGGAAATCCAAATTGATTTACATCATTTTACTGTATACTGGCAAACAATTGCTGCCTATGTGCAAACTATATTAAACTTGATCCTGAGGTGAAATGCAGTTACTACACTGGGGACAGCATAGACAACAGTTGGTTGACCGATTGCACAGAAGATTTGAGTCATTTTTGCCATCTAGCCTTGTTACTTGTGCCTTTCTTTAATTTCACACTGGAAATCCAGAGTTTCACAACTGCTGTAAAACAAAGTACCAACTTGTGTTTGTTTCTCGTCCAAGACAACAAAACGCTGATGAGAAAATACACTTTGGTGAAGAACTAGACCTGATGAAGTAATAACAACCCTTTCGCACTGTCTTACCAAGAGTTAGGAGAGAAGATTGATACAGTCCTCATGTCCATTTAATATGCATCTCCAGCCTAGATAATAGTTAACTTAGCATAAAGACTGGGAATGAGGAAATCAATAGCATGTCAGTTTAACAATTTGTTTTTGTACAGATTGGCAAATTAGTTTAATTAACAAACTGATTTAGTTGACAAAAACCTCTTTTTTTTGCCTTTGGACAGCTGAGCCAGGTTGGCTATAGTCTTATAATAACTAGCTGCTGGCTTCATCTTCACAATAAGAAAGAGTTTATAAATTTGTTTCCCAAAATGTTGATCTATTTCTTTTAAAGCAAAACTTTAGAAAAGATCAGTAAAACTTTCAAATATGAATCAACAGCCAGGAGATTTTTGGCTTAGCTAGCAGCACCTCTAAGATCACCTGTTACAATATTATCTGATTTAGTTAGTCTGTACAAAATCTGAGGTGTAAAAAAGAAAAAGTTAAAATGACCTGTTGCCTGCCTGCCTCCAGAAAAAAGCCTGAAGTTAGAAGTGCTGGTAGGCAGATTTAGTGACACTGAGACAGAACCAGGCTAGCTGTTTCGTTTTCTAGTCATTACGCTGAGCTAAGCTAACCATCTCCTGGCTGTAGCTACGTAGCTAACACAAGTGGCATCAGTCGTCTCTCAGTATCGCAGTAAGTAAGCACGTCTGTTTCTTATAATGTTAAAATATTCCTTTAAGAATGTATTAACAACTATACATACTCTAAAATACTAAATTATTTGTGGCATAACAACAGCGAAAGCGAGTGTTTATGTACATAATGAGGAGCCTATCTGAAAAATGGTGTTTGCTTAGTGAAAATTCCCTTGGGAGAACAAAACAAGTTACTAAGGTCAAGGATGAATTCCGTGCTAAATGCTGTAAATAACTCAAATGCATATTTACATTGTCTGGGGATTCTGCTTAAATAGGGCAGCTGCAGGTGCTAAACGAGCTCCAGAACCTCATTTTGTGGACCCAAAATCACAATTGTGATAAGCAGTAGCTGTTTGCTCTCCCCAGAGTTTCAGAGGACACATTTTATCCCCTTCTGTCTCAGAAAAAATAGCCCCCTGGTGGTGCGTACCCCGGTTATCAGGCCTGATTCCCACGAACTAATTGGCCTGTGAAACATTCAACTATGCATACTGTATTTACTACAGAGTGAGGAGCTCTCAAGACCATTTGGCGTAGGTTACTGATCACAATGACACTAATTCATTGCCCCGCTAATTTTAATCAAAAAGAGTATAGGTGGAAGCAGGTCAGATGGAGAAGACACTCGAACTGAAGAGGGATTGAACTGTGAATGGGGCCTGTTCTGGGAAGAATGGTGGTATCTGGCAGACAGGCTCTTACTGTCAAGTGCTTAGCAGCTGGTGGTTTGGAAAAGGAAAAGGAAGGTAAACTTGAATTACAAAGTGTTCTTCCAGAACAGCAGGGGTTCTGGTCTATAACTGTGCCACAGCTGCTGTGCACTCTTCAGCACTGACATTTCTGAAGAAATGATATACCAGCTTCAATATGTCTCATTTCTGCTCTGAAATGACAATAAACCGTAAGCTTGTTTGGAAACCATCCACTCTCTGGAAGTCCTGTAGTGCAACATACAACATCAAAACCTTTATGTTGCAGAGGCAGCTCTAAGTCATACCTCTACTATTTCTTAGGGTGAGTTGTTTAACATTTGTGGAAACCTCTCTGCTGAGTTAAATTAGAAGAATGATAGCAATCTCGCATTTGTATGAAGTAACTGGATGGAGCCAGTTAGCTTAGCTTATTGGAGTGACTGGCAAAAGGTCTGGTTTTTGTGGTTTTGACTGCTTTACACAAGACTAGAATTAGATGGATAAAAAGCCACAGTTTTCTGAATAGCTGTTAATCCCATAAAGTCTTTTTGACTAAGACATTTAATGGGAAAACCATGCACTTCAAGAATGATCAGATGTCACATTGAGTTAATGCCTTCTGACCATCTGTTGAGTCTAATGACTGCCCTGATCTACATTAATCCAAAAAATCCTGAATCCTAATTGAAATTGAGTGGATTTACAATATTTTGGTGGCAGACCTTATTTTCTGAGACTTTTCAGGAGTCATCTGGTGGAATTACCAGGAGCAGACTTTAGTCCAGCTAAATAACCTGTTGTGATGTTGTTGTGTTTTGTTTTACACCATAGCTTTACTTTGTGATTATTTGTCTTTTGCTTGGGTTAAAAATGCAGATTTGATAATTTAAGGTGCACGACTGACAAGTCATGACAAAAATCCTCTATCTCTCCAACTACCTCACCGAGTAGATATTTAAACATAAATAACAAGTCAAAGCAACCTTTCATGGCCAGAAACTAAAAGTATCCTGACACTGAAAGATTGGGTAAATATCTTTGACTAAAAAGTTGGATTTTAACTTGTTAAATTCCATTAAAGTTTGTTCCGTTCAAATATTGACCCAGCTGTGAGTCCTGACCACGTCCTGCATGATCTCTCATTAGGTGTGTCAGCAGCTCAGGCTTACTGCTTTTGATTTCGTACACCTGGAAAGCTCAAATACTTCCAGGATCACAATATAAAGCCAGAGTGCAGCAAGACTCAACTTACACCTGCAGGGCACGAGCTACTGACTGCTGTATCTCACAATGTACTTGTAATCAAAGAGACACAATCTGTCGCTTTCTTGCACTGTGGGAACAAACCTGAACAGTCAGTAGACAAACAGAACAGACAGAACATCAACACAACCTTTATTTCATAAGCAGTGCTGAAGGTCATGCTGAATACATATCCATATAATTACTTTTTCTCAACAGCTACTCATTACAGTCACCAACTGACTCACAACAACAACAACAATTTTTTGTTGATGAATCATTATGAAACTGACATCAAGAAGCAACCAGTCTGGCTCAACCCAAAGGTAACAAAACCACCTATTAACATTTGTAATTAACTTTGCATGCATGTGGTTTGTTAAGTGTATCCCAGCTGATGGCTCTAAGATCGTTTTTAACATAAAAATGTCCAAACTCTTACTTTATGACTGCGTTGAGGAAACTGATCACCATCCTTAAAATGGTTTTCTTACTCTGGTGGTGAGAAACAGGTGTAAACTGCAGGCAAGGAATCTTTCTCTCAGGTGAGGGTGAACTTGAAGCAAAGCTGATATCACAGGTCTCATGTTTCATAGTCATAAAACAAGCCTGATCACAACATGTTTGCCCTCAGTGCCCCCTACTCCTACCTCTAGAACAATGCCTGTGTTATTGCAGCCCGTGCACCTTGCCAGTATTCATGTCAATCCAGGGGGATAGAGTCCACAACGCTTTGTTTTTTTTACAGTGTTTACTTTAGGACATGTGCTGCAGAGCTTCAAAACAGCTCTTTCTCTAGCCCCGCCTTCATGTCACCTTCCCTCCACAATAGGTCTCATTATTATCAACAACCAAGCATCTGACCCTGTGTTTCAGCCTGTCACTTTTTTCTGTCTGTCTGTGCACCTGCTGTTTGCGCTGTGACATTGTGGGAAAACACATTTTGCAAGTCGCATACATTGCGGGGGATAAAACCTTCAAAAAATAAATGGATGCCTTGTTTTTCTGACCTTCGTATGGTGAAGTCTCCCCCTTTTGCTTTCATGAAAGTAAATCAAAAATGTCCAAGCTGTGTTTGTTGTCATCCTTCAAGCTGTCTTCTCTTCATCTCACCCTCTGGTCTTATGTTTCTTTTTGTTTTTGCCACGCATCGCTCTTGCTCACACAAAGAGGGTTGCTGTTTATGCTGACATCCTAAGCTATTTTGTTTCATAATGCGCCACTTTCAGGGTCCTCTGTGTTTTTTGAGCATGCTGGATCTGATATACTGTTATTTCCTGGACAGCAGTGAATTAAAGCCCTGTGCATTTGCAAACAGCTAAACATAATTAATATGTTTTGAGTGAGAGATGTGCTCTGCGTGGCAAGATTTTTAATCTCTAATCTTTTATTGAGCCGTTTCGCCTTTGTAAAGCTCCTCTCATTGCTGCAAGCTGTGAAAACTTGGCTTTGCCCTCCTGGAGCCTAATTAGACCTCACCTTCTGCAATTAATGACAGGAAGCAAGGGTAATCTGTAGAGAGGCAGGGTGTACTAAAGTTCAATGTTCATGGGGTTTGGAGGGGGACAGAGAGGATAAAAAAGTTCAAGGGGCCTGGGGCAAGGAGGCTGTGAGAAAGAGGAGGACAGAGACCAATAGATGCGAGAGGCAGGGAATGTCTTCTAGTTACCTCTGGGGTCATTGTCTTCTTGGCATCCCCTCCGCGTCCTATGGGCCCCATTTGAGGGCTGTGACCCAGGTTGTAGCCGGGTTCAGAGTGTGTAAATCAGAGGCCTCTCTCCCCCTGGACAGTCCCTGACCTCCCTGCTGCACATCCTGTAACCCAACATGGGAGAAACAAAGCCCACAGCCTCCTGCCAAGTTCCTCCAACTTTACTGAGCCCCCTCACGCCAATACAAGACGATCTGCAGTTTTCTGTGGTGTCACTGTACTGCACATGTGTCTCAGGGATCACAATCCATGCAGAATTAACTAGCGGAGTCTTATGGTGATAGAAAATGCATTTACTCAGTTTTGAAGTACTTCAATTTGAGCATCTATATCATATTTATATCAGTTATTACTTTACATTTTACTGCTTTATAACATTTCATATATAATTATAATAATAAAATATTAAAATATAATACTACTTTTTACTATATTTATTTGAAAGCTGCTGTTACTGTGTGGACTTAATTACAATTTGGTATTTTTACATAGTAGTTCTTTAAAGGCTGTTTAAAACCTGTGATTTCTCTGATAATATGATGAACAGCCTAGCAGATGCCCAGCAGATATAGAACAACATTAGCATTCATTTCGAGTCGTGTTTGTGGCTGTTTGGTTATAATATAAATCCACATATACATGTTCACTCTCTTTGAGCTCAGGTTGTGATCTCAGTACTTCCCCCACCATGACTGTGACACATAGCATACGCACTGAGTCTCTTTAAAGATATCAGATGTGTGATTTTCAGATTCAGACACCAGATTTTCTTAAAGGCATCAAGAAATGTTGTTTTTAGGATTTAACAACAACAACCCTGCTTAGCTGTCTGAGCTGTTTAAGTTCAAATGCTAAAATCCAACTGCACTCTGGAGCTGCATGGTTGCATTATTTTTCAAGCATTATGTGAATGAATGAATAACAGGGGCTATAGTAATTGCATGCACTGGCATCCAATTCTGAAAAGCAGTAAACATCCTTTCACAGAAAATGATTATATATTATAGAGACTGCTACACTTGTACTACTCTAGGCACAATGTCCTCGTTCTTATTTATGTTTGTATGTCTGGTGTAATGTCGCAGATACCAGGTACTCTTTGCAGACAGACAGACAGACAGACAGACAGACATGTCCACTGCTGGCATGTTTTTTCCTGGCTGAGTTAGGCCTTGGTGGCGTGCAGACAAACAGGGAGTGCCCTTGGGATGGATGTTTCTGCTATGTTTCTGCTTCAGAGAGAGAGGGAGGGTGGAGGAGCAGGTGGAGAAGGGGGAGGAGAAACTGCAACGATGGTAAACACATGCCACCTATAAGTCAATGTGTGTGTGTGTATGTGTGTGTGTGTGTGTGTGTGTGTGTGTGTGAGGTGTAGAGAGGTGCAGAATGATGATGACAGGATGGTAAGGTGACACAGGTGTTTTCAAGCAGAGAGCTGCTGTTGACTGGGAAACCTGTTGATTCGCGTACTTGAATTTTTCTGTTGCTCCAACTTTCCTTTCTTTTTATTGTCTGAAAAATACAAAGAATGAAGCAAAGGTGTAAGTGATGGAAAACGTTTTTATGAATAACGTTTAATCCCTAGTTTTGTAATCTGTAAATGTGTTTCATGATTTCCCTCTGGGTGCGGCATGTCTCCTACAGGCCGGGGCAACTTGTTTATGCTCACAGGAGGCTGTGCAAATAGTAGGGGGCTGCTGTTTGTTTAGATTTTTACCATATTTTCCGTCTGGAAAATAAAGACGTCAGGAAGTGTTGCTTTTCTATTTCACCCCTGCCTCTAGAACTACCATACCGTCTCTCTTTCTGCCTCTCTGATTTCAGCTGTCAAGTGCCAGCATGCTTTTTTGGTTTTGCGCGTCTTACTTTAACTTAATGAATAGCTGCCAAGAATTAATTTGTAGCTTGGTGTCAGTTTCCCACTTTGGCCTCACATTACTTGTTGGTGCGTCCCTGGTAAAAGTCACAGTAACTCCTCTCAGGAAGGACTGCATCTGCAGTACTGAATACACTGGTACACGAGATGGTAAACAATCTGAACTATGAGAGCATAATGGGTTTACCTGTATTGCTTTTAGCAATGATGTGCAAAATATAAATTATTGCACAAGTTAAAACAAAAAACAAAAGGTAAAAACAATGTTTAATTCAATCATTCCATAGCATCTGTATTTTTCAGGACAGAGAACCACTTCCAAACAGTGACTGTGTCTTTGAACTTGCACAACATGGTGCTGTCGAACACCAATAAAAAGCTGAATTCATCCTGAGTTTACTTTTTTTTTTACCTACTACCTTTGACAGTATATGCAAATATTTTACTCAAACAGCTTATTAATGAAAATGCAGCTTCTTATATGCATTCATTCCCTAATCCTGAAACACTGTTAATAAAAGAGCTGTGTCCAGCACTGATTTCATATCAGTATTGATTTTACAACAAAAATAAACTTCTCTCCACTTGTGGGTCAATACAAAGGTCTGTGTAAAGTAGGTCAGTAAGAATAGGAATGATAAGATCATTAAACCTACAGTTTGCGTATGGCAGGTATACAGCCTCATCACAACACATGTAACTCAAACTGACCTGCTTTGCTGTTCAAACAACCTCTGGGTCTCCTCACGGACCTCAAGATGGAATTCAGCCAAATACCTTCATGGTGAAAAACAACACTTTCATCTGAAATGTTTTTAATATTTAGACGCTTTGGTGATTTCTTTTTTTTACATTTATCTAATTATTGTTTTTACTTAGTCATATAGAGTAAATGTAAAACAGGCTTGAAGTTCTTTAACCCTCTGCATTTAAGCAAAACAATGAGTAACAAGCCATGAACTGATTTAGCTTCATACACTGTTTTGTCCAAAGGAAAAGTAGATTCAGAGAAAGAATGGGAAGAATCTTTATTGCCAGTCAAAATCTGCAGCCACGTTTTTGTGCAAACTCATCCGTGGCCAATTTTTAGGATTTTCCAGCAAAGATTCCAGCAAATTGACAACATGCAAGTTACATAACATGTGCTTTGATACAGTTCAATTCACATATTCATGCATGAAAATTGGGTTTGTTTCCTCAGCATCAACATGGATTCAGTCACGACCTTTGATGCTAAAGCCATGAATTCACTCAGCCAACAGAAAACTGGTTTCAGCTGTTTTCTCACTCTGTAAACTTATCTGAAATTAAGAAATGTGGTCATTCTCCTTTCATATATTGAACTTTTATTTTTTAGTATGAAAAAGAACTAAATTAACCTGGAATGTGTGCACTAAAACAGAGTGAAAAGCCATATTTATTAATATTTTCACAGGCTAGCACAAAGATAAAACTGCATGGAACTCTATATCATGCCATTTTATCGAGAAATAACTATTCTGTATCACAGCTGGTACAGTATGCTGTGAAAGTTTGAGCTCACATTAGTTTTGGATATGCAGTGGGTTAAAGATATGGTTAGTTAGACAAACAGCTTCTCTTGAAATAACTCACAGGACGAAACTGGGCGAAGGTGGTCTGCAGCTGGTAGGGATCACTGGAGTCAACTCTAAAATCGGAGTGATGCTACCCTCTGTTGGACAGAATGTAAACTGCACCACCTGAACTCATGAAAAGGTCCTTTTCTCTCAAAATGGACATATTGAACCACATTAACACTGCATTTGTAGATAAGAATGTGCATATAATAATTGATAGATTTTTACTACAGAATAATGTAATTGAAACCACTGGCTCCCTTTGACTTGACCTAGTGATATTTGGTCATCTAAAAATAAAACCTCTCTGGTTTCAGCAGGCAGAAGAGCCTGTGCAGAGATGTTCGTAGGAAAACTATACAGTATTTTTATATTTGCTGCAACTGCTTTTTCATACCAACATCATAACAACACAGTACATTTTGACATGCAAGTGGTCATACTGCCTCAAACCTTGACCACACTCCACAAATGAGTAACAAAACAAACTTTGCAGAGCAAATCTGAGCATTTTTGTCAAGGTCAGTTCACTGTTGCAGCTTCAATGCCTGCTTACTAGTACGAGACAAAACCCCACCTCTTAACATCTACAATCGAATAAAAACAAGACACTGACATCAGCTTAATCAAATTTATTTCAAAAACATCTGAATAAGTGAGATGTAGGCCATTCCAAGTGAGACTGAAGGCATCTTCTGCTCCACATTGTTGGGTTCACACCTCACAGCTTCAGTGGGCACTGAAAAAGAAGAAATCAGTCACTCACACCATCTCAAAAAATAACTAGATTCAACAAACATATGTTTTGAATGTATAAACAGGGTGGGTCACAGCACAGAACAGAGGAAAAGAAAATCTACTTCAAACAAGTCACTAAAATGTTGTATCAGATTTTATTGTGAAACAGTGATCATTGGTTATTATAACTGTATTGTAACCTTCTTCTAATGCACCTGGCATTCCAGGACAATATGAGTCCATGATGGGAAAATTGAGAGCAGCCGTAACGACCAGCACGTAGAACCACAGAACTAACCTGGGCTGGGCTACGTGCAAAACATGTTTCAGGTTAGATTCTGACCCGTCAGTTTGATCGTGGCAATGAAATGTTTCATTTTCCATCCACAACACACAAAAGTACTTTTCCCCCCCAGTAGAAGTAATTGACATGTGAGGTTTCAATGTGTGCAACAGTGTGTTTCAGCTGCTTTATATTTCATTTCACTAAGATGTCATCAGAACCCTTTTACCCTTTTTTAAAAATTCTGACAGGCTCAATTATATGGTCATCTGAAGACCACAGACATTTCAGCATCTTAGTTAATATTCATATTTATGTGATTTTAAAAAAAAAATAATAAAGCAATAAGTTTCAACAACCTCAATTTTCTTATAGAGAACAATGGAAGCAACTTTCAATACAATGCTTCAAATTAGACACGTTTCATAAAGAAACTTGTTGTACAGCCATGCATATAAATTGTTTTATTCCTCCCAGGATCAAGTTGATGCATATCTTGCAAAATACTATTGTCATAACAAAGCAATGCTATTTTCATTCATTATTACTCTAATTACTTGTACGATAACTACATACTTATACACTATAGTCTGCATTTTCTATTAAATGAGAGAAAAGACAACTGTCTGTTTGACGGTCACAGTGCTTTAATTGTTATCTTCTAAATACTGTTAGACATCTCTAAATGTATAGAGTTTGGTTGTTGCCAACTATTAGAGATCTGGCTAACAGAGGTGGCTGGGTTTATGGCTCCTCACCCTATCGCAGCCTCCTGGCTTCTCTTTCAGACTCTAGAAGTGTCAGGACATCTCCTTCTCTGACTGGGCCCTTCACGTTCCTGATGATGGAGCGGTTGCTGTCGTCCATGAACTCAACACGGACCTATTAGAAGAACAGACGAAATGACATAAGACGTGTAATTTGTAGTCACACAAGATACACACACTAACATTAATAACACGTGAAAGACAACACATTCATCTAGTTGGAGATGTCATCACGTGTCTGGATATACTGCATCTGTTTTAGTTTCGGAGATGTTTGATGAGCTCTAACCAAGTTTACCACTGAAAATCATGCTTATATGCAACAGTGTAAAACGCTGCCTCGGAAACATTAACGTTACTATTAGCATACCTGTGTACATTGTCCCTGGGAACCAGTTCTTCCGAGCACCTTGGTGACCTGAGAAGCAAAATACAGAAGTTAGATTAACAAGAAAACATCATTTTGACTGAAAATAACCGACAAAAAGAATCAGGAGGCTACAACAGGCTAATAGTGAACTAGCCAGCAGACTGTAGCATGGACGGGCCTCCATAATGGATGCACGAGAGCGGAGGTGTAGGACGTTTAATAGTGAATAAAAGTAAATTTAGGTTCAAGTTTTTTTGACCGTATAAGAAATTGGTCGTTAATAAAGCTGTCTAGCCCTACAGATATGATTATTTTAGCCATATTGTATATTTTCTTACTCTTGCGAGCTTGATCGGCTGCACGCGGCTGGCGTCCATGTTGTCAGGTTAGACCGGAAAGGAAGTCACGTGGTTCACGGCAGGGATTTATTGCTAACTGTAATTTTTATTTTTTTTAAAAAATCACTGTGTAATTTTACTTATGATTGAATTATGCAAATTTAGACCGAACACAATCATAAAAATATCAAACTCAAATTTAAAAAATGTAAATTTAATGTTAAATTCCCACTTCCTTTTTCCGCCAAATGGACAATACCATTCACACAAATTTTATGGGTGGAAACTAGGGCCGTACCAATATGTTATAATTGCTTCCTTTTATTTTAAATTAACAGTTTAAAAATAATAATAACAATTAGTTTTATTTGTTTACTTAAACCGTTCGTACACATAAACATGCATTTTTATTACTCCTTCCGGTTGCACATTTAATTCTATGCTACAAATATATTCCACTTCCTTGAAAGCAGCATCTAACACACACCCCACAACGGACGTCTTTTTAGGTCCACGGTCTACCTTCAAGACACTTGAGACAATAAGAAAATCCATTAGGCTACATGACATTATGATATACTGTTTAAATCTGATTGTTTATACTTGTGCATCATATTAACTGATGCAGTGAGTGTCAGCATAAAATTTGCTATATTCCCACTAATTCTATGCATATTTTACTCTCATTTAAAATATCAATCCACTAAACTGAATCCTATTTTTTCTACAGTCTCAGTATTGGTAATCAGTATCACATAATGAAATCTGACTTTATTTTGACTTTGCCTGACTACATTTAGATTATTAAGATAAAACAGCAGAAAAGACATATTCTTTGTTTTTTTTTTGTTTTTTTTTTTTAGGTTTTTCTAAGCTTAGTTTTTGAACTAAAGCTGTATAGTCAACCTGTAGTATTAGTATGAACTTGTGTGTGAAACCTCTCCATAGCCTTGTTAGCAATGCAGTACAGTCATCACACCACTCTCTCCGCCTTTCCTCGTCTCTCAGAACTCAAAGCCTTAAATCACACCACTAATCCTTGTGAACTGTATTTTTAACTTGCGTTCGGACAGAAAGACAGCAATAGGATTAGAGAATCAGTAAAGAGGCTGAATCCCTAACTCATGCAGTTGATCTTCTTGCATTCTGAGAGACAAACACAGTAGCGTTTTCCTCATCTTTATTTCAATTTGATATTACTTGTTAAGAGGACAACAATCAGCCGGAATGGAGATCTTGTGGAATACTGTTGTTATTGCTTTTCACTAACTTGATCTGAACTTGGCACAAAACTTTTTTTTACATTTGTCTTCTAAGGAGCTGTCACAATGGAGGGTATGAAGCCCAGATTGAAAGTGCTGAAAAAGCGTCGCTCCAGTCTTTTTGCAACAATAAAACGGGAGATGAGTTTTTCACAAAGCATTGAAGAACAAGAGTCTGAATTCCCCTTTTCACAGGACAGCTCTGTAAAACTGTGGACATCCATGGACAACCTTGACGCTCCTGATGGCAAAAAAAGTGAAAAAAAGGACCCCGATAAAGAGGCACCATGCCCAAGGCAATCAAACATTGTCAACCTCAATGTGGGTGGAAAGGTGTTTCACATCCCAAAGCATTTGGTCCTCCAACACCCGAAAACTAGGATTGGAGTCCTTGCTCTCTGTAATGATCCTGTCAAGCGTCTGACGCTCTGTGACGATTACAATGTTCAGGACAACGAGTTCTTTTTTGACAGGGACCCCATGTTTTTCCACTACATATTCCACTTTTATTGCAGTAAGGTCCTGTGGGTCATGGATAGTCTCTGCCCTGTCAACTTTGAGGAGGAAATGTCATTCTGGGGGCTGAAACTGAAGGACACTCCAAGGTGTGCTGTAGATGCTTTGTAGAATTAAAGTGTAGCTTGGTCTGTTGTTGTTAGTGAACTGAAAGATTGAAGATGAAAAGTAGCTCTTCTAGAAATGGGCAATAAATTAGCTTCTTCTTCTTCTTCTTCTCAGGTGCTGCCGCATTCTGTTTGAGGAGAAACTGGATGACATCAGAGACCAACTGAAGGTCAACCAGGAGCTGATTGATGAGATTAAGCCTCACCAAGATGATGAGGGATACAAAACCATGTTTCTTGGAGGATTTCGGAAGACCCTCTGGGACTTGATGGAGAATCCTTACTCCTCACTTTCAGCCAAAGCTTTTGCTGTGTTTTCCAGTCTTTTTGTGCTTATTTCAATTATTGCCATGACACTGAACACAGTACAAGAACTCAGGGTGTATAAACTTTCTGAGAGAACCTACATGGAGTGGATAGAGATTGCTTCCATTCTTTTCTTCACCTTGGAGTACTTCTTGCGGTTATTCACGACATCCAACATCAAACATTTTGTGAAGAGTGCTCTCAACTTTGTTGATGTGGTGGCTGTTATGCCCTACTTCATCCAGATCCTTTTTGAGGCATTTGTAATTGATTCAGAAGACATCAGTGCAAAGGAAGATTTGAAGACCATGGCAAGGGTCAGTAAAGTCAGCAAGGTGCTCAAGGTCGTCAAGCTGATGCGCATCTTCCGCATTTTGAAGCTTGCACGTCACTCTACAGGGATGAGGGCATTTGGTTTCACCATTCGACAGTGCTCTGAGCAGGTGAGACATATCAAGCAAAACAAATCTAACAGAAGCAAATATATAAAAAAATCAATTGTTTGGACATCTTTAACTGAGGGGACCTTTACAAGACAACATAGTGTGCAGATAACTCACCTATGAGTTAAAACAGCTGTATGTATGTTATGCATGTAAGTATGTTAGCAATCGATCATGTGACTTACTGCATGTAAAAACAGTGATAAACCCACAGATAATTTTCATTCATTTTAGCTTTTTTAAGCTACTTCTACTGGTTGACAGGTCTGCAAATTATTCTCACTGAGTTGCTTCCTGCTGCAACAGGCAGCTGTTTTCAACAAGACAGCCCTCATCAACCCATTTTGCACCACCTGCTTAGCGCATAACCACAGACAGAGAAACTGAGCTGCTTGCTGGTGAATATAGTGGAGCATCCATCAGAAAAAAAGGCAGATTTTTCCCTGAGGTCTCCCCAGTCCCCGTTTGGTAGAGACCAAAATGGAGTTAAAAGCCCAGAGAATATTGGGCTTATATTTGTCAGGTGGCCAGACACATGACTCCGGATTAATAGAAATGCGGTTCTGTTTCTGGTGGTATATAAATGGGCATACCTTGTTAACAAGTTGCCATGTGATCAACTGTCAATGTTGTGTTTTGAGCTCATTTCTGGTCTTTTTTTTTTTTTTTAATGAAAACATCGGATTCTGTTTCATAAGCTGAAGGGGATAAACAATCATTTAATGGTACAATAGGTGTTTAAATCAATGCTTAGTGTGTCAGAATTGAAGATGGTCCCCTTCTTTTGTCTAACATACTACTATTGCCCCTCTGTGCCTCCACCTGTGGTGAGACAGTGACAGGGAACACTTATGACATGAGGTTTTTCTGTTCTGGAAAAAAAACAATCTCATCCAAAAAACTGTGTGTGCACTTTGTGATACCACATATAATAGGTAGGTATTCTAAGTCATTGTAAAGCTAAATGCTGTCATGTGACCTGACAGGTGTTTGCCATGCCCTGTCATTGTATAGGTGTGCTGTCTGTTTCTGTTCATTGCCATGGGCATCTTCACCTTCTCTGCTCTGATGCACTCTGTGGAGGTGGATCAGCCTGGGACGCCATTCAGCAGCATACCAGATGCTTGGTGGTGGGCTGCGGTGAGTAGAATACATTTAAAAATGCACTTTAGAAAAATTTGTTGTTCTGTGTTTTGCTACTGTATTGAAGGTGGTGCCTTTTTGTGCCGTCGCATTTTGGCTAAGTCAAAATAGCATAAAATGAGTTTGTTTTTGACTTTCTTACCATTGTTCTTCTCCATCTCCTCCACTTTTCTTGTCTTTACCTGGATAGAAATGTCCTGAATCAAGCAAAATGTGCTTAAGGCGAAATAAATAATCACATTAATTTTGAAAGTCAAACCAAGGTGTGACCTGTTAGTCTACATGCTGATATAATAGCAGGTACACCTGTATTATTAATTAATATGGACTGGTGCTCAGTATTTAGGACCCTTGTACCCTTTAGATTCTTCCGGATCAATTAACGTGATTATGTAGCTCACTAAGCTCTTCCTCTTTACTGTGCTGCGGAGTAAGAGCAGTAGCTCGGTTGGGGGTGGTGTCAGTATGATCAAGCAATGTGGTACATTTCAGTTGTCAAGGATTAGGTCTACTGGGATTTGTGTGACCTGCCGAGTCAGACCAGGACATACGTGTACAGTGCAAGAAAGAGTCAAGAAAGTCAAGAGTCAAGAAAGATCTGTACTTGCGGCTCTACTAAGCAATGAACCCATGATTATATATTATATAGCGTCTGGCCTCTCAGATCTCTCAAGCACGATTCTTTTCAATGATGAAAAATTTACAGCTGGTGAAGCATCTACAATAGGCTGTCAGTTTGGGCCACAAGTATTATGTTCATCATGTCTTGACAGATGATCAGAGCTGGCTGGTGATGGCCACCAAACTGTCTTATGGTTACGCACCTCTCTTTGCAGCAGAAGCATGATGAACTAATTTGTAGGTCATGATTTTGCACTGACAATGGCACAACATGTTACTTAGTGCACATTAGAGGCACCAGGGGGCAGAATTTTGGACGTTTGGACAGAGCCTGGCTAGCTTTCTCGCCTGTTTCCAGTACTTATGCAAAGTTAACTTAAGTTAACTGACTTTGTACTTAACAGAAAGACATGAAAGTTGTATTGATCTATTCACTGAACTCTGAACATAAAAGTGAAAGTGAACTATTCTTTAAATATTAGCAACTGTGATAATGACAACAAAAAAACGGGGTGGTTTTAAACTGGAATATAAAGTCAGAAACACATTTGACCCCCAAAGAAACTGCACGAGATTGCTGTTACTTTTTTTAATACCAGTGGATAAATTCATATCAGAAATGTTAAGCAACTGATCATGCATTCATAGAACAAAAGGTACTTAGCTGACTAGATATTTGATCTTGTAGGCATTGTGCAAGAATACTTTCTTAAAGAAAGTGTTATTTCTACTTGTAGCTTTATTTTATATTGTAAACATGGAACAAAAAAGGGAAATTTGTTGTAGAAATTTGTTGCATTGTTTACCATATCAGTAATAACAGCCTCACAATTTACTTTTCATGCACTAGAGTACTTGTACATCAGCAGCCTGGTTCTCTGCATTCCCTTGCACTCTCATTTAGGGACATTCGGTTTTTATTTATCTGGTGGCAGCTGTTAACATATGTGTCTAATCCCCTCTAATACGGTGTAATGCGTCTCATTTGTGGCCAGACACAGTGATTGCATTCGAGAGATGCAAAGTGTTGCAGCGAACTCCACGAGGTTTATTTGATCCTGTTCATTGTCAGTACAAAATACAAACTACAATTTAATTACTGGACTCTCAAGAAGTCGTGGTCATGGGGTGTTTAGGGATAGGGGCGCTATGAGAATGAGCTCCCTTTGGAACAAAATAAGGAAAATCACAGTGTTTACCTTTTCCTTCTGTAAAGCAGAGTGTCATAAATGTTATCAGGCACATGCACAGGCTCACTTTACTCTTGTCATCCTGCAGGTGAGCATCTCTACTGTGGGCTATGGGGATGTCGTCCCCATCTCCTATCTTGGCCGCTGTGTGGCATTTGGCTGCATCTCTTTTGGCATCATCCTCAATGGCATGCCCATCTCCATTCTCTTCAATAAGTTTTCTGACTACTACGCCAAACTGAAGGAACAGGAATACAGAGTTTCAAACACGGAGCGCACCTTCCAGCTCAGAAAACGTCTGAGGCGCAAATTCGACAGCTGCTTCGAACCCCAGCCAGAGGACTCTGATGACGAGATACATTATCGGCCCAGTGTGAGGCAAACTATCCACGAGGGCGAGGATTGAGCAAAGCTGCCAACTTGCGACCTTGCTAA
This sequence comes from Datnioides undecimradiatus, assembly GCA_008933995.1. Classification (NCBI taxonomy): domain Eukaryota; kingdom Metazoa; phylum Chordata; class Actinopteri; order Lobotiformes; family Datnioididae; genus Datnioides; species Datnioides undecimradiatus. The sequence continues at coordinate 6,561,505 of WARS01000030.1, read as the reverse complement.
CCCTAAATGGCCTTATCACCCACGGGTCTAGAAAGTGCAAGACCCCATCTGCCTCCGACTGTGAGTCCATGTGATCTAAGATAGACAATCTAAAGGGGGAAATGGAGGCAGCAGCAAGCTGAGATAAGCTTTAAGCCTCAGCTTTGCAGTAGGTGCTGTTTGCACGCTATGGGTGATGACTCTTCAGTCAAATGGACAAGAAGCTCCCAGTGGACAGCTTGTTATCTGTTTCTAAGAATAGCACACGGCTGCAGGTATTTTTCATTAAACTGACATAGATATTTGACACAAGTACGTAGTAACATTATTAATGAAACAATGTTACACTTGAATCACTTTAAAAGGACTTTTATGCTGAGGAACTGTTTTTATTGAAAGTGCTATTAATTAACTATTTGACAGCATATTATAATATATATAATAATATATATTATACAATATATTGTGTTTTATTTGTTGCTACTTCGCACAAAACAAAGTAGAACTCTGACATCAATCATCTGTTCAACTTTTGGCCAGTACCAGCCAGTCTAAACATTAAGGTGAACTGTCATCATTGTTTTCTTTAGGCTGAGAAAATACAAATGCAATGAAAAGCAATGAAAACCTAAAAAACTGAACATCATCAGCGCAGAGCTCCTCCGTGTACTATGCTTCACCTGTCAGTAAAGGTGTATTCTTGTCCAAAGTCTCCAGTCACTCAACGTGCTCCCGACTGCACCTAAGTGGGAGGATGGGCGCAGCAGTGGGTGTGTCGGTAGCGATCAAGATCATGAGTGTAATTTTGTTGTCAGGGATTACTGGGATTTGCACTTGTGCCTCCTTCTTGGTCAGACAAGGGCAAAAGTCAATCATGCTCTGTGCTATTTTGGTCACACAGGGAATCTAATCAGGTGTGCACAATCCTGTCCTGTGAAGTTCTTCCAAACTATTTTCATTGATGATATTTGAACTTTTTCACTCTTGTAGGAAATCTAGATACAACATTTTCCATGTTACACATTGGCAAGGATGCTCATAGCCTAATAGTCACCCACCATGTTGGTATTTGGTATGATTCCAGCAGGGAGTTGGGATAGAGCTCCATGCTCTTGGCTTCTAGTTGTCAGGAACAAGCATGGCGCAGTCCTGTAGTCATGCCGTGTTCACACTGTGCTGCTGGTTGTGTTTAGCTCCCTTGCATAAGATCATTAAACCAATTCCTGTTCTGGGCAACGGCTCTCCAAAGACCAGAGAGTTATTGTGAGCAAATGTATTATCTCCTCCCAAACAAATTTAAGGTAGGAGTATTGGCTGCTCACTCAAGGCAATGGGCAAGGCAACGCGTTTCTCAAATCTGCCCAGGACTGTTCTGTTCAGTGTGCTGGTTTTAAAGAAAAAGGAGGGATTTTAAAGGAAAGAAACGATCACTACCAGCCTCCACACCACCTTTCAAATGGTATTGATGATCTGTTGTGCCTCTAGTTGTGAAAAAAAACCCTTTGATTTACAAAAACAGATCCCTTATGCTGTGTCAAATCCCATCTACACCCATATAAAACATGATTTAAGACTGCATTGTACTTTGTATGCCATCTGAGGAGAATCATCTGTACAACAGCTAACATGTCCTTGCTTTTGTTTGACCTTTTGCAAGTACCCAGTACAGGCGTTAAAGAATCAGAATTTGCTCAATAGTTAAAGATATTTTCAGTTTCTGTTTACATTTCTCTCAAGAAGCAGATGGAATATTTTAAAGGTTTTGATTGTGGACTGAGGAGCTGAAATTCTTTCAAGCATTTTTATAGCTCTTATGCATGAACACGTGTAACTGTGTGAATGTGAAAGAATCAGCTTTGGTCAACAAAAAAATGCAAACAAAAGGTGACAAAGGAGAGACATGTTATGCTAGTTATTTCATTCCATGGGCATTTCTAGTTATTTAATTTGATTCTTTTAAAGAAATTACAATCTATTATTCAGCGACTGCATAAATGTGCTTCACTATGTACAAATACTGTAAAAATCATTATTTTTTCTTTCTCGTGCTTAAAAAACACAGAGGGAGGAAACCATGTAAAACACAGAATTTATTCTATATTAAAATATATTCTCATTCTCAATACCCTTAAATTATGAAAACAGTTTTCTTCTTTACCATTGTCTTGTGTTATCCTCACCATTATGCTAACCATCCACATTTCCTTTAAATACAAAAGTTGATGTCTAAGTCTATTAACAGACACTTGTCCCATTTGTCTGAGGGACGCTGCTGCCTGTGTAATAGAATTACAGGATAAGACAATGGGACAGATGCCAGCGCTTTAATAGTGTCGTCAGCATCAATTAAAACTCAAGAGTACTGAGGGACTTTGGCTGTCTCTAGTGACTCAGCCGGGACTGAATGGACAAGAATAGATGCAGTCTAGAGGGACATCAGGGACAGATGAGTCAGTCAGATGGACAGAGAGACAGACAGACCAGAGGACAGATACATGCTGCAGTATTTCGGAACAGACAAAACTCATTAACCAGACTTAGCTGTCACATATGAGAAATAATATTTTCAGTCACATTTACAGTATATTTACAAGCTATTTGAATATCTGCACTATTAACAAACCAACACTCTTCATCAACAAGAAATAGTGTCGTCATATGGCCCAATACAGTGAAAAACGAGTTTCTCTGAAATCCTTAAAGCTGTTGCAACTGTTTATTGTTTTTTTGCTTTAACTAATCGTTATGAATTAAACGCTGTCTGCCACCAGGTACAGTCTCCCAGGAAAATCTCCTACTTTCACGTCCTCATTATAGACTAAATGAATGAAGAAACTCACACTTTGTCTCCTGATGTTTTCTTTGACTACCCCATCCACATCGATGCAAACTCCTGCTGTAGTTACTTTTTGACAAAAGCAACACTCAAATCTTATTACTCCATGTAAAACTATGACTCACTTTTACCTCAGTACCCACTTTACCCAGTAGACACACAGCAACAGTAGCATTTATTTAGAGTCAAATTGAAATCATTCACTCTCTATTTAGCTCAGTTGTGGACTCCAACAACTCCTGAGGGAAAATGCTTTTCTCCATAGCTACTTAATAATCCACTGTGTTGACCAGTGAGTTGATGAGGTAGGCAAGAAAAGCACAGAACGGAAAAACAAAACACTGAGCTTAAAGACACTAAAATGCTCTGTAGAGCTGCAGGGGAACTGCAGAGTTGTGAAATAATTTTCTGTGGATCCCTTTGAGAATTTACAGCCATTTGATCTTAAAATACCCCTTAAAGCAGTTTCAAACATCAATTATAACACATCAAATGTTTTCTTTTCTTTTCGACTGCTTGACTTATTTTGCATCTTTAACTGATTGCAGTGGCTCTCAATGCTGAACAAAGCTACATTTAAAGGAACAAATAAGCAAAGCAGCAAGAACATATAGACAGTTCACTAGATAGTTTAACATCTTGAAATTCTGGCTGTAATAACTGGATTGAAAATGGTAATGGACAACATCAACTTAGCATCCTCTACGTGACATGAAGAATAAGACTAGTGGAGGTGAAAATAATAAAAAGCTGGTGATTTTAATTCAACATCCTGCTCTGAAATGAAAATCGCTGCACAGCAGCTGAGAGTAATAAACCCCTATTAGGACATTGTCATTAGAGGTTAAAATGCTAAGCATCGCCAGAAGTATGTTCAAGACGTTAAAGTGCCACCTTTGATATTTTTCATCAGCACTGGAAATATGAAACTCTCTCTCATCTCTGGCATGATTATGCAACTACAGAGTGGCCTGGGGTGACCATGTGTGTGAATAGCTGCGTCAATATCCTTGACATCTTTTTCACAGTCGCACTCTGTTCCTATTAGCTGCCATCCCTCAAACTGTGTCAAGATAAGGTGTAAAGGCAAACCGTATTCAAGGAAAATGTTTCACTTTAATAAAACGAATTATGATGTAAACACAAAGAGCAAATCAGGAATTTGGGGACGTTAGTGAAATAAACAAATTAAGAGCCCAAAAACCTCATTAAGATCTGTTAGCTCAGGGTTTATTAGCCTCTTAGTTTTACTTTTTAACCAGTGAAGGACAAAACTGATTTCTCTTCACTGGGTTCCAAAAAGCTTTATGACATTTGGTCTCAACGGCCAAAACGTTTCACAAAATGTATCGCTTAACAAAGCTAATGTTTTTAAGATCAAGCTGGCAGCCAGATTTCTATCTCAGTGAGAGTTTCAGCCTTGACGAGACTTTGCATCCCTCTCCAGCGCTCCAGATCAGGACATGCCTTTCCTTCACCAAGGCTGAATACATCTTTTCAAAGATGTGGCCTCAGCATTTTTCAAACCATCTCTATGGGTAACTCACAGGGACTATATAAACCCCCATCAAGTTCACCTCATAAGTCGCTGCACAGTACTCGCCACACGCTCTCACCTCAGCTCACTTACCCATCGTTGGGTTCCTCTCTCCACTGACCAACTGAGGAGTGGTAACACATCATACCATGTCTGCTGTTAAGTGTTTGGTGTCTCTGATGGTGGTGCTGGTGGCTGCCGTGTGTGTGGCTCATGCCCAGGAGAGGATTAAGATGTGTGGGAGAGACCTGATACGCCTGGCCGTCTCATCCTGTGGTAACTCTCGACTAAGGAGAAGCATCCCAGAGCTGGAGCTGGAGCAGCATCTGTACACTTCTCACTGTGAGTACTTCATGTTACATTATCAAACATCAGATGCATTGACTGGAAGCTATGGCCTATTTTACATTTTTAACATTTTTAAGAGATTCAATAAATTATTTGTTATTTATTTTGCATATAATTAAACCATTTCTATTAATGTTTTAAATGATTAACTTTAAAAAAGTTATATTTCTCAATGTGCCTTCATTGCTTTATTTTGTTTGTTCAATGTGCACCTTTGTATCATTAAATTTGCTTAATATTGGTATAATCTCTTTCTTCCCTTTGATGTTCCACAAGAAGTTTCAATCACAAAACTACACATTTCCAGAGTTCTCTCTAAATTCCAGCTGTCTTTCCACTTCCTCTGTTTAGGGGACCAGGACTCCTCCACGGAAGAGCACAAGGCCACAGAGACGCTCCAAGTTGCTCCCGAGTTGGACGGGGAGAAGGCCGTCATCTCCTTGGTTCCTCACTGGTATCCCGTGTCCTCTCGGATTAGACGAGCTGCTGGAAAAATATCAGATATTTGCTGTGAGAAAGGATGCAGCATGAAGGAGTTGATCCAGTTTTGCTAGATGTGAATCATCATACGATCTGTGCTGCAAAGTTGTTTACCAGGCTGCCTAATCCTTCAGAAGAATGATTGTGCTATATTACCCAATGATGTAGAATTCTGGCTAACTCTACACATCAGTAATTATAGATACTTGATAATATAAATTATTTTACAATAGTGCAGGAGGAAAGATAAAATCACAGTGTACACACGTTTTATTTTGTATAAATATAATTTATTCTCTCCTTAAAAAATGTTTATTTGTAATCCTTAAACTGTGCTGAAATAAAGCTTTTAATGATTATTTATGAAGTTCTATGAAGTTTTCCATACCACTTTATATTTTGTGATGTGATCCACCTTTAAAAGCAAAACACGTGCTCAGAATCAAAGTAGCAGACCTACACAAAAAAACCTACATTTCCCATTATGCAACTCAATAGCATCTGTATTTTCTATTGATAGAAAACACTGCTGCCTTTCATGATTTCTGCAAATACATGTACCCTTTTGCTGTTACTGCTATAACTTGTGTATCATCACAAGAAGTTTAAACATTTTAAAGTCAACCTGTTGTTTGACTTGTTAGAGTTGAGGCTGGCAATTATTATATTAAAAAACACTGAAATTGATAATGCTGTACACTGTACAAGGGCTAAACACCATATTAGTGTTTAAGTATTAAGTTAGGAGCACTGGTGCCTTTTAAAATGTACATGAGATAATAATTCCAATTATTATGACAGTGTTACTGTTTTACTGTAATTTCCAGTTTAGTTGTAGATTAGATCAGTCAGCACTGGCACATCTTGCTTGAATGAAGTAATCAGCAACCCACCAACCAACACTCAATTCTGTCTTAAAGGTCTTTGTTAATCCCAATCATTAAACCTTCAGAGAAATTAACCTTGAAATTGCCAATGGGTCGATTAAACTTTTCCAGTGCAGACACAGAGGCACACGTATATAAACTGTGAGACCCACTCCTGAGTAATGCAAGAGTGTGAGTGCAGTTTAACTCTGGTGCTCTCTCTGATAGTGGTAAATCGGATTGAGGCCATTGGGCGAGCCATTCAGCTCTGTAATAACAGAAATAATCTGTGTAACCCGGCCAGTTTCCCACACTGAGTGTATAATTCTCTCAACGGATAATCAAATGTGGTGCTGATTATCTGCCACTCTACACTGCAGCCTTCACTAAACGACTCTTAATAGCAAATGAAATCAGTCTACAGTGACTGATTGGTTAATTGGTTTTATTTGGGGAGGGATGGATTGCCTTGTAAGTACAATTAGTTTTTGTGTAATTGGTTTTATTTGCTGCGTTATCAGAAAAAATACCCAAGATAAATTTTAAATTTAGATCAAGTTGTAAGCAGATCATTTTGTTTGGAAGGTTTGTAACTACAGATGCTTAGAGAGAACCCACAACACTATGGTGAGAATATTTATAATGACATTTAGACATTTAACCTATAACAAGTTTAAATATGCATTAAAACAATAAATTATACATAAAACTATAAATTAAAAATAAAGCACAGTACACATTCAGCACAATATTTTTACCATTTCTGCAATTTTGCTGAGAGTTTCCTGAAAAGAACTGTGTGATTTGACACTACAGGGGCAGTTTGGGAAAAAAAAAAGACTGTTCATCACATTATGTTGCTGGTAATTCATTGCTAGTTTAATTTAAAGATTAAGATGAATATGCAATAATGTAAGATTATATGCATATATAGAGAGACATATATCATATACATTTTTCAATAATGTAAGAATAATAAATAATGAATGTGTTCCCTTCCCTGCAGTTCTTTTAGGAAAATTCTTCTGGAAATCAACAACTGTGTATACACCTTCCCATAATTAGACTTAATTAAGTAATTAAACTGTCAGGAAATTAGATACTTGTGAAATCAAGTGAAACCAAAAATACAAATCTAAAACATTAACACACATACATTTACACATGCATGCAACAGGGTGCAAGCCGGAGAGAGCAGGAAGTGATTTAACAGTGAGCTTGAATGCAGTACAATGTCTCAACCAGCAGAGAGTGACAGATATCTGACTTCAAACGATGCACTTCCTGCACTGCTTTTCCTCGTCTGACAGCAGCACCGACCCATCACAGCTGACACTGGTGAACAACTGCTTCATTTTGCCAACTGGGTGGTGTTTCTGTTGAATTTCAGTGTTGCTGTATCAAGTTCAGTCATTACAGTTACAATTCAGCCACTTGCCCCCCCTCCCCTGATCATCAGTCTCTCAATGCTCATTACTGTAAAATGCTCAGTCGCCTCAAGTGATCCTTTATCTCCTTGTGACAAGAGAGGAAATCTGATCAGAGGACACTTGTAGGCCGCAGCCCATCATTACCCAGTACCAACATGAGATGACAAACACATGGCTGCATGGGGCCTCTTTAATGGGCTCCTATTCATGCCTGTTTGGTCAATTGAAAAGCTGCTAAACTGGACATGGAAAATGAAATCAGAGCCTCTATCTCTCTTTCTATCTCTTTGAGACTAGTTTTAGTGAGCAGGAAAAGCAGCAGGGCAGGATTGCACCTCCACCAAGTGCCAGCAGAGCTGCTACACTGCATAGATACACGTGCACAAACACATGGGCACACAGGCAGGAGAGTTTGTGTGTGTGTGGTGGTGGACTGGTGGGTGTCAATTTGCATGTAAATGAAATGGCTCTCAGTGCTCTTGTTTCCGACAGTAAACGTGTCAGGGCTATATTTGTGTGTTTTATTTTGTAACCAGTGAGCACATGTGGGTGTGGGAGCAGAAGTAAAGACAATGACTGACATTTCCACTTTTGTGTGTTCATTATTATTAGTGCTCCAGGCATGTTTCTGCGTAACACAAACTGTCAGATGTTGTGTCAAACAAATCCTCGGTAACAGGGTCTTTGTCTTGTCTTGCATGCAGTGTTTCCATCACTTCAAAATCAGAAATGAGATTTTTACTGCAAGCCCATGACAAATAGGTGATCTGATCTACCCTGAATATGTGAGAAATCAGTAAAATATGAAATAGAATATGTTTTTGTTTTGAATTAAAAAATTGCAGTAAATGCCAATCCTTCAAAATCTTTTACAGATTTGTATATGAAGTATCATGTGAAGTTTAGAAATAAGCTGAAGTGATGAAAAAAACACTACATCCATAAAATCTGAGTGTGGCTGATGTGGCACACTGATGGTTGTTCTGGTTACAGCTAGTTTTCATATATTGCGGCACATGTTGGATTTATTGGAGCTTAAAGAAAAACACAAGTTTTGCCGTTCATGAATATGGCTTGCATGTTGTTGAGCAGTATTTGGTTGAAAACCAGCAATTATGATTCCTCAGATATCACATGGACACTTTTACTGCTCAGTCTATTTATTCTTTAACTATGGTGTGAAATGATTTACAGTGGGAAAGCTGGCTCTGGATTAAACAGACATTACATAGTTAAATATGCTTTATAGATCAGTAATAACCAGTAATCAGTAATAATAAATGAAAAAATTCTTAAGCTGTCTTTGTCTTCTCAGCTAGTTCTTCATCAGGATGACCCCACTGATGGACTGTGTGACCTCTCATCTTCTTTAAAATTGAAATGGTTGTAATAGAAGGAGAAGCACAGGTGTGACTCGCAGCTCCAACAATGGCTCCATTCCCTGTAAGTCCAACAAACCAGTGAGCGAGGGTGCGCACGAAACCAGAGCCCGGAAACTGACACACCTAATTAGAGTGACGACATAATTAATGTTATTAGTTACACCTGTGCTCCCTGCGCTGTGTGTCTGCTGTACAGGAAGTTGAGCATCACATCTTCACGGCTACTTCCTGTTTTTTCTTCATTTCTGCTTCCTCCGGGGCTTCACATTAATCACATTTGAACACATCACTCACTCCATAAACACACTGGTTGGATGTGTTCCTGTTCCTGAACCTTGGAGCTTTAAAAAAATAAGACAAAGAACGTCTTGGCTGCTGCACACTTCCCAGTCAAGGCCTAAGTCCTTAATTTGTTTCTAGTCAACCGGCCCTGAACATCATCCCGTATATCGTGTGGCTGGGTTATCCCTCCACCTGCACCATCCACCATCTCCTACTGTGATGTGACGGGTCTGTCTTCTTCTCTGCTTGACAAGAGTTAGACGGCCTGACCAGCAGTGACAGCTTCAAGAGGATCGTGTGATTAGACGCTGCTCCCAGGGGACGAGGGAGAGGAAGACAGAGCCACCAAAAGAGCTTTCTTGTTGTCTCTTGCTGTGCTCTGATCTCCTCTCATCGACCAAGCTGCATTACTGAGGACAGTGTCTCACTATCTTTAGCATTGTTACTATTCAATAGAGTAAAGAAACATTTTTTTTTGCCAGGGAAAGCAATAGTAAAGTAGCACACCTATATTGCTGTTATCGGTTGATGAAAAACACCTTCTTATCTTCGTATCGTATCTTTCCACATTCAACACTGTTTTTGCAGATGAAGCAGACATTTTAATAACTGTGCTGTGATTTAAAATACTTTCTAAGACAGATTCATTATCATAAACACATGGCGTATTATCTAATAAATTATAGGCTGCCTGGAAAACCTACATTTAATGTAGACTCATAAATGTAATTATTAAGACAAAGCTCCATTAGAGCTGCGTCAGAAACTCTCTGGAGTTAATAAAAATGACTTAGTTTGAACTCTGTGCAGACATGCTATGGGTCATAGGATAGATGAGTGCTGGAGGGCAAATGAAATAGACCAATAAAATAAGTTTTTTGGGGTCTTCATTAATATTTTGTAAATTGTGCAATTATAGGCCATGCATATATTGTGCCAGTTTTCTGGCTTATTCTTCTATAACCTAAATGTAGACAGATTTCCATAGCCAGCGGCCTCTGAATCAAAGCCAGCCATTACCTCAACTTCCTTAATTACTTCGTTGTCCTATATGGTCTTCCATATGCATGTCGTTATATCCGCTTAATCTGTCCAGGCAAAGAACAGAAGCACATGCAGCAAACACCACGCACACACACATACAGATACATTAACTACCACTTTGTCACAACCTTGGGGCCACTGGGAGGTGGTGAAGCTGAACTAATAGAGCTGAGCTGGTAGAGGGCAGTGTGGCAGCGGCAGCCGCTGAACCGACTGCAGGCAAGTTTTCTGCAGCTGCAGAGCTGAATGCCACAGCGCAGCACATATAATGGGATGCTCTGCCATCGCATAACTGACAGTCTATAGTTTGTTTTGCATTTGAGATACTTTAACAGAGAACTGTAGCAATACATCCTAATCTTCATTCGTAGTGCTAAAACATCTAGTGTCAATTATCTTGTTCACTTGTTCACATATTGGAAAGACAGTTAATATGATATTTCATTTTCTGTTGCTTACACTGTGGCCTACAGGATTTATCCAAATATATGTATTCTGCTTCCTCTGAGGAGTTCCCAGCTGTGATTTAACCAGAGTGTGGTATTCTCTAACTGTGCAGATAGATATGCAGCTGAATACATGTATTACAATCTAAACCTTTATTACTCAAGTGAAGTCAAGGCACAAGTGAGTCACTGTGTGAATAAAATAGCCAAAATCCATTGTTTAACAGAGGAAGGCTGCAATATTTTATAACACCATGGATATGGCTAGAATTTAATACCTTGCTGTATACAAGCCAATAATTTGCATTAAAAGGCCATCATATATTACCCATTCTTAAACACCCCTTTGGTTGCAGTCTCACCTTTACCAGCAGCATGGGTTATGTGTGTGTGTCTTTGTACTTTCTGGCTTGGTCTCAAAGACACTTACTAGTGTAACTGATCTACTTCCTGATTCTTTGTATATTGAAAAAACAAATCTTTTATAGTCTCAGAAGCCGCACACAATTACAGATTTTTATATCCTCGCACCCTTTTTCTTTTTTATTCTGCTGATAACTTTCTTGAGAGAACCTGAGAGCTGTCATGTGGTGCCACTTCGCACGGCAGTCTCACCTGATGCAGTTACTGCACGTTGACCCATGCAGCGGGGTATGTGGTGAAGTCAAGGTCGACTAGAGTAAGACTCACCAAGACTCAGCTGGTTTTGTGAATCTGTAATGTGCATGCAGGCCCAGACTTGCAAAAAGAGGAACAACCTCATCCAATTGCTTTGGACACTGTGACCAGTCACACACAAGACAGAAAATTTGACTTTAGCCCAATGAAGAAAGAGAAAATTGATGAAGATGGAAAATGCAAGTGTGCGAGTGACTGAGAGAGTAAGAAAAGCGCAGGAGGAGGAAACCAAGACAGGGAGGCAGCGAGAGAGATGGAGACAGCGGTGGGCAGGCCCAGAGAAACGATTACTCCAGCTGCTCCTTCACAGCTGCTCCCAATTGCTCCATTGCACCTTCTTTCTCTCCGTCCATCACTCCCTCCATCTCATCCCTCCATACACTCATGTGTGACTGGCCTGTATGTAGCTGATGTAATGTTGACAAAATACTCTGGAGCGGTAGTACTTAGCTACTGTGGCACAGTGTTTCAATGATGTACAACTTAAAGACGCAGCCGTGAAGGTGTGGGACAGGGTTATAGTTGATGGCACAGTAAAACATTGTTAGTGAGTGAAATAATACAGAGGAGGAATAATTGCTTTTAAGTCTATCACTTTTTATTATGCATATTGCATTATGAAAATATGTGTTCATTATATGTGACAAATGCACCCCAGTGAAATGAAAGACATTCATGCCTCTTAGAAGTGTTTTATATTTTAACTGTCTTACACACACACACACACACACACACACACACACACACACACACTGCAATGGTTGTTGGCCTGCCTCCTTCGATATTCCTGTCACTGTTATCAGCCGGGTCTATCTCGGGGGGAAGCTGCTGTTAAAACATGAGCAGTCCATTCAATACACTTCAGCTAATCAAAGCTAAGCTGCTTGTGTAACTTCCAGTTCTCCACCCCATCAGGGTTTGTGATGAAGACAGAATGAGATTGCCTGAGTTTCCTGGCAAGCTGAGGTGTGTATGTGCATGTGTGGCTCGGTCTGTGCGTGCATGTTCTGTGTGTTTTCACTTCAGGCTTTGTTTGCCTCTCTCTCTTTCTGTCTCTGTTTGTGTGTTTGTGTGTGTGTGTGTGTGTGTGTGTGTGAGACTCAGTGGGATACCTAAGCCCAGCGGAGCAGAACAACAGCAGGTACAGTATCTTTGTACAGTGCAACAGCTTTTTAAGAAACTGAAACACTGCCTCTCTGTTACTTCCAGTAAGTGGACCCATTAACGAATACTGTGGCTTAATGGTTCAGGGTTTGGCCCCCTCTGTGGTAAATGTGCCATTAACGAGTGTTCACCTGAACCTGGCAGGTGTAAAAGAAAGAGAGGGTGGAGGCAAAAGTTAGTTGGCTTATTTTCTCCTCCAAACATCTTTAATAGTTAGTGTTTAATAATAGTGTTTAATCTCTTGTGATGACTATGATGGTGGGCTTGTGTCCTTCCTAATGTGGTAACTTCCACATTGTGGACTCCCTGGTACTTTGCCATAGAGATCAGACGCTTAGCATTTGGTCAACAATGCACACTCTTATGTCAAAGTAAATCTACTGAATGTGCCGGGCCAAGGTTTCCTGTTTTTGTTTTTTTATTCTTTCAACTACTTGTCTAGACAAAGTAACATGCTTTTATTGCATGTTTGTCTCCTCCTGTACAACTGTAAACCGATACGCGTCAGAAAACCACACTGAAAAGGAAACACATTCAGTCAGTCAGGCTGATTCTCATTATGAATCAGCTTTATTGACTGCTGTTGCTATTTGCTGTTGTAAACTCTGTTCTGACCAAGCCTTAAGGCAGATTTCTGCACTGGTACAAAATCGCACTCAATACCACATGATTATTAATATAAATTGATCTGTAGCTATTTGTGTTGGCAAAACAATCTCGCCCATAGACTCATTTTGAAAATAATGTTTCAGGACTCTAATTCCTTTTTGTTCCTTTTTAATTAAAAACCATGAGCTTACATTTTGTTTTGTTTTGGCCGATTGATGTTTTGCAGAATAACTGTCTTTGTCAAGATTATTTGCCCATGTATTACATATTTCTAACTTTTGTGATATACATGATGAATCTGTGCTTTTATGCTGTAGTGTCAATTGCTGAGCGAGTGTTTACATGACTTGACAGAGAGATAGTGTGACTGTCACTGCAGTAAAAATACTGAATAATGGCTGTTTTTTATGGTTTTGGTTTCTTAAAATGTCTTTCCTTGATCAGACCAGATTAAGTGTAAATGCAAAACCACCTGCAGCTCAGTCAACACAGTGGGCTCTCCTGTGGATTTGCAACTTTCACCACCTACAACCACCCTTAAGCATGGCAGATACCCCCTCCACCCCCAAACACACACACACACGCATGCACACACACACACACACACACACACACACACACACACACACACACACACACGCACATAAACACACCTCTTACTCATTTTTATCTCCTTTGCCCTTCCTACTCCCCCTCCTCTCCACCTGCCCCCCATCCCTCTGCGTAGGAGGGTCTTCTCCTCTCCTCCTTCCCTCTCCATCCATCTCTCTCTTCCTCTCTTTTGCTCCAGCTGCCCTGCCATGCATAATTAAGTTTCTGGTGGAAGTGCAGCCTCCCTCCGTCCCTCTTTCTCTGTTCCCTCATCTCCATTTCTCTCCACATCGTTCTGTCTTCCATTCTGGTGAATAAAAAAGGTGAGGCTGTCCTGGGAGAACCGGACATCTCTCTTTTTCCTTCCTTCTTTCCCTCTTACTCTCCTCGGGCCTACAATGGGGCCGAGTGCCAGGCCTGTCTTGTTAAGTGATAATGTTAAAATGCTAAATCACACCACCACAGCCGCCACTGTCACCGCCTCCATCCCCGCCTCATTCTGCAAAGGGTCTCTGGTTTCACTTTGCGCTGTCATCCTATCCAGTCGCACTCATCAATACGCAATGCAGGAGCTCCATCAGCCTGTGTATTTCTATTCCACCGTTAGACAAGGTGATGTTTGGGGCCTGACCAACGCCATGTTAATGTGCATGTTAATGAGTCTGAAGTATCAGACTTCCCCCTTTCTTTCAGTTTCATGTCTTTTTCATTTATTCAGTAAGTAGAAACATTGGGTCAAATTCAGGGTCTCTCAGTTTCACTCCCACAGTCTGTCTCACCATTCAGCAGAAGACAGTAAAACTAACTTTAAGAATCTCTTAGATTATTAATTTATGTAGTATAAAGTCAGTTTTTGTGAATACGTACAACTGTAACTCAAGGCAAAAAGTCACTTAATAAATGAATTGAGGAATTTATCTGAATTTATAATCATGAAATTCCCACCTTAATATCCTGCACTCAAATTTAACACAAGTTATGCTGAAAGCAGAATCTCTGCCATATAATGTACCATCGAATGGGGCCTATAGGGCACTAATCCATGCTTAGTAACACATTACACTGATGTTTTTACTTTTTCCAGTGAGAAGTATGTGGATGCTTTATCATGCTTTTGAACTATTGCTTTGGTTTCCTGTTTTATTTTGTCGGTGTCTTCTTCTTGTGTTTGTGCACTTACTTTCTGTGTTTTTCCCAACTTCGTCACCTGTCTTAATCGGTTCATCAGTTTCACCTGTGTCTTGTTTGTCTTGCCCCTCAGATGCATCGATATATAATGCTTGTCACTCCCTTTGTTCCCTGACAGATTGTCATTGTACCACAATGCCTGTTTTCTGTTTCTACACATCACAAAAGTTAGTACTGTGTTAGAGTACTGTGTAGAACTGTGCTCAGTAACACAAGTAAAGCAAGGAGCAATGTAACTTGTTAATTAATAAGCTTTTTGTTGTGTTTAAACTTAATCTTAAAATACAGACGGAGGATAACTGTTTCAAAGGGTTACATGTAGTCCAAGTTATCATCGTCCTCATTCCTCAGCAGTAAAGATGTTTAAATTGGGACTTTATTGCATTTGCTCTTGGGTAAGTCGCTGTGTTCATGTAACCCTTTGAAACAAGGGCTAACTAGCTTGTTAGCCTATACTCTTTTAGTACTATTACACAAGGTAGTCCAAGTTATCAGCTAATGCATTTTCCAGCAGCTACTGTACCACTGACCCACTGGCGGCCCTGTCACCAGCTTTAAAGCTTTACAGGATTTAGGCTGGTAATGCACCTGGCTGACTGCTCAGCCGTAGCTGACATTAGGGTAGGATATCAGTGATTCATTACATAGGCATTAAGTAATTCAGAATGCCTGGATTGTATCAAAATATATAGATTCTTTTTGGCAAAGCTTCAGCCCACTCTGAGAAAAAAATCCAGCCTTAAATTATTCTTTGTAACAGAAAACCTACTAAAAGTGAGCTGTTAGCCTTTGCATCTACTGGAGTGTGTCCAGAGAAAACCTTTCCTGGAGATCAGGTAAGTGCTTATTCATGATTATAACATGTATCTAGTAGCCATGAGCACACAGAGAGACAGTTCCTGTGTCAGACATTTCCATCACACTAACTTGAGCCAAGCCTTGAATATAATCCAAGGCCATCTGTTGGGTAGATCCTTCGATATGCTAATTAGGTTGTGCCAATCTTTTCTATTTACAATTGAGACCTGACAGTGTCTTTGAATTGTGGGGATCTACTATGTCACAGATGCATTTGAATATAAATTTAGTTTAGAATGAGTCTGTATTAAACCCTTTCCTTCAGAGGCAACCATTCCCATATGTGAATATACCGTTAATTATCACATCACTGAGGTTTTTTTTTTGTTTGTTTGTTTGTTTTTGGTTCTTATGACCATTTGTGCATATTGGCACATTGTTGTATGCAAGATGTTAGTCTGTGAAGGTTAGGTGTTTCATTACAGTTACGATGTGAACAAATGCAGGTGTTCAGTGCATGAATTCATTAATTTGTGCTGGTTACTGAATTGGCACATCTTTGTGCAGTGCTTTAGAATACAGACTGAAAATGACCTTTTCTTTTTTTTTTTTTTGGCTTTAACAGTGCATCAGTGCAGCATGGGTACCAATACATACATGCAGGTACCAGGCAACAAGATGTGAAACGGAGTAATATGGTGGTAAAGGAATTACACTGTAGGTACCCAGTCAGGGTGGGTACAGTGTGACCCACTGAACAACTATTGGTGTTTGGAAGGAAATTTAATTTTTTTTTTTTTTTTTTTCAAAATTACATGTAGTGCTTACCAAGCCTGAACTGGTGCAAACTATGTGGTTCCTTTTTTGCATTTAGAGTAATTAGCTTCAGTGGAGGTTTGTTTTTATTTTGGAACAGAAAGTATTTGTATCAGTTGCACAGCCTATGTGTGACTGTATATACACTTACCGTATGGGGTACAACATTCACTTATGGGGGACTTCAGAGCACACAGGGAGGTGGTTCCTGTGATGAGCTGTTGCAGGTTTATGTGCATTGAAACTACTATTTCATAGAATGTGTATCATTGTTCTTATGAACTACAATGAGTAGAAAAGATATTTTATGATGAGGTTGTTGGAGAAAATGATTTTTATCTCCTGTCAGTCTACAGCCCCTGAAAAACTTTACTGGGACATTCAACAATATTGAAATTAAAGTATAATAAAGGAGATATAGGTCATGTTATAACATCAACAGTTATAGCCAGTTTCACCAGCGTGTGTTGATGGTTGACGCTCATTTGTAATCAGTAACCTACTACATAAAGTTGTGGACAGCACCTGTTACTTTTCTGTGTTTCCTCCTCCTAAATTATTTATTTCCATAACAAAGGTGTTTGATAAAACACTGACCACATTTGTGTGTGTGTGTGTGTGTCAGCTGGCACTGAATAGTTTGCTGATAACTGCTATGTGTACTGGCTGAGACTGGTGATAATGGAGTCTCTCATTCTCCAGTTTCTACCGTAGACACGGTAACTCCATTTGACTTAATAATGGTATCAGAAAGAAGAGACCCTGCTGAGCACACTGTGTGAAACTTATGTGTGTAGTGCCAAAAATATAACGGGAGTAGTTTAGAAAAGTGGTTATTTGTGCTTCTCTATTCAAATTTACATTAGTACCAGTGTGGCAGTTGGGTGGCACTCCTGTCGCTTGCCACACCTTCGTTATTGCTCTATTTATAGTTATTGCTATAAATAGGCCTGTAACTTCCTGTTGGAAATGGGTGGCACTATGTGACAATATTGGATTGTACATGTCAAGCATGTGGAATCTGACACAGATCTGGCAGTGTGGGGGTAATTATATTAGTTTCATTGTCCATGGCAAGACATCAGAATTGCCCAAATGTGACAGAAACTCACAATGTTCATAATATAGCATCATCACAATGTTACAGACTTTGACCTGGATGTGATCATCTTGGCTAAGCATAGTCCATCAAAATATAAAAAATGCAATTTCCTGTAGCCAATGGGGGGTCCTGGTATTATCACTGAATACTTGTATGTAAATGTCTTCAGGGCAGGACTCTTAATATGCATGTGAACCTTGGGGCAGATGGGGTCATATACTTAAAAACATCAAAATTTAGTCACGCAGCAACAAAGAACTCTCAGTGTCAAGAATGGACAGACTGAGTTTGACATCCAGCAGAACAGTTCTTTAGGAGGTTTGTTCAGGTATGAAATTTGGAAAATGTACAAATTTTGCATACATTTCAAAATTACTGGCTTTCTGTTTAATTTAGGTTATGGCTACAGGAGGCTTGTTTTTGTACATCTGGGCATGATCCCTACAGATGATGGCCTTTACAGGGTGCTACCGAGTCATTTTGCCTGTGTAGGAACAATGTTACCCCCCCTTTTTTTTTTAATGAAAGGAAATTAAATGTGTAGAGCACAAAATGGACAATTAAAGGAGTCTCAGCAAACCAGAAAACCATCTAAGCCAATGAAAGAGGAACACTGTTGAATCTGATGCAAAATGTGTTTTACTTTGAATACAGGAACAAAGTGAAATCTAGCAGTTTTACCAAGTATGCTACAGCTCCCAATAGGCAGAAAACAAGAGGAGTAAGCAGACACAGAACACACGCTTTAACCACTAGGGTCTTCCTCCGGCAGTGTGTGGAGCAGCTTGAATAGAGATCACTTGATGATGTCACACTTTACGGTCTTGCCTCTTACAGTAGGTAGTATGTTCTCCTGTACTTGTGCCTATGCCAGTGCTGGTACTCTTCCACAGGTCTACTTCCAGGAGTGTTTCCTGTACAAAAAGTGTTAAGTGTAGGCAGGATCAAAAGTAGAGTTTACAGCACACTTTGGTTTGCATTGAAAGTCAAATTATCAAAACTGAATTCACTTTGAAATTATTCACTCTTCATGTGTGATTTATACTGGAGAGTAGTTCTTTTTATATAGCAGCATGTTAGCATCATGCCAAAAGGTGCTCACCTAAACCGCAGCACACATCTGTTTGCCCTGTAAAAAAACTGTGGTTTGTTGAAATATTAACATAATTCATGCATACTTACTTACATAATAATAATAGCAAAACGTGTCCATATTTTGTACAGCATGCTAACATTTATTAGCACTGTTGCTAACCTTGGTAAATAAAGCTCATTCCCATATTTTATCAGTAAGGCCTTAATATTTGAAGCGTAGGCAGTTTGTGAAGGATGTTTCAGGTTTTCATGAGGGACAGTATGACATTTTGGAAAATATATTTTCTTTTGTAGAATTAGATGAGAAAACCATTCAGGGCTGTAAGGTGATTATGAGGTTAGCTCAGCACAAACACTGGAAACTGGTGGGAACTGCTAGCCTGGCTCTGTCCTTCCATTACATTGCAAGTAGTTGTTTTTGTACAGAATAAATAGATGAGATATAACGTGCTAATTAGTGAGCTTGACAGATCATGTGTTCCTTTGGATGAAGCTACCTGGCTGATGGTGGTAGCTTCATATTTATCATACAGATATGAGAATGGTACTGAGCTTATCTAACTCTAGGCTGGAAAGTTAATAAATGAATTTTCCAAAATGTTAAACTACTCCTTTAATATATCCTTGCAGGATCTTTTTACATCTCTGATAGAACAGCAAATGGGTGGGCACAAGTCACATTGTTCTCTGTAGAGGAAACACTACAGTGTGTGTGTGTGTGTCCATCTGCATGGTACATCTTGTACCAAATCCTGTTTAGCCTGGCTGTGGCTAAATGCTTTCCTATGTGGACCATGTCAGTCATATACAATGGCACAGTCTTGTAGTGTGACAACATCAACTACTGAAGTCCAGTTTTTTTTATTATCTTGATGTAAATTAAAGCAATGGTGTAAACACATCAAAATTTAACTACACCACATTGAATAAATAATACGGCGTGTGTGGATTCTGTTTCAATCCATGTTTTCACTCAGTTTTACCACTTGCTTATTCAAATCTGCAGCAAGAGCTTTAGTCAGTTTCTAAAAAAAGGACTGACTTGACGTAATGGGAACATTGTTAAAACAACCTCAATCTTTAATTCTTCTCTTAAAGACCCAATCATTATTTTTTTGACAACATACATTATTGAAGTGTTTGACTAACAGATGAAAATCAGCACTTTTGTTTTGTTAAACCGATCTGAATTCTAAATATAGGCTTAACATGAGTTTTTACAAACAATTACTGTCTAATCAGTCCTCTCATACTGTCTTCAAGTGTTCATAAGCTCAATTTAGTTGTATCCTAGAGTTGGGTCTTGAATTAAATGTGTCAATGTATTTGAGATTGTTAAGAGGTTCCTATCATTTCGGTTTTTGGGGGCGGTGTCACTCATTCATTTACATTTGGCTTGTGGCTTTAAGAAACAGGCAGACCCCAAAAAGAAGCTCTAAGCTGTCCTAGGACAAATATATGCTGACTGCATGTGTGCAGCCCATATAAATGGTACATCACATGCACGGATTGTGTTCCAAAGCCATAAATACATATGTATATACAAAATCTGTGACACACAGCTTTTCTCCTCTCCTTGTCATTCTCACACATAACTAAAAAAATTTAAGCCCTGAAATCCTCCTCTCTCAGCCGCGGCTTTGGAACACAATCCATCGCAGTTCATGATGAAGAGGCAACTGCTGTAAAATCCAATTGGAGCTTTATGGAGATGGATGGAGATGAATACCTCTCTCTGTCTTCCCCCTCTCGTACTCTCTGACATACAAATGCACAAATAAGGACTCACATGCACACTCGCACATGGACACCCGTCCTCTCTCTCTGAGTTGCATGAAATCCACCCACAATTATACAGCATCCTGCTCACAACTGCAAGGGAATCTTTCAGCAGCCTGGGTTTGGTCTCAGTGGGCAGCGCTTTACTGCTGAGCGTGCAGCCTCTCTTGCCTTGGTGGGGGGAGGCCTCCTCTGTCGAGGTATTATCCGCTCCCATCTAATATTCATCAGGCACTGGGAGATTCGTGACGACAAGTCATTTTGATCGGATAACAATGCACCGAGGTGGTCGGTGTTGTTGTGTGCACATGCAGGTATGTGAGTCCACATTACCAAGGTATAATCAGTACACACATGGGAGGGCATGTGCATGGATGCTGTGGTGTGTCACCCTAATAAATATAGACCTTTGAATTAGTTGCTTGTAAGCAATTAATTTGTACATTTATACAAAACCTTTTTAAAAATCATCTTGCGTATAAGTCAGTAAAAAAAGTGAAATTGTTGATTAGTTGTCCATCCTTACAAAGACACAATAATAGCACCATGTTATTATTTTGCCAATTTAAATAATTTTATTTGAAATCCATTTCATTTAAATTTAAATGTAGCTCACTCCTTTGTAATTTTATTTATAAAACTATTTTCCTATTAATGTAGAATCATTTGAAGGAATATGTGTGCATGTGTTTGGGAGAGGACGACATGTGCTGATGGGTCATGAAATGTGTAACACGTGTGCCCTGTGTGGCTCTCATACATCACACACAATTGGCTATTATTACAGCACATAAATCAGCACCATTTGACTATTTCAAAATAGCATCAGATCAATATTTACACAGAGGCCCCTGCAAAAGTGACATATTGCATTTGTTTTTCTTTGATTTTATTAATAGACACAGGAAGAAGTAAGATAAGTGCAACATCTGACATGGATCCTGAGATGCACTAAAATGAATCATGCTAAAACATGCTTGGCACCTAAACTCATCAAGCCACTGGAAAAGCTGCAAATACATTAATGTACTTAATACAAAACTTTGTACAATAAACAGAAAATACTCCACTGTGCAGCACAATAATCCTACTCTCTATACATGTGTTTTTTATTATGTATGTATAAGTGCTGTTAAACATTCAACACTGAGGACTCTCTGATTCATGTTCTGCTCAGACACACACACACAAACACACACACACACATTCTCCCCTCTCTCCTCTTTCCCTCTCTTTCTTTTTGGCATCCATCACTGTCTGCGGCAATGGACTGCGAAACAAATTTCTATCACTATACATTACAGGTTAAGAAAGGGAGCTGGGAATGTGTTATATATGCCGGGTTCGATTTTTATGTAGCGTCTACGGGCTCGTCCATCATTGCTCTGCTAGGCACCCTTGTGCACCGGGCCCCTGACGAGATGTTGTCTTGGCACCACTATCAATCACCCTACGCTTGCCCGAGCCCCGTGCCCGATGTGCAGGAGGGGGCATGTGTTGTAGCTGCAGGACTCCCTCCCCTCCCGCTCCCGCTACCTCTCCCGTGCCTCCACGATGGCGAAGCTAACAGTTACAGTCATTCGTCATTTGAATGGTGTGTTTAGAGCATGTGTTTTGTACCTGGGGCCTTCATCCTTGCATGACCTCTGTGGGTCTTCCTTTCTGTCTCAATACTGAGGCTTCTAATGACAGGAGACAATCGGGTAATAATTGTGCAGACCAGAGGGAAAACAAGGTTAGTTTAGATCCCACCTGGCGCCACTCATCCATGCAATGATACTGGGGTCAGAGTCGTTAAGAATACATGAGGTCACGCCATCATATGAAATATATGTAAACCCCAACTGTGAAGCCAACATAAGGAGTGTCATTATAAACCAGCAGCAGATTGCATCATACAGTATTTAAGGTGGATGAAGTGCGGCTCTTTGATTTGTGGCATCATCGCCTGATATAATTTCCGTCCACCACGACCATGAAGGAATAAGCCTTCACCGCTCTGAAGCCCTAATATGTCAATTTGCTCTCTCCGTGTCTTTATAGATGGCATATAGGGTTAAACAGACACGAGATGCTGAAGTGTGTGCCTTTGCATGGCTGCTCAGGCTACTGCTAGACTAATCCTTTTTCTCCCAAAGTCAGGCGGATTATGATTTGAGGAGTACTCCTTCGCCCTTCACACTCCACGCTGAAAGTCACTAACCTATCAGAGAGCATGGGGGGGTAGAGGGGTGTTAGGGATGGGTGGGGGTGAAGGTGGAGGAGGGGGGAGAAGGAGGGAGAAGGAGGGAGATGGGGAGAGGGCTTAATTAGGCCAGATCACCACCACCGCCACCACCACCACCATCCCCAGTCCCCACACTATTCCCTTAGATCCCATCCACTTAATGTTCTGTGAAATCATATTCCACTCCCCAGAGAAGAGAGAGGAATCAGAACAATAAAATGACACATTTTAAAGAGAGGCAGCACCACGGGGAAATAGACTGTTAGTGACACATGGAAGATGTTGTGGGCTGATGGATAGCAAGCACATCTGCCTGGCCCATTACCAACAAACAGCATCAGGCCCAAAACGCAGCAAGAAAGAGGCTTCTGCGCTGGTGTCAACTAAAAACAAATTGTCCGTACTGTTTTATGGCATTAGTGTCCAGTTATATTGTTGATATAGTATCTAAAATAGGCAAAAGATATGACCATAGGGGCATTTCAATTTGCATTTTACCATGATAAAACAACTTTTTGTTTTATTTCGTATATTACATATAGAGTTTTCTGACTGTCTGACTGGCAAACTAACATGGAAACAACATAACCAGTTTGATTACTATTGTCCTTGGAGTAACATTGTACCATAGCTTATAGAAACATTTTTAATATCTAACATTTACAGCAATTGAATTAAGATACATATTTTATATATTACTTGGTATTTTGATCATTTTAAACATGTGTATTGTAACAACACCATATAGCATGAAGGCCGGCAGAGTTACTGTGACAGCTGTGATTTGTGTTTGTTGTGCAGTCTGACCTCGAATGAATCAACCACCTGAACATTAACACTGAATTTTAAACAAATGTTTCAATATTCAAAACACAATATACTGTGTTTTGAACACCACACACTGAAGAAATGTGATACTGAGAGGTGGAAAATAGACAAATCCAAGTCTCCAGGGTGGTTGTCGTCTAAAAATACTCTGTAGCCTTTAGGGGCTTGGTGGAAAAAATAAAACTGAGTAAAATTTAAAATGTCAGTGTGTCCCTTGAAGGTTAAAACAATGCTGCTAATAGCTGATAGTTGTTTCACCATACTTAAAGATTATTAAGATGACGTCAACTGTGAATTACAGCTGCTTTCTGCAACAGCCAATTCAAGGTAAGGAGCTAAATTTCCTCATGAACAGACCGAGTTATAAATTAAACAGAAGCTGCTTCAGTTCCATAAATAATAGTATGTCTGTAACACTGTATCTTTCTTTCCCTCACCTCCATTTTAAATTAGCCACAGTTACTCAAATCTACACATGCAGACCAGTCAAACTATAAACCCATACAACCCTATGACCCTATAAAGGTTGCGTTATGAATAACAAAGTAATATTGCTTTTTTGGATGAGACTGAGTTTTCTTTCTCTACACAGTCTCTACTACAGGCCGAGAGGCAGTGAAGCACACAGGTGGCCCGGCATGCAGCAGGCAGCGAGGAGCGGAGACGTCCAGCAAAATGGAGGTAGTCAAACAGAGAGAGGCACCCAGCGTCAACATGCAGACAGACATGAGAGAGGGGGAGGCTGTCAGGGAAGAAGACAGAGAGAAGCTGGACCAGCACAAAGATACACATGGAATACAAATAACAAACAGACTGGACAAACAGCTGGCCAGACAAAGACAGACAGGCCAGCTGACACGCACATGGAGACTGACGGATATGTAAGACACGTGGGCAGGCGGACAGAGAGCAGGAAATCCAGACGCCCATGCAGAGTAGATGGAGGGCAGACAGACCAACAGGCGGCAGGGACAGGCCTGCTGCCTCTCCACACCTCGAGGACACTTTGGCAGTAAAGAGAAGCTAAAGCTAATCTCCCCCACTGTGTTTAGCCAGTTAGGGCCCTTGAACAGCAGAGAAAGTGGCTTTACTCCCCACCAAGGAGAGAGAGAGAGGGAGAGAAGAGGTCCAGCATTTTCCAGAAGTCAGATAGCATCTGGGGTTTTTTTCATTAGGACACAAGGCAGAATTATCAACCAGAACATCTGAATTTACCCCCACCCAGCATTCGCTCTTTCTAGCGCTCCTCACCAATCATTTCTAATGCCCTCCATCTCCCTTCTTCCCCTCTCCCTCTTCCTCTCGTGTCTCCCACTCAATCAGACAACATCACTACATGTACTTCTCCTCTTAGCTTTGGTCTCCGCACCAGTGATGGCCTAAATTCTCTGTGGTGTGGACGTGACAATCCATTGCTCCTGCACGATCCTCAATCCCAGAAGTTACAGCAAACATTGGAGTAGAAATACAGCAAGGCGTTTGTTTATATCCAGGAAGATTGCCACTTCACTATGCGCTATAAAAACACCTGAAGAGATCAATAACCATTTACAATTCAAAGTACCTGAAGTTTAAGCAACTGCGTAAATGAAGCAGTGACAGTAAAACAGCAGGCACCATGCTATGTGTAGACCTGTTTGTTTCTCAAGCTGATATCCTATTTAGTTGAAGCCTGTATGACAATAAGCAGGGACAATCTGCCTGTAGATGGTGGTGACGTACGTGTTACAAAGTATTCTTCCGCAAAGAAACAGTATTATTGAATGCATATTGGACATATTAATTAAACACTTGTATTTAAAACTATCTAGCAAGATTTTTTTAAACAGTTTGCGCTAAATGACATTTATTTTACTGGGCGCAGCGTTATCCTGTTCTCATTAACTGCTCCGCGGTCACAGGTGCTTCTTGTGAGGTCTTTTGCGGTTTCAAGCCCGCACTAGAGTTAATGTTGGGGACTATTTTCTCTACCGATCTTTCGTTTTCTCCATCACACGAGCCTCTATACAGTCTGTAAAGTCCCCCTCTGCGTCAGTTTGGCTGCTTGTGTTTCTTTTAGTAATTACACGCCTCTGATTAGGTGCGTGAGTGAATAATGCAACCAGATGGAGGTGTCCTCTCTGGTGCCTGCGTGTTTTGTTTTTCTTTCCTTTTTTTCTTTTTTCTTTCTTTTTTCTTTTTTTTTTTACTGCGGCGTGGTATGCCTGGGTGTCCCCCCGCCGTGTGACCTGCGGGTGACGGGGAAACCTGCCATCCATGTGCCCGGAAACCCTCGACGCCAACACGGCAGCGCGAGCTAAAAATAGTCCGCTGGTGATAAATAATAAAACCTCTCCCCATATGCCGAGCGTCCCTCTACTTTCCTCCTGATTCCAGTCTGTGCAGCTAATTGTATGACTTAATTTGCGAAGGGGACGCGTTGAAATGAAATGGAAGTGTTCGGGCTATTTATGGTGTTGGCCTTTATGGACTAGAAATGCTATCATAGGATTATAAAAATAGACCTAAAAGCTTCAATAAATCTTGAATAAAAAGAAAATGGTGATCACGAGCATTATGGTATAAATATGGGGAAAACACCATCAGATGTGCACGGCTATAGCCCGTTTAAAATCAGTTTTAAGGAGCGCATGGCCTCTGTAAATTGAATGATTTTAGTGATTGTGAAATCCCACATTTAAATGACAAAGAGCTCTGACATACAGGCCTGCATTAGTATTAACAGCTGTGAAAATACACCGTATATTCTGAAACTAAACGCCATTACAGGTTTATGACTCTAGGTTTCTCTCCCTGATCAGCATCCTCATATCTCATTTCCCACAATATAATTATACACTCTGTAATTCTGCATGATTTTTTTTTTCTAAGACCTGTGTCATTTAAGACGTGTGCAGGAAAAAAAAAGCCCAGCTAAATCAGAGAAAGCAGTACCGTCCTGTGCGGAGAGAATGACACGGCGCTCCCCCTTTTCTGTTTTTGCTGGATGTCTGGTCACGATTCAAAGCCCTCACAGCGGGGAGCTTTGTGTTGATGCTGCTGCAGTTGAAGTCCGCATGGGAACCCCCCCCAAATACCCCCTCCTCCTTCTCCTCTTCTCCTCCTTCCTCTCTTCTATCTCGCTCACTCCTCTTCATCCCCCTGCTGCTCCTCTTCCTCTCCTCCTCCTGCTTCTCTTCCCTTCTTCTCCACTCCACCCACGCACGGCTCTCCACGACCGAGAGGCTAAAAATAGCATCAGGAATCCCCGCATCAATTCAGAGGGAGGAGGGGGGTGAGTGGTGGCGTGGGGGAGACGTCAGCGCACACAAGGTCATAAAACCCCCCTCCAGTGCTTTTCTTGATTTGTCACAGCTCCCATCAGCGTTTTTTCCTCTTCTCCGGGAGACCCACACCGTGTCCGATTTTCTTTTTATCGCGCTGAATTGATAAAAGTCCGAATTGTATCGATCCACCCCTGTAAATCACATTAAACGCCTTCTCCTGTAATTAATTTCATGACAGGGCTGGGGATGAGATTGCACCGCGGACTCGAGGTAACAACAACAACAACAAAAATACAATAAAACAAAACAAAAACATAGCTAAAGCCGGAGCACAAACAGGTGGAGGAGAGGAGGGTAAAAATACACGAGGGAAGCAGAGGGAGCAGCCAATAGCTGTGACAATAAGCTGAGCATGTGCTTGCAAAAAATTGCGAGCGTGTATTCCCCGTTATTCCACGTTACAAGCAGTCATTGCAGGCAGGGGACTGCAATGACTGGGAGAGCCCCTATTCTTTGTAGGAGACTATTGATTTTCTTGCTGTCATTTCTAATCATCGTTGATGTGTCTTCTGCAGGGAGGGAGCCTGTGCAACCTCCATCAGATAAAAGGTATGTCCCTTTCCTTTCCTCATTACCTTTCCTTACCTCATTACCTTCCCTTGCTGTGCGTCCTCTTTTCTATCTCAGTATAAGCTAAAAAAGAGGGGTGTGTGAAAAGATTGCATGATGAAATTGCAATTGCAGGGTCTAATATCTGTAGCTAATAACCTTTAGTAGCTATAGCCCACTTCTTTTGCATTTTCACACCTAAGAGCACTAGTGCATGACTTTTTTTTCTTTTTTTTTTGCAAGGATGGATTTTCTTATCTGACAGAGCTGCACCTTGAGGAAGCAGAGCATTTCTGTGTTCCCGGAGTGCAGTGTTGAATATAAAAGGAGATTCCCTGCATTGGTTTAGTCTGATCATGCAAGGTGACGTGCAGTATTTCAAATGTTTTTTGCAGTTGATCAGCACAAGCAGGAATCAACATTTAAGTGTGTGGAGATGCTTTCTCTAAAGGACGGTTCTTAGGAGTGTACAGTCCAGCTCTGCCTGCTGGTGGTGAATATGGGGGGTCAGTTGGTCATCTCCTTTGTGTTTGTTGCTGCTCTGATGATGAGACGGGGACCGAGTCTTTGAACCTTTGCATTAGTGATGAGCTTTCTCCTCTCTTTATCTCTCATCACCATATTTTACAACTGGGCAAACTGAGCCTCGCTTGTCAAACGCTGGTCCCGTCCGCCCACACAGGTATGCACATGTGTTCACATGTGCACACACACCCGGAGGCACATGTTTAGAACACACACACACACACACACACACACACACACACACACACACACTTAACCATCCTTACACCTATGCGCAGACACACTCTCACCAGACTGCATTATAAATGGACCTTGCTGTGTGTTTTTTTTCTCTTTCTCTTTGTCCTCTTCACTTCCCCTCATCATCAGCTGCTCCATTTAATGCAGTGACATCATCGTGCTGTGTGAACGGAGGTTGATGGTCCGATGCTTGTGCCAAGGCCGTGCAGGGGGGAAAAAAAAGGTGTTTGGCTTTTGTCTGCTGCTGGTTCTACATAATGCCTTTTTGCCACGAAACAACAGAGACGCTTCTGTCATCGCTGCGTTAACACTGCTGCACCTTGATTAGAGGTAGGAAAGAGTGTGACGTACAACGTTTTACAGCTTGTGAGATAACGTCTCAGACAAACAAATAAAATTGAATCTGGGGTGATTAAACAAAAAGTACATTTTTGCAGAAGCTTTCAATCTATATTCATTGCGTTTGTGCGATGACTTTAGTAAACACTACAGTTTTCTGTTAGGAAAATTTTGACATTCTACTGGAAACAATTACCACTGACAATAAGACTTTCCTCATATTTTCATTCATAATCTCATAATTAAAAACCAGAGCAAATCTAATATTGCAGTAAATTAATAGAGCTGTGCTGTGGTAGCCTCTTCCTTGGCATGCCAAAGAGACACCAACCATAACGTGGTGGTGGTGTGTGTGTGTGTGTGTGGTGGTGGTGGTGGGGCATATTGTGTGTACTAAGGTGACTAATTGCCCTCTTGTTCATCCTCTGAGATGGATGAGAACACTCACCCCTCTGCTCCTCCAAGTTTATGGCTGAGTGTCAGGATTACCCAGGATGCTTCTTGAGTATCCCCTTATTCCTTCAATGGGATCTCATCTCATCTCATCTCATCTCATCTCATCTCATCTCATCTCATCTCATCTCATCTCAGATGTTACACCTGGCATGCCTGTGCATTACAGCTGCTGCCTGCATGGGCCACTTTATCATCCCCTGCACCTTGGCTTTGCTTTTGGCGGTAAGAAAACACTTCATCACAGTTGTCCGCCTTGCGCAGGCCTTTCCACTCATTTATGGGACTTTGGGATGCTAACATGTCGGCTGATATTTAACTATGACTCTCCCTGTTCCTGCCTCTTCTTGAATGATGGCAAAGCTGCTTAGTCATTTAAGTAGCCGGAGCAAATCTAACTAATGATCTCAGCTGTCAGAGATAAATTCCACCATTGGGTGCAGGGCCCTGCCACTGCTGCCGCTGCTGTGGCTGGAGGCCCATATCTCCCAGCATGTCTCAAGCATGCCTTCGGTGTCATCTCACACCGGCTGCACCGAACGCACGATGATGCCGCAGGTTGAGTCACGACTCGTCTCTTATCTTTAGGGTCGCAGGTTGTTTATCATGTGAGGGGCATATCAGCTTTTTACGCAGCCCAGATGCATCAGTCCCACTGAACGTGTGTCACATTATTCACTGGTCATAACACTGTATCAAGGCACGTCGTCGGTCCTGCAGCACCAGGACTCTCCATCCTGGAGGCATTGCTCCAGTTAGTCATAGCTGAGTGAGATGACAGCCATGGCCATGACATGTAGTCGAATTGACAGACTAATTCAAGATGGCTGCCTTAAACACAGCTATCACACATGGTGCGCTCAGGGCCAAAAGGAAGTGTTGTTGAAGAACCTGCAGTGTCTCCAGACTCCTTTTTATGTCTCTCTTCCCTGTCTCACTTTTCATTGCATGTTTCTGTCCTCAGAGCAGCTGCTTTGCTGTGGTAAATGTAGACTTATATTTGCAATGTAGAAGACAGGAAAGGTCTTTTTCTCACTACATTACACTCTCAAAGCAATTATATTAGAGCACGAGACCACTTTAAGATGTAAATACGCAGAAGTGCAGTGTCATAATGTTCCTGTTCAGTGAAAAACACCTATGTTCATGGCTGGAGATCTTGAATGTTTCACATCAATTAAATAATAATGCTTTCTTTCACTTGTTGAGCTAAATAAATAATCTATATATATCTAAACAAAGATTTGTCTAAAGGGGACAAGCCGCCTAATTTGGGTAAAGAAAACCCTCCTCAGGCCTTCAGGAAACAGACCTGGTGGACACACAGCACAATGTACAGTAAGATGGCAAGAAAATAGACACATACACCAAGACGTCTGTAAGAATAGTAATTATGGAAGCACATATGACTTATCTTTCGGCATAGATGATTGTGTGTTAAGATAATAGGCTAATCTCTGTACCTGTGTGTAATTATTTTTGGTTCACTTCACAGTACAACACATTTTCTGTCTTCCTCTTCCTTTCAATTCAACTCTTTTGATCTATTCTGTGTTGGCGCACCTGCTCTTTTTAGATATCTCTCCCTCTCGGTCCGGTTTCTTTCCCCCTCTCTCTCACACTCTCTCTCTCTCTCACACTACACACACACACATACGCACACACTATCAGTTTCTCTCCGTCTGTCACGCACACACGAATACTTACACATCAGCCTGCTTTGCTCTGGTTGGATTTCTCATTCTCTGTAATTACAGGCTTCTTATCTACTTCCTATGTTACGTGCTGCAGCCGTTGGCCTCCTCCATGTTTCCTCCTCTCCCATTTTAGTGCCACACATCTTCCGCTGCTTCTCTCTACAGCAGCCAACAAGGCAAGAGACACACAATATGCTTTTTAACATGGCAGGACAAGCCAAGTTTGACGGCTGCATGGGACAAATCCAAGAGGCACTAAATTCTGGTGGCAGTTTTTGCTCGAAAGAGGCCATTTGAGTGAAATATTGTAGCGTCGTTACGGCTGTGGGTGTGTGTGTGTGTGTGTGTGTGTGTGTGTGTGTGTGTAAGAGAGAGAGAGCGAGAGAGAGAGAGAGAGAGGGCGAGGAGAAAAGCATGGCAGGGAGAAAATGTGGGCACTGGCGTTCAGACGCGCGTGGTGAGTGAGTGTTTGTGTGCGTCGAGGAGTTGTAAAGTTTGATTTAATTATTCATGTGGAAGCAGTAGCATTGCTTCCCAAACTAGCAAATGAAACTCCATCTTGCCAAAGAACTCACACAGGTCACGGCGACCAATTACTTAATGAAAATGATCAGGTTTCTAATGCGGCCCTGGCCAGAGCTCGACTCCAAATTCCTGCAGTACTTCAAGTAGCTATAAAACAGAGTGTACCTCAGCTTTCTTCCAGTGGTTAGGCAAAGTGTGCCACCGCTGCAGTCTTTAGACCCATCAAAACTCCAAATGGCTGAACCAGCTTTAAGGAAAAGGATTATTACTTATTAAGAATGGCTAATGTATGATGTAAAAGTTGGCTGGCCTTCTATCTCCATCCCCTCCCGTCTTTCTGGCTCAGCCTCAACTTCTCTCCCTCTCTCTCTCTCTCTCTCTCTCTCTTGCATTAAAATGGTATGTTTGTGATGTTTATGCTCATAGTTTCAAAGACTAACCTGTACGCCAACTATAGAGCATGAAAAGATGCATAGTATTGTAAAAGTCTTTCTTCATCTTGATACAATACTCACATGCCGGGCCGTTCAATATCGGCATTATATGTTGTAATCATTTCTTCTCTCCACACTTAGTTACACAACTCCTCTGTCAGAGATGGAGGGCAAAATCCACAGTCCCTGTTCCATACATAGCTGTGTCTTAAAGGCACGTGCTTTACGTTCAAATGCATACAAGTTACATGTGTGAATATGAACAGTTCATTTGAAAACAAGTAAAAAGTGAATTAGTTGTCCTCTCCACCGACATATATTATATATACATATAAGTCCTTATTCAGAACTGAGACCTCTAACACATTCAAATGTAAGAGGCTGCGGTCCAGGTTCAGTGACTCAAACCTACCTGTACAAGCTGCTGTCTTCAAACTTTATATCATCTATACTGTTCTTTTTGTTTTTTCCTTCATTTCTCTATGTATGCTCATCCTCAGGGACTCCTCTTGTATTTCCTGGTATGTTTTTTATGTGTCCTTGTGAAGAACCTTGTGGCTCGGTTTTTTTAAGCTGCTACAGACAAAAAGTTCACTTGCTGACTGAGAAAAGCACCAGATGATGAGGTCTGATTGAAAGTTCAGCTGAAGCTACAGAATTTAAGGCTCCGGCGGTCTGAGCATAGTAAATCATTGAGGCATCTCATCAGGGAAACTCTGTCCCGGGAAACACAGAGGGAGGACAGTGGAGTGGATTGTGCCCACCATCTGTTACAGTGAAGTCGAGAGGATGGCTACACAGACAGGACTGACAACAGACGTGACAACTTTGTCACTGTAAATACAAGCATATCTCACTTTCACGCAGAGTTGAAAAAACTGGATTTTTCCTTTAATCTAAACTTCACGTCACCAAATTAATAATCCCCACAGCTGCGAGTAATGTCTGCCCGACACTTGTCCGTCCTCTGGCTACTTGACACCACGACGGCGGCTATTTTAGTGATGTGCGTCCCGACTCCTTCAGCACCGCGGACAGCGCCGTCTGCGCCCAGCCTCTCTCTCTCTCTGTCTCCATCTAGCCGGTTTCCCGACTGCTGTGACAGTAAAGCCGTTACCATGTTACGCTGAGAGCATGCAACAACACACACACACACACACACACACCGCAGGTTCTGCATGCAGCTCCCATTCTAAATATTTCTGCCTGGTAATACAAAACCAGGCATATTCTGCTAAATTATTAAATACCACACTGCAAGACTCGGGCTGTATGGCATGAGGTAATCCTTACGGCCAGGTTTGTTTGATGCTCTTCTATGGGCCAACAAGTGGAAATGTGTTTTTGAAAATAGATATCAAGAGTGTGTTAGTTGTCCCTGTCATGATTTTAAAACAACTTTATGGATGTCTTACTAAGGCCGGAGGTTGGCATTGACCGTTTATCATAAACTGTAGAGACGCTGGGGATATATCCAGCCAAAGCATAATCTTTGACAGGCCTATGGATCTGATTGGGTGACGTAGCAGTAAAAGTGGTTTCTGATTATGCAGGGTGGTTATGGTAACATTGACAAAGTCGATCTATTGGGTCCACAGTGGATTCAGATGATCGACCATGTGAGCAGGATTTAAACACCTTTCTACATCTTGATAATCCCGTTCTTGTAATATCCTAACAGCCTTATGGAGTGATCGATCCGCTGCAACCTGTGCGCATAGCAGGCAATGGACCGATATTCAGTCGAAGGCGG
The DNA here is from genome assembly GCA_008933995.1 of Datnioides undecimradiatus. NCBI lineage: Eukaryota > Metazoa > Chordata > Actinopteri > Lobotiformes > Datnioididae > Datnioides > Datnioides undecimradiatus. The sequence continues at coordinate 6,528,159 of WARS01000030.1, read as the reverse complement.
TGTTTTGGCTGTACGGTGACGTTTTAAGGCAGGTCCTGGTCAAACCTACCAATGATACAAGTCGGTCCTATTCTGCTGGGACTGATCGCAATGAACGGGTGTCGGAGCTCTGCACGGCAAAGGAGCAACCACAGCGAGACGAGGCGATCAAGGGGATGCGGCATCGGTACGCGGGAGCTGTCCATCAGCACCAAATCCCCGACGAAAAGCAAGGAAGCAGCAAGCAGAGCCGAGACCCAGTCGCTCCTGTTTTCAGCCTGCCGCCCCCGCCCTCTTCTCACCACCGAGACCGCACTTCGACCACCGCCGCTCACCGCCAGAGCCTCCAGGAGCTCCCCTGTCTGAGCCAGCCCTCTCGGAGACCTGTTCACAGCGGCGACCCTCTACCTCTGGCGAGCTACGACACCGCCCAGCGACCTTCACACCGAGGCAGTGAACCCAGCACCGGGCAGCCGGTGCACCTGCAGCAGGATCCCTGGGCCCCGGCCGGCTTCCAGCAGCAGCAGCAGCAGCCGCCACCGCCGCCGCCGCAGTCGGAGAAGCAGCCTGTTTTTCCAAGCTGCCACTGCAGTTTTTCCGAGCAGGAGGCGAGCTTTTCTCAAAATCAGCACCATCCTGCCGATCCTCTCCCACCGCAGCCCTCCCCACCTTTTCCGCCGCCTATACCACCGCCACCAACGTCGTCCTCCTCCTCTCTGCTGTTTTCCCGGGAATCTAAAAGGGGGGAACGTCTCCGAAGGAGTGCCAATAATTACCAACAGGCAAGCATCGTGGAACGCTGCAGGGGAGGAGGAGGAGCAGGAGGGCACCGAGACCACAGGCAGTTGTTGCAGCAACAGCAGCAGCAGCAACAGCAGCAGCAGCAGCAACAGCATCAACAGCACAGTCATTTAAGACTCCAACAGAGGGACCCCTCCCCTGAAGGAATCCGTGCAAACTCGCAGAAAGGGCGCTCTTTAAATGTATGTGAGTCAACTGAGGCTAACAGGAGAGCATTCGAGTCTCAGACTCAGGACCTGCAGCAGCAGCAACAGATCCCACAATTACGAGCGCAGCAACAGCTACTGGTGGGGAGCAGCTTGCCTATCAACTACTGCGCCAGCGGCTCAGGAGAGCTATGTAGGACTCACCAGGCTCCACTGCTGCAACAGCAAGAGCAGCAGCAACAGCGGCAGCAGCAGCAGCAAGGCGCACTGGGGCTCTGTCCCCAGCGTCCGCAGCACTGTGAACAAGACCGCAATAAGTCTGGGAGGATCTCCTCGCAAGGCGATCAGACGCAGCCACACAGCCGCGACTCCCGCGTAACCCCCCCGGTAACACAACAGGCATACGCGGGGAACTCGTCTGCGACTGTCAGCAACAGCAGCAAAGACAGCCCCAACTACGGCTCGAGCTATCACCTGTGGCCAGAGAGCCCGCATAAAGGAGAGGAGAGGATACGCATCGACCTCCATAAGGTAGATTTTCACACATTTCCTCCTGCGATTTAGGATCTAATTAGCCCCCAATGACAAAAACAAACTGGCCGTAACGTTTTTACTCAATGACCACGCCTGTCATATGATTTTGATAGAGCACATTCACGTATGTGAATGGTGTGCACGCGCGTGGTATGTGTGTGTATGTATGTGTGTATGTAAGGGGGGGGGTATATATTTGAATCGTCGCTCAATGTTAGGCAGCTTCCCCAAAAGCACCGATAGAACTACCGTACATGTAAGCCAGCGCGCGACATTCCTTATCTAACCTGGTGTTTGTTTCATTTGGCCGCACGCGCACGCTCATGCACACGCAAATGCGAGCGCACGCACGCGCACACACACCTGTTCCATGTTGCGGCGTTGTTTTTGTGTTTCTGGGTAGCCCACTGAAAATATTCAAATGACGCTCCCCGGCAGCTGAATTAGAGACAAAGCGCTTGTTGTTTCCACAGAGCAGAGGGGTATCTGAGCGGGGGAATTTTAATACCGTGGCTTCCAGACACCGTTCTCGCACACAATGCTTAGCTTTATATCGTTTGGCCTGCACCTGTCAGTGGGAGCTGCCGGTTCAACATACTTCCAAACTCACTTTATACAGCAGTATGTGCCGCTTGGAGAACTGTCATGCACTCAGCAGTGTCATACAGTGCCATACACAGTCTAAAATGTGTGGTAAATGTAGTAAATGAAATATGGATAATAAAAATATAAGAAATGACACGAATCTCAATACAATCATTACTGTTATAAGAAGAAAAGGACAAACATGGATAAAATATTCAGAGTGGCAACATGAGTGAAAACACATTTAGGATATAATGTAAAATAAGATAGATGGTTACAGCATGTGAGTGTTTTAAAAAAAAGAGGGTGAGAAAGTTGTACTCTGGAAAAAGTAATCTTAATCAAAAGGTGCTTTAACTATTTCTAATTATTTAGATGTAGAGTATAAATGTTTGTACCGTAACTCACAATAAGTGAGTAATAGATAAGTGATCTGGGAGAGTGGGCTTGAGCAGGAAAGATCATTGTCATGTACGTTTGTTCAATATTTCGTCGATAAATGAGTGAGCTGAATGTTCCCTAGGGCTGCTAGGAGTTGACGAACAAATTGGTTTGGTACTGTTTGGATCTGGCAGAGAAATGTAAACCTGAAAAAGTACATAGTTCTCTCTCAGTGCTCAAACCTCATGAAAATAAAATATGTTGGGGGTTTTTTTTACCACCAGGCATCTCCTCAATATGACAAAATATGTCTAATTATTGGTCGTAGCAATGGACTTATGAACATTTTGGTTGTAAAAATGATTTTTATTCTTGTCCCCACTGTTGGTTCTGCTTTTTTTCCCTTTGTGTTTACTTCAGGTGCAGCTGATGTGAAATTTTCGTATCACAGGATAGGAAAGAGAAAAGAAAAGGAGGCACTGATGAGGCTGTTGCATCTAAATAGGAGCATCAGACTCCTTTTAAAATGCCGCAGCTGTTTTCAGGAGCTGAGCTGGCACCAGTAGCAAAAGGTGGTACATCGAACCACCTTGACATGACTGTTCTGAACTCTGGCTCAATTTTGGAGCATCAGCAGAACACAGAAATGACCAAATGGCTGAGGGGAAAGTAAACTTTTTTCCCCTGAAGTCGCTGCCATCCTGCGTCAGGCTAAAATGACAGGGTTGTTCTGCTGAGAGGGAAACTACACAGAAGACATGAGGCAAATTAAGAACAGTGGAACTTATTCCTGTAGTTACATAATATTATTCAGGGAAATATGTCATAAATATAGGATCACCCTCTTAATATCCAAACACTTACACCATCATATTAGACAGGCTTTATTTTCCTTTAATCTGCTACGTGCACTGTATCTTCAAAACGTCACGGTAACAGTGCCAGATATTGTGCACTCAATGCCACAAATTTGTTTGTGAATTTGTTTCAGTCACCACTAAAGTTACCAAGAATGGGAAAAAAAAACGCAATATTCATCCCTTCAGCCAAAATAATGTTATCCATGAAGAATATAAAGATGCTGTGACACCGTTATGGTTGTATAGTAGAGAACCAAAGCCCATATTGTACTAATTAGAGTGTAAAACGTTCATTACAAAGAGTCTTTGGTACGACGAAAAGTAGTCCAAGTGAATACTGGTTACTGTTTAATGCTGCTGGGAAGTTAACAAGCTGTGGGCCTCTAATGTCTTCATGTACAGATATGTGTATATATTTTATACCAGTCAGTTTTCTCAGACACTGTTACTGATGAAGGAAATCTGTCAAACAACTTTATGCACTGTTAAGAAGAATCAAAATGGAAATATGATTTAATATCATGATTAGCTGCTTTGTGTTAGATCTAACCAATGTGTAATTTTCATCGTAAACAAGACATTTGTATATTACACAACTATTACATAATTCAGTTTAAAGGAAATCTGAAAGGGAAAAAAAAATCTTAGAAGTCCCCCCATGACAGAATCAGCCCAAGTATCAAACCTTTTCCACTCGCTCCGATCGGACCAAGCCAAGTATTTTGATACAGCTAGACACGCTTATCTATTCACGGATATTTGTGGGATCGTGGTTACATCTTATTGACTCGCCCTCAATGAGGCGGGCTCCTACCCCAGCTCCCATTTGAAATCCCTTAAACAAAACACTTGTGACAGAACAAGCCTGATAAAGTGTATACGATTACAGTATCCCACAGCACACCCTGAAACCCAATAGCTAGCCCACTGAACTGATGGCAGGTAGTACGATATTGTGTCCGGCCTCAATAACATTGTGCTTTGAAAGGTGCATTGCTGCTTCTATTGTGATCAGCTGTGTAAGTACTCTAATGCCTGCCACTTACTGCTATGGTGATAGCTCCTGCAGGGACACGGTAGCCCATAAACACTGGCGGACTTGCTCTCGCTTAACAAGGCAGATTTTTGAGGATATACAGATGTCATGTTTAAACAGAAACCGGAGATTGTTCAATGTACAGTCTGTCAAAATAGCTGCCATCCACAGGCAAAAGTTAACAGGTTTTTGAAAAAAAAAAAACAACAAAAGTTTAAAATGAGGGCAAGATATCGACCAATAGAGGGCTGTTGCCTGTGACCAGGCATTTTGTATGATATCTTCCTCCCCTGCCAGGACAGTATAGGTGATTTGTTGGAGCATACACCAGGAGAGTCCTTCCTGATGCGTTGCAAATGACAAAATAGACTAAAACTTATCGCTTAGGATAAAAACCCTCTCCATCAACAGTTAAGCTAAGATTGTTGATCAAGCAATAGGTTGGCATTTTGGAAAATACAACTAATTACTTTCTTGCAGAGTGTGAATGTGATGACTGAAACATCAAACTATTCTATCAATTGATTCATTTTGACAATTTCACTAATTGTCATACAGGAAATATTAAAAAAAAAAAATGTAAAAATGTAAAACTCCTCATTGACATTTCCCAGAGCACAGGATGACATTTTCAGATTGTTTGGTTTGTAAAACTGCTCAAAACCCCTGAATATTCAGTTTAAGTAGCAAAGTTAAGTAGCATACCCCCGTATTTGAGTGGCTACAGCCACTGAATATTTGTCATTTGTCTTTGAAAAATCAATTTTCTAAATTGTTGATAATCATTTTTTTTTTTTACCAATAGATTTTACTGCCTGGTTTTGTAAAATGTTAGAAAATGGTGAATAATTTTTGGTACAGTTTCCCTGAGCCTGTATTTGGACAGCTCGTTTGTGTGATTAACACTGAACTCCAATAATGATCAATTTACATTGATATAAAAATAAGGGAAACCGCACAACCTGTGAAATGAGTTGACCATCAATTTTCTTTCTGTTGACTCATCGAAACATTTTTGCAGCTCAGCTCATCTGATGCTGTACCGAGATTCAGAATATAACAACTCTTTGTGCCGTGCTAATGTAGAGACAAGATCAAGGGTTAAAAATGAAAAGAAGAAATAAAAATATCCAGCCTGGTGCCGTCTCTCTCTTCTCCTGTCACATCACCAATGTTTGTTGGGTGCACCGGGCCCGTAAGCTGCTCTACTGTAGCTGTGTGTGTGTGTGTGTGTGTCAGGCGAGTGCCAGCCCACCTTTCTGGAGAACATAAGGTTATATGTGTCATTGCAGAATGGATGGCTTGAAAGAGGAGGAAAGCTATTACAGTAAAGCCTTTTGTGCAGATCCTGCCAAACTGCAGTCCAACACGCGTATAATCACCCTATATGATCTAGGAAAGGTCAACACAGTATATATCAAAGTGGCACTTGCAACCAACTTAGTGTCTCTTTGACGCTGTCTGGTGAATTTAGTGTGGTCGTGTTTAGTGGCGGTTCTCTGTGTGGAGCTCTGACAAGTAGAAAGTGAATGAAACATGAACAACACAACACACTAGTGGTTTACCTTATCAGTTGTGCGTTTGTGTTGGCTTTGTAATAACACTGAGGTAATGTTGAATGCTGGGCCCCGAAACAATTGATGTGGACAGGTCTGCTTACAGTGTTATGATTTAGTGGTGGGCTTATGCCAAGAGAAACATTATGTTGATTTAAACTTTCTCTATCGGTCATCTCTGCGCTGTTGTTACAGGGCCCTGTGTTTGTTTTTCTCTCATTAGGCATCCATGTTTCCACTGACTTCTACGCTTGAGTCTGCGAGGACCTTTAAAGTAAACACACCCAACTGAACAAAAAAAACAACTAAATGTCAGACAAGGGGCAGATCCTAGTTCACATCCTCTGTATATGAAGAAGGAGTGGTGCTGCTGTAGATCCCTGATAATGCCACCAATTGTATGTGGAGGGTTAGGTATGAGCTGTCGGAGTGTCTGAGTTTCAGCTGCAGCTGGCAACACACAGGCAGTAAGTATGAACATGAAGCTCTTTTAATAATTGATTGCTGTTTTCCCTATTTTTTTTATTTTTTTTTTGGTCCGCTGTGTTAAAGTGCTGCTGCTGCTGCTGCTGCTGCTCTGAAATAGATTTGTGTTACCATGTGTGTTGCTATGGAGAGATCAGCCCGGCGTTGTGTAGCAGTCTCTTGAGTTTGGTCAAGGAATCATGTACAGAAAAAGGCTCTCCTTTGGATTCACGATCCATTTCACACTTGCCTCTTAACACACGTGCGATGCATAGGGTCCTGGACACATGTCCACATTACTCACACACGCACTCTGTAGGGTAGCCCACACAAACACTGATATTACTGTAAGTGGTTCAAATAGTGCTCCACTTGATATAGTTCATTCGCTTTGCGTTTCATTTGAGTGAGCCAGCACAAGGAGAAGTGTATTGAATTACTTGCAGTCCAGTTGAATACAAAGAGTGGAAAAGAAAGCGTGTTGGGGCTTTCCTCGGTGAGCCTCGCCGCTTACTTACTCCGCGGGTAGAGTCACAGCATGGCAGATGTTTTCGCTCTGCCAGCAGTCAATGCAATTTGTAACTTGACTGTTCGACCCCTCGTGATGTTTCCCTTTTCTAATGTGTGTTGTAACTTACAAAGTCTTTTCTTTTTTTCTTTTTTTTCCATCTCCTCCTTCGTATAGCATGCCAAGTCCCCACCACGGCTCTGTGCTTAATAAATGACCGCAGTTCATTTATATGGTAATTCCTGTGAGATGCTGGCCAAGGGATGCCAGGCATATAATGTATCACCACAATGCATATGCTTTATGGCTAATTAGGTTATTGATCTGAGGCTGTCCCCGCGTTAGGGCATGATCACGACACAAAAGAGTATGAGAGTATGAGTAATGCAGCTGTAAGCAGATATTCATCGTTCATTAAAATGCTTGGAAAGATTCTGACGTGAAATGATGGCTTCATGTGTGCGTGGATGTGCAGGTGTGTGTGTGTCTTTCCACATATTTTCTGATTTTGTCGACGTGTGAGCTCATTGAGTCATTTCAATATTGCCTGCTGGCTGTTTTCAAATGTTTGTTAAACACAGTGTTTGGTGGGAGAGCAGAGTGCAGTAACGAGATGTGAGAGATGTGTGATTTCATCATACTTTGCTCACACAATCGACTAACGCTTCGCTTGCAGCCTGCCCTTGAAAATGCAAGTTTGGAAAGCTTCTCCTGCCATTGTGAAATTCCATACAGAGAGTGTTTGCTTTGTATGGCAGTGGGTGTGTGCGAATGTGTGTGTGTTCATGACGAGCTGCTTCTGCCCGTGCGCTTTCATTGGTTACGCTTCGCCTTCTCATCAGGTCTTTATGTCCTCAGGTCAGAGTTTGACTGCTGATCCCCTGGGCTGCCATACTACTTAATTTACAGCATATGATACACAACCGTTCCCCTGTAAAACTCAGTCACTGCCTCCTCTGGCCACTGATGAATATTCAGTGAAGAACAAAAAGCCTCAGCTGATCCGCATCTAGTCGGATCTTCTCTGCCTTTGGCTGTTTATAGAAAATGCGAATACAATTTGTTACCTTTATACAAACAGAAGAGGTTTCCATGGGAATTAAAATTTTGCCTAGCCTTGAATCAGGAGACCTCCGTTTTTGCGCCTGTGTGTACGTATACAAATTACTGTGTGCGCATGTGTGCATCGCCAGCCATAGTGGCTCTCCTCCAGCACATGAGCTTTACAAATTGAAACAGAAGATGAGTTGAATGAAGCCGCTTTCCCCTCCCTCCCCTTCGTTACCTCAAATCACCTAAGCTGGTGTATGAAACAGCTATCATAGAGCAACAGTGTGATGTGCTGAGGGTCCGCTGAGGTTCACTGCAGGCGATGTTAGCTACAGAAAAAAAGCATCTGCTCCATGGAGGCATTTTCCCTGTATATGTGCACATGTTCTGCTGCATGTGTGCACATTTGCATGCTTGTACCTGTGTTTATGTGGAGAGAGAGTGAGAGAGGGAGTGAGTGAGTGGGAGGATAGCTTAAGTATATCATTATCATGTGTTTGCCATGGCCTTGTCTTCAGATGCTAAAGGTCACATTAGCTCTATTTCAGCTTCTAGTCATGTGGAAGACCCTCTTCTTCAGGAAACCTCTGCTGTACCGCCGAACCATTGTCTCCCCCATGAGCGGCATCCTGCTTGAGTCGCAGTGTCGGGGGCTCCGCACGTGATTATGTATCTGCAGTCATGTTTACAAAGAGGGCGGACGCACCAAACGCGTGCATGTGTTTGCTCTACACTGTTGGAGAAGTCCATAAAAAAACATTGATTTTCTAACAATATGTGAATGCTATTTTTATTGAACTTCTTTGGTTTGTTCACATGCTGACACGCTGACATGAGAGAAATGTGGCGCCTCGTCTCCTCCCTCCCTCACTCTGCCTCTGTTTTTCTCTGGTTTATGTTAGCGGTTGGTGTGTGGCTCTCTCTGTGTGTGCTGTAGTTCCTATACAGCTGCTCCAGCCTCCATTATCGGCTTCCCTCCGACTGTTAACCCCTTAATGGGCCACCACCACGGTCCGTGCACTTCTTTTGATACTGCTGTATTCTCTTTAACCCTTTCACGGACAAAGCTGTCTTCCATCTCCCCTGCCTTCTCTTTCTTTGAGAGAGTCCATTTTCGATCACTCGTTTCCGCTCCCCCAGCCACCTCTTCTTCTCTGTCAGACTGGGAAAAAAAAGGCCTTTTAAAATAGAATCAATTTACACTAAAGTGCCCAGGGGGCATTAGAAAACTGCAGCACTTAATTTCATAACCAAAGAAGAAAAAAAAATATCACAGCTGGAGGCAGTTAGCACAATTCCCAGAACTTTTATCATGCAAGACGTAAGAGACTAGCATGAAAGACGGCTACTCTTGACTGTTGTACAGTACAGTGTGCGGCTTGGTTATGGTTCACCTACCTGAAAACAAGATTACATGCAGTGCAGTGCAGTAAAGTACAGTAGGTATGTGTGTTGGGCTGAATACAAATGTGCTGCTTTTCCAACGGGCCTTTGTTTCAGTTCGCCAGAGAAACGCAGGCTTCAGAGCCAGATAACGATATTCAATTAGCTTGAGTCCATGGTAGACCTCTGCACCCAGTCACAGCACGCTGGAGCCAGGTGACATATGGTAAAGGAGGAGCAATGAAACCTGATATCTTCTCATTTCGTCTTGTTACCATTGCACCGTTGCAATTTTTCCTCAGGAATGTCAAACATACAATTGAATCTTAGAAACGCAAATGCTTTCAGATGCACACCGTTTGAGATTAAACTTTTACTCTTCATGGAAAAGTGCACAATGTTGAAAGGAACCTCCTATTTATGTTATTCATTGGGATTTAAAATGGATATATTATCTATTAGACATTAGTGAAGACTCTGACCCTGAAATGCTAAAAAAAAGAGAGAATTCCTCTGATTCTCCATCACTCTCTCGTGTCCTCCAGCTTCTCCCCGCTGGCTCGTGTCCTCCTCCCTATCATAAATCTCAAGCAGGACGTTTCCAGGCAACTCTCCAGTCAATCTTTACTGAGTTTGTTGCGCTATCGATCTGTCCTATGCTATAGGTTGTCCTGGCTTCTCTCTCCCCACTATTGATGTTTTTTGCCTCGGGGAATGAAAGAAACTGCCTCGGCCTGAATTTACCGAGGGCTCGTTTTCAAATGACTTACAATCACCTCACAATGAAAATAGAAGTTGTCAGGCGGTGGCATTTATGCATTGATACTGTTGTTGGATCTCTCAATGGTGGATGCAGTTTGATAAGAGCTAAGGGTTGTGGGATTGTAGAGGGGGTTATGGGGCACTTAAGGGTGATAATCTCTGTGAGGAATATATGGCCACTGTGGTCCTGTTGGGACATCAAACAGCCACCAGGGGAACTATCACCTAATGAAGATGGTTTAGTCCTCTGTGTCCACATAGACTAAGTAATATTTCAAGCTTTTGTGGTCTGGCGTGTTTGTGTGTGTCTTCTGTGCCTGACCACATGCATTATTGGTCGTTTTGATAAGTGGGAAGGAAGTATTGGTATAAGAGGCTGTTTAGGTCATAAATCGTACTCACACAGCATCATAACGTTACATAATCTTACAGTACAGCCTCTTTCACAGCTACTGCGCCCTCACTATTTGCTCTAACACACCTGTACTCTACCATAATATGCATGAGAGGATAAATGTACATAAGAATGACAGTGGGGGGGTATGTACGGGACTTACACTCTTCTTTATTACTATTTTTCCCTATTCATAGTCACACTGTTTCTCATATACCACTGTTTCTTGTATGTGCATCACCAGTCTTGTGCACCAAGTTCTTACAATGATTTTCTCTCACACCAACTCACTCTCTTAAATCTGCATACACAACTTTAAAATAAAGTGCAGTGCATATACCAAGGTCCAGTTTTTCATGCAGGTGATACGCCTGTCCTTCCCATTAACTATGAAAAAAATGTCATTTGACTTAGTAGAAAGAGCTAGGTAGTCCATGTAGGATGGAGGCTGGACTGGACGAATGGATTCAAACAAACTTTCAAAAGAGTGGTGTGGCGTTTGTTAACCTGACAAACCAGATGCTATGTTACAGTGAACCATCTGAGGAAAGTTGGAGCTCTTCAGAAAAGGTCAGGCACTTTAAAAGAATACTTGGCAGGTGATTGAATGGACCATCTGTCTTCTCACAAGCTAACCAATGGGATCAACCTCAGTTATTGTTTTCAAACCAACTGTTGATTCACTCCATCGTGACCATCACACTTATATCTTGCCTGTAACTGCTGGTAGTTCCTCAGAGGAGGCTGACTGGTTCAGACCACTGTACTGCCACACTCAAACACTCACAACATAAAGTATGGCAGGACGGATTCTTGGTTCACATGATCTTGTGAGATTATGAAATGTTGCAAATCAAGCTGTTGCAAATCAAGCTGTCCTACAAAGAGTTTGTGTCCCTCTAAACTGAAAGTTAACAATGACTTGTCTCTTACACAGCATTACACATGTAACATATTTAACATACCTAATATAGTCATTTCAACCCAAACCATGGTCTTTTCTTAAATACAACCAAAAACAACCAAGCATTTTGCAGCCATATGTTTGTTTTTGTTACCATGATGATGGAGGTCAAAGGACTATAAATCTACCCCCCCACAGAAGCGGGTAGGGGGTAACCAAACCCGAATATCATTTCAAAATTTTTGTCAAAATTGGAGAAGATACTGGAAAAAGAGCCGAGGATGGGAGGAGAATTTTGTGCTATGACCTGGCGACAGATTACGAAGTCACCCATAGTAGCCTTACAATCTTACTGAACTGCTATTTCATTTCAATTAGGGATGACTTAGAAATTTAAAACCAGGTAAAACTCTCATAGCTTGTTGAAGCGAGGCTGCTGAGGTGCCAGAAGCAAATGAGCAACGTTGATTCTACAACCAGGTTCAGGGTAAGGCTAAGCGTGTTGCATTCAAATTAATTTAAATGATACAAGTCTTAGCTGTCACCCATTTTAACTTGATTTATTAAAAAGAGACAGTGCTAATATGTTGAAAAGACTATGTAAGATTATTTTATGTGAACATAATTCCTCTGAAGAATGATTGTTTGTTTTACATAATCCACAATGAAAGTTTTAAATGATGTGTGTGACTAGGAATGACAGTTTATGAAAAAGGGAAATCTCAAGCTCAACCTCCTCTCATGAGCTTCAGTTTGTGTGAGAATGTGTCGAAAACTGGGTCTGCCTCTTTATGAGGCAGTTTTCAGCACAAATCTGGCATCAATCAAGCAATCACCCATAATGGGAGTCTATGGGGGTGAAAGGGGCTATACTGTTGATTAGCTAAAATAACAAGGATGCTTTACTGAGCTGATTAGTACAATGGTGGAATGCTCTTCAAGTCCAAAATCTATGTATAATGTCAAACCTGAAGGAGCAGGTTACAAATACAGTTTAGCAGTATCAGTTTTGCAGCAGCAAATTGTTCAGTTTGGCTCAGAGTATTTCACAGTCACGGAAATAAATCCAAAACTAAACCCAAATGCTCTATGATTAAATAATAATTAGAATTGCTGCCTGGTCCAAAATCCACCTCTGTTTTATAAATTTGCCCATTTCAATAAATTCAAATTCATTTTAATTTAAGGTTACTTTCCCTTTTCTTTAAGTCTCCACTCAGCTCACACCTGAGTTAGGTCTATGATGCTCTCTTGGCCTCTTCCTCTGCTGTGTCATTTATGAGCGTTTTTTACCACAGTTGAGTGCAAACAAACTCACAGAGCTTTGAGTGGTCCTGCTGGCCATTTTCCAAGTTATAAGTCTTTCTCTGGGTAACCGTCTTTGGTAAAGTGACATTTATTAGTTTCTGGAATATTCTGCAACCGTGAGTGCTGCGGATGCCTTCGACCGCATTAAATAACACTGTTTCTTTATGAGGAAGCACAACAATAATCCAGCAATTATGTGAATGAATTTATGCAGTTTTAAGTCAGGGTTTTTTCATAGTGACACACTGTTTACCACCCCTAGATGAAACTCAGACAACCCTGTTTCCCCAGCAGCTAGTTGTCAAATTAGCTACTAGCTGCTCCTGTTTGCGACACAGCCATGGGTATACAGACAACTGTCAGTGTATCTCTTCGCTACTGAATTCTCAGACAAGTTGTGGAGATAAAAACATTTTTATATGACGTCTAAGTGCATTCATGGATGTGTATTCATGACAAACACTGGAGTTAAAGAAGTGCGGGTCATGCTGAATCTAAAAATATGTGTGTCGTGTCTGTTTGTTTGGATATGGCTGAGTTATGACTCCAAAGGAGAAGGAGTAAAGGTTTTTAGGAAGGAAATTGTGCCCTGATGTCTCCCTCCAAGCTGTTTCTTTTCACTGTCCCAGAGTGTTGCAGTTTGAAAACATCTGCTATGAATGCCATATTGTCACATAGTTTAATTTGATATGTGTTTATTGGTGAATATGGGTTCATGTGTGTGATTTCTGTTAGCAACTGGCGTATTTAAGGCTTGATCTGGTTTCACCAGCTTCAAGGTTCAGTTTGTTAACTAGACTCAGTACGTCCATTATGGCCCCAATCTCAAGTTTCTAACAACGCCCTCCTTTAATTTGCTGGAAGTTAAAATTGTTCCTAATGAGGCAGTGGGTGTCCCAGTGGAAAAGTACCAGTCCCCCATCCCCCATCAGTTCTAACCCCAATCTCCCCAGGAACTAGTTTATAAGACACACTTACATGAGTACTCATGGAGGAACCTTGTTGGGTCCTAATTATAATAGCATTGTGTTCCTGTTGAACACAGCGCGTTATTAGTCCTAACAATAATGCATTCCCAAAGGCATGTACCTGGGTCCTTTCCCTCCATGGAGGTTTTATCTTGTTTTTGACCACTTTTTGTTGTTAATCTCTGAGAGGAGTGCATGGGAGTGGGAGAAAGGAGAAGTGTAAGGGAGGTGGAACTTTGCTAGAGGCCAACAAACGTCTCTGTTATCAGGCTTACCATCATTTTTAACTGAGTGTTGTGTGTACAGCGAAATCTACAGTTGCAACAGCATATAATCTGACATTTTTACCTTTGATTCTCCACATTTGTAGTATCTTTTGTATGTAGCCACAGCCTGCATTTGTCATGCATTATTTACTTGTTTTGAAAGGAGATATTTTTAGAGTCCTCTTTAGTTTTTTTTTAATCTGATGTGCACATAGTAGTAGTGTTCTCCTCTGGTGGACTTGCCTTTCTGTTGTATTACTGTATATTTGTAATACACAAAAACCATACTAATTCTGGTCACATCATGTTTCAGATGATTCATTGTTGGAGCAAACATGATCTCTAAATGATGCCAACAGTGAAGTAAACAGTAAAAGAAAGTTGTTGCCCCATATTTGAGGTCAAGTCCTTTGTCTCAGTAAAGGTTATTTCATCCCTGAGGCGACTGCAGTGCTGAACTTGATTTTCCTTGGGTTCCCTTCCCTTGATTCTATCAAGCCTATTGATAAATAGTAAGAGATACTTCTGCAGGGTGGGCATTTGAGCTTTGTTTATTGTTACAGTCAGGTGCCTTTGCAGTTTGTGTTATTAGATATGCAGCTTCTCTTGCATATGTTTCATCCGGTTACGCCCACAAAACCTCAGTGCTCAAAGGTCAATTCAAACCCATCCTTGATGATGTCGTTGCCAAGAATCATTAGCTCAAATACCAAAACACTCTGTTAAGCCCACAGCAAGACTGTGGTTATAGTTAACTATCGGAAACAGTCATTGTGGCTTGTCTCATGCTTCGAGTCAGTTTTGACATTTTCAAGCCATAACAGTCTTTTCTGGACACTAAGTGCTAAAAGTTTATAAGTATAAGGAGAAAGAAGTACTCCTTGTAGAGAGAACAACAGAAACACTTTGATTTGAATGCTTTGCAGATATGTCAAGTATGAATGGCTTGTGCTGGGAGTAAACCATTGGCACCTGTGTCCAGTACAATCATTTCCTCAGTTAGATCTCAGTTTCTTTGCTAACTCTTTGTGGCTCCTGACTCTCCCAGTTGGATGAAACCCCAAACCATTCAAACAAATCCTACAGCATCAGCTGACTCATCAAAATCACCGTTGGTATATGATGTTTACCTACAGACATGATTTTGGGAAGGCCCCCATTATGAAAAGTATGCATACTTATGTAAACTGGGTGTTGCAGTTTTTTATTAAAAATGTAACTTTATTGCTCCCTGGGAAATCAGTGGGTGCTGTCCATTGACTACATCAATTATTTAGATTCATTAGATTCAGATACGTCATAACAAATATTGCATTTGCAAATATAATATTTTCTTAAAGTTTGTAGTTTGAATTTCATAAAAACTCGTGCAAAACCACATCTCATGTCCCTGTGTCAATGTCAGATCATCTACAGCTGCTGTATTGCAGAGTGAGATGTTGGTGATCTGTTGCAGTATTGATGATACATGCTGAACATGTACAATATGGACTGCAGGACTGCAGGACTGCAAGTGTTTGAATTTATGTATGAGGCGAAAAACACACTTGTCAATGTGCTATTCAGATGCTTCAGCACACACATCCCAGTCTCCCACACACACAGACACATGCACACATATAAGCTGCTCACTTCAGCGCACATCAAGCAAGTTGTCCACACACTCACTGATCGTACCCGATGTGAAGTTGGTTTGAGAATATTCTGTGAAAACCCTTTGAACATCGTCTGCCTCTTCAATCGCTCGGACTGTCGCGTCTTCGTGAAACACTTACAGCAGCTTCGGCCTGTCTCACTGAAGGGCAGAAGCAGCCATTATTTAACTGTAGACATCCCCGGAGAGATATAAGGACATGAAGTATAAGGTGATAAGACTCGGCTCATGGTGGCTCACCTTTTCTACTGCTGCAAAAAAAGAGAATTTCGACTTAGACTGATAAAGATGACAAACTTTAATTCATGGTGCTATTCCTGAGATATGATATGTATGCCTGTGCTGCTCATTTTTGAAAATTAGATGCCCCAGCGTGATAACCTTAAATATAAATTGTTTATTTCTATCACGGCTGCACACTCAGTGACACGGAGGATTCTCCTCTGTGAACGTGGGCCTGCAGCCCCTGGTTTTCCTCCAGCTCTACCAGCACTGAGTAATGATCCACATGCTGGTCAGGGACGGACGGAGGAGCCCTGATGCCTGCTGGCCTGTCAGAGAAATGTGACAGCGTCTAGTGTGCAGGGACAAACTGGAGAGTGTAGCCTGCAGCTCTCAATCACTCCAGGGGCTGGCAGAGACCCCCACAGGGAGCTGTCTTCCTTCTCTTTCATTTATCTCTCTCTCTTTCACCCTCTCTGTCTCTCATGTTTCCCCAATTTCTAGATCTCTGCCTCACTCGCTCACCTATTCTGTCTTCTTCATGCTCCCCTTTTTCATTTCAGCCGTTCAGATTTGATGCTCCCCCGTATTGGTGGATTTTCTCAAACAGGTCCTGTTTGTCCACTTGTTTCATTGCTGCACGCTGTCTGCATCAATATCCGACCTAATCCAGTGCCTGGCTGAGGCTCATCTTGTTCAACTAGCACACATATGCACATATCCACCCACCCACCCACATACACACACACACACACACAATTAAGCAGACTGGCACCCACATGCTCAAACTCACAAACACACACACCACAGACTTGAATACACTTGATTTTATAATATACAATTTCATTTTTAGGGTATAGAAGCCCTTGAACAGAGCAGCACAGTAGCCCCATACAACACTGAAGAATGAGGATTTTCTATTAGATTTGAGCTGGCTAGAGAGAGAGAGAGGGAGAGAGAGAGAGGAGCGAGGCACAGAGTTGCCTTCATTTAAACTGTTCTGCACTGAGGCTTTTCAATTTGATTATGAGGCTCCATTTCATAGAGCCTGGATGCTGCGTGCCATTCAGAATGAAATTGAGCCGTTGGTCGGCTGGACAGGCAGCCTCCCTGTGTCTGCTCTGTGGGGGCATCGGGGGACGACAAGGGCAATGTTGGCCCGCTGTGCCCTTTTGCCGCTCTGTTTAGTTGGGTTGCAGGGGGAAATGCGAAGCGCGACAGAGCTTGGGTTGCTGGCTAAGTGGGCGAGAGTATGGCATTGAGTGCTTTGAGGTTTTGGAATGTGATGTGAGGGCTCCTGCTGCAAAGTGTGTGAAGGACTCCACAGAAAACATCAGGCATCTTACTCCCTCAACATGCCTGTACACATATTCTCTCGCTTATTTTTCCCTCTTTCCTTCCACACTAAATCTTCCACTGATATGTAGAAACTCAGTCAAAAAAAAAGTCAGAGTTCATACAAAGTGACAGATGGGACCTGTGCCCACATTTAGGTCAGTCCTGACCTGCTTCAGTGACCGATGATCAGCAGAAACACGTAACCAAAGCTGAGAATGTAACAGCAGCCCTGCTCTCGTGGTGTCCATCATCAATCCTGTTCATTTACGTTATTGGAGCAACACTTCCGGGGACGTTCTCCGTTTACATCCCAGGCTCTTGTTTGGTGCTACAACTGTCACAACATAGCCATTTTACTCTGATCAATCGTCATGTAATTGGTCATCTGAGCCCAAATTAGGGCTGCATTTTGTGTCTCATTTTTCAGCATTTCTGTTGTAAATACAGAGAAAGGCTTTAAAGGGAGATTAATTACGTTTGAGAAAATGCTTTCCATTAACATTGCCCCAGACTAACTTGATAAAGGGACGACCTCATGGCATTTTTAGCCGATTGGAGGAATTTATGATGTGTGTTCAATCAATCAAAGTCCGTGCAGGGAGTGGGGTGTTTGTCCAGTGTGGAGCAGGAAGAATTTGTGTCTTACACAAGGAGAAAAGTTTGTACAGGTGCATTTGTTTTCAGATTTCATTCATAACTCATTACTCACTGACTGCATCATAAATCCACACCTTGAACCAATGCAAACAAAGGTTATTAGATGTGTTGTGTTCTTTGACTAGCCAGAGTGGCAGAACGTAACAAGTAGATATCAATACTTTTTACATTAAAAAAATTATATGCTTCTATGATATCAGGCACTACTGTATTAATAATCTCCTCAGTAGCGTAGAAATCATCTGAATGTGGCTCCTTATTAATGGGCGACATTATCATGCTCCTACATGTTGATGATAAAAACAAAAGTGATATGATATTGTATTAGATGTTAAAAAGAGGATGGGGGCTTTGACTTTAGATACTGAATTGTACCTAAGTAAAGTTTGCTGATAATACCTTTGCTTGTTACTTATCCATAGTCAGGAATGGCCATACACATACACAGCAGTGTATGGCTGTGGATGGGGTCTGCAGCAAAATATGTTTTAGGCATCAAAGAAATCAATATCAATTTTTACATTTAGAATATTTTCACCACTTTACCCTGCTATCAGACAGCCCTGTCCAACGGGAAACTCAGGTTGTTATATCCACGTATGGTCTCCTCAAGTCCACCAGAAAATGTCATTTTACCTTGCTGACATTGGCCTTACCACAGCATGGATTAGTTTGATAATTTTCTTTCTGATTATTATTGTGTGATTTCAGTGTTTTAAAGACACAGCACCTAAATTACTGGAAAACTGAGGCGACAGTTGTGTTGGGAAAGCCGTAAGCTTCCACAAGAACGCTGCATTAAAAAACAGAAACACTTAATTTGCTCAATGATATTCCTCGAGGACTGCATTTATCAAATTTTCTCCAATAACACTCACAGTGAGATGCTTATTGGGTCTTACTTTTAGGCAGAGAAATGAAGTTAAAGCCTTTGAAGGAGGCAGCTCCTGATTTTTGGACACAACTATACAGTCTGTCTCACACTAGCAAGACTTAATCATAATTAATGGCTTTAAATTAGCTCGTCTGTAACTTTAACTTTAATCATCTAGAGCTGGTGGTTCTATCTTTGAGCAATACGTCATGATTTGCTCTTAATGTGTGTGTGTGTGTGTGTGTGTGAGAGAGAGAGAGAGAGAGAGAGGGAGAGAGAGACAGATTAATGTTATGCATTAGAAGTCCCCAGTCAAAAGTAGTTCCTAAATCTCCAGTGTTGTAGAACGATAAACAGTAAAAAATACACTTGCGTCCCGTAAAAGCACGAAACGATACAAACAGCGTTTTCTACAAACATGCAAAACCTTTGTTTAAGATGTTTTTTTTCCTCAGATATTATAGTCCAGGACCCAGATTTACATATCAAGCGTCTCAGAAACAACTTTGAAAGTTTGACTGAGTCTAAAAATACTCAGCGCTCAGAGCAGGACTTCAGAGTTATTTACTTCCCACACAGAAGCAGGAAATTCTCTTTTGACGATGAATGACATCATGTTGTGACACTTTAAACCAAAGGAATAATGATGTTGCTTGATGCAGGAAAAAACAAGCTATTCACACGCTGGTATAGAGACTAAAAATATTCACCAAAACCTATTAAAATACCCGCTGAAATGACCCGTACAGTTTGATGTCTTATACCAGTTGATCAATCTGGAAATATTCTCCACACTGTCTTACGCTGCTCAGCCACCACGTGCATAATATATATATTTTTTTTGTATACCTTGACATTGCTGTTCGTTTTCTAGTCTGTGTAAATCTTCAGTGATATCCCTGACACCGTGTTGTCTTGTTTGCTATTCCTGTTACGGTGAAATCCAAGGAGCCTCAAAACTTTTCCAGTGAAAATCTAAAAATGCGGGTATACTCCTCCTTAATCCTGTGTCTCTTTCTCGTCAATGAGTTTTAAATTGCGAGAATTCACTTTTTGCCGAGTGGACAAAATCACTCAAGAGACTTTTAATCCACTCAGCATCTTAAAGGCACTTGCGGTAACTTTGATCAAAAACATTCAGAACTCCCTCTTCTATTTTTATCCTTGGCAACTGTTGCCACGTCAGCATCTATTTCTACAGTATTTCCTGTCATTCAAACCTAAAGTTCACTCACTGCACAGTCTTCAAAAGTGTAGAGGGGTCCTAATGGCACAGATTAAAAAGCAATTTAATACAGAAAAGGGGATTAGAAACACCATGGGCTGCACTAATCCTTAACCTTTAGTCCTGTTCTCATGGAGCCACAATATGCGCAAGACGATAGCATCACAGGACTGGAGTTAGTAAATTTCCATTAGGGCCGCCCTTCTTTATTCCCACCAGCACATTTAAAGGCATTAGGCATGCTTTGTCAAGGCTAATAAAAAGGGCCAGCAGTGCTATCACACACCCCCGACTTGTTTCGGAAAAAGCACTGTTCCATGTGAAGTTTTCATAACCCATTATGATAATCTGCCCGAGTCTCTGAAGGGCAGGGGATAGACAGGCAGATAGATGCTTCTGGGGTGACTGCTCTACAGCCTCTGCATGGATAGAACATTTTCTGTCCGCGTACCCGGGACAGAAACTCACTCCTATCTGCCAAGAAGAGTAGAAATGATAGACGACTCAATGCAAGAAGAGAAGAGTCTGCATGGCGTTGGGTCGGGAAAGAAAAATGGGAACATTCTGTGCAGGTGATAGAGAAGTAAAACAAGAAAAAGAAAAAGTTTAATTTATTCTCTCCCACCTCAAATTTAAATGATATACACAATATACAAACAATTATGTGTGGATGTATGAATGCACCTCTCTGCGTTTTGAACTTGCCCCTAGGCTGCCCCTAACCTCAATAGACACTATGTACAGTACACATTATCCTTTGACTTTCAAAAGAAATGGCTTCCCAAGTGGAATTCTCTCACATCTGGTCTCTGTGGCACGCTTGATTTGAGAAGGTCCACGTTTCCTCTTCTCCGTTCTCTTTTGGGCTGCCCGCTTCTAATCTCTGCAGGGGGAAGAGTGTTTCTCTGATAGGAAACAGGGTCACGCCGCGCATCAATCATTCATATCTAAATTTGTGCAGCGCAAAGATTCAATTTTCTGCACTTTGTAGGGTCCACCATTGGTTATATGGTTTTATTTATACATCAAAGTCCATTCATTATTTATTTGTTTTTCAGGCCATCACATTTTGATGCCATTTTCTTGAAGGAAATGCTTGCATGCATGAAACATACAGTTCAATAAAGGGTGTTTTGGACTGCTGTAGTTTAACTGTAAACTTGTGGTTGTCATGTTTGTTTCACACAAACCTAAGACTGACATCAGCTGTTCTACATGAACGACCGCATCTCTGTTACCAGCTCTCAGTGCATGTTACTCAAGAAAGAGGACCTTTGAGTATTTGTGGCTGAAACAAGAACTGTTGATATTTTGGATCATATTGTATGTTTGGCCACATGTCCTGCTGAGCACTAAATCTGTCTGCTTTTATAACCAAAAATTGTTTTGCAAGATCCTTCCCTCTCTTTGCCCTCTCCAGAGCCACAGAGATGTAACTCCCACATCAATGCTCTATTTAAAGTCCAAACCTCGATGTGTCTCTTCAACCTGCTGTCAGCTTTTACACCCTTTTTGTTGTGATAGTAATGCATTTATCACTCTCCTTCCTGTTCGCAGGCCACTACTGAGCAGAAGAAGCTGAGCCATGCTGGATCCAAGCCCTCCCTCTCCGAGAGCAGCGGCCGACTCCCTCAGATAGCCATGAACACCTGCAAGTACAATGGCGGAGTGGTGAGACCACTAGTGGGCAGCCTGGCGTCCTCGTCGCGCCGCAACCTCGCGGAGCTCGACTCGGAGACGCAGCCCTTGCAGACGCTGCACAGCTCTGGCCTTGAGGTGGTAGTGTCCAAGGGTAGCGGTGGCGAAGACCCCAGCAAAGCGTCCAACGAGAGTTTGGTCAGGGAGGGCAGCGGGCGTGGCGGAGGCAGGGCGCCACAGAAGAAGAACAGGGACATTGGCTACAAGCTCGGCCACCGGAGGGCACTGTTTGAGAAGCGGAAGCGGCTCAGCGACTACGCACTCATCTTTGGGATGTTTGGGATTGTTGTCATGGTGACAGAGACGGAACTGTCTTGGGGGGTTTACACTAAGGTAGGTTGTGCATGTGTGTGATGCATGAGTGGGAGCTTTGTGTGTTGTCACTGCCATTGTTAATTCTTGATTTGTGTGGGGTTGGCAGCTGTCAGATTCATGAAGAGTAATTATTAGCATAGACACTGACAAACTTTATCAAACAAAGGTGATGGCAATATTGCACAAATACAAATAAAAAAAGTGTCATGTGATCTGTGCTATGACTGTTGATTGGATTAAATCTCAGTTTTGGGCTTTTTAAATGTTTTTATTTGGCAATTTCTTAACCACAGGCCTGCTTTTCTGTTATTGGCATTAAATCGGAGTTGAGCCATAGGATTGGTTCCACGACTGGTGCCATTGTGGTTGTCTGTCATTTCCTGCAAGGCTAGCACCTAAAATCACTACCTCACGGAAAGAGCGTCAATAGGAATAAAAGATGAAAACGACGTTCCACGCGTACTTTTAGCAGATGAGAGTGGACGACACAGCAGGCTTACGGAACAAGTGGGACTCTTGCGCAGATACACCAGCAAGGCAGTTTGGTTCAGGGCCAGGGTGACCAGGTCACTACCTCTTGACCTGTGATTGTCCTTCTGTATCAGCCAATCAGTTCTGCTGTGTCAGGGTATTGTGGGAAAAATATTGCTCGGCAGCTTCCATCACAGTATTTACAGAGCTGTTTACTTTGGAGCTAACATTATACGTTTGCTGTGGTATATCACAGGTCACTGTGTCTTTCAACTCTGAAAATAAGACCATCTCTATAACAACTTATAGGTAGTTTTGCATGTGTAGGTCCATTAGCTAAGCTTTGCGTAGATTTAGGCATTGATTACTTGGCCTACAAACCCCAGAAGGAGAACATCACAGACAATTAAATAAATATAGGCTTGTTAAGTTGATATAGCTAACATGTTGGGGATTTTATATTTTTCAACTCTGGCTGTTCAAAAGAAGAAGGTGTAAGAACGAGAGAGTTTCAGTGTCATTTCACACATCGTCTGTTCCTGCTGTAGGGAGAGGGGCTTCCAGCACTTCCTTTTTTGATTGTAATGCATCCTTTAAGGTCAAAGTTATTGTCACATATTGCTGTAGCTGTGAGAAGGAGCTATTTTCAAAACTCTGGTGCTTTCAGGGATGCTGTGGCATCATACGTTTGAGAGTTGCTTGAGAAAATCTTTTACTTTGTGACCTGTCAAAAATGTTGGATGTCAGCTGACTGGAAGATATCTAAGATGTAGTTTGGCATATACAAGCTTTTGTCATGCACAGCATTCAGCATTAATGTAGCAAATTGTCAGTTTTATATGATTTGTAAAACATACGAAACAACGGTTATATTTTTTTCACGAGGGCTGTTTTTTTTTTTTCTTGGTTTTATTTGAATGTGTTTTTGATTACACATAGGTATGTGTGAGTGTGTGTCTGTACGATATAGTAAGCCAGTGCTGTAGCTGATAATCTATAGTATGATTTATGGGGTTTTAAGAAAGTCAATAGGTTTGTCTGTGACTGTTACTGAGTGGGGTTCAGTCCATTCATCAAGCTGACCTCAGCTGAAATGGAAATGACCTCCTATCTCAGAGTGGCACAGCACCCACCTCCCCCAGCCCCCACCCACACCTCAGACAGGTAGCATGTGCTGCGGATGGTCCATTTTCCATCTCACGTCACATCACACAGCAGACACTTGAGGCTCAGCCAAGGTTTTCTGAGCCCTGAAGGAGGGAAACACGTTAAGAGGCAGTGAGCGCTGGGACTGAAAAATCCTTGAACCTCTGGCAGGTGGATTAATTGGTTTACTCAATGTTATTTCACCGGGGACTTCTCAAAACAATTTCAGACATTAGAATGTCTTGAGAACATGTCGCCGACCTGAGGGGCAAAGCAATCTAGTTGATAGCTAAAAATACATTCTGTAATATGGACCACGGAAGGACAGAGTAATATTGAGCAGCTCTCACTGTCATCACACTGACGATTATGAACGATATTTCCACTTGTTGTTTTTGTCATTTGTTGTCGGTGTCGTTATTATAATAACAACCCTAGGATCATTAGCCTGCTGCAGAGCGGCATTTTTACACCATGGCTGTTAAATTGATTTATCAAATGGCATTTTACCAACATAGACGGGGGGGGGGGACTTGAGTAGTACAGGTTCTCATTTCCTAGATCTATGGTCCCCATGTGCATACACACACACAAACACACACACACACACACACCAGTGCAACGCTAGCATCCAGCTGGCCTATTTATCACCAGCGACGTTCACTGTGGTGGCCCCCCTGCTAATGCTAGCCTTGCCTTTTCTGCACCTACCATTAAATGGAAAGTCCCCCTGTTAGTGCTGGGCTTTGATTAATTGGTAGTTTAGATGGTGGGGAACAGCATCCATAGATAATATCAGGCTGCACCTACACCTGCAGCTGCATTGTTTAGCAACATCCTGGCTGCGCTGTTTGTGTGTAAAAACCCATTATCTGGTCTCAGTCAGACTTTTAAGCTAATAAGTACTGTGTGTGCATGTGTGTGTGTGTTCTCGTGTGTGTGTGTGTAGCTGTATATACTCCTGTGGGCAAATACTTATGCGTATGCAAGGGAACATTTACATTTAAAGTAAATCCGCACAGTTTTCAGTTGATTTCTGCCTGTTTTCCTCTACTACCTCATCTCACCTTGTTGCTAAGCAGTAACATACGGCTCAGAAATCATTGGTTGTGTGGTGACAAGTCACTCTTGCTGTATTGAGGCTAAATATAAACACAGAAAATAAGTACAAGTAACAGTTTATCTTGTTATTCTTACATGTAAGATGAGATTGTATATTGTAATAAAGATTTGTTAACTGTGTTAACGTGATTTTTTTCTAATTTCTGTTTTTTTCTTGTTTGTTTTTTTTCTCTCACCATAGGAATCTTCATACTCATTTGCACTGAAATGCCTTATCAGCCTTTCCACTGTTATATTGCTTGGTCTTATAATAATGTACCATGCCCGGGAAATCCAGGTGAGTCCATCACAGGAAAATTAATGTCATTTTATTCATTATACCAGCAGATCTTGGTATCACTGTTGTGAAAATGATAATGATGACTAGATTTTCAGATTTTGTGATTGCTAAAACAAATATTTATAATGCTGTAATTCCTATGAAAATCATGTCATGCTAACAATAATATTATGATTCTAAATATATAAACATGTATAATAATAATATGTAATATACAATATATGTAGATACATATATTTGGTTGGATGTGAGGACATCGTAACAACATTCAGGGTTTTTTTTAAAAAAAGTTTCTCAGATCTTTAAATAACTTAAAATAAAATTTGCGGCTTTGACTGAAATAGCGTATTTCTAAAAGGTTCTAAAAGTAAAACACTTTGAATGTACGGGGCTGACGAGGATGGAAAATTCGAGAAAATGCTGAAAAGCCATAATCTCAACAGAAGTAACATAAAGCAGAACACTCTAAAACAAGATCTTGTTGTGTGTCTGTGTTTCTTCAGCTGTTTATGGTCGACAATGGTGCAGACGATTGGAGGATAGCCATGACGTATGAGCGGATCTTCTTCATCGTGCTGGAACTGCTGGTGTGTGCTATCCATCCCATCCCGGGCCAGTACGTCTTCACCTGGACGGCGCGGCTGGCTTTTACCTACACGCCGTCGGTGGCCGACGCCGACGTGGACATCATCCTCTCCATCCCCATGTTCCTGAGACTCTACCTGATAGGCAGGGTCATGTTGCTCCACAGCAAGCTGTTCACGGACGCTTCGTCTCGCAGCATCGGCGCCCTTAACAAGATCAACTTCAACACACGCTTTGTCATGAAGACCCTCATGACCATCTGTCCAGGAACTGTTCTGCTGGTGTTCAGTATATCTTCCTGGATCATTGCTGCATGGACTGTGCGCGTCTGTGAGAGGTAAACACAGAGTTGTGAATAATGGATGTTGCTGGGGACAAATTGAAAAACAAAATGGCTGGTGCACATTCACGCATTGTGAATTACTAGACACCTTCCTTCCTTCACTCTCTTCGTCTCTGTCTTGTCCCAAGCTTCTCAGTGTGACCTTGTTTTCCTTCGCTCATCCGCACCAGTCCACTGAAATGTGTGGAATCATCAGGATAGGTTACGTATAAATACCGTACACACACGCGTGTACAGGAAGACATACACCGATACGCCCACACTACTCCGCTGGCTGAGTGTTTAAAAACACCCTGATATACGTTTCATTAGCTCAGCGATAGCTCCACGACTCCCCACTCCTTGTTTTTATTGCTATTTTAGATGGCTTGTCCATAATTCATGAGTGTCTAATTGTTTGTTTGCTGAATGGTTTGTTTTGGTAATGCAGAGCAGCCCCCAGGATCCCCTAACCCGTTTTCTCCCCAAAACTGCACATCGGGCTCCGTCTCAAGGGGGCAGCAACGATTCTCACTGAAAATGAAAGAGGCAGGGAGGAATGAAAGGCTTTTTCTTTTTTTCCCTTCTTTTCTCGTTTTGCATTTGCATAGGGAAATGAGACGTTAATGCCAGCTTTGATGTTTCAAAGTCATTTTTGCGGAGTTGGAGTGGAAGGGGGACTTGAGTAGGGTGGGTGGGAGAGTGGAAGATCTATAGCAGCAGTTCTTGTCAGACCCGATATGATACCGTACATGTGCTGCACGGTAAAAGTCAAGACTCAGCTCAGCTCGTCCTCCTGCAGCTCACCTCGCCTGCTTTTACTAAGTACCTTCCCTCCCTTCCTCTACCTCTCCTCTTAACTACCCCACGCTGTGTTAACACCTCTCACTAACCAACCCCACCTCGCACGCCCAACCCTGGATCCTTTGGACCTTCAGCACCTCCAACTCTTGGTTGGTGGGTTTAAACATCCACAGGGGGATCCAGCAATGAAAAGAGCAGTTGACCTGTGACAGCAGCTCCTCTGGAACACAGAGAGGCATATGTTCAACACAACACACTGTCCAGTTTGCATACTATTAGTAAAGCATCTATACACTATATACTGTTTTTGGAAAAAAGAGTTATAAAGACATAAAACAAAAACTGTCCAGCAGAAGCTCCTGGAAGTTACTGGTTCCAGAAATAATCTGGCACACAACCCCATGTAAAATAGCAAATTGTTTAATCTTTAAAAAAATGTGTAAAAACAACAAATAAGATACAGTCTGCTAATTATTGATCTTAAGAGGATTTCGTTACCCTTGGACAGTGCCAGGCTTCGCTGTTTCCAGTCTTGTTTGTTAAGCTAAGCTAACCGGCTGTTGGCTCGAGCTATGGCGCAGACATTAGAGCGATATCGATATTTGTTTGTACAAAGAAGCAAAAAAGCGAGTTTCCCAAAATGTTGCACTTTACCCTTAATTTAACAATGAAAATCCTGACTAAAAATTGAGATTACTGTTAAATTATTGGGTCTTAAGTGTTATTATCTATAGCAGGAATTCCATGTGGACTATAGAAAAAATGAGCAGAGTAGACGCCTGACACTGCACATCCCTAATCCTACCTTATACAGGGGTCAATATGAAAATCTGAACATATAAAATCTGTAACAGAGACTTGGTTTTCTCATTCTTTCACACACACACACACACACACACATTCCATTAGCAGTGCATGCTGATTCGGTTTCAGTTTTAGAATAACGTGTGTTCAGATGGGTGTACGGATGTCTATGTGTGTTTCTATGGACGGGTGCAAGCATGCACGTGTAGGTGTGTGTGCGTCTGTGTGTGCATGTGTGTGTGTGTTTGTATAATGTTTTGTTGTACTTTCTATTTCCCCACTATGCTGCTCCATAGGGATACCATGTGAGTCCTCGCTCTCTAGCCGTGAAAAGAAACAACAAAAAAAAAACGTATCATTTTGCACCGAGCTGGCGCCACTGCTGCCCTGAGTGGGGTTGGAGGGTGGGGTGGTAGTGGGGAGAAAGGGCAGCCCCTCTAAAACAATTGACCGATGATCTTTTCCAAACTCAGTGAGCAGGATTAGGTAGGCCCTCTAGCTGGCGTAATTGTGGCATCGTCTGTCTGCTAAGAAAACAGGCTTTTAGAGGCTATAGGAGCTCAGCAGAGACCAACGGTGTGAGCAGCACTTTGAAGCAAGCGTCTCTTTGCTAACTATTGTGTGTTAGGCCAGTAGGGGCTTGAGGAGAAGGAGGAGGTGGAGGAGGAGGAGGAGAAGGAGGAGGAGGAAATTTGTGCTAAAATGGAGCAGCTCCTTCAAGTCACCTTCACGAATCTGCCAGAGGGCAATTTGTCTTTCTCATTTTTTTCTCTCCCTCTCCTTATGCAATTGTTATAGATCCATATTGCACAAAAAGTCTTTTTAGCATCAACTCCAAAGATTTGTCGAGGAGCAAAAGCCTTTCTGTTCTTTGTGTTCACACATTACCATCCCATTATGTGTCTCCCCTCACAAAATTAATTGAACAGCGTTGTAATGGTGTTCCACACACTTTTGTTGCTTCTGCCCCAAAGATTTTGCTCCTGAGGTGAAGACAGTTTGTCTCCTGTCATCAAAAGACGGTCTGAGTATGCAAGGAGGGGGCAAATTTCAGGTCATTTTGTGTAATAGGAAATGCCATTGCGGTCCAAGGTGTGTCTTACTATGTAGCACAGCATGATTGTGATTCCCAACTACATGTGACCAGTATTACGCAGTTCAAAGCCAGGCAGGTAAATGAGGGCATTGCTTTCCATTGTTGCACAGCACATCGTTCTTAAACTGAGACACTGTGGAAGGAGGAGTCTGATCTGTGCTGAACGCAGTGTCTCCAGTTTTTGTTTACACCTGTGTACTGAATGTCCTCACCCCTTTCGCCCCCCTCCTCTGGTAAACATTGAAACAGCATGTGAGTTTTCATGTTTACTTATCAATCCCATCATTTCAAGTAAATTAAAAAAAAAGTGGATAAAAAAGAGGCGCTTGTTTCCCAAAGTGCTGTGTGTGACTTCTGTATATTCTGTTAAATGCGCCGTTAAACTGTCACATGGACCACGCTCCTGAGCCAATCAAAGGGCAGTACGGTGTGAGATTGGACGAGCACGGAGTCTACCTGGGAAATGCCTAGATGGGGGGAATGAAAGACATGCAACTGGGGAGGACAGAGAGGGATGGAGGGGTAGAGGGAGGGTGGAGTGCTAATGTTACAGTAGATAGATTTAACACCAGTCACTGGCCCCCGTTTCCCGTATTTCTTGTTACAGTCCATCTTCAGAGCTAACCTACCTCAACTAAGCTCCTTAACTAAGCTCTTTTGGCTTCTCCCTCACTACCATCAGGCTCCCTCCCTCTCTCTCTTACCCCTGACTGATCCTTTGCAGATCTCCTACTGTATCCATCTAACGTAGCATGCTTTGCAGTTTTTCCTCATCTTTCCCCACTACTGATTCCCTGTCCCAATGCCTTCCCTTATCCATAACAAGCAGGCCTAATCTCTCAGTTACACACTTGCATGCATGCCTTGCCTGCCTCCCCGGTTTCTCGCTCCTTTTTCCCTTTAACTGTTATCTAATTCTCTTCCTCTCCTGTTCTAACTCTGTTATCTGAAACAAAACGCTCTATTTCGAGGTGCTGTGAGGCTGCTGTTTCTCACCTCGCTTTCTCCAGTGAGGACCCGTAGGCTACGTTAAAGACAAGCACTCAGAAAGTTTAGCTGACTTTCCCTCAGAGCGCGGTACCAGATTATCAGGCTTGAGTTACTAGTCAGCTACACCTACACCCAAGGTCTGACATTCAGATTGTGTCATCGCTTAGCCACAAGATACAAACAGCGGCAGCCAAGAACAGACTGTCCGAACGTCTAACCAGAGAAACACACACCAGTGCAACTTGAACTTTCTCACACCTCGCACACAGGTTTACATAAAATATTCAGGTTGATTTTTACAACTTGACAGTTTGCAGGCCACAACACAACCACAACGATCTGTCAAAGAAGTAAATTTGACAAAGAATGCTGTTGCTTTTGGTTTTTCATTAGATTCAAATTCACCAAATGAACCAAAGTGGGTAGCAACAGAAAAATTGCCTCCTTATTCTCCAGCCTTAACAGACGATGACAACTATGAAATGTGTCTAATGTTTTAAAGCATTTCTGTCCATAAATGGAACATAAATCTGCCAGACATGAAAAAACAAAAGCTGACACTGCTTATTGAAAAACACTGATCTGATGTTTGATCAATGTGCCTGACAATGAACTCCAAAGATCACAAAGTGAACTGTCGTTTGCTTTCAGACTAATCCACCTTTCCACCACTCTGAATCATTCACAACATTATCTCTAAAATGAGCATCTCTTCCACAAAGACGGATGGATTTTATGCAAATTGTTGTAACCTCAAGGACAGGTGGATTCTCTATGGTTTGATGACTTGATCTGATAATTTGTTTTTAAACTATGCACGCTCTGCAGGTATAGTATTGATCGCACCCTATGGCAAAGTCATATACAAAGCCTGCAAAGCATATTTGCATAACAAAGAATGTGGAAGTCATAATCACCCGAGATATGATCTGCAGTGAAGATCATGGGCCAAGGCTATCCTGTTCTTTGCTCAAAGACAAGCAGCAGCAGCTACAAATTAAAAGATGTTACTCATATTATTTTTATTTTGACTCAGAAATACACAGGACACCGCATCCAGTTTCCAGCTCAATTAATTTTTCTTTCTGTACATTTGATTGTTCTGTTGTAGGTGTACAGCTATAAAACATTAGTGTTGTGAAAGGTGGAATAACTGTGGTAACTGATTTCTGCCGTTGCTGTCCTCTTTGTGCAGTCTATAAAGTGCTCTCTGGTATAGATAATTTTTCCTGTGAACTAGTCTGTTCTTCAGCAATCCTTTAGCTCAATGTTTCACTGCAGATGCAATGTAAGCCACCAAGCAAATAAATCAAAACCAGGAGTAGATTTAAAAATTTGGTGAGCGCACCAAACTTGTCAGTCTATTAGTTAATAATATCTGAGCTACAATAAAGCGTTTGGTGGGCACCATGCATCAATAATAGCACCTTACCCAGTTTCAACCTTTGCAGAGACAGTCCAATTTTTAAAACCTTTTTACAATTACAATGTTAGACAAAAGGTGCAGGAGCAATATTATCATATTCAAGTTGTTAAACACAGTCCAAAAAACAGATGTTTCAGTGTTGCATTAGACAGCTGATAAAGGATCAGAAAATGTTTGCTTGTCTCAGCAACAAATAAATCATTGTTAAAGTATTCAAACTAATAAATCTTAATACCTCTTTGGGCAGGCACTTTGTGGGGCACCTGAACGTGGGTAGAGATTAGTAAAACAGTCGGCAATCTCATGGGTTCCAATGAGCACGAGCTACCTTAAAGCCAAACTTGGTGTTGTGGGCAGATTAGGTGGAGAGCTGAGAGCATTGGGAAGACTGAGAAGATGAAAGAAAATGCTTAGGTGTACTTTGTTGGCAGTGGAGGTGGAGTAGTGGTGGTGTTTCAAAGCTCATCGTGTCCCCTGAAGGTTGGATACCCACAGTTTGCAGCAAAGTAAACTTAAACACCACTGGGTAAATGATGGATTCTCTTGAGCATATTATTTCTGCAAGCAGAGTACCATTTCTGTTAAAAAAACAACAACAACAACAAAAAAACAACAATAATAATAAAACAAAATACATGAAGGCTGTTGTGATATTGTTTCCAGCTTGAGCCCAGATTTGTTAACAGGTTCTACAGGAACTAAGAAACCAGAACTCACCTTTGATTTTATGGAGGTGTCTCCAGCCTAATTTAATGAAACATATGTAATAGGATAATCACTATCTGATAACCACAGAGACAAAACCACACCAACACTGAAATATAAAGATTAAGGGTGTTGTGAACAGAGCCTCCTGTCTGGTTGCCTTTCAGATTAAGGACAGAAAAGGCCTGATTTTGTGAAGAAATCTAAAATGACTGAAGTGTTCAGCTTAAATGTGAAAGTTTGCAAAGGTCTGTGTCAAAGTTTTATGTTAGCTGATGTCTTCGTCTTTGGTATTTGTGAAAGGGTGACTTGCATGAAATCTTGCTAGTTAAACTGGTGCAGGAAACTCTTTGGAAGCTTTTATACAGCGTCTTAAAAATGAATGAGAACCGCAAACACACACATTTGATCATTTCTGGCAGCGGAGGCCTGAAGCCTGCCTCACTGCAAAAGTCTGCAAGTCAGCAAACCTGAGCAGCTCTTCACTTCTGGATTCACAGCTTAGTTGGCTGGCATCAATACATTATGTGTAGATTGTTATTACAGTGCAATCATATTGCCATCGGTGCAACAAAATAATTCATCCTCTGCAACAATTAAACAGTCGGTGTAACAAAGGCTCATTAAGTCAGTCTTAATCAAAAGTTGATGTCCGGTTTCTGCAACACAGCAAGCCTCTCTTTTGGTTTATATTTTATGTTAATTGGCTGAAGTACAATTACAACACACCTTGTGAGACCGCTACTCTGCTATGTTTGATTATCGGATGAGGGGGCACTGTGACATTGAGCCCTGCGACTCGTCAAGTGTGTTTAAGAATTCATCGACCGGAGAACTTGGGCAGGAAGCCAAGAGATGAAGGCGGCTGCGGTCACTTAGTGTGTCCTCTGCATACGTGTTTAAATTGAAGTGAATGGTACACATAAATGTAATGAAACATCAGGCCTAAACACATTACAGTGAATCCTGGGAAAGAGTGCAGACGTATGTAAAAAGGGGATTTTAGTGAGGGTGATCATAGACACTTTGTCCAAGTAGAAATTTCAATTTTTTATAAGCTAGCCACAGTTTGTGTAACTTTATGTTTTCATGAAACAAGGCAAAACACAAGTCTAAAGGCATTTTAACTGCTCTCTGAGTACTTTGGCACAGTGGTTGTTGAGGTTAGGGCTAACATCAACATGCTAACAAGCTCAAAGTGACAGTGTTAATACTGCTGATGTTACGACCTGCCACTAGCTAACAAAGTCATGACTGACTCCCTCCTCCGGCTCATAGCTGCTTTATAGACAATATTATGGATCCAAGACAAACCTGGCACAAGGGACTGAGAGAAAAAGACTTCAGCACCACAGACCTAGCTGTGGACTGATTGTAGCATGCACAAACCTCTGATAAAAGATCAATTAGTCAGGCAGACAAGATTCACATATTCACTTCCTGCCCCTGCTCTCTCTTGGCAAACAAGGGGAGGGAGGGGTGGCGCGTTGACAAGGGGGATGCATTTTGGTCATTCTGGTAACAAGGACGGGGTTTCTCTTCATCCCCCCTTAGATCACCTTCAGGTGCATTGTTTATCATGTTCACCATCTTAGTTTAGTGTGTTAGCATGGAAACTTTAGCTGATTAGCTTTAAACAGATAGCTGAGGCTAATGGGAATATATACATATTAAGTCTTAAACTAATGTAACAGAAAACAATAGAAAAGCAATGGAAATCTTGACCAAGGGGGAGTATTAATCTGTGTTCCACATTTCATAGCAATCCCTCCAATAGCTTTCAAGACCACAAGCATCGTGGCGGCACTTGAGGGAAAATCAGTGGCTCACACAAAGTTATTACGATGAACATATTTTGTACACATTTACAAAACATTATGTTCAACAGACCCATCCACTAGTTGTTTCAGATGTTTCAGATTTTGAAAGGGAGGTTGCTATCAGTGAAGCTGATAGCATGGCTAACAACTTTGACCACATTTACATGGGTTTACATGAGATATTTAAATGATATAAATTAAATTGAAATCGTAATTCTATAGTAATTCTGTCGTGACACCAAGTCATTTTATTATTTTCTATGCGATTAAAACATAAAAATGCTTTGATAAAATAACTTCTCTCAACTTAGCTCAACTCAGCTAAGTAGCCTTTATTTTATTAATGCACATAAAATTGCTACAGTCCACTTGTTGTGTGCTGCTGCTGCTGCTGCTGCTTGCTTGCTTGCTTTGCATATTGGCTGCACTGTAAAATCACTGTTAGGTTTGCAGTTTTTTAATTGGGTCATCATTACTTTGAGCTTAATCTGCTCATGTTTACTACAACTAACACACTCCCCGAGGAGCATCCCAACATATTTGTCCCCAAGTAATCTCAGCCTGCGCTCAAATTCATTTATATCCACAAGACTTCCACTTGTTGAAAAAATGTTTTAATTTGTCTCTGTTGATGTGTAACCAAAATGCAGGAAGAAGAGGGGAAGTGCTGTTATTGTACGCAGGTGATAGCTGCAGAATGTTAAGCGGTCACTTTTAAATGTGGAGGAAGTTATTTCCATTGCTGTAGCAGCTGACCAGCGCAGGAAAGTAGAAACAGAGGCAACATCCAAGAGGAAGTTTGGTGTAAAATCAGGCTTTGCACATGTTAATCTTATTAAATGACAATTTCTTCCAAACAGATAAGAGTTTTAGGTAAACACAACACAGAAGTAACATATGTGTGATACTTCACACAGCTCTGTTGTTTGGAAGCAGACTGTGCACTTGCTGTAACAAAGCCATTTGTCATTGCAGCTTCACAGATTTCCTCTAAAACAAGATACTAACCCTTTAAGTATAAACAGTTCCATACAAAAAGCAGATTGAACATTGTGCATACAAAGACTTTAATTTTGTCCTGAAATGGGAATAGTTTGTGAGTGCATGTGTGTGCGTGAGTGCATGTGTGTGTGTGTGTGTGTGTGTGTGTGTGTGTGTGTGTGTGTGTGTGTTTGTGTGTGTGTGACTCTTTCACATTTTTCACATTTCATTAAAAATCTGTTTGTTCAGAGGACGCGTCATAGGCTCATCTACACACAGTGCCAGTTGAAATATTCAAGGACTGGGATTCATTCATTAGTGCACATAAACAGAAAATACTTTAACAATGATCAGGGATGACAGGACTACTTCATGGGTGATAACTGGAAGAGATCAAAAAGGAAACAAACTCATAACGGATGCTGGTGTATGTTGTTATTGTTGACCTGTTTGGTCGCAGATTGAGCCACAGAGCCATTGCCTAATGTTCTGTCATGTTGTGTGAATAATGCTGTACTCCCTCCTCTAACCCACTACAGAAGCAAAGTTTCAGGGCTCATTTGGATGTAAATTACAGTATCTTTTTATATACAGCATTGGCTAAATAGCATCATCTTTGATATGCTTGAGTAAGTGATTTCAGGATAATGCTTTCGCTGCAGAGTGTCTGTCAGGGAGGATTTAACAGTGGGGGATAAAACTGTCTGCTCTGGACACTATATACCTCTTGTCCTGGAATAGGTTGAAAGTGGTGCCAGCTCTTCTCCATGCTATTCCAAAACTTGACACAGTATATTGAGAGCCTTAAAATGCTATTGATTAGCTCCCTATTCAGCCTCTGTCTCTGTTCCCATTTTGCTGTCTTCTGCTCTTTTACAGAGTTATTGAAATATGTGGGCTGAAAATATATCTCTACCATTAGAAAAACAGATAATAAAACAGCTTAAAAAACGCAGGACAAAAAAAAACAAATGCTTTCTGCATTTTTGTCAAGCATATTTATGGGGTATATTCACAACAGAGAGACCTGTAATACACTGTAATACATTGTTCACTGTGCCAAAAGGTGCTGCCTTGAAGACATGACTCACTCTCTGTGCGCCTTGATGACAAGATGAATGAAATTAACATACTAGTCACTTGTAATTACAATATTTAGCCAGCTGATCAAGTTTAGCCCCCTGGCAGCTATCAAAGGGCAGCTGCTGAAGTGTTGGGATGCAGGTAAAAGAGACAGGGGTGTCAAATTCAATGAGCTTCTTCCTTTGTTACTCATCCAATCCTACGCCACTGTTTACAAATGAAAGCTCGTCTGAGAAGACGCACGATCCCCCTCCCACCCTGATCATACTGCAGTATTTGTCAGTGGTGGTTTCGTCTCTAAAACGGACCTCAGGTTTTTCCCATCGCTCCCCTGCTCTCAATATACTGGCTTTGAAGCATGCAGGATGCAGACATCTTTTTTATTCCTGCATGATCTTGTACAGACTGCTTCTCTGCATGTCATTTAAGAAGCTTGAATCCCACAGACCGCACACTTTTTGTCACTTTTGCGGGAAACAAAAAAAGTTGCTCACAGTTATTTTCTCCCCTGACTTTGAGCATGAATAGAAACTTGAGAGTGGGAGTTTTAAAGAACCGCAGAAGGCATGATTAGTTGATTTATGATATCTGATAACAATGAACTGTCTTGGAGGAGAAGGAGGAGCAGGCAATCCTGGAAACACAGGGCTTTTTTTCTTTTCTTTTCTTTTTTTCTTTTTTTGCTTTCATCTGGAAAGAAAAGCTTAAGAAATTCATCATCTGGCCCCAAGTGGTCCAATCTGTACTCCTGCACTAATTAGAGGTGATTGTTCTGGCCATTTTGAGTCCACATGCTGGGTCACCGCTGGATATTTCGAACTCATTAGCAATTCATGATTGGCCCAGTCAGAATCCCCTTTAGAAAAGCCTCAACAAAATCCCAAGAAATTAGACTCCATCTACGTTGTCTTGTCAGAAAGATGTTAGCGAGATGTTGTCTCAAAGTGTTTAATGAATATTTGATTTTAACTCCAAAATTAAATCTTATCTGATCTCCTCCTAGACAGCCCATTGGGAATAATGAGGCGAGTTGAATGAGGGTGGGTGGATAAGGCAGATTTGCCTCTGTGATGGACTTTTGTCTTGCTGCAAAAGGTATGGGAATGTCATCATCAATCCAGCTTCGTACAGTGTGTGTGTTTTTTTTATAGAAATATCTCTGCATATGCACTGTGGGCCTTTGGACTGACAATTCAAGCATGGCTGTCAGCTATTTTCAGCAAACAACATGTTTGAAGTGATGATTTGCATTGCCAAACCTTTTTTGGGGGCAGCGTAAAACTCTATGGAGGAAGATTTTGCAGCAAAGCGTGACCAATAAGCCAATTGCTAGTTTGATTTAATGCAGCTGTATATGCATTTTTGGGTGCTGTGACATTACATTTGTTGGGTTGTCATATTCAAATCAAGTTTGACCCGCGGTACTTCTTTATCCAGTCACTTATGGCGACATGGCCTGTCTCTTTGTCATTTGAAACATGTCGTCTAAAATTGTCATTTCTATGCTAATGTAGGACAAGAGTAAGTGATTTGGCCTCAGACCTATTTTTCTGAATGCTCCTTCATATCATTCCTCTCACCAAATGGTTAATTTTTATACTGACAGACACTGAACATGAAACACATGTTCAGTGGTTTTGCTCCCTCAGTTTAAAATCATTCCATCAGGTTTTTAAAAAAAAGACACTGTTTGCTTTTTTCTGCCTTCACGTCAGTTTCAGTTTCCTGCCCATTAAACATGTTTTTCCATTAACCTGTCTCAGATAGAAATTACTGAAAGAAGAAGAACAGACATGAATTATAGTGTCTCTTGCAAATCCATTTCTTCATTTTTGTTACTCAGAATGGACTTTGATGCATTTTTTTAGCCTCTGTGCCAAACTGGCTTTACAAAACGGGTGTAACACCTTACGCCATGATTTCTTCCTCCTCCTCCTCCTCGATCTTCACCACCACCACCTCCTCCACCTGCCACCCCTGTTTGGTTCGCACAGCACCACGTCATTCTCCAGCATGCTCACGTTCAATCAGCTGCGTGCAGTGTTACTGACTGTGTGTATCCCACTTCTGCTTATCTTCGTCACTTCAGGTATCATGACAAACAGGAAGTGACCAGTAACTTCCTGGGAGCCATGTGGCTCATCTCGATTACCTTCCTCTCCATTGGCTACGGGGACATGGTACCACACACGTACTGTGGGAAAGGCGTGTGTCTGCTTACAGGGATTATGGTGCGTTCCTTTCTTCTTCACTCACAGAAATACGTAACATTCTCACAGGACGCCGACTGGAACAGTTATAAAACTAAAGCTCACCTCTCTCTGCACTCACTGCTAGCTACTCTCTGACCAGGGCAGAACACACAGCAAAAACAAATGCAACTTTGAGCTGACTCAATATATGATTCTACTTGTGTAACTTTTATACACTGTTGCCCATAAAGTTGGAATAAAAATGTTTTCAGACACATTCCTCTTTTTATTCTTATTTATACACATCAGTAATCACTTTTGACCAGGTGTAGTGATGAGTTTTGAGAAGATATACACTTTATTTATCAAGAATAAATCACATTGTCACAATCATTTCATGAGAAGAGTAAAAAAATAATTTTATTCCAACTTTATGGGCAACAGTGTATATTGATAAACAAGAAGATTTTGAGCATTTTGGTTTGACAATCAAGACCAGTCTGTGTCAAAGTGTAACAGAAGATAAAAACCACATTAAGTGTCCAAACTGAAATTACAAATTGCAAAATTGGAAAAATATTTAATACTCGGATGTTACTTTAGTCATCTACTGTATTCACCCACATAAATAAGGCTTTCTTTTGAGGACAGTCTTTTTCCTGTCACTTTTCACATGTTTTAACGGGCTCCACCTTTCTAAAGAAGATAATCGCAAACATTTTTTTTGTCTGACAAACTTGCAAAGAGCTTATTTGGTTTATTTTTCTCTACTCTTTTTCTGTATGTCTGTATGTATGTTAAAAATCTCACAAACAAAGTGTCATTATGTCCATGTCAACAGGGAGCTGGTTGCACTGCGCTAGTTGTTGCAGTGGTAGCCAGGAAGCTGGAGCTGACCAAGGCTGAGAAGCATGTCCACAACTTCATGATGGACACACAACTCTGCAAACGAGTGAGTCGCAGGATACTAATGTGAAAATACCTTGGGTTTTTTTTGTTTTGTTTTGTTTTTTAACAACAAGAGTGCCTAAATGGTGTGGTTTGGAGTGTCCTCAAGCTAAAATGTTTTGTCTACTCATGATCCATCATAACAGGCGGCATATGAATATGTGGGTAAATGGATCAATCAAAGAATCATTTTCCATTTTTCAGCCCGTTAGAACAAAACTAAACTAGACCCTGCTGCAGGTATATTGGGGTCCAATCACTCGAGGCAAAGGCCAAAAGAAGTAAAACGATGCAGTTAAAAGAAAGATTGAAGAAATCAAAAAAACAAAATCTCTTTAATTTCACAAAAAATCTTGTAGAATAATCAGTCTACTTGGGTTGGGTTGTGATGACCTCCAGTTTAAGGGTCATTGGTTTTCAGGACGTCTTGTCTTATCTTACATTGTCAGAATTGCAGACATGTAAACTTACATCTGGGTCACATATAAAAAGTTTTCATATCCCCATTTTTAAATGTAGCTCTTCAATACTCCAGTGGTTTTATGTTGTTTCTTTTCCTTTTGTTGTATTTTTTTGTTTGATTATTTCCTGAAAATCTTGTGTTTCATAGTTTCTTTATTTCATCTTGTAAACTCTTGTCCTAGCTTGTAACAAAGACATAGCTTGTACCATTGGTTGAGAAACATAGTACAGAAAGTTCACCCACTCATTATTTCAATGTGCTTTGTAGTTAATTTCTTCAGATATTGATCATGGCTGCCTGATGCATCCTCTTTGAGACATTCCTGTATGATCTAAGTCTTTGTAAACCCTGTCTCACAGGTAAAGAACACAGCTGCCAATGTACTCAGGGAAACATGGCTCATCTACAAACACACTAAGCTGGTCAAGAAAATAGATCACGCCAAGGTGCGGAAACACCAGCGCAAGTTTCTCCAAGCCATTCACCAGTAAGTTCTGCACCATGTTTTTTTTTTTTTTTTTATAAAGTTCATCTAAATTTTAATAAAATGTTTGACAGAAATATGACAGAGATGTTCACCACCAACCACTAAGGGGAGTCACTCAGCATGTCCATAAAAAGTAAAACCACAGTATGTTACTGAAAAGACAGTCAAATGGATTGTTTGTGTTTTTTGAAGTCAGGTTGTACAAGGTGCTTATCCATAGTAGACAGTGTTTTAACTACTGTAGATTGTGGTCGGCACATCTGCAGTGCAGAGAAGCAGCTGGAGCAGCATTGTGCTGCTATGGAGGGGATTAGCAGCGAAATGTATTTTAGCCCCTTAAAAGGATCAATATCAGTTTAAGTGTACGCTATGTTTAAATTAGTTTCACAGCTTTGCCTCACTGTTGAAATCCACCTCCACTGACACTGACAGTAATTTTAGCTTGCAGAACCTGGGAATTGCTGGTCTACCTTTGCCTTGATTGGTTAGCTTGTTTGCGTTACTGTGTGTGAATTTGAACTAAACTTTTACAACCAAACAATAACATCAACATACTCCATGATCAGGGCAGCAGTGAACCAGCAATGGCCATGGTTTACCAGCGAAAATTTGTCACAGGAGTCGGATTTTGTTGTTGGATTTGGATTTTCCTCTAAGATGAGGTTGTATGACAGCAAGCTAAAGTGGTGAGATCATTGTAAATATGGCATACACTTAAAATCATGTTTTTGATTAAGTTTTTGATCATCTATTGTTGGTAATACACTAACTTTGAATGAGTATCTCCTACAATCACACTTCAAAAAATCCAAACTATCCTTCTTAGATGTTCAGCCCATGTGATTGATTTTAATGTTTATTGCAACACTAAATTTTTAGGATGTATTATTAACACTTGTATTACTAATAAACAGATGAAATGTGCTAACTGGGTACATTTGGTAGCATCAACTCTAGTTTTTGTTGCAATGTCCTCTCCTGGAGTGCCATTTCCTTTGATTGTTATGCTCACACACATAT
The DNA here is from genome assembly GCA_008933995.1 of Datnioides undecimradiatus. Lineage (NCBI taxonomy): Eukaryota > Metazoa > Chordata > Actinopteri > Lobotiformes > Datnioididae > Datnioides > Datnioides undecimradiatus. The sequence continues at coordinate 6,487,545 of WARS01000030.1, read as the reverse complement.
CCATAAACATAAACATGCACACGCACACACACACATGCACACGCATACACATAAACACACACACACACCTACACACACACACTGCAATCTAGTGTAATGGTCCTTCCTATTCCCTTCCCCGTCCCCCTCTCCCTCCGACCCCCTTTTACCCTGTGCTTACAGTGAGAAGTGTAATAGTTTCACTCGTTTCGTGAATGTTGTGGGGTTAAAACTTTGTACTGTGTTCTGTCTTTGTTTTGCTCTATCACTGCAGAGCTCAGAAGTAAGTTGAGTCTTCTATGTATCCTCCTCCTACTGTTTCCTCAACATCCTCCTCTTCCTCCTCCTCTCTCCATGTCTGCGTTTGACATGCATGAACAAAAAAGAAGCGTTTGTTATTTTTTAAAAAAATGCTGGATGCTGAATCATTTTTGATTTTTCTTTTACTTTAGTGTTTCATTTACTTCCCTCTCCCTCCCATCCCCCCTTCAATGGAATGAAACAAACAAAAAAAAAGATAAGCATCAACATTTTGCCACCGGTGTCAATAGTGGAGGGTTGTCTGGAGAGAATGTGTGAAAGAAAAAGCATCTTGCACAGAATGAGCTTGGAGCTTTGTTGGCCTGACCAGCGGTTCATAATCATCTACGATGTACTGTACGATGTTGCCCATGATTAATATAGCTGCTCCGGAGGCTATATTAACCTGCATCAACAGAACTCATCCTACACTCCTGATGGTTTTGTGATGACATGAACGCACGCACGCACACACACACACACACACACACACACACTGTACTGTTTTTATCAGATTGAAATGTTTCCTGATGTTTTAACATTGATTTTTCTGTTTTTCCCTCTTCATCATATAAGATGAAATGCCAAAGCTTGCCCATGACATTGATGACACAGCACAAATAGACACAGCGTATAGGTTGTGGAATAAAATTGCAAACATATTGCGCTCCAACTAATAAGTAGCGCTTTTAGCTTTTAGCCCCTATTCTTCGACAGCCATAAGGGATGACAAAGCCAAGCAAACAGACACACACGAGCTGAAACGGTTTCCCACAGAGATGGAGCCGTAAGCGAGCAGGCTCACTCCGCTCTGATATACTGATTTGCACATGAATAAATGCCCTTGAATGTCATCCTGTCTCATAATTTGCCGAACAGGGAAATTCTTCCTCTCGCACATCCAGATGATGGCTGTGTGATGCCACCTCTAACAATGACATATTATTTGCATCAGCGTTAACAGTTCTTACAGCCCCATAATGTATTTGATTAGAGATAAAGAGTTGAAGGCACCACAAAACATGTCCGATGTATCATTGCGCAAGTTATTTGAAATGTCTGTGTATGTTCAGCAGTGTCATTAGACAGTTTATTTCTGGCAAGCTTCATCTTTTATCTGTGGCATCCACACAAACACACATCAACCCATGTACATACGCGCACACACACAATCCAGCTGTGACAGACTCACGTTTCATCGTGCACAAACTCACTCACAGTCACTGCACGCTTACTGAATGACCAGTGTGTATATATGAAGTCCTACCACTGAGCTGTGTGTAGCACTGACAGAGGGCATGTCATCTTTTTCCTTTTTCAGTGTCTTACTTTTGGGTTGGAAAGAGATGAGAATGTTTTGATTTCAGACATAGGTTTGGGGGTTTTATTGTATGGAAGCATATTGTGTTCTTGCTGGGAAAAAAAAAACATCATGTTTTGTCATTATTATAATACAATAGAGATTTTTTCCTTCATATTCGAAAACAAATTATTTTGGGGTTATAACAAGATCCACTCTCAGGAGTAAGACTGTTTTGCATTGCAGAAAAAAAGTTAAGAAGTGCTTAACTTAAACTTTTTTTAAAAAAAGGAAAAATATCTTGTTATAACAAAAAAAACCAAAACCCAGAAATGTTTTAAAAATACAGGAGAAAACATGATAAACAGAACCTTTGGGGATTTTTTTTTTCAAAACGAACTTAGTATGCTTCCATAATTTTGCATGTTTTGGTTGGTATTGCATTGAAAAGGACCAGGAATGCTTGTATGGTATATGTATACATGTATACTTCAGCATATATATGTATACATATAGATATGTAAAGTATATATATTTATGATGCATGCAGGCTGTCCTCTCTGTTTTCAATGTCATCAGTGAGAGAGCACGCCTGATAAAAAATGTGTTCCTCCTCCTCCTCCTCCTTCTTCTTTCTTTCCCTATTGGCCCTCTCTGCCCTGTCATAACCCCAAACAATCCGTCTCTCTGCTGCAAATCGCCCTCCTCCCCTCTATTCCCTTATTCTCTCCACCACTCTTCTCCACATCCCCTCTCTCTTTGTCCACCTCCTCCTTCCCTCCTCCTCCTACTCCTGTTCCCTACCTCCCTGTGCCTCCAACAGACTGCGCAGTGTGAAGATGGAGCAGAGGAAACTCAATGATCAGGCCAACACCTTGGTGGACCTGGCAAAGGTTAGTGATGTAACCTTAAAGTGGGTATGATTAATATTATCCCCTCAGTCCCTTTCAACTCTAAAACATTTTTCATCGTATTGTTTTATCTTCATGACCCAGAACTTTACTGTTTTGACACACATTGTCTTAATATTCAATCTAGGTCAACTGACTCATTCTTTGGCCTAAATGAGCTCTTAAAGCTCCAGACCATCTCCAGATCTCTGGAGTCAACTATATGTTTTTCATTGTGCTTATCTATATTTGTCAGATAACTACAATCTAATCAACACAGATGTGAATTTCTGTTTCCAGTAACATCTTACAGCAGTGTATGAGTTTCAGGAACATGAACTTAAACTTAACACTGTAAACACTATGTGGCTGAATAAGAGGGTAGTAGCTTCTGTCCGTCTGTATAGACGTCAGCTGACCCACCAAAGCAGAGCAGAGAGGGGGTTCAAAGGGAGATACATGACTGCAGCCTCATTTGATGTGGATGGCATTTGCACTCTGGTGTGTATTTTAAAAGGTTCTAAGGCCAGCTCCTTTAATGTGTGTTTACTTGCCCTTACTCTGCTCGATGGTCAGATCCATCTGTGTACAACCTACAGTAGTTCAGCGGCTCAATGTCTCTTCTTTAAGCCCCATGGAGAGGTAACCGTTTGATTTCTGGCTGATGCATAAGACAGAAATCATGTCAAAACAGAACTGGATATATTACATATTTATATTGTTTGAAACTATGTAGAATCTGAATGCAAGAATTATTTGTAGATCACATACATTAACACTAATCCCACTGCATCCACTGCAGAAAAATAAGTGCCTAAATAATAGAGACACTTTTCATTATATGAATGAGTCTTGTCAGGCATATACATACAGAATTGAAGACCCTCTCTGGCAGTAAATGGACTGGAGAAGCTGGTTGTGAAATGATGGGAAGATAAAATCAATGCTGACTTGCTGAAACTATACAGCTCCTCTTCACTCTGCTTCCTGTCATTATTGCCTTCTCTTCAGACTGAGGAAGTCAGATTTAGAGTGTCTACTCATGTTGTTTATGATCAACTATTACATCCCCTGGCAATGTATACTTTTTTAAATTTCATCTGCTGCATCTTTCCATGTGGAGGTTAAGATGTAAAACTGATTTTTAATGTTCTTTATGGTCTGTCTCTCGTTTGCCCTGCCCTCCTCCTCTTCCGCCTCTGTTCTCATGGTCCTGAACCTCCCCAAACACATTTACTTTCTCTCCTTCATTAGACCCAGAATGTGATGTATGACCTGGTGTCAGAGCTACAGGAGCGCAGTGAGGAGCTGGACAAGCGCATCGGCACATTGGAGGACAAGCTGGACTCGGTGACGGGCAGCCTGCAGGCGCTGCCCTGCCTCATCTCCCAAGCCATAACCCAGCAGCAGCAGGACTTCCTGGACGGCTTTGTTCACCGCTTTCGGCCCGCCTCACTAGCCTCAGAGCGCTCCGAGCGCTCTGAGCGATCTTGGACTTCCACCGCCCGTCGGCGACGCTCTCCCTCGACAGCACCACACACCTCCTCTGACAGCGGATAACCTTGACAAACCTTCTGCAATCACCCTCAAGCCCCACCTCTCCCAAAACTATTCATTCGGTCCGATCCAAAGCTGTCCCTCTAACCGCTGGCGAGTCCATGTCTGGACTAATAATGAACCCATATCTTGACCTCTGACCTGATCCTTGCGCTTATTCTCTCCCTCCAACCCACCCATTCCCCCTCCCCGTCCTTCCCAACCCAACATCAAATCCAAAAACCAATTCCTCTGTGACTGAGCCTCTCAGCACAGGACTGGATCAGAGCTACTCCAAAAGAACAAAGAAAAGCAAACAGACTTAAATCAAGAAAAAAACACAAATGCATCCAAAAAAAGAAAAAGAGAAAAAAAAATTAAAAATGACTGAAAAACCGAGATAAAGTAGAGATATGGTTTATGTTTTAGCCATTGTATGGCTGTTCAAGTTAGCTTTTTTGTAAAAGCCCTTGTATAGTTAAAAAATGACTGAGTTCAGGGTCGCTGGGGTGAGAGCTGGCTATCACACCGGAGAGTCCTTAACCACGAGGGGGGAAGTTGGTCTGTGGAGCTGAGGGCCTCGGCTCACCTGCTGGTCCTCTGAGGCCATGGAGGACATCCGTCCACCCATCTGTCCGTCTATCTGTTTGTACGGTGAGGAGAGCGAGACAAACCATTGGATTTCCCTTTCAAAAGACTAGTGTCATGGATTCTTTCCCATAGGTTAGGATGAAAGCGTAAGAAGAAGCTACGAGAGCTCTGACTTCAGGTCAGTTTTTGAAAATGCGCTCAAGGGGGAGGGGAAACTGTCACACAGAAGAGGAGCAAAGGGGATGCATATGGCATTACTACTGGGTAGGAAAAATTTACACAGTTGCCAACTTCAAGGTTTCAGCTTCCTTGTTCTTACCAAGGGAAAATGAGAGCGACTATCTTTTTTAGTTACATATTGACATGTGATTTTTCAGTGCCTGAATGTATAAATAGTAGAGGGTTATTTAATTACTAATTTCAGAGCTTTTTTACGATGTTAACAGTCTGAATACAGCATTGCATTCCTTTTTCAGATACATTCCTCTCCAAAAATTTAAAGAAAATGTCTTAATGTAATGCATAACATTGCCTCCATTACACAGCAACTCTAAATGTTTCGAAAATCTTTTTTTCTCTCAATTTCTACTAACACCGTGAGACATGACAAAGTTCAGAGAGTAAGAGAAAGTGAGAAAGACTGAGAGAATATTTGCGAGTGTGTTTGTCAGAGTTCACTTTTAGCTCAATGCTGCACACTCATACACACAACAATGAAATATGTAGTAGTCTACCTTTGTCACCACCACTAATTAGAGCTTCCTGTGGTATTCAGATAATGGCATGGCTTGAGGTCTGCTGATATCCACACAGGCATACATCACTGGTCGAACTGAGAAACCAGTCCTGCCCCCTCTTTGCATGGTTCTGTGCAAAAATGACAATGAAATACAATCCTACATCGGGCGGCTCAGTGGTTTTACACGATTTAGATCTGTTTCTGTTTACTTTTGTTTGTTTGTTGCCTTTCTTTCTTTTTTTTATTTTTTACTGAAAGTTCCTTTTTTTACTAGGATATCTAGGGTTTTTAGTGTTGCAGAACCTAGAGAGTTGCAGTAATGTGATTCTGTAATGCATTCCCTGTTTAAAAGATGAGGTGAAGATAAATCGCTATTACAAGAAAATCCTGAAAGGGTACAAATAAAAGTGCTTAAGAAACTTTGATGAATTCGTCCCTCTGAAAGTTTAACAGAATAGTTTGACATTTAGGTTAATTCTCTAATTCATTTCCTAGCTTACTGGTGCCACCCTAATGTCTGATTAGGTAAACATGGAGACAGTGCTAGCAGGTGGTCGGCCTAGCTTATAGTTTAGCATAAAGGCTGGAAACAGGAGGAACAGACTCAGTCTATAATTAACACATTATATTTTGTTTGTTTAATCCTTACAAAGACTGGAATGTAAAATGTGCACTCACTTCCTGGAGACCTGTTGTCGCTGTAAGGTTGCCAGGCAACAGGCTGAGACTCCAGGAAGCGACTGCACTATTTACATTTCAGTCTTAGTTTCTCCATGAAGCCACAACTTGTCTGTAATACCATGGATGTATAATGTTAGCATTTATAATACGTCCATGGTTTATATGCCTTGGATTTTGGTACACATTATGCAAATGTGATGCAACATGTTAATTAGTGGGATTTTGAGGTGATGGCAGGTTGATTTTTACCTTCTTACTGAGCCAGGCCAGCTGCTTCCCCTCCTTTCTGACTTTATGCTAAGTGGTATCGATCTTCTCATGTAACTCTCAGTAAGAAAGCAAATTGGAGTGTGTACCAAAATGTCAAACTATTCCTTGAACAATACAGTATCAGGCCTTTCGAGCTGACATTGAAACACTATGGCAGAGGAGAAATTTGAAAATTTGAAGGCATGGTGTATGACGCATTTTATGGATGAGGTGACTTGTAGATTTTTGATTTAAGGAGAAATAATGAAAGTTATTTTTTTCCAAAGAACATTTAAATGGCAGATCAGGAAGTCAGCGGGTTAGCGGGCTAGCATGCTGTCCTAAAGTAGTGTGAATGGTAGATAATCTGAGTCCCAAAAGGACGTTAGTGGAAAAAAAAAAATCATCTTTATGCGCCCCTAAGCGAACAGACAAATAGGATCATTATTATTTTCTGCATCTTAATTATTTCCAAGCTGCTTGGAGCTGAATCAGGTCTAAGTCAAACCCTGCGAGACAGTGCACAAGTCCACTCTCCCACAGGCTCTGGACTGACCAGAGAGCACTTCATTTAAGAACATATTCAGTTTGCTACAAGTGGAACTTAATCAAGCATGAATATTAGCTTTTTTTCCTTTCAACTTCAGTTGATGAAGCATGAGTCTTTACTGCCCCCCACCTCTTGCCACTTCTCATACAGTGCTACACTCCACCCTTCCACTGTGAGGGGATCTATCATGCCATTACAGTCTCTGTTTCAATCAGTGTCATCCAATGAGTCAGGACAGCTAATGGAAGATTATCTGCTTGATTGCGACCTCACCTGCCTGTTCATATCTAGGGTTTCCACCTCTTCATTACATCGGAGGTTTAGCCTCACGTTTGTCATCTGTCATCATTAAGAACATCAGTCCCCCACACTCAAAGAGGCTTCCCAAATGGCTTGGAGCAAAGACCTCTGAGTGGTTTGAATAAAAAAAGAAAAAAGAGAGAGAGGAAGAAGCAGGTGAACCTCCGGGTCATGTTCCATGTTGCACTCAGTGTGTAATATTCAGTTACACCAGCAAAGGATCACAGATGCTGGAGTGTCTTCCCAAGAGAGATGTGACGGTACTGGTGTTAAGGACTTCATCCTTCATCAGGCAGCAGGAAAGAGGGAGGGAAAAAAGACAGAAAAATGAGAGCAATAGCTCATTTACTGACAGATGTCCATTTTGGCCCAGGGGGGTTGTGAACAGCAAGAGTGGGTGTCCTGTAAATATGACCTCATTGTAGATGTCGCCAAGTAAACGGGACAAATTGAGAACCGCAGGGGTAAAGTTAGCTGGGTGCAATGCACAGCATGTTGCTAGTATGCAGTAGAAAAAAAACCTGTTCTAGAAAGAAATGACGGATTTGAAATTCTTGCAAATTAACCATGGCGTTTATTTATTCCACTTTCTTTTTTACTGATGGAGGTTCTGCTGTTTTTCTACCCTGTTGTGAAGGGATGATTTCTTCAATTCTTATCCTGTCACAGACAAAGTCCTGCCAAAATACCATTCCAATATTTAATAGTGACCCGATTTCCTCCACCAGAAAATGAAAAAAAAAAAGCGAGAAACGCAATATTTTGTAGTGAAGCGAGGGACATTCATGATGTTATTCTGATGATGGTAGATGAGTCAAAGTGATAAACACATCCCAGAGTCTTTTATTCTCCTGAAAAGTAGGCTTTTCTCATAGAGCAGGAATCTGAACACACTTCTGCTGAACAATAACAGAGTGAAAAACCCCCCAAAAGTGAAGAAATGTAACCCAATCATTGTTCTGTGTACACTGCCACATGATGCATAATGTACGTAGTAGCACTGGAATAAATCAACTTTTAATGGATGGCAAATGGGTTTAACATGTTCTCTGTATACTGTTCGCTGTTCCTTCATTTTGCAGGTGAACTTTTGTCCTAGCAAGGAGAGACACCAAGGTCAAATCATTAAAGACTATCTTCAGCTACGACCATAACTCTTTTCTTCTTTTCTTTTTTTGGGGGGCAGCTGTTGACGAACCTTTAAATTGACATGATATTTTACATTAAAGTAACAAAATCCAAACTCCTTCCATGCACGTCCTCCAATCTGAAATGTTTCCAAAAGGGAAATGGCAGCAGCCTAAAGTCACTTGTGACACTGAGAGGTGGGTTGGCACGTGTGTCGACATCCAGCGTCTCTTCCTGTAAAACTGTGCAGCAGGGACATCCTGAAACATGATTACAGGAGGATGTATTGACATAAACATAAACATCGCTCCAGAGGACACACAGCTGCTGAGGCGCTGTTCCAAGGTGAACTATGGGCTGTACACAACACACACACACAGCCATTAATGTTCAAATAACAAGCTACTATTCATGTCCACATGCACAAACAAGGCTCAGCCTGGTTAATTACAGCCAAACCAGGAGGGACTTGGCAGCGGACCGATATCCCGCAAGAGTGGCAGAGTCAGTCACCCTGTAGTTGTTGCTATACAACCCCAAAGACATGCAGCAGTGGAAACACAAGGCACAGCTCCTCTGCTCCTCATCCCTCCCATTAGAGAGTACAGCATAATTAAATGAAATGTTGTTTTCATCACTTTATATAAGATAAAGATCATTTGTGATTTCAAACACGCACTCGTAGATCAGAATCTAGTTTCACTGTGCAAGCCAAAATGGTAAAATTAGCTACAGATACTCAGCAGTGTCCTGAGTGGGTAAGCTTTCCATTATTTCCCTCTGTAATAATGTCAGTCTCTTAATGAGCACAGTTAATTCATCCAGCTGCTACTTATTCTTGTGTTTAAGTGTGAAAAGAGAAGAAAAAGAGGCATCAAATTACCAGAGATCTCCCCTAGAGGGAACTGAGGATCAAGTCCACAGTGAGAAAAGACAAGAGAAGGAAGCAGGTTGCAGAGGACTGAAGATGACCCTCAGACTGGGGGAGGATGGGGGGGTTGTTGGGTGGAATCAGCTTGCAGGGTGTTGAGGATCAGCCCAGAGTGTGAAAAGGTCCTTCAGGGACAGCTTGCGGCAGGCAGGGGAAGTCATTTATTGAATTTATTACAGGCCCCACTTTTCTCCCTGTCTGCCCTGGGAGCTAATAGCTAGTAGCTGCATTATGCCTAATGCCCTCCCTATCCCTTTCAGCTAACGTGGTTTGGCATACACTTGGGGAAATCAGAGAGAATGAGAGTATTGATCTGGGTTTTTGGCCTTTTTAATGCACAGTGCTGTAGTGGTGGAGAGTGGGTGTGAAGGGCCTTTTCATTCCACCGAATGTTTTTTGAGTGTCATTTATTTCAGCATCAATCATTTCTCTCTTTCTATCTGCTCCTATCTGTTTTTCCTCCTCTGCTGCTCATTTCTCTCTCTGTAAGATCCGAGGAAGAGCGAACTGATACAAATGAGGCTGTCTGTTGGAGGCTGCCGTAGCTTCCCTGCTTCATTTAGCTGCAAAGGAAGAAAGGAGCTTTTCAGACCCCTCAAGCCGTGTGTCAGGACTTCAAGCATGAAGTGTGCATGTATGTACCTGCAGTGCGTGTGTGTGTGTGTGTGTACACTCAGATACAGTCATACTGTAGCCTCCCATGTGTCCTCCACTTGGCAGATTCATTTCAGCTAAGGCTGGAAATTCAGATCTATGATCACTTCTCAAATCAAGTACTATTTATTTATTTATTTTATAGATTTACTTTTTCTCATTCAGCCACTAATACTTGTGCTGAAGACTGACATTATTCACCACCGCCTCATCTGTTAATGCTTGAACATCCAGATACTTAAAGTCAGGCGACTGATTGATAACTGTGAACCCTTTAAAAAGAATATAAGAGATTTTTTTCGCCAGCGCACCATATTCAGCGTTACCAAAAGCAAAACACTGTAAAACCATTGTAATATGTCAGAAATGCATGGAGGTCAAGGGAAGAATTGCATAACACTCACGTCAAGGCAAGCTTATTTCTGTAGCACTTTTTAACACAAAGGCAGTTCAACTGGTTTTGGATAAAGCAGAGAAGGCACCAGAACAACATTTAAAACACAAGATAAAAAGAGACTGAAGTCAATTAAAATAGAATTTGACAAACAGACTGAAACTAAATATGCAAAAACAAAACAAACACACAGTTACAGTGCAGCCAGTTTGCCCAAAAAGAACTAAAAGTGTTTTTAAAAAATTATTCAGTTTAAATGCGTTACAAAAAGAATTTTAATGAAGGAAAGTAAAAATGTCTCCTTGTCCATCATGAAAAGTCCTTATAAAGACCTTCTCTGCACTTTTTTTTTTTAGGAAATTTGGAAACTATTTAGTATTTAAACATTTTTAACTTCTGTTAAATGTAAAGTTGAGTTTATCCTAAAATGATTAATTTATTTAGATTAGCTTGGATGAAGCACTGAAATCTTTATTTGTTTAATATTTTGGTTCTATGTTTAGTCCTGCTGCAAAACTAACCGCATTTTCAACACCCTCATCACTGTAGTCCAGTGATAATTAGATAATGTTAGTACGCCAGCTCGCTAAACTAAGATGTATTGTCATGTAAGATGCAAGCATTAGCTCAAAGCATTGTTGTGCTTAAATACATCCTCGCCGTTAGCATGTAGACTTCACTTTTGGACTGAGCCAGATTAGCCGTAGCTCTCCTGTATTTATCCTAAACTATGCTAAGCTAAGCTAACACTGCCTAGCTGTAGCTCCATTTTTAACTTGAAATTTTAAGCTATTTCTTTTACAGTTGCATTTTTCCTCGTTCTTTTCCATGTCTTATTGTCCTGAACTTGATAAAAGCTGTATTGAGAACATAATTTCATATTTGCTGGGCTTATTTTTTTTCAAAGGAGACGTGCAACTTTACATTTCCTCTACATCTTATTTAAGTATTTAACATATGTTACACCGGACAGCAAAGCTTGTGTGTATGCTGTTTTATGTAACTATTTTACACGTGGCATTTTACTGTATATAATCTAAAACCTGCCTTTACACAACTCTTCCATTGTCCCGCATATTATATTCAGCTGAGCAGGCACCTGCTAGTAGAGGACACGCATGGCACCAACAGATGAGGTAGCCCCAGGCCAAGCCCACTGGTGGGACTCAGTACTCACTTGAGAAAGTGGGTTGCATTATGTGTTTACTGTACTGTATGGGCTATGAGGACTGCAGTGTGTGTGTGTGTGTGTGTGTGTGGGTGTGTGTGTGTGTTTGTATCTGTGTGAGGGGGGTGGTGGTGATGCGGCGGGAGGGTGGTGGGTCACTACAGATGTCCTTGCCTTGAGCTTTCTCTACATGAAAATCAGCGCTGCTCTGGAAGAATCACTGGCCCACAGTGACGTCACATTATACAGCAGGAAACATTCCTGTCAGAGATAGAGGGTTAAATCTCAGTGGAGAGAAGACATTGATAGTCATTTAAATGTTACAGTAAAGCAGACCAGATATTGGTTATATTAAAATAAATGTACTTTGCAACTTCAAAACATAATAAATCATACTATCACATATGAATCACAATATATTTTATACATTTAGCCATTAGTTTGACTGAGGAACATGTTTAGACATTGCTAAAGCATATGTTTCTTGGAGTTCACAAGGGTGGTTAGGTTTGGAACATTAAATGCAGCAGAGAGAAGGTAAGTGGGAAAGAGAGAGACAGTAAATGTGATAAAGAGAGAGAACAAAGTCAGTGAGGGAGAGAGAGAATGCGAGGCGGTGATCTGAGTGAGAAGCACAGGGTTTTGCTGCCCTCTAGTGCCGAATACTCCCTGTGGTAACAACACAAAATGACACAGCTGAGATGGGAATGAATTATTCATAAATGACGGGATGATAAAGCAGTATTTCACAGATCTTAGATATGAGATGTAATTGATATTGTAAGGCTGATATCACACACATGCCTGTCTCTAAAATAAGTGTAATCTTGTGGACAAGCCACTGTTCTTGATAGTTTAAAGTGATATCCATAATACATTTAATGTACTACCAGACAACATTTGTCTCATATGTCTCTGACATAGTGTTAAAGAGTGGCTCAACTTTTCACCTTACTCTAATCAATAAAGTGTCAGTAAAATGAACTCCAGCATCCAATGGCCACCCAGGGCCTTTTAAAGCACCTGTTGTGGGTTACAGGCATCATATCAGGTTAGCTCACCTCCTCCTCTCCTCAGTTTTATTAATATCAACAGTCTCTCTCTCTCTCTCTCTCTCTCTCCCTCTCTGTCTCTCTCTCTCACTCTCTCTCTCTCTCTCTCTCTCTCTCTCTCTCTCTATCTCCCTCTCTCCCCCACAGATTAACCTAGTAGTGCCAGTCAGCGCCAGCACAGGGGCGGTTCAGGTTTAATGTTTAAGCTTTTACTCCCCCCTCAGCTCTCCACACACATTGGCCAATCACTCTGTGTGTGTGTGTAACTGAGCATCTACCACCAGGACTGAGTCACCTGAGAGAGTGAAGAGGTTGAACTGAGTAGGCCCACTGGACACGGCAGCCATTTTACAGTAGGTATCAGTTCCAGTTTCCTTACAAGCAGCCACTTTGAACAGTGACAAGTCAAACCGGTAAGAAAAGCTGTTGGTTTGGAAACATTTTTCACTGTCTGTGTTATAAATGCGTTTCCAGTGATATGGACTGTGACAGTTTCACGACTGTTGCTGTGTATTAAGAGCTCCAGCAGCAGGTTGCTGTGAGTCACAGCTCAGCTTAAAGTCCTCTGTTATTAGTGGAGCCTGAGCTGCTCTGTAGTCACGCTGTGGTCCTTCTCTGAGTTTGCTTACTGGAGCAGAGAGACTGATATATTTATGTTGTTGTATGTGTCTAAGGACAACTACAGTGGGTTTGCATTGTTTGGCTCTGTGTGCCACAAATTCCATTTAATCTGAAAATCTATTCGCAGCATCTGCCAACTTCAGCTGTGTAATCCATAACAATGACCAGACTGCATTTTATGTCCAAGTCTGCACTAAAATTGAAATTACATGTAATGATCAAATAATATTGACCAGGAAGAAACCTTTATGTTCATGTCATAGATTCTACAGCTGAATGAAGCTTAAAGCTGCTCCAATCAGAATTTTTTTTCAGTCAGGACATGAAGGGGTCACTCACAGGCCCCATTCACACATGATATTTTTCATCTAGATACTTTATCTGAATGGTGACATATAATCCATAGTTCCTCACATTTATGTATTAAACTGTATTCTAGTTATCTTGGTTGTATATAGTGATTGGATCTTAATATCCAAATGAGTTATTAATGGACAATATATATCTGACTGGACAATATATGCCGGTCACAGGTTAAACCAGGCAATGCCACATACTGACATAGTTCTTTTAAAAATCACTTTCTGAAACAGAGACTGTCACTAGTTGAAGCATTTACCTGAGTTAGTAAGAAGAGGTGGTGTTGCTGTTGGTGATGTACAAATGTCTGAGATCCACATACAGGTCACATTTTAATGGCAGGTGTAAATGGTGTAATAGAGACAAACCCACAAATAATTCATCAGCTCAACAGGACAGTTTTAGTGTCTTTCAGCTGATTCTTTTGTGTTTTGATAGCTAAAAGCAGAGTTAATATTGGACTTATATTAATAAGGCACAAGGCATAAGGACTTTTCTTAATATTGGACTTATATTAATAAGGCAGACACAAACATGGCTCTAAATAAATGCTAGTGTCACACTGTATCTGTTTGTTTACACATTCTCCTTATCAACTTTTAAAATCACATGTCAATGTTATGCTGCCATTTTGTTTCTGCTGCCCCTTAAATGGAAAAAAATGCCAGTTAGTGTATGCTAATTGTTTTTATATCATTCAGAAATGAAAGGACGTCTTTGGAAAAGTACATTTAAAGGCGGATACATGATTTGTAGTTAAGGAACTGCAGCTTTACAAACACAGCTTTGGGCATTTCAGATTAGATAGACAGAAGACTGTTTCTATTGTTTCATGTTGTCTTTATCTCAAAAGGTTATGCAATCATGTCTGAGACTTTTTCTTTTTTTAAGTTTATGGAAGGCTGTATAAAGTTTAGAGTTCATAAATGTGACACTTGAACATTTGCAGTAAATGTGAATTGAATCAAATATGAAACACTGCAGTCTTGTTAAAATCACCAAATGCAAGCTACTTGAGTTCAGGTGTATTGTACATTTCAAAGCATATAAGCATATAAACATGAAATATATGCTTGGATGCTTATGATACATAAATAATAATTCATGTTTTCCCCCTTTCACAGCTTTTCCTTCCCTGTGCCACAGTGTGTGATTACGTCTTTCTCAATGAATCATCCAAATCAGCCAGCAGCATGAAAAGCTGGAGCAGGAAATTCAAGAGACAAGAGGCTGACAGTGTTGTTGGCTCCTCCACGAGTGAGAGGAACTCCATTAGTGGTCCACCAGTGCCTGTGTGGGTTACTCACACACCCACACCAGATAATATCACAGATGATGGTGATACTAACTCCACAGGCCACACATCCAGTACTCCACCTTATGCTGAGCAGGAGAACAAAGAGAAAAAAGGCAGCATGAAGGACAGGCTGAAATCCCTCATCCCTCACTCGTGGGGGTCCATCATCCATAAAAGGAAACGGGAAAGTGACCATTTTAATGGCTCTGAAGCCTGCAGCAGCATCCAGATCCTTCCCAACGGGACCAGGGTGAGTCCTCCTGTAAGTCCCCTGGTGGAGCGCAGGAAATGGGCTGAATCACTAGGCAACTCCAGCCAGAACTCCCATACGCCTTTGTTAAGGGAGAGCCCCTCTGATGATCTGTTCAATCAACCCCCCCAAGAGGAATCTCTACTCACTAGTATTCACCCTGCAGAGTACTACGCTGAGAAGCTAGAGGTTTACAACCAGAAGTACTCCTACTTGAAGTCATGGCCAGGCCTGCTCAGACTTCTTGCTGGGCTTCAGCTCCTGTTTGGGGGGATGGTGTTTGCCTGTGTCATTGCCTACATCCAGAAAGACAGCGAGTGGTCCAACACTTACGGACTCTATAATGGTATATATAACAATGGGCTGGGCTTGTCTGGGTACAGCTACAGGGGCCCTATGACACCGTTTATCCTGGCAGTCGCTGGAGTCTCCTGGATTATAACCCTCTGTCTCTTAGTGATGGGAATGACTATGTATTATCGCACCATCCTCCTCGATTCCCCCTGGTGGCCTCTGACGGAGGCCTTTATCAATGTGGCGATGTTCTTGCTCTACATGGCAGCAGGGATTGTCTACCTGAATGACTTGAACCGCGGGGGGCTCTGCTACATGACAATAGGTGTTAACCCCATCATGTCCAACCTGTGTCGTGTTGATGGGGGCCAGATGGCAGGTACCGCTTTCATCTTCATCAACATGGCAATGTATCTAGGAAGCTTCCTGGTGTGTCTGAAGATGTGGAGACATGAGGCCGCACGTAGGGAGAGGGAGTACTTTGCGAACAAGGTACAGTTTGTTAATCCTATGGAAGTTTTTTGATGAGAGACAAACTCATCCCTTCTGAAATTAAAGTGGATAGGAAATCATTTGCTTAAGTTACTTTTAGCTTGATATGGTTGGAGCTTCTTGTGTCTACAATATAAAGTCATGTTTAAATTCAGATAATAAAACCAGGACAAAAAGTGCAAATTTCCCCTTTAAAGTGTTAACAGGTTTTCTTCTCAGCCTCTGTCACACACAGAACAGGGGGGTTGCCTGAATGAAGCTTGGGCAGCACTCTGTTCCTTTTTTGGGAGTTATTTTAGAAATATGTGACACATCAAACACCATATTTTTTGCTGGGAACAGTAAGGGATACTATTAGTGGCTGCAAATAAGCCGGCAGCAGCTCTGAAACAACAGTGGCAGCTAAAATCCAGTGAAATTTAAAGCCAGTCGAGACAATCTGAAGTGAGCGTGCCGTTTGTCAGTTCTGATCTGTCAGCTGTTTCTCGTGGCTGATGCTGTGACAGTCAACAGGAATCTGTACCAAATCTCTAAACTGTGTTTCCATTTACTTTACTGACGATGCAGTCCTCTTTATATAAATATGTCAATAAATCACAGCTTAAATGCAACATACACACTCTTGTTCTGGCACCACATGTCTAATTCTTTCTCAATGCTTTGTTGATTGAACAATCACCAAGTCATAATACTAAACAATGTAAATAGTAATGAACTGCAGAAAACACTGCTGCCTCATATATCTGCGGTATCTATAGTGTTTAAATCTGGATGAACAATGCCAGATATATTCATTTATCCATATGTAAAGGCCCTGTTGCAGGCTAACAAGGGTGGTTTGTTTAGACTAGACTGATGTAAACTTATTTTTGTTCCAGCTGCTAGCAAGACCACACACATGCTAACAATATTAAATGAACACAGATGGCTCACTACATGTGTACATCTGCATGCTCAGCACAGTATTCTGACATGGGCACATTAAAACAGACATGATATTGTTGTCATGTTGCAAGCGCTCATGATTGTTCCCTTCAACAGCTACCAAGCTTATTACTGTTCAAATAGAGTCCATGTTATCGAGCATCACAGCCACCACCTACGGGTGAGAAACAGCATGGTCAGCTAATGTGTTTGATGTCAAATGAGAAAGGGTGAGAGGCCAGCAGTAGATATAATAATTCAATCTCCCAGCTGAGGGAATGCAACTTCAGAGGCTTTGCTGGTTGAGGCAGAAGAATGGGGCAGTTTTTCCCCAGGCTGTGCTTTTTTAAAATTTCTCTGACACGTAGTTCGACCTAAATTTTGCTCTTCTTAGAAAGCTTCTCATAATGATGATGGAGGCCTGAACACATAGTGATTTAAAGTGCTTAGAATTTTCTTTTTTTTCTTGGCTCACATTTTCTGCATAATGTTTCTGTTTTAACCCTCAGCCCCAGGAAGAGTTTCACCAGTCCATCCCACTCACTCCTCAAAAACCAAAACGCATATCATTCAAGGATGAAGTGGATAAGTCGCCCAATAAAGATCATATCAGTCAGCATGCTCTCACCTCGGAGGCCCAGAAGAATCCAGTCAGACTGAACAGATCCACTGTGTCTGAATACACACCCAAAGTACACGTCATCGCAGATTACATCATGTGAGTAAACATTTAAACCACATTGTGTAGTTTTACTTTTCATTTTTCACAAAAAAGTCTCTCATTTGACTCCAGATGACACAAACAAAGAAAATAAAATAATCTTATTATTCTTCATTAAAATCCTCCCATATAGAAAGTATCCAGAGATCAGCTGTGTGGAGGAAAGGGAAAAGTACAAAGCTGTTTTTAATGACCAGTACCAGGAATACAAGGACCTTCACAGAGACATCAGCACCACCCTCAGTAAGTTCAGAGAGCTGGATGCTGCAATGGCGCAACTCCTCCGAGGCGGAAAAAGCCAAGAGGTGAGATGGACACACAGCAACCTTTTCCACAGAGCAGATGAATAATTTCTAAAGGCATCCAGGGTTTAATTTGAGGTGGAAAGGTTATAATTTGTCCACCTTATTGTACAGAGCTGTAAGATTTAACCATTTCTATGTCTTATTCAGGGGATGCGGGTTGAAGTATGAGTGTTTTAAGTCATATGCTGTGTGAACCATTTAATTATCACTCTATTCATCCTCTAGGATCAACGGCGGATTCAAAACATTCTGAAGACGTATCAGAAGAAAAAGAAAGTAAGTAATGGAGCTTGTTCAGGGGTGACAGCACCAGTCTGTTTCCTGCTGCTTTTAAAACAATTGAAAAACAATGTGGCGATTCCTACATTTAACCAAGATTTGTGTAAACACCCAGGCAGTATTAGCTTTCCTTCTATAAAGCTGTCCACTGGTGCAAATAATATTGCTTCCATCATAAAATGTGGCAAAACTCTGGAAATGTAAATTTCTTCTCAGGGTGAATCAGGCAAGATGATTGTAAGAAGAGAAGAGAGTTTAGGAGTTAAGGTAACAAAGCCATTAATCAATAGATTGTTTGTGTGTGTGTTTGTTTCTACAGGACCCGACCTTCCTGGAGAAAAAGGAGCGCTGTGACTACCTGAAAGCTAAATTAGGTCATATCAAAAACAGAATCCGCACTTTTGACCAGGAAACAATGACAACTGGTCTGACCTGAGGACTAGAAACAAATATCTACAGCACCAGATGGTCAGAGAAAACCAAACAACTTTTATTAGTGCTTTGTTTCGTTAAATACATTTTATTTTGTATAAAAAGCATATTTTTTCATTCTGGGTGGAATAAATAGACTATTGGGCATTCTTGTAAGGGCATCAACACAAGGAAATGATGTGAAAAAATGTGAAACCTGTGTTTTCCACACCTGCACTATAACATTGTCAGGGCTGAATGATGCACTCCTTATTTATAGCTTTTATTACTGTGCCATGTTGTATTTTCTTACTATGTCATGTCATTTTATGTCAATGCAGAGGAAAAGTATGTTGATCCAGTGTTTTTTGAAACAGTTTTTGAAAATTGG
Organism: Datnioides undecimradiatus; assembly: GCA_008933995.1. Classification (NCBI taxonomy): domain Eukaryota; kingdom Metazoa; phylum Chordata; class Actinopteri; order Lobotiformes; family Datnioididae; genus Datnioides; species Datnioides undecimradiatus. The sequence continues at coordinate 6,468,758 of WARS01000030.1, read as the reverse complement.
TATTATAAAGAGTTTTTTTATTATATTTGCTTTTGGATTTTTTTTTACTTTAAGTTTTCTTCTTTCTTTATTTTGGTCAGGTGTTGACAGTTGGTTTTAACCTGCACAGGCTACCAAGATTTTCAAGGGCTTTAGCTTTGTAATTTATTCTGTAGGCTTCCAAAAATACCTTTCCTCCAACATCAAATGGACAAAAAAATGTTACTGTTGATCAAAAACAACAGTAAAAATCCGTGTTATTATGCTTTTTTAGCCTTCATCTACTGGTTACTGTAAAACACAAGAGAACATTATGGGTAAAGCTTTAAAGATGCATTTAATCACTGTTTGAGTTGGACTGTAGGAGATTGTGTTGGCCTTCTGGGTGTATATTAACAGCTGGTGTCCAACAGGCCAGGTCCAAAACAGGCTTTTAAGTGACACAATTAACCCTTTCAGGAAACCACAGAACTTGAAGTAAATCTTGTGACTTGCCAAAACCTCAAGTCATTTTGCTGGTTTTTAACAACAAAGTTGTTGATTTATCACAGAGGTTCCCAGGCTGGCAGTGCGATAGAAAACATCTTGGTAATGTGGTGACATAATAATAGTCTATCTTGTTTGGTCAACTGCTATTTGGCCAAACTGTCCCACATTAACTGACTGTTTGCTGTGTCCCTTCTGCTTTAACATCACATGCGTGTGCATTATCATTACTGCTGTTCACTCACTTGTTTTTCTGTCTGGGGATCGCAGCGGCAGCCACCTCACCTCATACATCAGTGTCTATCAAGTTCACATTATCACAGATGTTGTCTCCTCTTTTCTGGTGGGTGGATGGTCATATCGGCCCTTTATGCTCATTTGGTTGCTTTAGTGCAGGAGGACAAAAGGACAATGGTGTTTGCTGCTGACTGAGAGCTGTTGTAAAATCATCTGCAATGCAGGTGAAGTTGAGGACAGTAAAATCATAGTCTTACTGTTTGATCTCGCACGAAAACCCAGTAGATGGTTTACTAGTAACAAACGTTTTGAACTGTATATTCTGGCCAGCTTTCAGTTCTGCGTAAACTCTTCAAAACCTAATTTAATCAATTCATGGTTTGCTACTTAAGATTAATCGTAAGCTACTTGAGGAAAGTATTTCTGTTTTCTTTTGACTTGTACAGAGAACAATAAATTCTCGCATTTGATGAACTGTATGTGTGTTTGAAACCTCAAAGCTCGAAATGTTTGTATGATTCTTAATTGTAAGATCATTATTATTATTATTATTATTATTATTATTATCACAGTGTAGCATTAAGTCTTCATTTACCGTGAACATCCCGTTATATCATATTATGAATTGTCAGCACATGAACTGGGAGTATACTCAATAGGCACTCTTAAATGTTTAATGTGACCGCAGCTGCAGCCTATAATCTGTCGATCAGAGAGCACGTGGGAGCCGTGAGGTCAGCAGCGGGTGAACCTTGCCTCGCTCCGCGGGGCCCGCGGTGACTCAAAAGCGGTTCCGCAGGATTCATTTGCGGAGTTCTTTTGCGCAGAAAAAGAAACCATAATGGGTGATGACGATGTTTACGATCGTCTGTGAGGTATAAAGCGGACAGTGCGCTGTCAGAGAGGAGACTCACGTGGATGGACGGGTGCAAAGTTGAAGACGGTTTTGTCTAGTGTGTGTGTGGTAAGTTGTGTGGTAATACTCCTAATGGTCCGTTTCATTGTTAATGTTGTCAGAAAGTATAAATAGAGATTTCCTTTTGTATTGTGTTCAGTTGTCTGACCTGTTGAATGACAAAAGAAATATATTTCAGGCAGTAATAACGAACTTTAAACCTTTGGTCATGACTTTTGTCTGTCTTGTCTGTGGTCAGATCTTAATGTTGTAATAGAAATTAGACAGAAGCCAGTCACTTTCTGTATTTTAAAGTATAACTAAATTAATGTGTCAAGTTCACGTATAAGATAAAATATTCAAGATGGTTTTTTGTTTTTTTTGTTTTCTGGAAGCAAGGTAAAGTTACATAAACTTTGATCAGAAAACCCAAACAGTTTTGGTGTGCCTGACTGGTCTAATGTTGTAGTCCCTCCACCACCACCTTTTGTTTTCCTCTCAGTGGACTGACACAGGCATCACACAGGAGATGCAGCGCAGGGTAAGGAAACCCGTCTGTGGTTCTCCCCCCTGCAGTAGAACACCCCGCATGACTGCCCCAGCTCGCCTCTTATCTGCTGCATGTCTGAATTATTGAAGCCTGTTGGGTTGAGTTCCTTAGAGTGAAGTGTTGGGTCAGCGACACCCGAGAGAGGGTTCAGATATGGGCTGATGTGGATGAAGGTGAAAAGAGGTGCGTGCTGTGCAGCAAAAAAAGCTTTAACCAAAAACTTAGTTACATCAAAACAAACAAAAAGACCAGGAAACAACTGGGTTAAAGTTATATTTTCAACAATTAGAGTTTCATTTCATCACAGGGTTAGAAACTGCCCTGTTCAAAGCTGCTGTTAAATGAATTATTGTGATGAGAGGGCACTGAAAGCATGAATTCATTTCATCTTGTTCTTCCTACCTCTTCCAGGTGATTTTATAGTAACATCCTCTCAAACATGTATGAGCCTCGGTACTACGATAGCCCCCCGGTGTACAGCCCACCTTACAGCACCAACTCCCAAGGCTTCTACCCCTCAAGGAGCATTCACTCCCCCCAGAGCCAGTACATCCCCTACACCTACAATGTCCCTCCGGACTCCTACTACATGGAGGAGAAGCCTCAACACTTCTACAGATGGTTTTCTCCTCCTGGTTTCGTCAAAACCTTCCAAGGAGCCACAGTTCTAATGTGTTTCCTCATCTTCGCCTGCGTGGCTTCAACCTTGGTGTGGGACATGAATGGCTTTGGGTACGGGGGCTACGGTGTTGCAGGTGGTGTCGCAGGAACGGAGTTGGGATATTATGGAGGCAGCTATGGCTACAGCAGCTCCTACATGACGCCACAGTCTGCCAAGTCAGCCATGATTTCCATGGCGGCAATTAACTTCCTGCTTTCATTGGGGTTCCTGGTGGGCAGTTTCTCCCGGTCACAGATCATGCGTGGCTGCAGGTTCTACCTCACTGTGTTCATCTGTAACATCATCTTTGCTGTCCTGCAGGTGAGTCTAACCAAATATAAACTGTCAGCCAATGAATGATCCCCTTCACTTGTCAGGACAAATTCAAACATAACACAAAGAACAACATGCTGTAGATCAGTGAGTGTCATGTAGGTGGAAGTAGTAATCATATAAGCACAATCAGAGGAACATGTCTTATCTTAGCTAAAAGAGCCTGAAAGTTGCACAGGTTTAGAGTTGTATGTCAGTGAGTTCAGCAGTACTAGAGATTGTTTTACATCACAGTGAATTATTCCTTTAAATGTTAATACTAAAACATCACTTCTCGGAGTTTTAAATTTGAGGTAGATGTGGTGACCTTGTTAGCAAATAGTTGGTAACAACTGCAAACTAACAGGTGCATGTCCAGCAGTCACAAACAAGCATTAGCATTCATTTGGATGTTGTCTTTCTGGCCATCTGATGAATGTGAATCCAGTGCAAATGTCTTTTTCACTCTGTTTTGGGCTCCTCCAACTGCAAAGGGAAATAGTTGTCTGTTTTGCTGCCAAATGCTCCACTGTGTTCCCCATGATACCAAACTAAACATGGCAAAAAAAGTTGATAGTAACTGAAGTTGGGGTTTGAGCTCAAATCAGCTGCATGTATTAGGGTTATGACATGATACAGAAGGCAATTAAATCCTTACTGTGATTAAACGTTTCTCTCCTTCAACTTCAAGGGCATCATTGACATCATCTTTGTGATCGGGGTGAACCCAATGTCTCAGAGCTCACAGAGCATGCTCTACAATCCCATGCTGATGATGTGCCAGAACATCCAGGGCAGTCCCAGCCTCAGCGGCAGCATTGGGGCTGGTTTCCCTGGGGGGTTCCCCAGCTACAATCAATACCTGCACCACTACTGCTACATGGACCCTGAGGAGGTTGGTCAGAGTACTCTGCTCTCCTCTATTTGATTTTATTCTATTCAGGTCGATAATGTACTCTCTCTATCATTAGGCTGTTGCATTAGTGTTGGGTCTGATGGTGGTGTTGGCGCTCTCCCTGTCCGCTTACTACGCCTACAAGACCCGCAGCAAGATTTTGCGCCATGGCAAAGCCAACATCTACTGGGACGAGCCTCTGGTCAGGCCATCAGAGGGGCAGGATGTGCAGGACTGGGTGAGCGTGTTGTTATTATTTATTTCGTCGTCATATTTTAACTGAATGAATGAATGAATTGTGTAAATGAGTGACTATATATACTCCCTACACTAAGTCTACAAAAGTCCTGTGGTTTATGTTTATTTCTTCTTCTACAGCCAGATAAAGAAACAACAAACAGAGTGACCTCACTGCTTACAGTCTCATGTTTGCTCCCTTAAAATCAGCGGCAGGTATAAGGCTTGGGATCAACACACACACATTGTTAAGTTTCTCATTTCTTTTCCCAGTGACCATTAGGGTTCACACACTCACATTACCTGCTGCTGTTGACTCATGGAACATTGCTGTTTATCTTGGGCACACCCAGGTTTCACTCTGACTGATGATTAACCAGACTAGTGATAAAAGCGGCGCAGAAACCATATAAAGATGGATGACAGGCAACATTATATGATATCCCGTGAAGGGAAACAAGCCAGGAGACTCCTTCAGAGTAATTCTCCTCATCTTTAAGAGCCTGGTCTGGAGTTTCAGGTTGTTTGAACAGGTATTATCACACACGTATTTCCTGTAAATAGTCATGATTACGTGTGTTGTTAAGGATGGAATCATTTTAAACTAGTCAATGATCAAACTGAATGAGAAAATACTGTTGAAGAGTGAAATTAACAAAGCAGCTAAATTTTACTTTCAGACATTCGCTTCCAAAGCAAAGGCGCTGTGGCTTGCCACAGACCTTTTATAAACCATTGCTGATGTCTCTGTCACACTAGAACAAGATCTGAGATATTACTCAAATTGCAAGAAAGCGCAAAGATCATTTGGGAAAATGAAAATATTGCAGGAATAAAAACTATAGACACAGACTTTTGCAGTGGGTCAAAGTGGCAGAAATTCCTTTGGGAGCTCATACAATCGGTCAAAACATCATGAAAGTGACGAGACTGATCATTGAAATGATAATAATTACTCTCTTTTTATTTTTAATGAACGACCACTTGTGGCCATGGGAATCATGACTTTTTCTGGCAGAAAAATGACAATGTTTGTAGTCTGTATAAGTCTCATGTTTGTGTCCAGTAATCATTGAGGACGTTGTGTCATTCTGTGGGTGGATGGTGGTTGTACAAAGTCTCCAACTTTGTCTCTGTTCAGTGCTGTTGACTTCCTGTCTGTGGACCAATGGTCCCCAACATTTTTGCGTTTACTCATCACCCTTCATCACAGGTTATTATTGGGATTGAATTGTGAGCCAATCAACCATAGGATGATCTTCCTTCTTTGGGAGGCCTGAAGAGGTGACAGTTTGCAGTATTCTCTATGTCAGAGGCACTCCACTGAAACAACGCACATAATTTTGTGTGTCTCAGATTATACCCACAGTCCCTGACCATCAGTGCTGCAGCTTTCAGCAGGTGCTGTAGAGCCCTGCACTGTTTGTACTTCACAGTGGTAGCCTCATGTGGCATTTAGCAGCGATTAATCTACTAGTAGCAGTGTATTATGAATGTATCTTGTCCACCATGACTCATTATGGAGAGGGAAGAAACATATTCAGTTTATCCAGCGAGGCCTTGGCCTACATACCGCCCTTCACTGCAGAGCGAGTAACGAGTGGCTTCATCGAGATGCACACCCTATTCTGGGGCACTCTTGTATTGCAGTGAAGATGCTTGCCTTGCAGGGAGGCATATATAATGTATGTGGCATGTATAATGTATAAAAAGGGGTGAGTTGCCTCTGTTGCTGTGTGAATCCCTACAGAGTGTGGTGGCGCTAAATGATTCAAGGGACGGCAACACACTGCTGCAGATTAGACTCCTGGCAAAAGACTCATATCTTTGTGTTTTGTGCTACATTTCTATTAAACGCAACTGGGAAATGGTGGTAATTGAGAGATGAGAGTGTAGGATAACTGGATCAAAACCAAACATTGCACAATGTTTGAAAATTACATGTTGTCTGTGTTGAATAGATCGGACAATTCAACATTTATCAACAATGGCAACTCCCCAAAAGTCAAAGAGTAGACCAGAACTAAAAGTACATGTTGCAGAACAACAACATAAAATAAACCAACAAAAAAAGGGAAAAGTTACTAATTTTTTGTTGTTGTTGTTTTTTGATTTTTAAATTGGAAATCTTGTGGTTTTGTGAACAATTTAAAGACAAAACTTTGGGGTTGAGTGCTAAACACTAACTGATGATCTGAAAATTAATCAGCAGCTATATTAATAATGAATTTATTTGTTTGAGGTACTAGACAGGTGAGTGGGTAACAGGGCTCTGGGAATTTGAGGTGGGCATTTTTCAACTTATATTGGCATTTTATAGACATATAAATAATTATTAATAATAAAATCAATCATAAAATAAATAGATATAGATAAATCATAGATATTAAAATCTCCCTCAGTCTTTAGGTCACTCCTGGATTTCCGTCCCTTTCCTTGAGTTCTTTTTGGATTTCATCTGCAGCAGAAAGTGTTTCACAAATCGTCGTCTAAACAGCATGGGAATTAAAAACACTTGAATTTCACGAAGCAGCAGCTGTCACAGCACCTTTCTGCTGCAGTGGATCAGATTCCCTGCAGTTCTTCTTCCCACATATAGGATCATCCTCCGTCTCCACATTCATGAGATCTATTTCACAGGCTGCTTTTTTCCAGACATTCCCATCAGCTCACCAGATCCTCATCCTGTGCGACTACACTGCAATCCAGAAATAGGCCAAAGACTAGAAGTTATTAATTATACATTATACAGTACGACAGTGGATTACATGAAACATAATGCAGTTTTACTGTTTGGTATTATTTGAGGATGGTTTTGTTTTTATCATGCATTTTTTTTAAAAGCTTTATTTTTTTCCAGTTGCATGGCTGTAAAGGGTTACTTTACATTGCTTTGTTGTACTGTAGGTGTTAAATGTTCTGTCTGATAGTGAACTATGTTTTACTTATGAAATAGAAAAGAATGGTGGTGCTCTGCAGCGTGTTTACCTGATAGTTCAGAAAGATGGAACAGGAGAAATGTTTGTTCCACTGATTTCACTCCTGTCTCAACCTTTCTGTGTGTGCTCCTGATGATATGGAGGTCCACGCGTGCACACACATACGCGCGCACGCACACACGCGTGCACGCACACACACTCCTCCACTGGTAACATGCGTTTCATGTCAGACACAGTTCAGAAAATTGTTTTTGGTTGTGTTTTCTTCCAATTAATTGGTTCTGATAGTTGTTGGAAAAGGGATTTTAGGTGCGAGGCTGATCATCTTGGAAGAGAAGTGACTTCTGCTTTTTGGGGTAGAGCTTCCTTCTTTTCATTTTACAGCAGCGTGTCACACTGTGTGTGTTTGTTTGTGTCCTTGTATCTGTCTGGTTACATGCAAACATGTCTGGCAGTGACACAGCCTCTCTCATCCAAGTGTTTTTGAGCACAGTGTGCTGTGCAGGGTAAAGAACCCTCCAGTACTTTGCTGCTTACGTGACAGATTCAGTGCAGAAATTGTTCTACTTTGATTCCTCCTGAGGACTTTCACATATATATCATGTTGCTAAATATGGCATTATGTTTTAGAATACAAAAACACATACAGATGACATCAGTTGTATTTTCTGTTCTCATTGATTGTCTGTCTTATCTTCACGTGAACAGAATCAAATAATCAGCACTGTGGTGGAACAAACTTTTAAATGAAGGGATATTGATTCCAAATCTTCATATTATCTTAGGTGAACCATGTTGGAGAGGTGCGCAGCACCCAGCAGGCACCAACTGTTGTTGTATCAGAGAGAGCAGCGCCTCACCTGAGGGTGGAGAATAGCGTGGTCTCCTATGGCAACGGAACAGTCAGCATCCACAGTGAGGGAAATTATAAAAGCAACAGGTGAGTGATGCAAGAACATCACAGTATGGTCTGTGCCTGGATCTTAAAAAATACATCTTGGCTGTTTCTTTGAAAACACAGATTGATGCCTAATAATAATCATAATCATAGAAGCACTTCTCAGTGTAAATAATATGAATTATGGTCATCTGTTCTGATTCTGTTTTACAAGACAGTGAAACGAATATGTGATGATGTATTGTTTTACACTAGTGTTTAACACTTATCTTGTTTCACCTTTATGGGTTTTATTGATTCTCTATGATTACATTTAGTTTGTTTTGTTATTGTTTGTTATTTTATTGACCCCAGGAACGTTATATACCATAATGTTAAATCTAATGAGGAACCAGAATAATGAATGGGCTCTGAAGTTTTCATTTATTAAACTGACTCAGCTCAGCTGCTTTTAAAAAATAATTTCCCTTTAAATATGCAGTTAATATGAAAACATGTTTGTTAGTGAGAGTTGAGTAGAGTAGAGTTGATTGTACTAGTGACAAAGACAAGATAACTATTAAAATTTGCCTCACGCCTTTTTTTTAATGGGACACAAATTGGCACCTGCATAGCAATAGTACTGAAGTTTGTGTTTATGTATGATATGTCGCTGTGATGGCATGTATACACAGAACAACATCGGGCCAAGGGTAGACCCTTGGGGAACACCACAGGTCAGAGGGACCACAGGAGGCATCATGGATACTTACTGAAAATGTTCTGTTTGATAAATAAGATTCAAACCAATCTAGAGCTGTGTTCCTGATGCCAAGTTGACAAACAGTGTAATGAAAACTGTAAATTTTCACTCAGAAAGTCACTAAAACAAACAAGAATATCACATAAATATGTTTGTGTTTGAGAACATTTTGTTTGCTTTTAAGTTTCTCTTTCCATTGTTTTATCTGTAAAATAACTACTTTTTATTAACTACATGTATTCCTTGTTTTGCTGTTTTGTATTTTATTGATTCTCTATGAACAGTCACAGTTGTTACTTTTTTGTTTTTAACTCCGTTTCTTGTTTTATTGATTCTCTGTGATTAAAAGTTGTTTGTTTTTATTGTCATTATTTTTGTGTGAACCCCAGAAAGACCAGGGACCATTTAGGGCAGTCATATTTGTTAGTGAAGTGTGTTGTTGTTATGTAAATATGAACAAAATTTGCCACTAAAAACACAAAGTTTCTTCAGGTCATTTCTCATTTTTACTGCTATTATAACAACACAAATACGACTTAGGTAGATTTTTTGTTTTTACTGTAAATCTCTACTTTCACTCAGTACCCACATATCATAACACACACAACATTCAAGAAACTGCTCAAGACCCTATTGTTTTCCGAATGCCTACTGTCATAGCAAGCACTTAAAAAATAATGATTAAAAAATAAATAAATTCAGCTATACCTGTTGGTTCCTTGGTTGCTTGTGTTGTACCTATTCTATATGTACATCACTTTGGATAAAAGCGTCATTGTAGAATTGTAGAATATCATGTTTTCAGGCTCTTGTGGCTTCAAACACCAAATCCTTGATAAATTTGGAGGTCCAGTAACATGGCACCCAAACCAGCACTATTTGCTGCTTATGAAAACAACTCAGTGATCCCAGAGTCAGCAACCACATTCTCATGAATTTGCATCTTACTCTTAGTGAATACAATATAAATAAATGTAGATGTAGATTTACAAGCACAAATCTAATTAGTAGTTGTATCTTTCTTTTCCCTAATTTCTCTGCTGACAACAGTGATCGTCAGGATGCTGAGCCTCTGTGCCAGAACAGCAGGGTCACTGTCTGCTCCAGCAGCTCCTCAGATGAGACTGACAGCTACAAGAAACCTCCTATTTATCATGCAGAGAGGGAACAGAGCAAGGACCTGGAGCCCAGGCCTGCTGCTCCGGAGATGATGGAGTCCCAGTATGAAACTGGTTACACCACTGGAGACACTGGCAATGAGCTGGACCGGGACCACACAGATTACCTCTACAGGTGAGCTACTACTCTGTTGCCAGTCAATACAGCAACCTGGTGTGTTTTTCATCTCAGAATTAATTTTGTAAAGCACATTTTCAGGGCCTTTTTTAACCACAAATGTATTAAAGCAAATAACAAATACCAAGAAAACATATTTAAAGACTCATTTAGAGGGTTGAAGCCTTTTTAAAAATCTTATAAATAATGTAGAGAAGAACATGTGTTATAATATAAGGTTTTCTCTAAACATTTTAAGCCTTCACACTAAAAGAAGTGAATAAGTGCAAGCCAAAACTTGGGTTTACTATGATACTGTGATGTTTAAGTGTGATCCAGTAAATGACTCATTTCTTACTGTACTTGTCTCACTGAAGAGCTGTATTGTCTAAATGCTCGTTCAGATGCTTTTTCTTCCTGGAAAATACTAGAATGTATCACCATGATATCTTTTTGTAGTTTAAGGCAGTACAGTACTGAAATTTAAAGATGCTGAGCATCAGCAAAAATGTTGGCTATCAGCAGCTTGAGGCAAGAAAAATTAGCATCAGTGTCAGTTTCTAACAACCACTTGGTTGTACCCAAATGAAAGTATTTAAGACCAATCTGAGAGGAAGTCTTACTTGCTTCTGGCTTTGACTTTTTCTAATTAATCACAGCATTAATGGAGAAAATGTGCCCTACCCTGAAACAGGCAGTATTCATTTTACTCCCCAAAAAAATGCTTTAATAACACAAAGAGCAGCCGGCATCACTACTGTCTTCAAGGCAAGTTGGCCAACTGATAAAATGATTTTAATTTACTACTGGTAACAGGACTGATAAAACAGCCCATTCCCTTTTCTTTTAGCCTCAATAATAGTTTTAATTTAATAATCATTTCATGTCTTCATGTTAATATCCCTCTCCAGGCTGTACCCAGAGATAATTTCAGACGAGCAGCGCCGCCAGTACAAGAGGGAATTCGACTCTGATCTGGCCCGCTACAAGAGCCTCTGTGCCGACATGGATGAAGTCAGTGACCAGATACACAAGCTGAGCCGGGAACTGGACACTTTGGACGAGAGCTCAATGAAGTACCAGGTAGAGGAAAACACAGAAGGGTGGAGCGCTGAGTGGAAACATTTGGGGCAGCCTGCCAGGAGGATGTACAGTCATAGCTGTGTCTTTTAATTACATCTAGCAGCTTAGTTCATCCTCAGTATGAGTCTGTTAGACTGCCATGAAATACAAAGTAGTGGAGATGAGCCACGCTAGCCTTCATGCTTCAATTTTAGGTTTGCCATAACTTGTTGATACTCTCTAAGTCATCACCATTCAATGAAATAATTTGTACTTCTATTTTCAGGGTGTGGCAGATGAGTATAACAGACTCAAAGACCTGAAAAGGGTGAGTGGATTTTTTTTATTATTATTATTATTATTATCAATGGTAGCATAATGGGAAATTGAAGAAGCAGTTTGATTTTGTTTCCATTCTCATGTCTGTATGTTAAAATATAAAGCTACAGCCAGCAGTGGGTTAGCTTAGCTTATCATAAAAAACATAAGCAAGGGAAACAGCTAGCCAGGCTCTGTCCAAAGGTATCATTTCTCGGCTGAATGCAGCGACCTCCTGGCATTTCAGCTGTTTTCTTGCAACCGTGTGAAATTTAGATTGCCACTGAAAGGGAAAGTAACATCTATATGAAAAACAAAAATGGAACACTGGCACATAACACCCAAACAACTACAAATGGTCGTAGTATTCTTGGGTCCTTGTGCAGACTAAACATAGCTGTAGAGATGCTGCCAAGAGTCAGCCAAGCTAGCTGTTTCGGCCTCTTTCCAGTTTTTATGCTATGGTAAGCTGACAAAGACCGGCCTGTGGCTTCAAAATAGACACACGAATGCAAGGCTGTCGTTGATATCTTGTCTCAAAATGTCGAACTATTCTAATACTTGAATTGCTACTACTGCTGAGAGACGCCTGACTATGTTGACAATTAAAATTCAAATTTCTTTTCCTTCAGACACCAGACTATCAAGCAAAGAAGAAACAGTGCAAAGAACTTCGGCAAAAGCTTTTCCACATCAAACGTCTGGTGAAAATCTATGACCAAGGTCTTTGTTAAATAATATCATAAATCTGTCCAAAAAGCAGAGAATGGACACTGACAGGGTTTGACCTGGCTAAAGATCCCAGGGTTTATCCTCCATTTACTCCTCAGTTTTACTGCTTTGCTCTTGTAATTGTGACAGTTCAGCTCATACCAACATGACGCGCATGTCCTGGTCCCACGGTCAGTGAACCTGAACTGTCTTCGACCCTAATGTTTACAACTTCTGTATTAGTTTTGCAGCTGTCAGAGTAGATCAAGCTTCTCTGTGTGGTTGTAATATGGCACTGAATTTGTTGTTCCTCATGTTGGATTTTGCTTCGTTTCAGTGGCAGTTTTAATTTAACTATGGTAATAATTTCTGAATGTTGCAGTACAGGAACTAATGAATGTCAGTTTTTTTTAAAACACTTCAGTTTCATTAAAACACGTGTCCACTTATGGTACATGTTGCAGTGTTTATTTGGCATTCTTCATACAGACATAATTACAACACTTTTTTCAAGTAGTCTGAAAAAACAAACATAACAAAAGACACATTGTCATCTTTTGATTCTTTTAATAATGTCGCCATACACGTGAAATTTTTAAAAACTCAGTAACACAAAGATAAGAAAACATTAATAGTATATTTATTTATTTATTTTTTTTAATCAATGACATGATCGTGTGAGTTGTTGCCTAAAAGAAGAACATCCAAGCCACTTTCAGGAGGCCCGGCGGTAGATCAAGAAGCAGAGTTTCATCTTTCTCCTTGTATTTCCATCACTAACTGGTGAAATACGTTGTATTTAAAGTTGGTTTCGGTCTTTTCTTTCAAATATATCACTTGTGAATTTGTAAACTCGCCTCTTGAAATACCCGTGTGAGGTAAATCCTGGTGGACCAGTGAATCAGGGCCCGTCTTCTCATAACTCATCACAGATAGCATGATGTTTTGGCATTGACTATCCTCCAAGTGCAGTTTATCCACTAAAGTTTTCATCCATTGCGCTATTGCCTCACATCATTCACAACAGTAGAGAATCACTCCGATGCTTAGGGATGAGCGCGTCTCTGTGTCATATCTGCTGTAATGGCATGAAGGTAAGCTTCTTTTTTGACATCTGAACAGATGACAGAGGTATTTTCATGTAAATACATATAGAAAAAAACATTTTAGGAGCTAACAGTGAAAGCAATACTTTAATGTTTAAATGAACCTTGAATTACATAATGTAAAAGGAACGGTTTCAACTTAGCAGAGATCAAAAACAACATTTGAACATGCAAAAAGACAAAGTTGGCCTCAATATATATACAGTTTAACCCATCCCCAAGGAGATCTTTACTCTCAGAAACAGCAATGATCATTGTAAACTGGTGTTTAACTGGTAGTGTTGGTTATAACCTCTCTCATCACCAACTACAGTATATTTAATGGGCTAATTCATATTGTCTTGACTTGTTTGCTTTGTTAGAACCGGACTTGCTGTCAACCTGCTGTTCCTCTGTCAAAAAACAAAAACTCTTGATTAAACAAAGCTGAATCGCTGAATTCACCATGTTCAGTCAGTCAAAACTCATATTCAAAACAACAAGTGAATATCATTTTGGGCAATCAGTTTTAAAAAGGTACAAGACGAATGTTTGTGATGCTCAGAAGACTCATTTCATATTTCATCGGTGTCCCAAATTCATACTGAATAACAAGGCAGTTGTCAAAAAGAAGGCGGTTTCTGGTGAACAACATTTACAGAGGTTTGTGTTTTAGGAAATATCAGACTAAAGCATTCTGATGTCTCGTGAGGTATTAGTCCGTTCTCGTCTATCTCTTTTTTTTTTTTTTTCTTCCACTACAGCAACAGTGAGCCCTGTGAATGAATGTAAATGCATTGTTCGCTCAATGGACAGGCAGTCACAAGAGTCCCATCGTCTCTTTTCCTCTCTGCTAAGTACTCTATTTAAAAACCATCTCTGAGGATGATGTGATAGACTTTGGTGATTATTTCCTTGGTTTTATTTTGCTTTCTGTTCCACTTGATCAGTGCCTTGGCTTCTTGCTCAGCGCTGGGCAAAGGGAGCGGTGAATCCAGAGTTTTCTCCTCAACAGTGAGGCCTGTGTCTTATGTTCAGTTCAATATGTGAACACAGCTTCATGATGGTTCATACTGTTCCATTAGATCCATAATCATCATGACACTGTACTGTATATGTGAATATAAAGGTCACTGTATCACAAATGGTGAGCCATGGAAAATGAGCCCAGTGTGGGAGAAACTGTTCTGCTGACTTTCACTGGCGGGACAGTTTTGTCCTCTAGATGTATTTGTAGCAGGGTGCTGCTGCCCTCTACATGAAACTGCGGCGTCTTTAGTCACTGTGGCATGTGGGTGGTGACATGACTGGCTGTGGTGGCCATATCGAAGCCCAGCGTGAGGAGCTGGTCTCTGGCCTGAGACCTGGCACCAGAACGAGTGGGCTGGCAACAAGACAGATCCATCCTGGCACTGGCTCCTCTCTTCTCTGGAGGCCCGCATGGAGACAGAGGGCTCATTTCATGAGGGGGAATAGAGCGGTTACAGTACAGTACATATGACGTCCAGCTGGCACTGCAGTTTCATAACCACACAGATGGATAGTGATGAGTCAAGAGGTTTCCTGTGGGTCCTTGTCGTCACTAATACCAGACGGAGACCTCGTCCGTCAGGGTGCTACTGTCCTGGGACATACGGCCAGCTGATTGAGCTTCCGGAGAGCTGCATGTCACGGATCAGCGTCTCGATGGGTGTCTTTCCTACCAGGCGCATGAAAAAGAGCTGCGAGATGAGGTTGGCGGGAACAGCGCGCAGGGCGGGGAGGCGCAGAAGCAGGCGCCCGAAACGCTGAGGCTGACTCGGATACTGCATCCTCTCATACTCTGTCAGAGCCACCTGAGCCTTCTCCTGCAGAGATTCCACGTGGACTGGGTCTGTTAGACCACAGGCGTCTGAGAGGGAGGGAGGAGGAGGTAGTTACTTAATAGTGTGGGCAGGTTACATAAAGAGTCGTGATGAGTGGAGGGGAAGGTTGAAATTCTAGCAGATAATGTGATAAAATGCCCCTGAGGGTAGCAAATACAAATATCACGTCTCATCATGTCTACACTATTAGAAGAACATATAGTTTCACACCCACAAACCCTGAACACAACTTTACAAAATTAGGTGAATCTGTTCTTTTAGTTTGAGTAAGACCTTTGGAAAAGGCCTTCCTACTCAGCAATATGGTT